>JAKSZT010053830.1:12631356-12719443 GCA_026826555.1 Tolypeutes matacus | reverse complement strand
GACTCAAATAAGTCCTCCCTGCACATGGTTCACCAGTCCCTTCTATTCAAACCTATATGTGATGCTGGAGTTTTTAGGTATACTTCCAGAGACTGGAGCCTCCCGCCTACCTATGTGCCAGGTGTGCATGAAATCTAGGTGGTGCTGCAACTCCTACCCTACAGCTCAATGGACTCATCCAAGTCACCTGGTGAGGAGACAACGATGGGCAATGGCCATCCCAGGGAATGGAGAGGGCCTGCATCTGCAGGCAGGATCATCCCACCCACCATATCCATGGAATATAAGCCCTCTCTCACTTGGAGTTGGAGTGGACATCACCATCCCAGTCCCCTCAGGATTGGGGGAAGAACTATGAACTAGAGTGGACTTGATGATATTCTCTTGTTCACATATGGTGATCCTAGCAATGCAAGAAATTATAACAATGAGGTGGTGCCAGTGGCCACTTGACACTTTTGGGGTAGGGAGGGGATGAGCAGTTGAAATACAGGGGCTTCTTTGGGAGTTGGAGGTTGTCCTGAGTACTGTTGTGGCAATGGATGTAGGCCACTTTAAATCAGCACACACCACTCAGAACTGAGTGGGAGAGAGTGTGGTCTACAGTGTGAACTGTGGTCTATGGTTGGTGGCAAGGCTCCAGGATGTGTAAGTTCATTGAGGTTGGTGGGCCACACTGTGGGAGATGTTTGTGTGGGATGCGGTGGGAGGTGTGGGAGGTGGGCAACATGGGAATCCCAGTGGGTTCCGTGTAATATTTTAGGTAATCTAAGCACCTCTTAAAATATATGTATATATATATATATAAATAACATTTTTGTAAGCAAATACACATATATGCACATATATTTATATATCATTTTGCAAATGTTTGTATGTATTGTGAGAATTTTGATTTTTACCCATAATAAAAAAAAAAAAAGAAAAGAAAATGGTCTAGTACCTAGAATATATAAAGAACTCTTATAATTCAACTACAAAAAGACAAACTGTCCAATTTTTAAATGAGCAAAGGATTTGAATAGAAATCTGTCCAAAGAAGATATACGAATGGCCAAAAAGCACATGAAAAGATGCTCAATGAAAAGATGCTGAAATATATGATGAAAAAAAAATCCATTGGGCTGGGCCTGGAAAGGTTTAAGATGAACACAATAACTTTGTTTGGAATAATTTGCTCTCTAATTTTTAAACTAATCCCAAAACTTATGGTCAAATAAGGTTATTTCTTTATTAGAAGAGCAGCAAACATTTTCCAAAAGGAAATTTTTTCACACAATCAAGAATGGCACAGCTCTAACTTCACTCTTTCACACAGATTATACCAAAGTGTGATTTTGAAGGAACTAAATGCAAAAATAGATAATGAAAAGTAAACTATAGTCACTCAATGGGTTGGCTAACAGGTACTTAGGGGGATTTTAATAGAATCTAAAATATAAATGAGCCAAAAGATTAACTTCTAATGCTAGAAATAATGGATCCATACAATTTGAAGGATGTAAGAAGGTGTGTGGCAAAAAGTCATCTGTAACTCTAGTAATGCATTATTTGTGAAAATATTGTTCTTACCAAACTGTTACAAAATCAAAGTCCACAGAAAAGCAACTACCACCTTTGACAAGAAACTATTAACCATCTCTGATGTCAGAGGATAAAGCACATGAACATGGATGGGTTATATATCTAGAAAAATATAAAATACTGAAATGTCAACATTAAACTCCAAAGGAAAAGAGGGTATCAGTTTTCGTATTACATGTTTTTATATTGTCTTTTACAAGTATCTACCACAGTTGAACAAAATTACACAAAAATGCACTTCCATATTAGGTGAAAACTTTTTCAAATTATTCCTTCAACAGTCTTGTTTAATAGCAAAAGGCAAGAGTATAGAAAACAATTGTGGCCCAAGAGAAATCAGAACCTATCATATAAGCATTTAGGATGCTTTGTCTTTCTTCTAATTTTTGTGTTAGTTTCTGATAATAATAATATAGGTGGATTTTTAATATATCAGCTACAAGCAAGCCAGTGTTCTCTTTGCCTTGTGATGTAGAGAGGAAATCTGCCGCTGGTAAAATATGCTAGTGGCTAGTTATGTATAAGGCATGAAATTTCAGTTATCTTTCCAGAAGATATGATAATCCATCCATACAGAGTCCATAAGTTCCCTTGAGGCCAAGGCCTAAAAACTAGGTAAGAACAGAAGGTGTACATATATAATGTAATATGTACCACCCCACCTGGGCACCAAATCATGTTCTGCATTTTATTTTCACCCTGCTCCATTTCTAAGCAAATCAACCAGAGATCATATTCTTGTTTTAGTCATTTCATTTCAAATACCTGTCAGCCTTATTCTTAGCAATGGGTCAGGGAATAAACAATTCAGTCTGTGTCTGGGAGGAAAAAAGGACTGAGCTTGGTAAGGCAGAGCAGAGGGCAAGTAAGCAGGAAGCTGTTATAAAATTGCAGGATAAAACTAAGTCCAACGTCGGGAGGTACTCAGCAGACTCATTCTAATCTTCCTTTCTAAAAACACAGTGTATTTTTATCTCACAATTTGTTACTATGATTTGCACTCAACCATGGTAGATGGCTGTAAAACATATGGACATGATGGTAAGAGTGCAATTAGTGTAAGTGCAGGGTAGATAATTATATTACTGTATGGAGGACACACATCTCAATTATTCTAATAGTTTGTTCTAATCATTTTGATGGAAAAAGGGTGCAAATATTACCCTTTTCTTTTCTATATTCTCTTATTCCTTTTAATGGGCATTTTTCTCCCTTGCCTGCCCCAGTGAGCCTACCTGAATACCAAGCAAATTTTACATAAAACCTTCCAAGTCCCGAAAGAAGCCAGTGAAACCCTCCACAACCGAGAATAGAAGGGAGTCATCCCAGGAGATCCCCAGGAGAGATGTGATACTTCATTACACAAAAAAATAGTCTGCGACTTCCATCCTTAAATCTTAATATTCTCTTCCTGTATTTAGAATGATGCCTATTGATAGTTGAATGCAGAAAACGAAACAGTGCATCAGGAAAATTTCTGTGTGCCCGCATAAGAAAGCAAACGAGAAGGAGTCAAGAGCAGTCTGAAAGGCAAAAATCTCAAATTGAACTTGAAGGAAGGGAACAACCTAAGAGAGGATTTCATACAACCACTGGAGGAAAGTTCTTCAGAGGGCTTAGGAAGGGCCTCCATTCCCCTCAAAAGAAAAAAAAAACTCATTTGATTTTATAGTCATGGACAATGTGGTAATTTGAGACTGTACGTAACCCAGAAAACCATGATCTTGAAACTGGTCCATTCCTGTGGGTGTGAAGCTATTATAAGTGGGACCATTTGATTGGCTTCCTTCAGTAAAGTGTGCCCAGGGTGAGTCTTAATCCTCTTACTGAAGTCCTTTATAAATAGATGAATACAGAGAGAGGGGGCCACAGAGACAGAGGGAAACCCCCGAAGCAGAGAGAGAAGACCTCAGAAGCCAGAAGCTGAACTCAATGGAACACAGAAGCAGAGAGAAAACCACAAAACAGGAAGCTGTGAGCCAGGGAAGAGAAGATTCCAAGGTCTCCAACAGCTGGTCTTCGGGGAGAAAAATCATTGCCTCATGAAACCTTAATTTGCACATTTTTCTCGGCCTCGAGGCTATAAACTTTTAAGTTAATAAAACCCCATTGTAAAAGCCAACCCATTTCTGGAATTTTGCCTTGGAAGCCTTTAACAAACTAAAACAGACAATTAGAATAAAAAATGTGGTAGGCTGAAAAAATGTCTCCCCCCGCCCAAATATCCATGTTAAATCCCTTGAACCTGTGAATGTTATCCTATAATGGCATAAGATATGATGAGTTACAGCTCTTGAGAGGAGGGGCTCATTCTGGATTATCCAGGTCAGTCTTAAATACAAGCACATGTAACCTATCAGAGAGAAGCTGAGAGAATTTTGAGTGAGATATACAGGAAAAAAGCACTGTGAAGGCAGAGCAGAGGGAGATGCAGCCACTGGCCAAGGAATACAAGCAGCCAGCAGCATCTAGAAGTGGTAAGGAATGGATTCCCCCCTAAAGCATCTGGAGGGAGAATGGCCCTTTCCAACACTTGGATTTCAGAATTTCTGATATCCAAATCCTGCAGTTTTACGCCATCCAGTTTATGGTATTTTGCTATGGGAGCCCTAGGAAACTAACACAACAACTACAATCCACAGTTCTTGAAGACCAATTTAATGCCCCAAAGAAAAAATATTCACCTTCAGCAGTTTAGATTAAATAAAAATAACCATCCCAGGCTTCGGGAATTCATTAATCAAAAGCTAATATATGTTTTTACGTTTCACTAATATAATTTTCCCCAAGAACTGGAAGTTCTAGGTTTCTATTAGAAAGGAAAATGTCGAGAGTAGAAATTTTTAATCCTAACTTGAATACAGTGTTTACACAGCTGTTAAGGTCTGTATTATTTACAGTCTTTCAAACTCAAAGACAATTGTCAGAAGAGAAGGTAGAGGCCAATATGAATTCCTTAAGAAAACAAAAAGTGACTGAGAGAGAGGAAGTGAGAGATACACATGTATCATGGGATGGCGTTTAGATCTATTAAGGGGCTTTATGGAGATTATGAGCTATAAATAACAGCTTCATCATTCCTACTCTGGAAATACAGTTCTCTTGGGGAAAGCACTGAGGGGCAGCAATAGCCATTATTGTACTATAAGGCATGATTTACCTTTGGTATTACCAAGATGGCAATGTTCACAAAGCCAGGGGCTTCTTTTCCAAGAAGCCCAAAGTATATTCAGAGGTCAAACTTGAGTTTTCTAAAAATCAAAGATGTAGGAGAAAAAATTTTCACGCAAGTTGCAAAGTCCTTCTGACTTCTATAGATTTCCAGAATTAAATCTAGCTTCTATGCTGGGAGCAGTTAGAAAATTACATTACCATCTTCCATCTCAGATTGATTTAAGTAAACTTTCCTTCCTTAACCTCTGGAGCTTCCTCAAGCTGCCCACTAGGACTGAAACATATAAAAAGGCTGGAAGCAAGAATGGACTGTGTCTGTGGGAATTTTCACAATCCACTCTCATAGAGATGGCAGAATTGAAATTGTGCACTGGCTCATGTGCCAAGGTCTATAAAACAATTGGTGTGGAACCACGTATCTAAATAAAAATCAGAAGTGGGTCCAAAGTAATGCAATATTCCTCGACTGTCTTTTAAGTCAACATTTTATTCGACTTTAGTTAGAATCTGTGCTTACAGGAATAACAATTAAGATGATGGTTATAAGTAAAAATGCATTTGCTTGGCCTACTGATAGTGAGAAAAAATATTATCTCTAATAAGCGAGGTTTGAGGCTAATGTATATTTAATTCTTACTCTGGCAAGTTGAGCTTTCATTGATTTCTAATCTAAATATATTCCGATGTAACCAATATGAAGAGAGCACCTATAGTCAGACATTTGGCTATGTTTCTTTGAAAATATTATGGTCTTTAATTTAATTCTTAAAACAACTTGTCAATCAGCTATCAGTATCTCTGTTTTAAAGATGAGTAAAATAAACAGCAATGTGTGACTTAAGGAGTATGTGTGACAAAGCTAGTGTTCACAAGCTAATAATTAGTTTCTAATAAATGGTTTATAAGAAATCATCCCTTCAGTCCATTTTAACTTTGAAAACATATTTTTGTGACTAAGTGAAAGCAAAACATCAACATATTCCTCCATACTCACTGCAGCAAACAGAATAAAATACAGGTGAATAAATGGAGGATGTTAAATATTAGGTACCAGGAATCCATTTTATTACTCTTTAAAAAGCTCTTGGAAAATGGGCTCTATGAAGAATAATATAAATATTACTCTAACATTTTATCTGTTTGGTTGTAATATGTTTCCAATTATTTACTCCAGTTTCCATAAGAAGATAATAAATCCCTGCTATTGTCATATAACATTTTTTGTTTTATTATTTTTTTGGAAGTACAGGGGATTGAACCTGGGACCTCATACATGGGAAGCAGACACTCAACCACTGAGCTTCATCTGCTCCCCTGTCATATAACTTGTAATATCTTCCTGCATTGGGAATGTAATTTCTCACTCCATTGTCAGGCTTGGTCATAGACATTCTTCAGCCAATGATTGAGATTTAAGCAATTGTTTGTTATTGAAGCTTAGTCTACCACAAACTGACAGTTACATATGGTTATTGGTCTGCTGCCTTTACGAATTCTTAAGTAAGATTAGTAACTAAATCTAAGAGTACATAAAACCATATTAGACAATTTTTCAGCAAAAAGTTTCCTCCAATAAACTTTTTCTCAAGAAGCTGCCAGAGAATCTATTCCAACAAATTAAACATATAAGAAAAAAGGAAGAATATATGGAATCCAGGAAAGGAGCAAATCCAATACAAAAGAGAAGCAAAGGAAATGACCAGAATAATGATGAAGAGACATGCCAAGATGACAACTGCATAACAATCCAAACAAGATCAGGTGAGAAATTCCAGAAAGATTTCTTCTGGAATTGATATAGAATAACTAATGTGTTGGACATGCTGTACAAACAACCAAAAAAAAAAAAAAAACCCAGGAAACTAAGCAACAGAACGAAAGCAAAATAATTATTAACTCCAGGGAAGTCAAACATGTTGTGGAGCAAAAGAAAAGTAGGCAAGGTTGAGCTGTAAAGAGTGTTCACCCAGTCATAATATAAGCACTGAATATTGGCCTAACCCAAATTATAATACAAACATACTAGGAGAATGTGTGAATAGGAAGGTTAAAATGTATTTATCTACTGGGGGCTTAGGAGGTGATAAAAGAGAGCTAATTGTGGCAACTTGAGACTGTATGTACCCTAGAAAACATCCTGGCTTTAGAGCTGATCTATTCCTGTGTGAACTTATCGTAGGTAGGGCATTTTGATTAAATTGATACAGTTACCAGGCTTTGATTATACTACTTCAGTAATGCATGGCCCAGGGTGGATTTCAGTCCCTTAACTGGAGTCCTTTATAAATGGGATGAATATGGAGAGACACACACAGAGAGAAAAGACACAGAAGCACAGAGAAAAACTTCCAGAAGCTAAGAGAGAAAGCTACGGAAACCAAAAGCTGAACCCAGTAGATGGAAAGCTGGAGGAAGCCAGAAGCCGAAAGCAACAAGATCAGAGAAGAAGAAGGAGAGCAGATGCCGGCATTGAGCTCTGCCATGTGACTGGCCCCTTGATCGCCAGCAGCCCACCTTCAGGGTAGAAAAGCATTGACTGATGAAACCTTGATGTGGACATTTTCACAGCCTCAGAACTGTAAGCTTGTAAGTTAATAAATCCCCATTATAAAAGCCAACCCATTTTGGTATATTGCCTTGGCAGCCTTTAGCAGACTAAGACACTAATCTTTCATGCTCAGGAGTTAATTGATAATATCTAAAATTGAAAAATCAGGAAGTAGAAACACATGCATGTTCTTTAGAGATACATAGGTAAATTCAAGAAAACCAAATGAAAGAGTTGAAAGTTGTTGCTTTTAGGAAATGGGAAACAGGAGTGGGCCAGAATGCTGGTTTTTTTGTGACAAGCCTTGTAGAAAGAGCTTTTTGGATCTTTAAACTACATGCATGTATAATTTTGATATAAACCAATACTGATTTGAATAAAAATCCATTTTCAAATGAGAGGATTATAATTTGGAAGGTGCTATCAGGTGGTTCAGAATAAAACAGACAAAACATTTTTATCTTGACATATTTTTCTTTCTAAGCTTAAACTACATTTTCAGACCCGTGGGTTGTCTGCTAAAATAACTGCCCTTTCACTAGACCCCAAGCCTTAGCGTTAAATTCCTAAATGTCTCACACCTTAGTTTTCTTAGACAAGAGCAAAAAGTCTACAGCCAAGACTCAAAACCCAAATCAAAGGAAACAAAACAAATAGAAAAACCCACAAATTATAACCAAAACTACAGCATCTATTAGTCTCCTGAGGCTTTTTATCCAAACAAGGGATTTTGGAACCCTAGCAGATTTGGAAATCCACAATGTCCGCGGCTCTGTCTCTTTCTTTTGGTTTCATTTTTCTCTTTGCTCCTAGTGTGTTGCCAGCCAGCTGTGGCCAGGAGGGTGGTGCATCCCTCCTGCCCAGGCATTCACTCCATAGCTGGGCTGCACACTGAGTGCCAAATTAGAAGTCAGCATTCCTGAAATTAATTCTGAAGACAGGGAGCTGGGTTTCCTCCGGAGTCCGCATGTGTCTGCGAATGTGCACGGGAGCTCCTTTGAAGGCAACTGGCTGGGTTTGTATCAAATCTTTGTATGTCTACGCCTGTATCAGCCCTTTTTCCAAAATACCTATTTGAAAAGCTTGTGCTTGGTTTCTAAGCCTTGGGAACCCCACAAAGAAAGATTATCATTTAGATAATCTGCACATGGATTAAACACACATACCCAGCAGTGCAGCAAATTCATACAGAATAAGAAAACTTTGTGTCATCTTCTAGTGACCTACAGCCTCAAAACTTTTCTTAAAATAGTGTTCGATGGACCTTCTTTGAGCATCTATTTTCTTTCCAAAGACATTGCTTCCCTCCAAAAAGACATAATTAAAAAGACAGGGAGTAAGAAATCCTCTCTCACTGCTACTCTAATGAAAGGTTATGGACTGAAATGGCAGAGCCCTATTATAATCCCCTTCATGCAAGTGATTTCCCCTAAAAAAGTAAATATCCTATAATTATTTTTTTATTTATGGCATGCTTTCTTTAAGAGAAAATCCCCACGACAACCTCTGCTATTAAATTTTGCAGAAATTTGGAATTATAATTTTAGAGCCGATAACAAGCTTTGGGGTAATTTAAAACCTAAAGGATGAGCCTCTTCACTGAAAAGAAGAGAAAGTGGAGGCTCAGAGAAAACAGGTTCACACAGCTCGTTAGTTGCAGGGTAGTAGAAGACCAACTTCCCGACTTCTACTTTAGCCATTCTGTCGATAGTGGAATGAACTGTTCAGAACAAGATGCTATTTGATGGAAGTGAGGAAAATGCCAGAAAGCAAAATGATCTCCAGTTCCCAGACAGCACGCTTTGTTTGTACCTGGCAAATAGAAGAACATTGCCTCTTTTATCAAGGTAAAATTCTATTAACACAGAGTGTATTAGGTATAGAAAGCAATCTGCAAACTTCACCCCAAAAGAGAACCAAGATTATTTGTGTTATTTTGCATTGCTTTGAAAAGCACTAAGCACAATAGTTTATTGTGCATTATGTGAAATTAGTGAGGACATGGGTGAGTTGAAGATTTGGATGTACATCCGAGTTAAATCAAGGATCCCCTTACATCCAAAGACTCCCTCAGGTGGGCTCTTTGGGCCACTCTCCTTAACTAACTTCCTGCTGGCCTAAACTGAAGGAAAGAAGAAGGAATTTTAAATCCAGGGACCATTTCCCTAGCTTCCAAGGCCTTTCTGGCAATGCTTTCTCCTTTTATCCTCACCGACCTCATCCAATGCAATACAATGCACAGATATCTTTACAACTGGACAAAGTGGCCTTGGAGCACAGACTGTGGTGGGTAGGAAGGATACAGTACACATTCTAACCTTAATCCTTTAAATCTGCGCAAATCAATCCATCAGACACTCTTTCCCAATCCTTTTATTTCTGTTGTTCTATTTTAGAACCTCAAATTTCAATCATGGCCCCTTTGTTTGCAAATATTATGTTAGCTCCTAAATAACCTAAATGATCCCAACATATATATATATTTCCAGAAAGGATAGCCCAGGAATGAACTGAGGAAAAGCAGGCAGACCCAGGCAGAGGCTAATTTCAGCGACTCTCAGGGGGCTAGAACTAGTTTCATGTGCTGCCAATATCCAAGGTTGTTCATATAAGCATAATGGAGAAGGTAAAATCTCAAGACCACACAGTCGGAAAACAAATTCCAAAAAAACCAGGCAACATCAAGATGACCAAAAGACACATAGTTTGCCTCTTTTTGTGCCAGCTGATTTTCCTGGGGAATTAGTAACCAGCAACGTGGAGCCCAGGTGTATTCTCTGTGCTTCTCTTACCTCGGTCAAGTCTGGTCTCTCTCTCTCACACTCACACACACACACACACACACACACACACACATACACACCCCTTTCTCTTTCGACTTGAACCTCTCTGTCTCTCTCTCACTTCCTTTGCTTCCTGGAAAACCCCGCTTTCTTTGGCCTGAGCTCTGATTCCCTCTTCCACTTTATGCAAAAACCATTATTTATGCCACCCACACAAGCCAGTGACTTGAAGTTTGCCCATGATCACTGCCTGAGGAGGCTTATCCATCCTGGGTACAACCCCTTTCTCTGCTTTGTTCCTCCGCTGAGCCTCTAATCAAAGCCAGCATATATCGCAGAAGGATTAAACACACACGCACACGCATGCGTAAGAGCACAGCTCCTAGGTGACTCCGTGCCCTTGTCTTTCACAGGACAAGTTTATTTATTACTTTTCCCCTCAGGAGAAACATCCTGTCTTCTGATTCACATCAAAGATCACAAACCCCTCCAACCACTATGGAGTTGCAGTTACAAATCCTCATCACCAGGTAATTATTTCTTCTAAAAATAGGATAATCGTTAACATCTTCCCATCCTAATTACAGTCCTATTCCTGGGTAATCTATTGCAGTGGACATATACTCAAATTCAAAGTGATTTCTAAGGAGGATTGAGGTGACAGTTCCCATCTCAGCAGCCTGTCCTTCTAACATTCTTTAACATGGCAAGTGGCATTTCCCCATCCACATTTATTTTGAATATGCTAGACGTTCTGTGGAGATACATAAAAGGCCAAGCACCATCCCTGCATCACCCACCCTTAGGATATTCCTTACCTTATTTCTCAACCACTAACTTCTCTGACTCCTTGGACAGTTGATGACAGAGGACTGTAGGCATGGAGTTTCTAAGGAGTCAGGAATAGGATTGATTTAAAACTCTAATGCCTGCCTTTGCATTTTTGTGTCTTTGAATAAAAATAGGAAGCCCAATTTGCACATTCTTTCAATGCTTTCTCTCTGTGTGTCGCTGCTCTTCCTTGGCATTCTGCTGAATATGCACCTGAGAAACAATTCAAGGCTTCCTTGGCATGATTTTGATGAATAGGAACCTATGAGGCTTAATAAGAGGCACCAAAATGGACAAGCACCTAAGGGAGAAAACAAGTCTGTGTTGATGGATATCTTTCCCAGGGGAGCTGGGGCACTGCTGAGATGCAGTTTTTCCAGCAAGTGGTAAAACGGAAGGATAATTCAAAGCAGCACATGTAATGAGGGGGTGGGGGGATTTATTTTCTTGGCAGCAACAAGTATGCAGAAAGAATGAGATGAATAGCTGCCTCACAGCGTGCCAAAGGGACATGGAGCAGAGAAGAAATGTGCCAACCCAGGAAGGATTTTATGGAATGGAGACTTCACGCCCTTTCTAAGGCTAGTGTTTTTCCATGGTGAGCATTATCCACTCATTCATAATGGAACTAAATTCCCCACATGAAATTAACTTTGGCCGTTTCGGTTTTTTCTTTAATAAAGAAGATCAGGGATTTCTTAATCCTTATATTCAGAGGAATCAAAATCTGCAAGGTCTTATAGCAATCATTTTCTTAAAAATATAAAGTGGATCACTCACAGAAATCAACACCTTAACTAACAACACCGGCTGGGTTAAGTGGGGTGGAGTGTGGCCCTCTGTAGCAGACACATCTGCTGTTTTTCCTCCATGTAGACCTACTATACTAAACCTTTTGCAGAGATAGAAACCCTTAAACTTTTTTAGAAGGGATATTTAGATTATTGTCCACCACATCATACCTCATTCTGCCGATTTCATTTATCTGTCATTTTGTCTCTGACAAAGATTGGAAACTTCCTAAGCAAATTTCTGCTTGAGTTTCCTGGGTTATCGTAGGCTTCCTTTAATTTTGTGTTTGTCATAAGTGACATTGAACGTGAGGAGGATCTTTGTTAGGTACAGGTAATCTTCCTTGCCTCTCTACATGTGGCCGGGTCTCTTCAAACGGACTGATTGCTCCCAAAGCTAAATTGCATGGTTTGTAGAATCTCTTGAAGAAATTAAATTTTGGTGACCCCTCCCTGCAAATTTCCTTCAACTTGATCTCCTGCAATACCATCAACAGAAAAATAAATAAATGAGCACGGGTTAGGAGAGGACATAAGCAAAAAGAAAAGGCTGACTTGAGTATGTTAGAGGCAAGCACATTCTAAAAGGCAAACACTGTAGCTGTACCTATAGCTACATCATCCTAAGGGGAAAATTCTTCATAATCACAATGCATTATGCATGAGGAACAAAAAATATGCTGCCTACAGGAGTTACTTCTACTCACTCCCCACTCCCCACATCCCTTTGCTTTAGAACAATGTCTACATACCTAATATGAAGTTTGTCCAGTTACCATGGGAACCAGAGATTCGTTAGGTGTGCACACATAGATGGTAAATTTTAATCACTTTAACCAAAGGTAACATATATTGATAGAGTTGTTTTGCCTAAAGGAGAGTGCTACTTTAAACTATAAATGATACCATGATAGATCAAGTTAATACTTTGAAATCTTGAATATATTTTTTATCCATTTCTTTTACTTTTATTCAGGACTTTGATAAGCCAGGCATTCTAGATTCTGTGGATTCCCATTGTGAGGGAATATGGTCCCTGTGTACAGGGGTTCGCGGTTTCTGAGGCCCATGCATCTACACTATCACTCAGAGTTATGGGGACATTCACCTATTATGGAAAATATTGTGGAGGACACAGGGCAGAACAGAACAGAACTGAGGATTTTCAGGAAAGCTTTCAGAGGATGTTTTGGAGAAAATGGACCCTACAACATAAGGGGTGGCTAATAGGCAAACAAGGAAGAGTAGTCTCAGAGGACTTGGTAGAGTGTGCTTGCAGAAAGGACATTTTCATGAAAATGTCATGAAAGGTCATGAATGAGCCTGGCAATCAGAATCTGGTGAAAAGTTCAGTGAGACAGGAGCCCAGGGACACTGGAGAAAATCGTGAAAAGAAAGAAGGCTATTGAAGTGATTTGGAGGAAAGGTCCTTCAATGCTAAAATAAGCTATTTTGAACCAGTCCTTTTTGTGGTATGGAATCAACAAAAATGTGAAGCAGAAGAGTGGCATGATCACATTTTAAGAGGTTCTGTTGGACGGTGTAGGAATGCTATGAGGCACCAAGGTAGAATACAATGAAAGGGGGAGAAAATGGGCTGGAGGCATGTACAATAAATCACATGAGACATCATGAAGAAATAAATAGAGCCGGAGGAGTGAGAGAAGAGACGGAAAGTTGTGCCTGATTCTAGAGTTTGAACTGAAACTTGTTGTGAGTCATATGTTACTCTAATTCTTTCTTTGGATGTAATTTGTCTTTCCCTTCTGACTGCTTTTAAGATCTTATCTTCATGGACTTACTGGTATTCTACTATAGACGTATTGTGATTTTAGTATTGGCAGAAATTACAACATAGATGTGGAGCCAGTGGCCACTGGAGGCTCTTGGGACAGGGAGAGGGAAAAACAGTTGTAATACAGGGGCTTTTTTGGGACTTGGGAATTATCCTGAGTGACATTACAATGACAGCTATAGGCCATTTTACATCAGCATATACCATGCAGAACTGTGTGGGAGAGAGTCTACAATGTGAACTATGGTCCATGCTTAGTGGCAAAGCCCCAGGATGCATTTATCAATTTAATGAATGTGCCACACTAATGAAGGATGTTTATGCGGGAGGGTGTGGGAGGTGTGGGGAGTGAGGCATATGGGAACCCCTATATTCTTTGTGTAACATTTATGTAATCTAAGTATCTTTTAAAAAATTAAAAATTAAAAAATTAAATTAAAAAAATAATAAATAAAGGTCTTATCTTTGCCCCGGTGGTTTGGGTATCATTATTATGTTTAGGTTTTTTTTTTTTTTTCTTATTCTATTCCTTAGGATTTGTTGTGCTGAGTCTAAGGATTAGGATTTTAGATTAATTCTTGAAAATTCCAGTCTTTTCTCTTGTAATAGTTCGTAGTTCCCATTTTATCTCTCCTCTCCTTCTGAACTACAATTAGACATATAATAGACCTCTCTATAGCTTTCCTGTATTTTAATCTCTATTTTATATATTTTTCTCTTTGTCTCTCTGTGCTTTAGTCTTGATAATTCTCAGAAGTATTTTCCAGTTCTCTAGTTCTCTCCTTAGTAGTGTCTAATCTCTTGTTTAACTCTTCTATACAGGTTTTAATTTCAACTATATATTTCATTTATATAATTTCTATTTGGCTCTTTTTGAAATCTACTTGGTAATTTGACAGGCTTGCTTTTTATCATATGTTTGAATCTACTTTTTGTCTGTAAATATGCTAGATACACTTAATTAACAAGATATAGACAATAATTGATCCCATTCAGTTAACAGTATCAGCTAGGGAGTCATGTAAAGCAATGGGAAAGAGATTAATGGATAGAACTTGTGCAAACCCCAACCCTTAGGAGAAGCAAGAGCCAAAAGAGTATGAGAAGGAATAGCAGGAAAGTCAGAGAAGAAGGTGATGCAAGAGACACTAATAGCCCAGAAGTCACTGGGGAAACAAACTTAAATGTAGGAAGCATGCAAAACAATTGAAACTCTACAAAGCTCAAGTAGAATCAGAATTGGGTATTTATCATTGAATTTTGGTGTCCATTTTCCTTTCCTGAATTCAAGAAGTTTGCCAATCAAAAGCCAAACAAAGAGAAAGTAGCCACTTATAGGGAAGATAGAGTCAAGGGAAGACTTTTGTAGTCAATTTTTAAAAAAAATTATTCATTTCCTTGCAAATGGAAAGACTTGATCATATTCATAAGCAGAAGGAATTGGGTCAATAAGTAAGGAGAGATGGAAGATGGAGGGGAGAGAGAATGGCTCATGCAGCCAAGTTTGGGAGGCTTTGTGCAAGGGATGAAACCCAAGACACAATGAAAGGGACAACTAGTCTTGTAGAGGAGGAGAGATACTCCTTCTTCTGAAATATAAGGGAAGGAGGTAAAAAAAAAAAAAACAGTGTCCTTAAATACAGTTTAACTGTTGGAGGCAGCCAGAAAGAGGTAAAGCTAAAATGGCCGACCGACAACAAAGAACAAGCCTGATCCTATATTTAGCTTTTTTTGAGGAAGTAGCTCACCCTGTTCCCGCGCGCGAAACCTTCCCGCCTTCTACAGATAGCAAACCCTCTCTAGCAACCAACTGTGCCCAATACCAGCCTGCCATATATGCCTTACACGTACTTCCTCTTTTTTCATGCCCTACCCCCTACACCACCCCTCACCCTACTTATGAAAGGCTGTACACTTCCTCAATAAATTAGACCTGCGTACTTACCTCGTCTCCGCGGTGGTCTTTCCTCCGTGCGCCCTCCACGCCGTCTGGGCCCCCGAACACTGGTTGCCGCTCAGCGTTCCCCTTCTGCCAACAAGTGGTTCAGAACAACCACATTAACTTGTGAGTCATCAAAAAAGCTGATATAGTCCTTCCCTAATGGCATTTTTCCCCTTTGCGTAGTAGGTTATCTGCTGAAAGTAAGAATGATATAGAAGGGTAGAAAACATAAGAGGAGGAGGAAGATTGCTAATGGTCATGGGATCAGGGAAGGGAAACTGACTGGCAATTAGAAAAACAGTTATCAAGTTATGCCATGTGGTTCTCAAACCACAGTTTGTATCATAATCACCTGGAGAGCTTGTTAAATCAGTCTGCTGATCCCACCCCAGAGGTGGAATAGGTCTAATTTACATTTTTAACAAGTTCTATTTTGATACTGATGCTGCTAAACCAGGGACTATATTTTAAGAACCTCTACCATAAAAAATAGGTAAATAGAAAGCATTTCCAACTCAATAATTTTTGCAACATTCTTTAAAGTGTACAACTTATCCCATTTATCTATGTGTTTTGTTTTATGCATTTTCAGGATTCCCCACCTTTGTTCAGGTTTTTTTCCTTGGCCTGTGATACCCTTTCCTCTCCAACCCAGTGATAATTCTACTCATTCTTCGTAGGGCCTGCTCAAACGCCACCTTCTCAGGAAGTATTGTTTCTACGTCTCTCTCTCTCTGGAATGGTATGAGCCCTACTTTTGTGCCTCATGATTTACTTGTACCCAAATTTCATCTTGCCTAGTGTTGTCCACATGCCTCTATCCCACACGCCCTAAACTTTCCTCTCCCATTAATATTTTGCACAACGACTGGCACAGAGACTGGACAAGACGCTTGCTAGCCTAACAGACTGCTGAAGAGACTTTGAAATATCCAGCAAAACAGGCAGGAAAACATTAAATCGAAGAGCGTCAGAACAAAATTTACTCTATATGATTTGCCTTTTCCCCTTGACAGCAGCTGTTATTAAAGTAACATTAGCTAAAAATATTTCTATGCCAAAAGTAATTATGATAATGTTTCTCTGCATTTGTATAGTTCTTTCTATTCTAAAAATTCATAGTATACAGGCTTCAGCTCAGGAGGAAAGAAAAGAACTGAGCTGAACTAGAACTTCTCATTCCCTTTACTGGGGAGGCTTTTTTACTCCTAATTTATCCCTGAGCCCATTAATATGGCTGATGACTGATGTCCTCACTGAACCTATTCGGGCACAGAGGAAAAAGAGAAATTTCAATTAGTTCCTCTCAAAGGATTAAACGCTTGTTGTCCCTCACTGGATGCTCTCATCTTTAACAGGTGATTAAGGTCCTAATGGACTCATACAGTTTTTCAGTCTGTTCCAACCAATTATGGTACTGAAGAAAGAGCCAAAAGGAAAAAAAAATAAAATAAAAGAGGGGAAAAGAAGAGGAAAATAGGAAGCCTGAGGAGGGTATTTTCAGGAATCCCAGAAGCCTTTCTCAAGGTAGAAGGATCTGTTTTTGAGAACGCTTCTCAGGGAGCTCTCAAACTTCACACCTTAGGTTCATTGCACCCACGAGGGCTCTCCAACCTCTTTTCTATCAATCTTGTTTCTGTTTCCAGACTCTAGCAGGATTTATGTTGCACACTGAGATTCACACACACATGTACACTTTTTTATTTTTTTTTGCCTTTCATAATGCAGAAAGGTCTGTCTAACCTCTTCTTCACGCTCTCCCTCATCTCTGTAGCCAAGGACAGAACAGTTGCCAGGACATTATTTTCAGAGCAGTTTCCTGGGGTGGGCGCCCATTTGTTCTGTGCTGCATAGCCCAAAACAGCTGGAAGCTGAATTAAATCAAGAGAAAGTCCTGTTTGCTATCACACTGCCTATCAAGCATTGGGTGAGTTTTGAGAGCCTGTCTCCTGTTCTTTGTCTGCCAGGCAGTCTACCTGCATCTGAATCACCCAGGGCACTTGCTGAAAACAACAATTCCAGAGTCCCAGCCAAGAATTGCTGAATCTTAATGGGGATGCAGAAATGAGCATAGCATATTTTTTCACAGGATTCTTATGTACGCTCTATTTCGAACACCTCACTGTGTACTTAATAGTCTCAGTAAGATTGCAAGGTAAAGGATAACCTTATGGTTTGTATGAGATATTGAGACACTGAGCCACGTGGTTTTTTTTTCATTTTGGTCTGGATCTTGTTTTTTAAATAAAAATGTTAGCAGGAAGGAAATTTTAATTTTCCAAAATGGCAAAATGTTTATTGGAATATAAATTAGTTTGCCATTGAACCAGTTACTCTTACTTAGTAAAAGTTGGGGCCATGGTTGAGTCTGACCCTCACACATTCAGGCCTGGGCTGAGTAGCTAAATAGGTAACGGTTTAGGCTGCAAGTAAGATTATATACTCCAAGAACCTTCAGTCATGAAATGGTATACATACATATATCTGTATTACTTTCACTCAATGTTTAGGTCCTTTGTGAATTTCAAATGAGTGGGGGATAGTGAAGAGGGGAAATTTTTCTTTTTTTTTATGCTATAAATTTTCACTTAAAAAGTTCATATTTAATGAAAAATATCTCAAGACTGCAGGATTGATATGGTGTGTGTGTGTGGGGGGGAGATATCTCCTTCTAAAGGCACTGGAAAAGGATAATCAGGGAGGGGAAAAGGCAAGAAGAGGCTAGAGGAGCAAAACAAATATAAGGGAGAGAAAATTTAAGTTTTTCACAAATCTGTCCAGGGCTAGCCCGTACATGGGGCATAGATTCAGAGGATTTGGTCAAACTATACGAAGGGAACAGGATCTAAGAGAGAAAACTAAAACAAGCAATCACATAGGCGCCTAGGCCCTGTAGTACTCCTTATTAAGAGGGAAAAGATGAATAGATAACCTAACGTGGGGGCAGCTGGCCAGGTCCATCACAGAAACCATGCAGGGACACAGCATGCTTAAGGAGAAAAACCAGCCATCAGAGGTGGCAAAAATAATAATTTCAAAAAGGTCAGCATACTTGATTTCAGACAGCACTCACCTTTCTCAAGGTCGTCTTTCAGGATAGTTTAGGCAAGGATGGTGGGATCTAATCCAGAGCCCACCTGGAGATCTTAATTTTAATAAATATTAAATGAGTAAGATAATTATGATTACAAAGTAGCACAAGAGAGTAGGTGTGGGATATAGGAATCCCACATCCTTACCTAGAGTATTGTCCTTATAAAATGTTTATAAGTTGTATAGAAATTTTTAAAAATGTGCTTTCCAGATGGTGTTGCTCTATGCAGAGATACTGAGCAAGTGCTGTGATGTAGAACCTCAGTAGCACACACTCTGACTTTTTGTAGTTTCTGGAGGATCTCCATGTGGCTCTTACATAACATCACTCCAGAGAAATTTAGAAATACTGTAATAATTAAAAATGGCTAGTGATGCAATTGGTTTGAGATTGAAAGAGAAGAGAAATAGATCTCTCCCAAAGATTTGAAAGCTGATGCTTAACAAACTTAGATATATTTTGTGGAGGGCATTCTAAAGGAAAACTGAATATTTAAAGAACACAAAGCTAGGAATCTGACACAGCTATTCTGTTCTTTTTCCCATTTGACACCTGTATTTGTTCTCTCATTCCTAATTATCAAAGCTCTTAAGTCTGACCCAATCATGTTGACCCCAATCCACAAATAAACTAAGCACATTTAAATTCCTGTTTTAGGGTCTGTGTCTGGGGAAACCCAAGCTAAGACAGCAAGCTAGGATTTGAACAAAATTTCTTTAACCTGATAAAGGAGATCTGAAAATAACAGCAGCAATAAACATCATACTCAAGGTTGAATTAATTTATTCCCTGCAGCATCCAAAACAAGTAAAGTGTGTTTACTATCACTACTTCAACTCATCATCATACTAAAGTATGTGACAAAATACTAAGAGAAAATAAGGAAGTAAAAATTCTAACAATTGGAGTAATTGGAAAGGAAGAAAAATTGTATTATCTGCATATATTATGGTTGAAGAAAAAACACAAATTATTAGAATTATTAAAAGATTTTAGCAAGGTGGCTAGATATAAAAACAATATACAAAAAGCAATAGGAAAGACAGTGCTCAGGAAACAAATCCACAGTGACAAGGGTATGTCAAAGAGATACAGTAGCCAACTGAAAGAGCTTCCAGGAGTCAAAGAAGGAATGATTTGAGCAGCAAAATAAATAAAATAGCATTGAATTATAACCCAAAGTATAAATTAATATTATAAGTTAAATAGATAAAATAAATAGTGAAAAATTAAATGAGAGAGAAGAGAGAAATCTCCTCTTCAGAAGAATTCCAAACAATTTATGTAGATGCTTCACATTCAAAGAGTTGAAATACAACTCTTTACTCCTTGCATAGGCTCTGCATAGTGACCTTCCAAAGAGTACAGTATAGAAAGAGAGAAAAACAGTAACTTTATAGTGGAGAAGCCTGGCAAAAGCTAAGGAAATCTGAATAAATTGTGGACAGTAAGTTAATAGTAATATATCAGTATTGGTTCTTTAACCATAACAAATTTATTATACTAATATATAAGATGTTAAAAATAGGGGAGACTAGATTTACAGGAACTCTCTACTTTTGACACAGTTTTTCTGTAATCTGAAGCTCTTCTAAAAAATAAAGCTTATTGAATAAAAGGATAGTGACTTCCAATTGACAAAGATGGCAGTGTAAGACACTCCAGGGTTTCATTCACCCACAGAATCTTTGAACAACTAGGAAATACTGCCAGGGCCACCTTTCTTGGACCTCTGGAAAATAGTTAAAGGTTGCAGTAACAGAGTGAATACTGAATTGAAAAAACAACTTGAAATGGTAGGAAAAGCTCATGGTTCACTTTCTGGTCCCCTGTGCACCCTGCCTCAGCATGGTGTGGAGCCAACTGGCATGCTCATTGTGGGTCCCTGGCCCTGTTCCAGAGGAGGCAGAGAAGCCCCAATAGAGATGTCTGTATATTGGGTGGCAGTCTGAAAGACTGAACCAGGCATCTCTTTACCATCCCAGAATTTACCTTGCATGCAGAAGCAGCTTGCAGACAGCAAAAGCAGTGTTAAAAAACAATCAAATTGAAGTGGCCTGGAGCAAGAGATTCCTGACTTTAAGACATAAAATAGAGTATCTGGAGGGAATCTATTTCATAGGGAGTAGAGGGGGGATCCCAATTTTGGTAAATGGAAAAATTCCTGAGGCCATGAGTATATGCTCAGGACAAGATGCATGCTCAGAAAAGACAGAAAAGACCACATGCATTCACCTCAGGCTATACTTAGTAGCAGGGCTAAAATCAGAAGGAGAGTACCAAACAACACAAGGCCAATTTGCCAAGACTATGAAAGGTGTTTTTTTTGTTTTGTTTTGTTTTTCTTTTGTTTGCATTGGTTTGTTTGTTTTCATTAGCTCCTGGCACTCAAGGAAATCTCTGTTATATCACTAGCTGGATACAAACAAGGAATGGTTCATGGACTAAATTAAAATTATTTTTAAAAGTACAATGTGCAACAAAAAATTCCAAGGCAAACAAAGAAAAAAGGAAATGATATTCCATCCAAGGGAACCAGATAAAACTCTACAAACCGTCAACAAAGAGTACCAGACTTTGAACAAACTGGACAAAGAGTGTAAAAAATATGATCTTCAATATGCTTAAAGAGCTAAATGAAAATGGAGGAAGAATTAAAGGATATCAGGAAAATAATGGATGAACAAAATGAGAATCTCAATAAAGAGATAGGAATTTAAAAAAGGAAACAAACAGAAATACTGGAGTTGATGACCACACTAACTGAAATAAAATAAAATTTAAAAAAATCCCTGCAAAGTTTCAACAGCAGATTGGAGCTAGAATAAGAAAGAATTACTAAACTTAAAGGTAAGACAATTGAAATTATTCAGGCTGAGGAGCAGAAAGAAAGGGAAAAAAAAGTAAAGTGAACAGAGCCTAAGAGACCTGTAGGACACCATCAAGTGTAACAGTGTACATATTATGGGAGTCCCAAAATAAAAGAGAGAAAGGGGTGGAAGAAATATTCAAAGAAATAATGGCAGAAAACTTCTCATAGTTAATGAAAGACATGAATATATGCATTCAAGAAATCCAATGAGCCCAAACAGGATAAACCCAAAGAAAACCACAACCAGACACATAATAATCAAACTGTCAAATGCCAAAGACAAAGATAGAATTCTGAAAACTGCAAGAGAAAAGGAATGTGTTATATAAGGGAGCCCCAGTAAGGTTAATTGTGGATTTCTCATCAGAAACCATGGAGGAAAGAAGACAATATGATGAAATATATAGAGTGTTGAAAGAAACTAATTGCTTATCAAGAATATTATATCTGGCAAGACTGTCTTTCAAAAATGAGGGAGAAATTAAGACGTTCCCAATAATCAAAAGGCAAGAGTATGTTACCACTAGACCTGCCCTACAAACAATTATACATCAATACTATAGTGTATTTTTGGTATATGATGCCATTTTTTTCTTACAGGTTTTAAAATGCAAAAAAGTGCTGATAAATTTATAGCCTCGAATATAAAATGTATAAAGTTATAATTTGCAACAAGTACAACAAAAAGATGGGGGACAAGGGTATAGGACCATAGTTTGTGTATGATACTAAAGTTAAATTTGTATCAAATTAAACATGATTTCATGAGTTTATGATGTATATTTAAGTTCCATAGGAACCACAAAGAAAATATCACAAAAAATATGCACAGAATGATGTGAGGGGATTCAAAATGGTTTGCTACAAATATCAAATATATATGAGAGTAATGGAAGAACCGAGAGACAAGAGAGGTATAAGACTTATACAGAGCAAATAACAAAATGGCAAAAGAAAGTCCTACGTACCTACAATGTTTCAAGAAGAAATAGAAAATCTCAACAAAGCAATACTATCAAAGAGATTGAAACAGTAATCAAAAATGTCCCAACAAATAAAAGTCCAGGTCCAGATGGCTTCACAGGTGAATTTTAGCAAACATTCCAAGAAGAATTCATAGTGATCCTGCTCAAAATCTTCCAAAAGATTGAAGAGGATTGCACAGTTCCTAGCTCATTCTATGAGGCCAACATTGCTCTAATACCAAAGCCAGATAAACATACCACAAGAAAAGAAAATTCAGACCAATATCCCTTGTGAATATAGTTGCAAAAATCCTCAAAACAAGTACTAGCAAACTGAATTCAATAGCACATTAAAAGGTTTCTACCAAATGATTAGGTGGGATTTATCCCAGATATGCAAGGACAGCTCAACATAAGAAAATCAATATATGTAATACACCACATTAACACAATGAAGGAAAAAAATTACATGATCATCTCAATTGACAAAGAAAAGGCATTTGACAAAATCCAGCACCCATGTTGATATAAACACTTAGAAAACTGGGAAGAGAAGAAAACTTCCTCAACGTGATAAACATTGTATGGGAAAAATCCATGTTTAAAATCAATCTCAATGGTGAAAGAGTGGCAGCTTTCCCTTTAAGATCAGGAACAAGACAAGGATGCCCACTGTTACCACTGTTGTGCAACACTGTACTGGAAGTTCTAGCCAGAGCTATTAGATAAATAGATGAAATAAAAGGCATCCAAATTGGAAAACAATAAGTAAAATTTTCACTATTTGAGAGTGACATGATCCTACATATAGAAAGTCTTGGAAGAAAAACACAAAAAGTTACTGGAACTATTAAATGAATTCAGCAAAGTGGCAGGGTACAAAACCAACTTGGAAAAATCGGTAGTGTTTCTATACACTATTGATGAACAATCCATACTCATGGATTGGAAGACTAAATATTGTTAAGATGTCATTTCACCCAAAGTGATTTACAGATTCAATGCAATCCCCATAAAAATTCCAACAGTCCTCTTTGCATAAATGGAAAATCCAATCATCAAATTTATATGGAAGAGAAAAGGATTCTGAATATCCAAAGCCACCTTGATAAAGAAGAATGGAATTGTAGGACTCACACCTCCCCTCAAAATGTATTATAAAGCCACAGTAATCAAAACAGTACCGTACTGACACAAGGACAGACATATATACTAATGGAAGCAAATGGAAAGCTCATAAATAAACTGTCACATAAATGGCCAACTGATTTCTGACAAGGTTTCCAAGTCTACTCAATTGGGAAAGAATAGTCTCTTCAACAGATGGTGCTGGGAAATCTGGATATCCATATGCAAAAGAATGGAGGAGGACCTGTAACTCACACCATATAAAAATTCAACTCAAAATTAATTGAATACCTAAATATAGGAATAAAATCTATAAAATTCCTGGAAGAAATCATAGGGAAGCATTTTCAAGACCTCACATAGGACAACGCTTCTTAGACTTTACTCCCAAAGCACAAGTAACAAAAGAACAAACAGATACAAGGGACCTAATAAATTTAAAATTTGGGGGGCCTAAAACACTTTATCTTGAAAGTTAAAAGACACACTACTCAATGGGAGAAAATACTTGGAAACCGCATATCTCATAAGGGTTTAATATATAGAATAGAGAAATCTTACAACTCAACAATAGAAAGACAACTCAATCAAAAAATGGTCAAAAGACTGGAATAGACATTTCTCCCAAGAAGATAGTCAAATGGACAAAAACACATTAAAAGTTGCTCAACATCACTAGCAATTAGGAAAATACAAATCAAAACCACAATGGGATACCATTTTACATACGCTAGAATGGCTGCTATTTTAAAAAACAGAAAATTGTAGGTGCTGGAGAGAATGTGGAGAAGTATGAACACTCATTCGTTGTTGGTGGGAATATAAAATGGTGCAGCTGCTGTGGAAAACAGTTTGGTAGTTCCTCAGAAAGTTAAGTATAGAATTACCATATGACCTGAAGATCCCACTTTTGGGTATATTCCAAAAATAAATTGAAAGCTGGGACTCTAAGAGATGATTGTCCACTGATGTTCATAAGAGTATGTTTCACTAAAGCAACTTAAGCATCCAGCAACAGATGAATGGATAAACAAAATGTGGCATATACATCCAATGGACTATTATTCAACCGTAACCAGGAATGGAGTTCTGATATATATGACAACTTGGATGAACCCTGAAGACATTATTTGAGTGAAATAAACCAGACACAAAAGGACAAATATTTATGGTTTCACTTATATGAAGTAAATTAAACATGTAAGTTCATAAAGTCAGAAACTGGAACACATGTTACCAGGGTTTGGGGTAGGGGTGGGCAATGTGGAGTTAATTTTCCGTTGGCACAGAGTTTCTTTTTGCAGTGATAAAAAATTTTTGTTCATAGATTTTGTCAATGTAGCACAATATGTGAATGTAATTAAAACAACCAAATTATATATTTGAAAATGGTTAAAAATGGGAAACTTTAGGTTGTCTATTTGTTACCAGAATAAAAGTTAGAAAAAATGTAAAATTGCACAACAGTAAAGGTGAATACTAATATAAACTACGGTCTTTAGTTAATAGTATAATTATAATAATATTATTTCATCTATTTTATCAAGTGTGCCACACTAATACAAAATTTTAATAATAGGGGACACTGTGATTGGTGGAAGAGGGGTTATGGGAAATCCATACCCTCTGTATTATTTTTCTGTAAACTTAAAACTGCTCTAATTAAAAAATGGAAAAAAAGCCTTAAAAGGATAAAATCAATTGCAATTTGATATACTGTTTGTTTTCATTTAGTTAAAGTTCAAAAACATGCATCAAAATGTAATCTTTAGGAATATAAGCAAATATAGAAATATAAGGAAGAGATAACCTCTGAGACAGAAGGCAGGAGGGAGGAATGTGATAGAGCACTCAGGAGAATAGTTGCTACAAATATTCCCTACAAATATTTCCAAAACATTCTTTTGAAACTAAGAAACTTTAAACCTTAAAAAAAAAAAAAAAAAATTAAGCATTAGTGGAAGAGCTTGACCTTTGTAGTTAAAGGCCCTTGGGCTCAATTTCCAACTGTCTCTTTCACTAAATGAAACTCAGCAATTCAGTTATCAGAACCTCAGATTCCTCATCCTTAAATATAGCAATACTAAGAATAACTACCTAACAGCAAGATTTTTGTGGAAAGGACATACAATTCAGAAAGCGAAATCACCTTCACAGTACCTACTGCCTAGTAGATATTCAACAGATGTTAGATGGTCTCATTTGTCCATTCATGAATTCATTCATTGTTCGTTCATTCCAGTGTTACAGAATGAGCACCAAGTTCCTTAACTAATGAAGGTAACCTAATGTTAGAAAGACAGACCATTCTCTTTCCCTGTTAATTTGTGTACTTCAATTCAGGTTTTCTGGAGACTTTTGTCATTATTTGGTTGATTTTGAGAACTTCTCCAGTGAAACTCCAAAAAGTACTGTTGGGCATTGGTTTGACGATTATTTTAATTAAAGGGAATTCATGTTCCTTTTTAGTTTGCAGACCTTCTTCATACTTTGTCCTAGAAGAAAACATTAAAGCAATCACAAAATCCAGAGTTTTTCAGAAGAACTGACCTATAATATCAAGCAAAGAATTCCAGGATCTTGGGTCCTGCCAGGATTCAATTTTGGTTCCATCATGGACAAATCCCTTCTCATTTCCAGTGCTTCAACTTTCACATCATTATTATTGTCCCATTGTTCATACAGAGATTTTAAGAAGGAATCTCTTTTTTTCCCTTCATCTTTCTTGAAACAAGCTTACAGTATGACTGAGTGTTTAGAACTTTGTGATATAGGGACAGACCCAGTCAGTTTGTGGCCACAAAAAGCTGGCTTGGTAATAAATGTAAACCTCAGGTCACCTCAAATAATCTATTTCACAAATAACAATAGTATACGACCATGCTGTTGATCAAACTGTGTGAATGCATCATTACTTCAATGCAAATTGGCTGCTCAGATTCTCTGGAAAATTTTCCCTGAAGGAGGACTGTGCAATTTATTTTTTAACAATCACTTTTTAAACAATAACAAGAAACAAAAAGCCAGAGATCTCTTGAAGCATTTTTTTAACAGCAACTCAAGATTGTGAAGTTGCCATTAAGACACCCATACTTCAGGCAGAGGTGACAGAGGATTTGAGAATGTCCCTTTTCTACTTCCCAGGAGCACTAAGGGATGTTCTGTTGCCATGATGACAGAGTCCCAAACTTGGCCTGCTGCCCCATGGGACCAAAGTTCACCAATCTCTTTTCATGCGTGGCTTTTCCTAAAAGCCTGAAAAAAGACCATTGGCCACACTAAACAACTGTCTATTTCTAGCCTACACTTTAACAAATAACTTTGTTGTGCTTTCCCCTTTAAGTTTTTTTTTTTTTTTTCATTTTAACATTTTCAATGGTATAAAGAATTCAGATATATTTTCTGATTCTCTCACACAATTCCTCCTCTGTAGATAACAAAGTCCAAGTCCCTAGCCATGGTAATTATTAGCATATCCCTGGAAAAAATTTCAACAGTCTACATTAAAAGACTCCCTGCAGAAATTTACACAGTAGGTATCCAATTTCTCTTTAAATAAAAGGCACTCAGAACAGTGAGAGGTTTAAAACAAGAGAAGATATGGGGAACAAACAGAGCTTTGAGGAACAGCAGGGAGACTTGCAGTGGTCAAGAGCAGATCGTCAGGCTGAATTATTTGGATTAGTCTTCGTTAGCAAATTGGAGAAAATTATAATGCCACAGTAAGTTGTTAGAACCTGCCTACAGACTGGTAGTATTAAGACTCAGATCTGACCTAATTCCCAAAGGTTTGGATCTCCATTATGCATATTCTGTAGTAAAAAACAGATTTTCTGTGAGCATCCTTCAAAATGTTTCCAAAATTTAATAACATTTGCATTTAACAGAGGTGAGCCTCATAGCTTGTGGACTCCTCAGCATAAGAAGAGAATCTTTAAGGGCCTCTCAGGAAACTTCCGCTATGAAAGCAAAGAAAAAAATGCAAGCCAAAGAATTAATTTTAATACTCTCTTCCTCAAGACGATGGGAAATATGAAAAAGAGGTTTACTCTTTTTGTGTCTAGAGACCCTCTCAGAGAATCAGTAACAGGGATTTAAATCTAAATTCATCTAACAAAACAAAACTGTATGGGTTCCAAAGAAACACTCTGTCCCATGACATGCATCTGGGGAAGGTCATTCTTTATTTTCTAGATTTCTAAGCACCTGGATAAAAGCCCTTTGTGAAAGACTATGAAATGCATTCCATAAATGGTCCCAAAGAGCAGGTCTGCTCTGATTAGAATGTTGCACATTCTCCAGGTAAGAAATATACGCAGAGGGCTGCCACGAAGAGGGTGGTAGAAAAAGAATATGAATAAGGCTGATTCAAAGGACAAGAGTAGTTTAAGTTTTCTGAAAAGCAAATCCATTTTTTTTCCAAATGAGGTGCAGATTTTCACATCACATATGCAAGGCCAGACTTACCATGTCACTTGCACGCATGTGTGCCCTTGTACACACGTGCACCTATGTAGGCATGGCATTTGGAACTAAGGAAGCATGGATTCATTACCATCCCCTAAAGTTCTCCTTGGAGCTATCTCAGGTCACACTGCTTTGTAATTATGACTTAAAAAAATATTTAAAACAGGGAAATTGGTTAAAAACTTATACAGCATGCTCTTTCAATGTTTTACTGAGGCATCATGTAACAGGCTTACTGAAGGACCATTTATTCTGGGGCAATGTACTTGGTTTGACTCACTATTTACTATTGAATAAAGATAGTAGACATAGTAAAGTTACATGTTAACTTATAAATTTTGGGCCAGGAAAATGCAAATAGTTTCTGTCAAGTAGAAAAGATAACCCTAAAGGTTATGGATTATAAGCTGTGAGATACCAATCAGATTTGTATCTAACCTAGTATTCTTGTTCTATGATTGTTTCAAAATGCCCATCAAAAACCCAAATTCTCTCAATGCTCTTTGAACCAGCCTTACCATCTAATTGGCTTCCTCATGAATTAATGAGTTAAATAAAATATTTGAAATGTGTTCATATGGTGTTTTTATGACTCATGCTTCTAAGTTTTTGAAAATTATACTTTGACATTAAAAAACTCACTAATAAGTCCCAAAGCATACACCAGAAGAGAAGGTGAGTATAAACAAGGTGAGTTCTTGATTAAACAAGTACTGCAGCTAAAAAAATCCTCATGGTGATCTCGTCATATGGACATTTTTCTCTTTTCACCTTTAAAAATCATACTTTAATGAATCATTTTCCTATCTTATACATGAAGGGAAATCCCTGACTAGTTGCTTACCTCACCCAGATACATCAACAGTATCAAAGAAAAGGAAGAGATGGTGGGATTGATCTTGGATAATCAAACTAAGAATGTAAAGCTCTCTGAACCCTAGAACAAAGCCAAAACAAAATATTTTTATGTTCTAAAAATTTAACATTACCAAAGCAATCAAAAGTAAATTGGTGGGGGGGGGAGCCAAGATGGTGGCAGAGTAAGGAGCTCTTAGAATCAGCTCCTGCTACAGAGCAGTTACTAATCACCCAGAGCTATCTAAAGTACCTGTTTGAGGGGCCCAGGACACCAGAAGAGCCACCTGCAACATCTTTGAAAGAATGGAAGGAGGAGACTGCCCACCTGCAGAGAGGATTCGTGAGTAGAGCCCTCTATGCCGAGGTCGGTGCCTGTGGCACAAGCCACCTCAGGAGCTATTCCATGGCTGGAGTTGGAAGCTCCATTTCCCAAAAAACAGGGGAGGTAAACATGGTATGGCACTGACTTCAGCTACTGATTAGTAAATTCGGTGGGCTAAAGTGTAATCCTAAGAACAGCTAAACTTTGAGCCTGTCCAGGTCAGAAGGAGGCTGGTAGCCGCCATTCTGCCTCCACCCCTGGCATGAGGGGAAGTGGGGCTGATTGAAAATCACAGTGCTGGTAGGGACCGGCTTCTTTCCACCCAGGTAGGATTGCAGGTCTAGCCCAAATCCCAGCCCCACCTCCAGCAGGGAGGAAGCTGGGGGGACCTGCACTACCTCTATGGGAAACTGCAAGCCACGACACAGAGGCCGGTGCCCATCCTACTCCAGCAGCGCAAGCCACCTCAGGAGCTATTCCATGGCTGGAGTTAGAAGCTCCATTTCCCATAAATGGTGGAAGAAGAGACAGCTGTCCACCGACTTCAGCTACTTATCAGTGGACTCGGCTGGCTGAAGTATAATCCTAGAAACAGCTAGGGTTTGAGCCTGTCTAAGTTGGAGAGAGTCCAGTAGCCAGCATTTTTACTCTGGCCCTGGCATGAGGGGAAGCCTGGCTGACTGAAAATCCAGTGAAGTTAGGGACTGGCTTCTTTCCACCAAGATCTGACTGGAGCCCCTAGCCTAGGCTCCAACCACACCTCCAGCAGAGAGGAAGCTGGTTTGACCTGCACCGGGCTCTCCAGGCAACTGCAAGTGCTCTCTGCTGGCACAGACTGAATAGCCGGACACCTGGGGCTGCATCCCTGCACCCCAATAGGATAGGAGAGGAACCGGGTATCCTCAGCTTCTCGGGGCAACAGCAGGAGTTTTCAGCCCACATGAACTGATTTGTTGAGTGCCTTTGAGTCCATTTCCACCTCTGTCCCCCCATAGGATAGGATGGGACTGGTGTTCCCCCATCCTCTCAGGGCAACTGCAGGTGCTTTTGGCCTGCACAAAACCAACTATTGGGCACCTGTGGCTCCACCCCCATCCCCAATAGGACAAGAGACGGACTGTGTTTGCCCAGCATTTTTGGGTAACTGCAGGTGCTTTTGGCCCACACAGCCTGGACTTGTGGATCCATCCTCACTCCCCAATAGGAAAGGAGGGGACTGGTGTTTCCACAGCCTTTCCTGGCAATGGCAGACACTTTTGGCCTGCATGGACTGGACTGTTGGATGCCTAAGGATCTACCCCCATGCCCAATAGGACAGGAGAGGTCTGATGTCTCCACAGCCTCTCTGGACAATGGCAGATACTTTTGGCCTACAGGGACTGAACTGTTGGGTGCCTGTGGATCCAACCCCATGCCGTAATAGGACAGGAGGTGGCTGGTGTTTCCTCAGCCTCTCTGGGCAATGGCAGGTATTCTCAGGCTAAAGGGACTGAACAGTTGGGTGCCCATAGAATCATCCCCACCACCCAATAGGATAGGAGGGGTCTGGTGCTTCCTCAGCCTCTCCAGGCAATGATGGATACTTTCAGCCTACAGGGACTGAACTGTTGGGGCATTGGTGGTTCCATTCCAACCCCCTAAAAGGCAGAAGGGACAGTACTCCCTCAGCCTCTCAGGGCAACTGCAGGCACATTTAGCCCACATGGATTAGATTGTTGAGCACTCCAGAGGATCCATTCCCACCCCTGGCAGGTAGGGGGTCTGATGCTATGTCTGTTTACCTGGGCAATTGTGGTCATTTTGGACCCACACAACATAGATTGCTGCCCAGAACTATAGCTCTATCCCTGCCTAAGGTAGGGAAGGAAGGGGTGTGAAGCTGTATCAGTTTCTCTGGGCAACTACAGACAGTCTTGTCCTGCCCAACTTGGATTATTATACAAGGCTGCAGCTCTGTCCCTACCACTGACAGAGGAGAAAGGTGTGAGAAGTTTCATCAATTCCTGGGGCAATGTGGGCAGCTGGAGCCTCCACAGTTTATAGCACCAATGACATCCTTGGCTCCTAATAAACAACCAGCAAGGGAGAAAACACAAGCAAGCCATAAACTAAAGGGAGAAACTGCACCCAGAATAAATACATCTAGCAAGCCAGATGCAAAAACACCAAGAAAAAAATACAATCCATACCAAGAAACAGGAAGATATGGCCCAGTTAAAGGAGCAAGATAAGCCTACAGATGACATAAAGGAGTTGAGAAAATGAATCATAGATGTTCAAACAAATTTCTTTAATAAATTCAATGAGATGGCTAAAGAGATTAAGGATATTAAGAAGACACTAAGGGAGCACAAAAAAGAATCTGAAAGCATACATAGAAAAATAGCAGACCTATGGTAATGAAAGGTGCAATAAATGAAATTAAAAATATACTGGAGGCATATAACAGCAAATTTGAGGAAGCAGAAGAAAGAATCGGTGAGCTTGAAGACATGACCTCCGAAGGTGAACATACAAAAGAACAGATGAAGAAAAGAATGGAAAAAGTTGAACTGTCTCAGGGAACTAAATGACAGTTTAGTCATTTAGTGGAAACATACATGTCATGGGCGTCCCAGAAGGAGAAGAGAAGGGAAAAGGGGCAGAAGGAATATTTGAAGAAATAATGGTGGAAAATTTCCCAACCCTATTGAAGGACAAAGATATCCATGTCCAAGAAGCACAAGGTACTCTCATCCAAATAAATCTGAATAAATCTGAATATATCAACTCCGAGACACATACTAATCAGAACATCAAATGCCAAAGACAAAGAGAAAATTCTGACAGCAGCAAGAGAAAAGCAATGCATAGCATATAAGAGATCCCCAATAAGATTAAGTACCGATTTCTCATCAGAAACCATGGAGGCAAGAAGGCAGGGGTATGATATATTTAAGATACTGCAAGAGAAAAACTACCAGCCAAGAATTTTATATCTGGCAAGATTATCTTTCAAAAATGAGGGTGAGATTAGAATATTTACACATAAACAGAAACTGAGAGAATTTATAACATAAAGACAAGCTTTGCAGGAAATACTAAAGGGAGTGTTAGAACCTGAAAAGAAAAGACAGGAGAGAGTGGCTTGGAAGAGAGTCTAGAAATGATGACTGTATCAGTAATAGTAACTAAAAGTGTCAAAAATAAAATGACAGATAAAACTTAAAGATCAAAATGGGTAAAATAAGAACTGCCTTTACAGTAATAACATTAAAGGATTAAACTCCCCAATCAAAAGACACAGACTGGTGGAATAGATAAGAAAATATGAACCATCTATATGCTGTCTGCAAGAGACTCAACTTAGACCCAAGGATACCAGTAGATTGAAACTGAAAGGTTGGCAAAAGATATTCCACGCATGCAGTAAACAAAAATAAGCTGAAATAGCTATACTTATATAAGGTGATATAGACTTTTAAAGGAAAACTGTTATTACAGACAAGGAATGATATTACATATTAATAAAAGTGATTATTCACCAGGAAGAAATAACAATCATAAATGTATATGCACCTAAATAGGAGTCCCAAGATACATGAGGCAAACACTGGCAAAACTGAAGGGAGAAATAGACATCTCTACAATAATAGTTGCAGACTTCAATACACCACTCTCAGCATTGGATAGAACATCTGGGCAGAGGATCACTAAAGAAACAGAGAGCTTGAATAATATGATAAATGGACTAAACTTAATAGACATATATAGAACATTGCACCCCCAAACCGTAGGATATACATTCTTTTCAAGTGCTTATGTGTCTTTCTCCAGGATACACCATATGTTGAGTCACAAAGCAGATTTCAATAAATTCAACAAAATCGAAATTATACAAAGCACTTTCTCTGATCATAATGGAGTAAAGTTTGACTTTAACAAGTAGCACAAAAAGGGAAAATTCATATATATATATGGAGATTAAACAATACACTCTTAAATAATCAGTGGGTCAAAGAAGAAATTTCAAGAGTAATCAATAAATATCTCGAGACAAATGACAATGAAAATACAACATATCAGAACCTATGGGATGCAGAAAAGGCAGGGTTGAAAGGAAAATTTATAGTCCTCAATGCTTACATTAAAAGAGAAGAAAGCTAAAATTAATGAACTAACTACACAGCTGGAGGAACTAGTAAAAGAACAGCAAACTAATTCCAAAGGAAGTAGAAGGAATGAAATAACAAAGGTCAGAGCAGAAATAAATGAAATTGAGAACAACAACAACAACAACAAAAAAACAATAGAATTAACAAAACCAAAAGTTGGTTCTTCAAGATTAACAAAATCAACAAACCCTTAGACTAAAGAAAAAAGAGAGAAGATGCAAATAAATGAAAACAGTAACATTACTACTGAACCCACAGAAAAAAGAGAGATCATAAGAGGATACTATCAACAACTTTATGCCAAAAAACTAGACAATGTAGACAAAATGGAAAAATTCCTAGGAATGTACACACAACCTACACTGACCCTAGAAGAACTAGAAGACTTCAACAAACCAATCACAAATAAAGAGATCGAAACAGTCATCAAACAGCTCCCCAAAATGAAAACCCCAGGAATGGATGGTTTCACAGGTGGGTTCTACCAAGCATTCAAAGAAGATTTAATACCAATCTTACTTAAGCTCTTCCAAATAATTGAACAAGAAGGACCACTACCAAACTCACTCTATGAATCCAATATCACCCTAATACCAAAGCCAAATAAGTATATTATGAAAAAAGAAAATTACAGACCCATTTTTCTAATGAATACAGATGTAAAAATCCTCAATAAAATACTTGTCAATCGAATCCAACAACACATTACAAGAATTATTCATCATGTTCAAGTGGGTTTTAAACCAGGCATGCAAGTCTGGTTCAACACAAGAAAAACAATCAGCATAACACACCACATTAATAAATCAGAAAAGAAAAATCACATGATCTTATCAATCAATGCAGAAAAGGCATTTGACAAAATACAGCATCCTTTCTTGAAGAAAATACTACAAAAGATAGTAATTGAAGGAAACTTTCTCAACATGATAAAGGCCATATATGAAAAACCCACAGCTAACCTTGTACTCAATGGTGAAAGACTGAAAGCTTTCCTGTTGAGATCAGGGACAAGACAAGGATGCCCATTGCCACCACTGTTGTTCAATATAATGCTAGAGTTCTAGCTAGAGCAATCAGGCAAGAAAAGGGAATAAAAGGCATCCAAATTGGAAAGGAGGAAGCAAAACTTTCACTCTTTACAGATGATATGATCCTATATCTAGAAAGTCCCCAAAAATCTACAACAAAGCTGCTAGCACTAATAAATGATTTCAGTAGAATGTCAGGATAAAAGATCAATACACAAAAATCAGTGGTGTTTCTATACACTAGTAATGTGAAATCTGAGGAGGAAGTCAGGAAAAAAAAATCCATTTACAATAGCAACTAAAAGAATCAAATATTTAGGAATAAACTTAGCCAAGGATGTAAAGCACTTGTATTCAGAAAACTGTAATACATTGCTTTTAACATTTCTTTAGCATTTTAATGCATTTCTTTTAGAAACCAAAAAAGACCTAAATAATTGGAAAAACATTCCATGCTCATGGATTGGAAGACTAAATATCATTAAGATGTCAATTCTACCCAAATTGATATACAGATTCAATACAATCCCAATAAAAATTCCACCAGCATTTTTTAAACAAATGGAAAATACAATTATCAAATTTATCTGGGAGGGTAAGAAGCCCTGAATAGCCAGAAACATCTTAACAAGGAAAAGTGAAGTTGGAAGGGAAAGACTCTCATTTCCACATTTTAAATCATATTACCTAGATACAAGGGTAACAACAGCATGTTATTGGCATAAAGATAGACACATAGACCAATGCAACAGAATTGATGGTTCAGAAACAGACCCTCACATATATGGTCAACCTACCCAGCTGGGACAGAACAATTGATTCAGCAAATGGTGCTGGGAGAACTGGATATACAGAGCCAAAAAAAAAAAAAGACCCCTATCTCATACCTTATACAAAAATTAACTCAAAATGGATCAAAGACCTAAATATAAAAGCAAATATCATAAAGCTCCTACAAGAAAATGTAGGGAAATATCTTGGTGGTAGATGGTGGATTCTTAAACCTTATACTGAAAGCATGAGCAATGAAAGAAAACATGGATAAATGGGACCTCCTCAAACTTAAACACTTCTGTGATTCAAAGGACTTCATCAAGAAGGTGAAAAGGCAGCCCAGTCAATGGGAGAAAATATTTGGAAACCACATATCCAATAAGGGTTTGATTTCTATTCTATATAAAGAGATCATACAATGCAACAATTAAAGAGCAAGCAATCCAATTTAAAAGTGGGCAAAAGATTTAAATAGGCATTTCTCCAAAGAGGAATTACAAATGGCCAAAAAGCACATGAAAAGAAACGTTCCATATCACTAGCTATTAGGGAAATGCAAATCAAAACAACAATGAGATATCATTTATCTCCACATAGAATGGCCATTACTAAAAAAACAGACAACAATAAGTGCTGAAAAGGATGTAGAGAAATAGGATCACTCCTTCACTGTTGGTGGGATTGTAAAATGGTGCAGCCTCTGTGGCAGATAGTTTGGTGGTTCCTCAGGAAGGTAAATACAGAAGTGTCATATGATCCAGTAGTTCCTCTACTAGGAATATAACCAGAAGAACTAAAAACTATGATACGAACAGACATCTGCACACTGATGTTCATAGCAGCATTATTCACAATTGCCAAAAGATTGAAACAACCCAAGTGTCCATCAACTAATGAATGGATAAACAAAATGTCGTATATACATATAATGGAATATACTATGCTGCAGTAAGAAGAAATGAAACTGGGACACATATGATAACATTGGATGAATCTTGAAGACATTATACTACGCAAAGTAAGCCAGATACAAAAGGACAAATATTGCATGGTCTCACTAATATGAATTAAATATAAAGAATAACCACATGGAGTTAAAACCTAGAGTATAGGTTATTAGCAGATAAGAGGAGGGCTGAGAAGAGATACTGATGCTTAATGTATGTAGAAGTTTTAATTAACTTGTCTATAAATGTGTGGAAATGGATAGAGTTGATGGTAACACGTTATAGTGAGTAGCAACTGGTTTATAAATGGGATTGTTGCTGAAAACGGTAGTCTGAGGAAATAAATGTCAATTGAAAGAAAGCTGAAGAATAATCTAGGGACTGAATAACACAGTGAACCCAGAGGTAGATGAGAATTGCGATTGAGGATACAAATGCTTCGGTGAGCTAAAGCAGGTGTACATCAATATTGCAGGGTGGTGGGAATATGGAGAAGCATTGGAAAACTACAATTGGTGTGACCTATAGACTGGGATTAATAGCAATACTATAATATTCTTGCATCAATGTCAAAGACGTACTGTGTTGATAATGGGGGGATATGGAAAAGTGTGCCAAATATATGTTATGGACCATGGTTGGTAGTAATAGACTGATGATATTATCTCATAATCTGTAACAAATGTTCCAGCATGATGTGGTGTGTTGGTGAAGGGGTATTGTATGGGAATTCTACATGTGTATGATTGTTTTGTAAGTTCACAACCTCTGTAATAAAAATATATTTTTAAAAAATAGGGTGGGTTGCGGGGGAAATACACCAAATGTAAGATAGGCACTATAGTTAGTAGTAATATTTTGATGATGCTCGTGCAATAGTTTGTAACAAATGTTTCACAACAATGCAAAGTGTTGGTGGAGGGGTGATATATGAGAGCCCTGTATGATGTTATGCATGTTTATTTTGTAAGTTCACAATTCTTACTATACACTTATTGTTTACGCATGTTCATGTATGTATGATATACCTCAATAAAAATATATTATTTAAAAATTTTTTAAAAGTAAATTGGTCAATGATTCTAATTGAAATATAATTTTTTTTCACATTTTTCCCGTAATTTCTTCTGGATACCTTGAAGGACATAGGAAGTAAAATTAAACTTCAGGAAAATTTCAGTGAAGACAAAGATGAAAAGCTATAGAAGAGTATCTTTTCTAAGGGCAACTCTGTTTTAATGTCTCACAATATTATAGTAAATGCAATAGTCATTTGAAAGGAAAGACACATGCACTGTGGGCATGTGAATTCTGTTTTTCAAAATCTGGGCAACATTATGAAGTACTTTCATCTCCAACAATGTGACACAGAGAAGAAAATGAAAGAACTAACAATGAATATAACCTCTGTGTGTGATTCACTGAAAAATCTTAATTTATGATGAAAAATGTTCTATGATTTAATAGTTTGCTATCAATAAGGAGCAGAAAAAGTGGTTATTAAGATTTTGCAATTAGTTTCACATTGAATTAACTCTTCTTGATCCCGGGAATTCAGTGGCTTTTGCCTCTCACAAACCATCATAATCATTTATGAGACATAAAAATAAAAGCCTCATTTTCAAGTCTCACCTCATACTTACATTATCAAAAATCTTTACAGTTAGGTGCCAGGCATCTCTATTTTTAAAAACTTTTTGGGCAATTCTTACACACAACTAGGATTAAACAATCTCTGAATTAAATATTAAGTTATTAAATGGTCATTTGAGTATTTATTTGATACAGGAGTTATTTGTTATCTAGAATACACTTCATGGAATTGAGAAATATTTTTTTCTCATCAATCATCAACATGTGCTTTTGTCATATGCCTTCACCTATGGTAGGGAATTTTGGCAACAACATGTAACTAAAGCAGAGAAAGCCCATGTGACACATAAAAGAGGTGAGGGGTTTCCTTCCAATTTCCCAAAGACTTTATACACTTAGACAAGGTTTTAACATTTCTGAATCCTCAGTGTCTATAATAGTGCCTGAAACATAAAAGGTGCCAAGTAATAAATGGTCAAGTAAATTAATATATGAATAAGTGATTGATTCCATTGAACTATATCTTCTGTTAATTTGAATGCATTGTTATTCTGATTCTTTCACTTCATGGAACTTTCTTTTCCCTGGGCTTCTCACCACCATTTCTCACTCAATGAGGAAGAGAAAGGATAGTAGTTCTCTAGGAGATAGGATATTATTATATTCTCAAACTTGTCCCTTGATTTACTCCAAACCTCAGGATCAATTCCCCCATTTTCATATCTCTACTTCCTTTTTTTTTTTCCTGTTGATCCTGTAGAGGCAAGTGGAAGAAATCTTGAAGAAAATCAAGAGTTGATTCAAAATAGAAAAACATAAATTGGTAAGTCCCCACTGTGGAGTACCTTATAAAGTCCAAGTGAGCAAGAAAAAAATAGCACTCATAATTAGCAACTGGTAGGGTCTAGTAAAAGCAAAGGAAACTTTGAGATTCTAGACTTCATTAGCTGTTAAAGGAGGAAAAAATTCCCCATGGCCAGCAGGTTAGAAGTTAATTAGGAGACATGCTAGGGGACTTGGTGTCTAATGAAAAGGCTTTTGGGGTACTTTTAGGCTCTTTATCACCACCATAAAAGTCTCTGCAATCACAAGCAACCAGGAAACAGAACAAATCCGTGGGGTTGTACAGATCATGCAGACCTTATGCCTGCAACACTCAGGGGTCCTCTGCCCTGCCCAGTATCGAGCACTTTGGGACATTTTGTCCATTTGTTCTTGACACAAACTTTTTCTTGGCTTAAAGAGATGAAGTTGGCTGGAGCATAAAAAAAAAAAATGAATAAATTAAAATTCAACTTAGATGCATAGGCAGATGACAGTGAACAAAGGCACAAGGATTAAAAGAGAGCATGAGCATTCTATTGGCAGAGTCTTCAAAAGATGAATGAACTGGGGGTGACATCATCAATACTGTGACATAAGACATCCCCTGGAAAAGTATCCCCTCAGTATCAACAAATAAAAGGACAAATCCCACTTGATTAGAACTCTGGAGACAATAGAGACTGGAGAAGAGTTCCACAAATGCAAAATCAAAGAAAAAGAAATATACTCTCCAACACCAGTAAGAGATTGCCCTCCTGGACCTGCCAGCCCTGACCCTTCACCCTCACTTGGTCCCAAGTACCCATATTAACAAAACAAAGGAAAAAAACCACATGATCATCTCAATTGACCCAAGAAATGCATTTGACAAAATCTGGCATCTTTTCTTGTTAAAAACACTTAGAAATATAGGAAGGAAGGGAACTTCCTCAACATGATAAAATGCATATATGAAAAACCTACAGCTAACATCATCCTCAATGGTGAAAGACTGAAAGCTTACCCTCTATGATCTAGAACAAGGAAAGGATTCCTACTGTCACCATTGTTATTCAACATTGTACTGGAAGTTCTAGCCAAAACAGTTAGAAGATAAAGGAATAAAAGGTGGACCAGGTACCACTTCCACATGGAAGACAAAGACTTCATTGCTGTGAGACCCTCTAAGGAGATTCCTATGGCTCTGGGTCTACTAGGGCCACATCCATGGATGAGCCATAGGACCTTCTTACTCTAGTATTTTTACTGATAACTCCATGTGCCCCTTTTAAAAGATATTCCCAAATGAAGATCCAAGATGGCAGAGTAGGGAGTGACAGGGTACCCTTGTCCTCCAGAATCAGCAGGAACACAGACAGGAATGCCAGGTAAAAGGGAAGTGGTGGGGCCATAGGGCGATCAGCATGGGCAGCCAGAGATGAGGTCGCCCATCTGGGCATCAGGATAGTGGTATGGCTATCAGGGAGAATTGGCATGGCTGGCTGGTGAGTTGATGCTCAGCCAGGCACCAGGGGCGTGGCAGGGCCACAGGTCCATCAGCACAGGCAGCCAGCAAGGGATGACCAGCCAGGTGCTGGGGAACAGCAGGACTGAAGGGCAAGTGGTGCAAGCAGCTGGCAAAGAGGGGCCTAGCTAGACACTGATGGCCTGAGAAGAAAGCCCATTTCCCCCTCCTTTTTTTTTCTTTTTTTTTTTTTCTTCATCTTTTTCTTCTTTTTTTTTTCTTCTTTCCTACTTTTTTCTTTTCCTTTTTTTCCCCATTTAAACATGGGCAGTTCTGAAGATTCAGAATAAGTAGAAACAAGTGTTAAGGAAGAGAATTAACACAAACCAAACAAGAATAAAATCCTAATCATGAGAGAGAAACTGACCAACAAATTGAACCCAAATTGAACAGATATCTAAACATCAGCAAAAAAATTACAAGCCACACTAAGAAATAGGAAGATATGGCCCAACCAAAGAAACAAATTAAAAAGCCAGAGGAGATGCAGGATTTGGAACTAGTAAAATCAAAGATGTCCACATAAGTCTCCTAAATTAATTTAAGAAGATGAAGGAAGAGATAAAGGGTATTAAGAAGACACTGGTTACGCTTAAGAAGAAATTCTAAGAGGGTGGGTGGGAAAGGATCACTGAGAGTTCCAGAGGTGAGGCTTGCATATCCACTCCTGCCCTGGCCCCCAGTGCCCACCCAGTCAGCACAGACCAGCCAAGATCAAGGCCCTCTTCATCTTCAACAACCATGCAAAGTCACATTCTCTCCAAGTTCTACCAGCCATATAGTAAAGATACACAACAACAAATCATCACAGAGACTTTCCATTTGGTATCTAAAAAAGATGAAAATGTTTATAATTTCCTAGAAGGAGGAGTTTGATAATCCATCTTAAGCTGTGTAACTTACTATGACCTATGGAGTTAAATCTAGTTAATAGAAAGATCTGACAACAAACTGATTTATAGATACTATGCCACATTATACTTTGTCTTCCTCTGGATTCTTCATAAAATGTCATTGGCATTTTAGATCTAATTCTAGTATTTGTGGAAACATTGGACAAGTGTTTTTAAAATGTCTGTGAACTGGATTTAATTTTCCATATAGACAAAGTCCAGAATATTCTTGCAGAAATAGTGATGGGGGGAATGATATTGGAGACCAATATGAATGAGATTGTTACACAAATTGATGCACAAAATAAACTGGAGAAATCTGAGGCTGGCTTAGCTGGGGAACCAACCCATGCTGTATCACTTGTAAAGAATATGAATCTTCCTGCGATCCCAAGAAATATTAAATTGGCATTATCAGTGCCGAACCTGCCCTCTTTCAAGTAAAAAAAAATTAAAAAGGCTATTCCCAGGTAAAATCCAGAGGGAAAAGTCATCTAAGTTTACCATGCAGTTATTTACCAAAAGTAAAGGAGACTCTTAACTTTTGCTCTTGGATTAAGTCAAGGTACTGTATAGAAATTGTGAAAATCAGTATTTGAATTCCAATTTTGCTTTTCTTGCCCTGTTATTTTAAAGAAATTATGTAGTTCCAGTATGATTTTATTTGTTTTCTAAATTGCATTACTATGCCTACATAAGGCGTGCCTCTATGAATTGGCTACTACGGTATTGGAAAAGTATTTGAGAGATTTCTTTAATTATGTACAACAAAAATTGTTGTTGTTTGTATGGATCACAAGTGCAGAATTCCTTAATTCTTTCTATTTGTCACACTTGTTATTTAAAGAAATATTTATGTATTGCATAAAAACATCATGAACTTTTTCTATTAATTTGAATAAACTCCAAGGTAACTGGACTGCTAAAGAAAAAAAAAAAAAAGGAAGAAGAAGAAATTGTAAACATATGCAAATAATTACAGAACATATAGTAATGAAAGTCACGATGGAAGAAATTAATAATACGCTAGAATCACACAACAGTAGATTTCAAATGGCAGAGGAAAGAATTAGCAAATTAGAATATAAGACAGCCAAAATTGCACAGATAGAAGAACAGACAGAGAAAAAAATGGAGAAAAGTGAGCAGGGAGTCAGGGAGTTGAATGACAGCATGAAAGCAGCAAGAGAAAAGAGAACCATCCCATACAAGGGACGCTTGATAAGATGACATGTTGATTTCTCATCTGAAACCATGGAGGTAAGAAAGCAGTGATATGACATATTTAAGGTACTGAGAAAGAAAAACAACCAATCAAGAATTCTGGATTCAGCAAAATTGTCCTTCAAAATGGAGGCAGAGATTTAAATATTCACAGATAAAGAGAAATTGAGAGAATTCATTAACAAGAGAATGCCAACTGAAGGGAAAATACAGGAGAGAATTTTGGAGGAGAATGTAGAAGGAAAATTTATTAGTAGGTAACCAAGATGGTGTAGCAGGGATGTAAGTGGGGTTGAGGGTGCTTGGATTTGAGGGTGAGCAGGGTGGAGGAGTTGGGTTGGACTCTCCATGGAAATGGGAGGAGGGCTGGAGGAAGGAGCAGGCAAACTCTGGGGACTTGTAGGTCTAGGGTTAAAACAACAATGGTGGGAATGTTTCTTCTTTTAGCAATTACAGCAGGGGAGGGTTATTGGTGCTGGTGCAGGGGTGGGGGAATATGTGGGAAAGGGTGCACCTGGGGCATACTTCTACGGAATAGGAAAGTTTTATCTTGTCATAGGGTGGAGACACACACGATAAACAAGAAAATATTAAACTCCCATTCTAGAGAGTCCTGCTAGGTTCTCAAATAAAGGGGATAGAGTCTCTCAAGAACATAGGCAGTGCCTAATAAAAGAAGATGGACCAATATGTCAAGCTCTCAATATTAATGCATGTAACTATGAACCATTTCCTTCAAAAATTACAACCTAGTAGTTACTGTGGGTCCCAAGGAGGGAGGGAGGGAAGAATCGACAGAGCATGGGGAATTTTTAGGGCATTGAAATTGTTCTGCATGATCTTGCAATGATAGATACAGGCCATTATGCATTTTGTTAGAACTTATAAAAGTGTACAGTATAGAATGTGAAACATAATGTAAACCAATGACCATGGTTAGTGGCAATACTTGAATATTTCTTCACCAATTTTAACAAATGTACCATACTCATGTAAGATGATATAAATAGTGGAAAACATGAAAGAGGGAGGGGTGAGGTATTTGGGGATCGCCTATATTTTCTATGTGACCTTTCTGTTACCTAAAGCTTCTTTGAAAATAAAGTGAAAAAAAAAAATAAGACACTGGGGGAAGATACAGAAGGAATAGTCACTGTACATAAAAGATGACAGATCTTACAGAAATGAAAAACACAATACAAAGTGTTTTTAAAATTTTATATGTTTTTTAATTTTTAAATTTTATATTTTTTATTATTTTTATTCATTTATTTTTGGCTTTGTTTTGGGAGAGATTTTAGATTGCAGAAGAGTCACATCTGTGGCAGGGGAGGATCACTAGCATGGGGCTTGGGTGGTGGGGAGATCTGTGGGGAAGGGTGCATCTGGAGCATGCCTCTATGGAATATGAATGTGTTCAAGTGGTCATAGGGTGTTGTCTCAATGGGTGGAGATCCACACAATAACTGAAAGAATATTCAATTCCCATCATGAGGAGTCCTGCTACATTCTCTAATAGAGTGACAAGAATCCCTAGAGTATATGGGCAATGCCTAGCAAAGGAGGACAGACCAATACGACAAGCCCTTGATGTTGATACTTGTACTTATGAACCTTGTTCTTGTGAAATTGAAACTTAGCCTAGTATTATATATTGACAAAAAGTTACCTTCTGAAAACTTTGTTGCTCTAACATGGACTCTCTCTAAGCCAAACTCAGCATATAGTCTCACTACATTCTCCCTGACATGGGACATGACTCCCAGGAATGAGCCTCCCTGGCACAGAGGGCTTATTACCATGTGCCAACTAGCGATGCATTTGGAAAAAGACCTTGACCAAAAGGGGGAAATATTAAATACAAATGAGTTTTTATGGCTAAGAGATTTCAAAGTGAGTCAGGAGCTCATTCCAGAGGTAACACTTATTCACATTTTAGGAGGAGCTCACTGACTGCTGCAGTAGAAAGTGCCTCAAGCAGGGGGGACTCCTGAGGGCTCTAGAGACATCTGGACATAATAGGGAGGGCAGAAAACCCCAGGAAATTGGCCTTACCCATCAGTGGGCCTTACCATGAACTACATGATAACCTAGCCCCCCAATATATGGGAATTGGGCTTATTTATAATTTTCCTACACATGGTTTTTAAGCCCCTTTTATTTGAACCTATAATTAACACTATACCCATTAAATATGTGTCCCAGAGACTTAAATCTTCTGGCTGTTCATATGCCAGTTGTGACCTGAATCTCAGCAGAGTTGCAGCCAACACCTACTGTCCAATTCATTGGACTCATCCAGTACAACTAACAAAAGGATGATGATGGGCAATGTCAATCCTCAAAAAACAGAGAGAATCTACAACTGCAAGCAAGACAGTTCCACTCATCTGCCCCATGGCATCACCACCCCCAAATCCTCAAGTTTGAGTAATGAACAAACATAAGGGGAGAATGCAACTATGGACTAAAGTAGACCTATTACAATGTGAAGTGTGGTCTATGGTTGGTGGCAAGGCCCCAGGATGTGTAAGTCCATTGAGGGTGGTGGGCCACACTTGTGGGAGATGTTTGGGTGGGATGTGGTGGGAGGTGTGGGAGGTGGGCAACATGGGAATCCCAGTGGGTTCCGTGTAATATTTTAGGTAATATAAGCACCTCTTAAAATATATTTATATATATATAAATAACATTTTTGTAAGCAAATGCAAAAAAAAAAAAAAAAAAAAAAAGAAAGAAATATAAGAAACTCTCTTTCTGAATTGGATTTAAAATAATGGATTTATATAAGTCTATATAATAAACTTTTCTTAATACAAAAAAAAAATAAAGTAGACTTATTATTATTCTAGTAATAATAACTTGTAACATTGATATAAAGGCAGTGGTCACCAGTTTCTGAGGGGAAGGAGAAGGAAGAATAGGTGTAGCATGGGACATTTTGGGACACTTGAAATTGTTCTGCATGACATTGCAATGACAGAATCAGGCCATTATACATTTTGTCAAAACCTATAAAATTGTGCAATGGAAATTGTAAACCATAATGCAAACTATAGACCATAGCAAGTACCAGTGCTTCAATATGTATTCATCAATTGTAACAAATGTATCACACTAATGAAAGATGTTAATGGGGAAATGTGTGAGAAGGGATAGAGTTAGGTATATAAGAATCCCCTATATTTTTTTATGTAACATGCATGTAATCTAAATCTTCTTTAAAAATAATTTAAAATAAGAGAATATGGGGAGAAGTTGCCTACTACACTGGCAGATGGAAGACATTCCATGAGAAATTATAGAATGTATGAAATAATAAATATACAATGTTTTGCACACACATAAAAAATTGAAAAATAGGGAGGATTACCTGATTCATTTTATGAAGCCAACATCATCCTAATACCAAAGTCAGATAAAGATGCTGCAAGAAAAGAAATTTACAGACCATTCTCTCTAATGAATTTAGATGCAAAAATCCTCAACAGAATACTTGCAAATTGAATCCAACAACACAGTAAATGAATTATACACCATGAACAAGAGGGTTTTGTCCCAGGTATGCAAAGATGGTTCAACACAAGAAAATCAATTAATGTAATACACCACATTAACAGATTGAAGGAGAAAAATTGCATGGTCATTTGTATTGTCTCAGGAAAGGCATTCGACAAAATCCAGCATCCTTTCTTTTTTTTATTTTAAATTCTTGATAGTGTCTTTATTCCTGTGAGTCTGCATAGTGACTGTAATAACCCATTTTTTAATTTTAAAAAAATTTATTGAAGTATATAATTCATACATGAACATATGTAAACAATAAGTATATAGCAAAAATTGTGAACTTACAAAACAAACATGTATATCATACAGGGATCCCATATATTACCCCACCACAAATACCTTGCATTGTGAAACATTTATAACAAATTATGAAACAGCAACATCAAAGGATTCTGACTAATTGGAGTATTCCCCCCCAATCCACCCTATTATATTTTTTGTTCATAAACCATGTAATTTCTCTAAATTGTACAATCAACAACATTTGTTATAATCACCAATTTGTGCATTCATCACTTCAATCAATATTAAAGCATGTTCATTACTCCCAAAACAAAAAACAAACCACTATCAAACCCATATGGTAGTACTACTAATTATAAATCCTATAATGTACTTTCACCATTTCTATTCATTTACAAACAACCTTTTTATCAATTCTGCATAGATTAAACCTCATCTTTCTATTCTCTAACCACTATCTTTTTTCTGGTGGCTAATATTCTAGCTCTTAATTCCATGAGTTTGCTCATTATATTTAGTTCATAACAGCGAGATCATGCAATATTTGTCATTTTGTTCTGGCTTGCTACACTCAACATAATGTCCTCCAGGTTCACCCACATTGTCACATGCTTCACGACTTCATTTATTTTTACAGCTGAATAATATTCCATTGTGTATTTTCCACAGTTTGTTCTTCATCAGTTGATGGACATTTGGGTTGTTTCCATCTTTTGGTAATTGTGAATAGTGTTGCTATGAACATGAGTGTTTAGATGTCTGTTTGTGTCACTCCTCTCAGTTCTGTGTATATACCTATATTAGTCTGCCAACAGGGTACTAATGCAAAGTACCAGAAATCTGTTGACTTTTATAAAGGATATTTATTTAGGGTAAAAGCATACAGTTACAAGGCCCTAAAGAGTCCAACTCAAGGTTACTTTCTCATCAAAGTCAGCTGCCACATGTTGAAGATGGTTGCTGATCTCTGCCTGGTCTCTCCTTCCTGGGCTTTCTCTTCCTCTTAAGGCTCCATGGGCCCTGCTTCTACCCAATCTCAGCTGTAAGCTGGCATAGGGCTTGTCTCTCAGGACTTTCTCTCTCTCAGCTGCAAACTATCAGGCAAATGGCCCATGTCTCCCTGGTGCCCCAGGATAAAAAAATGACAGAGCTCTCTCTCTTCCTGGGTATCTTCTTGAGTGTCCCTTTATATCAGCCTACCAAGGGGGCAGGGACTCAACCTGAATCATGCCTTACTGACATGGATGAATCAAAGACCTAATCTTAAGAGATAATTTAATCAAAGCCCCTCAACTGAGTCCAATATAATCAAAGGATATCACACCCAGAAGAATAGATTAGTTTACAAACCTAATCTTCCTCTTTTGGGGATGCATAAATAATCTCAAACTGTCACAATACCTTACAGTGGTATAAGTATATAGTGCCAAGTCACATAGTAGTTTCCCTACAAATAGCATATGGATGGCTCATGTTTTCTTATCCATTGTGTCAGCCTCTGTCTGCTGATTGGATAGTTTAATCCCTTAACATTCAATCTTATTACTGTAAAGGCATTACTTACTTCAACCATTTTATATCCTTTGGCTTTTATATGTCATATCTTATTTTTGTCCCTCTTTTTACCTTTTTGGTTACCCTTTCTGACAGTCTTCACTTCTACACTTTCCTCCAAGTCTTTCTCTCTCCTCTTTTCTTTTCTGGCTGCAGAACTCCCTTTAGTGTTTCCTGCAGAGCTAGATTCTTGTTTATGAACTCTTTTAGTTTCTGTTTATCTGTGAATATTTTAAGCTCACTGTCATATTTGAGGACAGTTTTACTGGATAAAATATTCTTGGCTGGCAGTTTTTCTATTTCATTACCTTAATTATATACTACCCTGCCTTCTTGTCTCCAGGTTCCTGAAAAGAAATCCATACTAAGTCTTATTGGGCATCCCTTGTATGTGATGTTTCACTTTTCCCTTGCTGCTTTCAGAATTTTCTCCTTATCTTTGGCATTTGGCATTCTGAATATTATTTGTCTTTGGGGAGGTTTATTTGGATTTATTCTAATTGGAGTACACTGAGCTTTCTGGACACTTAAATTCATGTCTTTCAAGAGAGTTGGGAAATTTTCAGTCATTATGTCCTCAAAAACTTTTTCCACCTCTTTTCCCTTCTGATCTCCTTCTGAAACTCACATGAACACATAGGTTGGTATGCTTCATGTTATCATTGAACTTCTGAGTTCCTGCTCAATTTTTTCTATTCTTTTCTCTCTGTGTCCTTCTCTTTCTTCAATTTCAGTTGTTCTTTCCTCTGCATCACTAATTCTTTCTTCCATGATTTCAAATCTGCTGCCTCTATTGTATTTTTAATCTCATTTACTATGTCTTCCATTCTCCGAAGCTCTGTTATTTTTTCTATGCAAGATTACAGATTTTGCTTTGTGCTCACTCAATGTCTTTTTTAAAAAAGACATTTATTTATTAATTCCCCACACACACACCACCCATTGTTTTGCACTTTCTGTCTGCTCTCTGTGTGCCCTTCTGTGTCTGCTTATCTTCTCTTTAGGCAGTAACTGGAAACCAATCCTGGGACCTTCCAGAATGGAAGAGAGACGCTCAATCTCTTGCACCACCTCAGCTCCCTGGTCTGCTGCATCTCTTATTGTCCCTCCCTTTGTGTCTCTTTTTGTTCCATTATCTTGCTGCAGCAGCTCTCTGCACAGGCCAGCACTCCGTGCAGGCAGCACTCCTTCACGGGCCAGCATTTCATGCAGGCCAGCACTCTACGAGGGCCAGCTTTCTGCTCCAGCCAGCTCGCCGCATGGGCCAGCTTGCCCTTCACTAGAACGCCCTGGGAATCAAACCCTGGACCTCCTATATGGTACATGGGAGTCCAATCGCTTGAGCAACATCCATTTCCTTCAATGTCTTCTTAATGCATTTTATTTCTTTAGCAATATTTTCCTTCAACTTCATGATTTGATTCAGGAGATTTGTATGAACCTCATTGATTAGCTGTTTCAAGTCCTGTGTCTTGTCTGGAGCTTTGGTTTTTTCCTTTGTCTGAGTCATATCTTCCTTTTACTTTGTATGGCTTGTAATGTTTTGCTGATATCAAGCCATCTGACTCTGATGATGACTTTACTCTGATGTTCAGTTTCTCTCTCCTGCCTAGGGATTTACTCTTAAGTAGCTATGTGCTACTACTGTTCTTTGACCTTTGGTTCAACTTGTTCAAGATATTTAGGATTGCTCCTCTTTAACCGCTGAAATCAGGGCTAAGGACCCAATGGGGTGCAGGCCAGTTCTCAAGGGCCTTGGAGAGGGTGGCAATAAAAGCATCGGCTTGCCTCTTTTATCGTTCCTTTTTTCATGCATTTTTCTGCGTCTGGCCAGCAGATGGTGCTCTTTGAATGCCATCTCAGCTCAGACCCCAGGTGCTAGGGTGAAAAGCATTCAGTGTAACTGCTTGGGTGGGTGGGTGGTGCAGAAGCAATGTCCTCAGGGCTGGCCAAGCCTCATGAACAAATTTTCTCAGAGGCTGTTCTTCACCCTTGGTTGGCCACACCCTCCTTCTCTCTGCCTCCTCAGCAGCCAGCCCAGGGCAGTAGGAATGGTATTTGAGAAGGCAGATTATCTTTATCTCTGTGCTGGCTCTGAGTGCAAACCATGTTGTGGCACCACCAGGCCTGGAAGTGTGGTAACCCTCCAATGCAGCAGACCAAGTTCTCTGGCCAAAACCTGAATTTTCTTCCCTTTTTGGGGGGAAGAAGACCCCTGCAAACTCCTCAGTCTGCAACCACTGCAGCCCACACCTGCTGCAGTCCACAGACTGCTATTTACTCTCTAGGTTTGGCACCTGCTGCTGCTTTTGCAGCTCTACTCATGGGATTTCTCAGCCAGCTGAGACTTCTTTCCTTTGTCCCTCTCTCTTCTAAGTGGTGTCTCGCCTTCCCCTGGTGTCCTCAGCCCCAGAACAGCCCTCCAGACAGTCTCCATCTGTCCTCTAGCTATTTTTTCAGGGAAAGAAGTGATCCCTCCACCTCTCTAATCCTCATCTTCCTGGAAGCAATTCCAGCATTTTTTCTTGATAAAAAAGATTTGAAAGATAGGAATAGAAGGAAACTTCCTCAACGTGATAAAAGGCATATATGAAAAACTCACTGCTAACATCAAATTCAAAAGTGAAAGACTAAAATCTTTCCCTCTAAGATCCAGAAAACGACAAGGATGCCCAGTGTAACCACTCTTATTCAACATTATTTTAGAAGTTCTTGCTGGAGCATTTAGGTAAGAAAAAGAAATAGAAGGCATTCAAATTGGAAAAGAAGAAGTAAAAATTTCCATATTTGAAGATGACAATATCCTAAATATAGAAAGTTCTGAAAAATCTACAACAAAGCTACTAGAACTACAAAAATGAATTCAGCAAATTGGCAGGATTTAAGATCAACTTGCAAAAATCAGTAGTGTTTCCGTACACTAGGAATGAACAATCTGAGGAGGAAACCAAGAAAAAATTCCATTTACCTATAGCAACGAACAGAATCAAATTTCTAGAAATAAATTTAACTAAGGATGTAAAGGGTTTGTACACAGAAAACTTCACAACACTGGAAAAAGAAATCAAAGAAGACTTCAATAAATGGAAAGACATTCCGTATGTGTTGATTAGAAGAATAAATATTAAGATGTCAGTTCAACCTAAATTGATTTACAGATTTAACACAATCCCAATAATCCCAGCAGCCTTTTTTTTTTTTTCCAGAAATGGAAAAGTCAATTATCAAATTTATTTGGAATGGTAAGGGACCTCGAATAACCAAAAACATCTTTAAAAAGAATGAAATTGAAGGACTCAAACTACCTGACTTTAAAGCATATTACAAAACTACAGTGGTCAAAACTGCATGGTATTAGCACAAGGCTAGACATACTGATGAATGGAATTGAATTGAGAGTTCAGAAATAGACCTGCACATCTATGGCCAAGTGATATTTGACAAGACTGCCAAATGCACTCAACTGGGACAGAATAGTCTCTTCAACAAATGGTGCTAGGAGAACTGGATATCCATATCCAAAAGAATAAAAGACAATCCCTATTGCACATCCTGTACAAAAATTAACTCAAGATGGATCAGAGACCTAAATATAAGAGCCAGGGCCATAAAACTCCTAGAAGAAAATGTAAGGAAGCATCTATAAGACCTTGTGGTAGGCAATGGTTTCATAAACTTTACATCTAAAGCACAGGCAATGAAAGAACAAAAGAATGGGTCCTCTTCAAAATTAAAAGTTTGTGCTTCAAAGTAGTTTGTTAAGAAAGTGAAAAGTCAGCCTACTCAATGAAAGAAAATATTTGGAAATCACATAGCTGATAAAGGGTTAATATACAAAATATATAAAGTAATCCTACAACTCAACAATAAAAAGACAACTCAATTTTTAAAATGGGCAAAAGACTTGAACAGACATTTTTTAAAGAGGAAATACAAATGTCTCAAAAGGACATGAAAAGATGCTCAACGTAGCTAGCTATTAGGGAAATGCAAATTAAAGCTACAATGAGATATTTCACACCCACTAGAATGGTTGCTATTAAAAAAAAACCCAGAAAATTATAAGTGTTGCAGAGGATGTGGAGAAATAAGAACACTCATTCACTGCTGGTGGGAATTAGAATGGTGTAGCCACTGTGAAGGCTGGTTTGGCAGTTATTCAGATTACTAAGTATACAATTGCCATATGATCCAGCAATCCCACTACTAGGTATATACCCAGAAGAAATGAAAGCAGGGACAAGAACAGATATGTGCACACCAATGTTCATAGTGGCATTATTCACAATTGCTAAAAGAAGGAAGCAACCAAAGTGTCCATCAACCAATGAATGGATAAACAAAATGTGGTGTATACATATGATTGAATATTTTCAGCTGTAAGAAGGAATAAAGTGCTGACATATGTGACAACATGAATGAACCTCAAGGACCTTATGTTGAGTGAAATAAGACAGAAACAAAAGACCATTATTGTATGATCTCAATGATATGAACTAAGAATAGTGAGCAGACTCATAGAGGTAGAATCTGGAAGATAGGTTACCAGGAGATAGAATGGGAGTAGGGAATGTTGAGCTGAAGATTAATCTGTGCAGACTTTATAATTAGGTTGATTGTAATGGTTTGCAAAAGGACAGAGGTGACAGTTGTGTGGTAATATGAGTCTAATTAAAGGCACTAAATTGTGTGTGTGTGAATGTGATTGAAAGGGGAAGTTTTGGATCATATGTTTTGCTAGAAGGAAAGATAGAGGATGAAACAGTAGACTATTAATACAGTGAACTCTTTGGTGGCTAAAGATTGGGGTTAATAATCCTGGATGTTTATAGTAGGGTGGAATATGGGGAAATAATGCACCTAAAGCTTCTTCTGTAGGATACAAATGTACCTTGTTGCCATAGGTATGCTTTCTGAATAGATAGAAGCCTACATAGTAGCTAACAAAATATTAAACTACCTTCCTGGGGATGTTCTGCTACTTTCTCAAATAAGATGGCAAAATACTCTAGAATATATAAGTTTTGCCTAATAAAAGACAACAGGCCAATAATCCAAGCCCTTGATCTTAATGCTTGCACTTATGAACCTTACTCTTGTCATAAGGAAACTAAGCCTAATTATAATTAATACCTAAAAATTGTGTCCTGAAAATCTTCTTGTTACTCAAATGTGGCCTCTCTTTTAGCCAAACTCTGCAAATAAACTCACTACCTTCCCTCTGATGGGGACATGACTCCCAAGGATAAGCCTCCCTGGCACCAAAGGATTATTACAAGCATTAATCAGTAACAAATTTAAAGAAAAAAAAAGACTTTGACCAAAAAGGGGAAATATTAAATAAAATAGAATTTTTATGGCTAAAAGACTTCAAAGTGAGTTGTGAGTTCATTCCAGAGGTTACACTTATGCAGGTCTAGGAAGATTTCACAAACCAGCCATCCCCCTTCTAAGTACATCCCCCAAAGAATTGAAAGCAGGGATGTGAACAGATATTTATACACTGATGCTCATGGTGGCATTAGTCACAATTGCCAGAAGATGGAAGCAACCCAAGTGTCCATTTAGCCATGGATGGATAAACAAATTGTGGTATATTCATACAATATGATATTATTCAGTCATAAAAAGGAATGAAGTTCTGATACATGCAACAACATGGATGAACCTTGAAGGTATCATATTGGGTGAAATATGCCAGACAGAAAGGACACTTATGTTTGATCTCACTGACATGAAATAATTAAAATAAGCCAACTCATCGAGTTGGAATGTAAAACACAGTTTACCAGGGGCTGTGTTGGTGGTAGGGAATGGGGAATTAATCCTTAAATTGCACCGCCTTTCTATTTGGGTTAATTGTAAAGTTTTGAATATGTATGGTGGTGATGGTAGCACAACATTGTGATTATAATTAACAGCACTTAATTATATATGTGAATGTGGTTAATGGGGGAAATATTAGGTTATATATATGTTACCAGAATAAAAATTTAAAAATAATACATAGGATTGTATAACACATTGAACCCTATTGTAAATGATGGATAGTAGTTAATAATACAATTATAAAAATGTTCTTTCATGAATTATAATAAAAGTACCATACTAATGCAAGGTGTTAATAATAGGATGGAATAAATAAAATCTTAAAAAAAAAAAAAATTGGGAGGCGGCTGTGGCTCAATCAGTGGGGCTCCCGTTTACCATGTGGGGGGCCCCGGATTCGGTTCCCGGGGCCTCCTGGTGGGGGCGGGCCCGCCTGCGCGGCGTGGTTGGCTGGCCCGGTGAGCGCAAGCAGCAGGGGGGGGATAAATGAATAAATAAATAAAATCTTAAAAAAAAAAAAATTTACAATGGATATCTGCTTTCTTAGCACATCTCTCCCCCCCCCTCTATATATATATATATAAAATAAACTTTATTAAAAAAATAATAATAATAATAGGATGGTATAATGGAAAGAAAAATCCACCTTAATGAAAACTATGGACTATAGTTAATAGTATGATTATAATATTTTTTCATCAGTTATAACAAAGGTGCCACAATAATGCAAAAGGTTAATAGGTTAGGGTATATGGGGATATTGTATTTTTACATGATTTTTCTGTAAACCTATAACTCCCTTAATTAAAAATATTAAATTTTAAAAGATTAAGGAACTTCTATACTTCAGTAATATGTTTATTTCCTAGGCTGAAACCTACAACTACCATCAGCTTCCTTCTCCACAACCTTTCTCTAATTTTTTGCAACAGAATTTTAAAATGGAAGTTTCATCAGAGCTTTCAAGTTGAAGTGATGAGTTACCAAAGTGAATTATGAGATAGACCACATATAAAACTTGCGAATTGAAGGGGCAGATAATCGTTTAAGGACTCTGAAATTCCTTACCAACATGTGGGTATAGAAAGAGACAGCAGAGTAGGTGAGTGAGGAAGAAGGTATTTGGAGATAGATGGTGGTTTATTGTTGTCCACTTACCACCAATGGTAAGGATAGAGGGTCCTTTTTCCTCACTTCAAGTCAGCAGAGAAGGCCTTCCACCTGGACTCCACAGAGAGAACTTGATACGTATCTCATCAGGCAGTGGTGCCTGGTTCCTGACTAGAAACTCTAAAAGGCTTATTGTCCCTCTTCTCTCCACCCTCCCTTTCTATTCTAATGGGATCAAAAACACAGCTAGTAGGTGTGAGAGATGAGAGAGAGAGAGAGAGAGAGAGAGAAGATTCTATCCTCACCTCCGTTTTCTGGCTGCAGGCTTTCTTCCTGCAACGGACCCTAGTTGGAGGAGTGAGGAAAAGTGCTACCTTTTGAATGGATCAAATTATTGATTATTCTATTAAAGTGGGCAGCCAAATTCCAAATCAACAAAAATCTATTATTTGAGAATGAGTGACTTTGTGATTTGAGAATGTGGATGTTAGACCTCATCATATCTGAGTGACAACAGAAAAATGATGGGATTATATTTTTATCAGGGGCTTCCCTCCTAACTAAATTTAAATGGACATTAAAGAACAAATTAAATTTATTTTGAAGAAGGATTATTCAAAGCATATTAAAACCTTTGTTATGCTGAAGAAACTGGGCTGGTCTGTTTGTAAGGATTGGAAGAAGATGGAGAAAATAGACAGAAAGATAAATATAAAATAGCTTAAGTTCTAATATAGTGTTATTTCTGTAAGTAAGTATGAGCTGGGCCCTGGGTTGGGCACTGGAACTGTAGACAGTTCTATTATTAAAGTAACCTGAGGCTTCCCTCAGGAATATGATTATGATAAAAACTGAAATTTCACTGGCTCTAGTTCCCACTACCCATGTAATGTTAAACTTCTGACTCCCACATAATCCCTCATAACCAAAATTTCTGAGAACCCACTTTTTTTCTGCTCTGCTCTTCATAGATGACATTTGTTGCTCAGTAAGCCACTTGAGGCCAGCGTCTTGCAGATGCATTGCCATTGCCCTCCAAAATATTAATGCCAGAGATAATGCATTGTGGAATCTTTGAGTATTTCATTGAGGCTGGAAAATAGTTGTGATTGGGGAGATGAGGTGGGGAAGTAAGGAAAAACTCATGTTCAGGAACTTAAGGCTTAAAATTTTCCAGCTATCCCTTGAAAGGATGGAAATGACACATTTGCCACAGTCAGAAATGTGTACTGGGGCAGGAGAGAGAATTTCACTTTTGACTGAGGATAAATTTCCTTACATGTAGTCATCCAAAATAAAGGATTGTTTCTCAAAAGCAAAAAATAAATAAATAAATGGTGAATTGAAATTATCTGAGAGCTCCCTTTCTAGAGTCAAAGTAAACTTTGAAGTAGTCTAACTCAACCCCTTCTTTTTCCCTATGGGGAAGTGAAGTCTAATAACGTAAAATGGCCAATCCAAGCTCACCTAACTAGCTGGTGGCAGAAGAGGAATAGAATTCCTCTTCTCTTTGACTTCCAGCCTGGTGTTGTCATTCCATGACATTATATTGCTTATCAAATTTAAAAATCACCAAAGAGATAAACTTTTGCCAAAACATTGATATCTGCTGGAGCAGATCAGAATTTTAAAATGCCTGAGGAAATAAGTTCTTTGAAAGTTGAGAAATAGAAGACAAGTAAATTAACAAGGGAAAAAAGTTCAGACACATGAATTTGCCTAGAAAGGCAAATAGAAGTAGAATATTCATTATGGAGATCTGGACTGATACTGGCAGTGGTTTTAATAAAGAGATGAAGAATCCACAAACAAAACTATGAGAATTATAGAAAAAGTCAAAATTAATTCACCATAGTCTAAAATCCCTTCCTGTAAAAATGGTCTAAGAATTATGGCTCTTTTGTGGTTGATTGGCTTAAAGAGCTGTAACATGTATTTAAACCCCAATCCTTCTAGAAAAATATATCAAACCATCAGAATTAGCAGGAATCTATGGTAAGCAGAACAATACAACTCTTGTCCTCTGGAAAAAAACACATCCTAATCCCAGGATCCTGTGAATTTGTTACCTTGTTACCTTACATGGAAAAGGGGATTTTTTTGATGTGATAAAGGCTAAGGACCTTGAGATGGAGAAATTATCCTGGATTATCTGGGACAGGGGATTAAATCACAGGATACCTTTAAGAACCTTTCCTGATTAAATTTAGCGACAGAGGGAGATGTGACTTCAGAAGAATAACCAGTGAGATGCAACATTGCTGACTCTGCAGTTGGAAGAAGGGATCCCCAAATCAAAGAATATGGGCAATTCCTTGAAGCTGGGAGCAACAAGGAAAAGAATTCTCCTCTAGAGCCTCCAGAAGGAATGTAGCCATGTTGACACTCTGACTTTAGCTCAGTGAAACTCATGTTGGCCTTCTCACTTATAGAACTTTAAAATAATAAATATGCATTGTTTTAAGCCACTGTGTTTATGGTAATTTGTTACAGGAGACTAATACAGAACTGAAAATGTCGTTTGTTAACTCATTCTAAACATCAGATATACTTTAAACCAGAGTGGATGCTAACTCCATGCAGCAGGTACCTGGGGTGTCTTTGCTTATACAAAGAATGTAGAATCTCAGATTTAAAAGTCAAACTGGAGGCAGAAGAAAGAGTTTTAGAAATGAGGTCCCTGCATAAAGCTTGAAATCTTACCCTCAGTGAAAGGATAGGCAAGAAAATAACATATTCCTGCCAGTAAAGGGAAAAACAAAAACAAAACGCAAAACAACAAAAAAGTACGGCTTAACCATGGCTCTTGGTGTAAAATAAATATAAAAACAGAAAAAAAATGCCCCCTGACAATTTATAACCGTAGACCAATATTAGTTTCAGAGAGTTCTGAGAATAGAAAGTAAATTGCAGTGAGTTGTGGAGTGAACAGCGTGACACCATTTAGTCCAATATTTCGGCTCCCTGGTTTCCTCTCTGCAGCAAGGTCTACTGATGGCCCTCCAGACCCTGTTAGATCTTCTCTGCTTGTGGACCACCACTATCCTTCAATGTAGTTCATGCAAAGCTTAACCGGCCCACTCATCAGAGAGCTTGTAAAGCATGTAATTTCTACCTATTGGTCTCAACCTTACCTTCTGGAGTAAAGGCCACTCGGTTTAAACACTCTTCCAGAGTTAAGTCTTCAAATATTTGTAGTCTACGATTATGCCATCTCTAGGCAAATAGTTCTGATTCCTTGGTTGTATTTCCCTGCTTATGAAGAAAGAAAGGTCAAATAGGTTTAAATGAAAACTTGTAAGCTGCCTTTAAAAACCAAATGAAAGGGAGAAAGGTTTCATATATTGAGTGCTACCTTTAGTTATTAGCCATAATAATAGGAAATATCATTGGTTTTTTTGGTAATAATTGACCATATTTCTGGGGATTTAAGATGCTCAAAAGCCAAATCTGGATTCCTCTTTCCTCTTTCTGCCCAGAGAATCCAGGAGGGTTTGGCACATCTGGATGGAACTGGAGATTTAGGAATACATGCAGACATTGCAGCTCAGGAACTGGGGGCATTTTTCATTTTTGTTTTTCCTGTTATTTATTTTCTTCACCTCAGTTTCTGAAAACCAGAAACAGATGACTAGTCAGGGCTTCTCAGATAGACAGCCTATCAAATGCCCTGCACTGGAAGAACAGAAACTCTCCTGCAGAGCTCTCTAACCACAGAATAGTCTACTCAAGCCTGTCTATTGACCTCCTCTGTCAACACCTTTGGAAAGATGTGCCCTTACTTGATCCTTACCTGATTGTAAGACACCAGTAAGGAGCGAGTCCACAGACATATGAAAAAGGAACAGGAAACGTAATATGGATGGTTTTGATAAATGTGTGCCTTGGCACCAGGAGTTGGTGGAGACATTAGAAATGAAGAGAAAGTGTGGATGGAAGCACGATGAATAGTCAGGCAAAACTTCTCATGTTAAAGCATACCTGTCTCTGTTGACCCCTATTTCAGCTTTATGCTCCTAGTTGGCCCCTGTTCTTCCCCTCTTTCTCTAATAAACCCAATTAGAGCATAGCCCTTTTTTACACAAAGGAATAAATGACTACTCAATAAAATCTGATCACTTCCTCCTTGCATGATAGCATTTTTACAGAAGAATTGGATTAAATATTGTGATCAGCTTGCTGACAAGTAGGGAGATGTGCAGGCTAATGGAGTTTCTGGGCTCTAATACACACTACTTAGATGGTATGTTAGTTTCCTAGGACCACATAACAAATTATGACCCTCCTGGTGACTTAAAACAACAGAAACTTATTCTCTCAGAGTTCTGGAAGTCAGAAATCCGGTCCTGACAGGGCCACACTCCCTCTGAATGCTCTGAGGGAGAATTGTGCCTTGTGTCTTCCAGATACTCGTGGCTGCTGGTATCCCTTGGCTAGTTGATACATCACTCCAACCTGCGCCTCCATCCTCATACCATCATCTCCTACTTCCCCCTGTGTGTCTAACACTCCCTCTGCTTTCTCTTATAAAGTCACCAGTTATTGGATTTAGGGCTCACACATCTGCAAAAGACTCTGATTCCAAATAAAGACACATTCTCAGATCCTGGGTGGACCTAATTATGGGGGAATGCTATTCAACACAGTGCAGGTGGCATCCTTTGTTTTTGGAAATTAGCAGAGCTGATATCAATGTCCATTCTTATTCATAACGCAAAACAAAACCTGGAGAAGTCAATGGTATATCTAAACAATGGCAAGGATAAATAATTTTTAGATTCTGGGTTCCTGGATCAAAGCTTGGATAAATAGTTTCTGATTGTATCAACCAAAGATATATGTTGAGTTTTGAGTTTAAAAACTCAAGCACAAAATGCAAAAGCAAGTGGCTTAAGAAAATTAGGGATTCTATTTTTTTCTCACAACATCAGGTAGGGTGTTTACTAATAAGCATTAGTTCAGCAGATCGAAAATGTTAAATCTGAGGTTTCAAAAAAATTCTCTTGGCCTTTTCCTCATGATCACATCATGGCTACAAAATGGCAGCTCCAGAACTATGTGTCCATATTCTAGGCACGAAGAAAAGAAAGGGAAATATCAAAGGGACACTTGGCCAGCAGAGTCTTCCCTTTCCAGGATTTCTTGGAAGTAACATCCAAATATTTCCACTTATATCCCCTGGGCCAGAGCTCTGTCTCTGGCCATGTCTAGCTTCTAGGAGCTGAGAAATTTATGTTTCTAAAATTGAACTTATTGATGCTATCAACAAAACTATGAATGTGTATTAAAGATGGAGGAAAAAGGAGGTTTGGCAGTTAGCGGTTCTTTCTTGTTGCCTTTATGGACAGATAACCCATTCTAATTCTGAAAACATAGTAAAATATTAATTAATCTGATTGTCTTAACTATTTGTGAGCAATACTGGGATTTGGTAGTGAGCCTTTAATAATGAATAAATTATTTTCAAAGATTGGATTAAACAAGCAAACTTTATGATTTTCAGATTAAATTTTAGAGTCAATACTGCTTCAACATAATCTCTCACCCTGGGTAGGCCACAGTCTCACTTTCTGAATACCATGCAAATTGGTATTCAAAATGTCACTTTACCCACTTGCTTAGAATATAAACATTTCAGAATCAGAACTAAAATTTTAAACTGTGCTCACAATTCTCTCTGTTTATAGGATATATTGAATATATCATTGAGTGATTTGTATAGGGAGGCTTTTAATGTTTTTTATATAATGCCAAGAAGAGTATTTTTATTTTTTATCCATGATGAGACTCACGCATATGCTCACATTTTAAGTCATGCTTATGAAAGATGATGTGGTCCATATTTCCTGTTTAGATTTGGGATAGTGGAATTGATTCCATATTTGCCCCAATCTACTATTAAAGGGGAGATCTAGACATGAGAAAGCAGATAACATGAGCTGGTACCACCAGTAAGATAGAGCCATTCACAAAGTGACAATTCATGTAATATAAGCCAAGCTTCGGAAAAAGTTATATGCCTTTTAGTTCTGTTATTCTATGCATTTGTTTCTCTCTCCACTGCTAGGGACAAGATTTAACAGATGTCTTAAAAAATCAATATTTCCCTCATGGGAAACTAGGTTGTGTTCCCTCCATTTCAAAAACAAGAAAGAAAGAAAAAGTTTGCTTTGCTGAGTTGTGCTCCTTTTCAGGCAACTGCCAGGATAATTTAAACATCTACTACAACTCTAATAGGTGGGCTAGGACTTGGTAGAACATACATCACTCACCTGGATCCAGAGACCATCCTTCATCCTCTGAAAATGACAAACCTGGACAGAAGAGATCTTCCCTAAGCATCCAACCGAAGCCTGAGATACCTGTCTTTCAAAGTACTGGAGAAGACAGAGAAGCTGAATCACTTCCCCTTGTAGAGAGAAGTGGACATTGGACTCTGGAACTTGACAGATAAACTTTTGGAAGGAGGCTCTGTGGATCCTGAGGAGACAGAGTTGAAACTAGGAGAGAGATTGTTGTCTTAGGTTGGGTTATGCAGAAGTCAAGGAGTCAAGTGAAAGTGATTTCCATGTTCCTAAGAAACGGGGGAATGAAGGAGGAGTCTAGGAAGTAAAGAAGGACAAACAAGTGAGTTATATCAAGCAAAGTCCCACAACAGACGATAACACAGCTGAACTCAAGGATGGGTAGATCACACTTAAGAACCATCTTAAATGGAGTAGGGTTGCTTAAATAGTTATACAGTCATTAAGAAGAACTGTCTTCTGGGAAACACACACTCTCAGGCATTTTTGGCTCCCAAGATGTGCAAGTAAAGTAGGTTTTGGCAGCTATGTTTCTTGGCCAGAGCTGCTATTACAAATACCACAATGGGTTGGCTTAAACAAGATTTTATTGGTTTATGGTTTTAGAGGTCAGAAGCCCCAAATCAAGGCATCGACAAGGCCATGCTTTGTCCCAGAGTCTAGCATTCTGGTGATGGCTTGCCACAATCCTCGGGGTCCTTGACTTGCATCTCTGTCCCCGTTCCATGGCGTTGTCCTTCTTCTCCTTCTCTGCTTTCTCTGACTGACTGCCTCAGAATTTCCTCTTGATAGGGCCTCCAGTCATGCTGATTAAGACCCACCCTGTTTCAATTTGGCCACAACTTAACTAGTAATAACATCTCCAAAAGGTCCTATTTATAGGTGGGTTCACACTCAGAGGAAGGCAGATTAAGATGTGACCATGTTGTGGGGGACACGATTTGATCCCCAGTAGCACCCAAGGGCAGCTCTCCAGCGAAAAGTTGCAAGAACCTGTTAGCTGTGGGGAATGAAAGCACACAGAGAATTGGTATGCACAAATGGCGTGAAGGAATCTGGGGTGATAGGACAGAGGACTGATTGTTCCTGGTGCAGATCTCCACATGGGATCTACACCTTCTCTGTATGTCCATTGGGTAAAGTGCTAAGGTCTGTGCTTTCCACAGTTTATCTCTGTAAAAAAATGTACCTAAGTTAAAGAGGTAGGTATGTTTTAATTTCCCCTGAAAGTCTTAGGAGGAGGAGCAGACTTTATCACAGAAGCACTTTAAAATTTCTGCACAGGAAAATGATCATAGATTACTAGGTAGAGTCACCATTGTTTTCTTTAACTGCAGAAGAATCCCAGAGTGACAGGTGTCAAGAGAGCTCTCCGGCTCCGGGGCCAGTACGTCTAAAGGTCTTGATTTCTAAGCCTACTCCTGTCAGTTAGAAAGGGACCTACTATACTCTAGCAGGACAGAAAAATAGATGCATCTGGTTATAACTAAATGCATTCCTGAGACCCAGTTTAAGTTTATTCCAGGCAGGGTCTTGTTTTGTTTTGTCTTGTTTTTTCTCTTCTTCCATACTCTCTCCCCTCCTTCATTGTATCTTCTGTTCAATAAAACCCTGTGACCCTGTCCCAAGCGGCAGTTTCTTTAATCGGATTGGATGGGCAAGAATGGATAAGAGTAAAACTTAAGTGGAGTAGGGGAACTTTTTGTTGAAAGGATTCAGTAACCATAGTTCTTGCTGTTTAAAGCAGCCTCTCCTCCTGTGTCACCAGCACCTGAGAGCTGAAAGCTCAGCAGCTCAGCAGGCACAAAGGAGCAGCAGATCTCTAGTCCAGGAATGTCAGACCAAAGCTCCACCTCTTTTTTGTAGCTTCTGCAGGAGAGCCTGTACCCATGAACCCAGGTCCTGCAGTGTCAGGGTTATCTAATAGACTCCTTTGCAGAAACTGTGAGTCTTTAGATGTTTCTTCCATAAGATTCCATTTCTGACCTAAAATCTATAGCAGAGCCATTTAGGCAACTGTGAGGGAAAAACCAGGAACCACCTATTGATGCTAAGACCAAACTGTTGTGGTTAACTTATTAAAATAACCAATATTATCAAAATGAGGGAGAATAGAATCCTTTATTGGAGTATAACACAAACTATTTCATGGTGATTGACTTAACAATTATCCTGTTGATAAGTAATGGCATAGACAGATCTCCATGCCCTTCCAATCCATCCAGTAAAGTGTCACCAATTGTCACCAATTGATAAATGTATTGCAAATCCAGAAACAAAACTTCTTAAAATTTAACTTGTTGACTGTTCTTGTGCCAGCCTTAGCACATGAGCATGAGTATGAGTCTATTCATCATGGAAAGTAAATGATGGCTAAAACATATTTATATTAATAACATTTTGCCTGTACATAACTGACCTAGGTAAGATGGAGCTTCTCTTTTGGATTAGAGAGCTCATCTCGTATTTTGATGTTAATAAAATAGGACAGTTCTTGATATAGTGTCGAACTAATTTAAAATATAGTGAATGCAAACAAGCCTAATTATTTCTGGCATCATTTCTTTTGCAAGATGAGGGCACAAACCTTGGGGATACTCAGAAGCCCTAGAGGAAGTAACAGGATCCTTGCAAAAGGCACTTTATTGGTTTTGTTATTCTGAGTTTTGGACCTGAATTTGGGAGAAGTGATACCAAAAAGAGTTAAGAGGATCTTCGTTTATGACTATTCATCATAGTTATATATACCTAAAGAAAAGACAGGATTATTGTTTTGATTGAATTATTAATCAGTAACAATATTTTAATATAAACCTATCATTCATAAGGAACTGTACTGCCCTTTCTGAAGGAAGGAACTTTTATTTTGATAAAGCATTCACAAAAAATTTTGGTAATGATTTAATTTTACTTAATTATTTTTTTAAAGAATTTCTTTTTTTAAAGATTTACATGGCTGAAGGCCTTATAGGCAAAGAAAGCTGGACAAAGAAAAAGAAGCCCCAGATTGTGAACAACCTACCTGTCCATCAGTGGGTGAGTGGATAAATTTTATTGCCATAATACAAGAAGGAAGAAGATGGAATTCAAGAGAACTGGAAGAGAAAGGAAAAGATGCAGCCATGGGTCTGGCCATGTGACAGATAAGCCAAGGAAATTGCTGACTAGCCAGAAGATACCATCCTGGAAGGAAGCAAGCCTTCTAACCTCTGAAACCCTGAGCCAATAAATTCTCCTTGATAAGCCAACCCAGTGTAAGGTATTTGTTTTAGCAGCTAGGAAACTAAAACAATAGGCATATTAAATAATTTGATTTCTCATAATAATTCTGCATTTATTTACCATGTATCAAAAGTTTATCAGAAGTTTTCGTTTGTGCACTTTTGTCACCCTTTGTCGCTAGCTTGATACCATTTGCATTTCTTTGTTTCTTATTTAGTGATCTACCATTGCCAGCACACCTTGAATTTTCCTGAGCTTGTAGAGAAAATTTTCTTAAAGAGCCAGCACATTTAAAGCATTAAAAGTTCAAGCTCTTCCTTCTTGCTTTAAATTTCAGATATCCTAGTTTGCTAATCTCCTCCAGAATTAGACAAAGATATATCAAATTTATGCTGATAAAATATTTCAAATCATACAAGAGATTCTTTTCAAATCTTGCATGAGTTAGGGAAACTTTGGTGTGCTCTTTCTTCACAAAGGAACAAACCTGGGTTTGAGTGCCAGGTAGGGAGCTTTGTCTGAGTTCCTAAAGTGGGATCTCTGAGTTTATGGTCAGAAGGTCTGAATCTTGATAGCCACAAAGGCGAAAACAAAGCCAGATTATACAGAAGACCGTCAAATTCTCATGAAGTCAGGTGTTCCTGCAGGAGAGGTGTTGGGCTACCGATAAGCTGTTATTAATTTTGCCTGCATTCCTATTCTATCACACCACACACACACACACACACACACATTCCAAGCGCTTTACTTGCCAAGCCATGCCAAACTGTTTCAATTTGTTTACATATTTGCATATACATTCTCCCTTTACTGGTAATCTGGGTATTTGTCTTATTTTAGTGGAAATAGGACAGATTCCCTTGATCAATGAAGTCCATGCATGTCCCTTAAAATAATCTGGCTACAAATGGAACCAGGCAATAATTACAAACAGACCATTCATTGTAATGATTTTCCTTCTTTAAAGACAGGAGAAAAGGTTGTTCACTTATAGATACACATGCAAAAAACTGATAGCATCAGAAAATTCAGCCAATAGAAAAAGCAAATATCAACAGGGGTTGTGTGCAAGTGACCCCTTCAAGGAATACATACACAGATGAGTCATTTGAAGGTTCTCTCTATATACCTCCACTCCCCCCACGCCACACACTCATGCAAACAATATCAATGCTATAGAACATAACATGGGGCGATTCGATTTTCTCAACCACGAAGTTGAGACTGACCTCATAAAATAGTTGTTCTCCTGAACCAGCTGTGAAAGCCAGGGAGGAAGACAGAGTCACTGGAAACTTTTCTGAAATCCTGCAGACACACAACACAGAATTATTCTCTAAGTACTTCTAACTGATGGAAAGAAACCAGATGGTGATAAATTAATTCAGAAATAATTTGGATCAGTCATGAACCAGAAATAAACCAGATAATGACACAGTCATGAACCAGAGATAATACAGAAACAGAATCGGCAGGTCTCTGCTGTCACTCTACCTGGCAACTCTTCCCAAGAGCCTGCAGAAGTGGGTCTGAGGAAAGACCCCTGTGAGCTACACTTCCTAGCACCGCGTTTTGGTGACTCCAATGGCTGAATCCGGATGGACAGACAACTCTTAACATAGATCAAAACCAAATCAAAACCTATATAATTTTGTCATCAAGGAAGCACCCCCCACCCACACACTCATACCCCAGAATACATAATAATGGAAGGCAGTACCGCATGCTTTCAGAATAGCCAGGTTCCCAGAATAAAGATAGAAGTTATTTTAGTAATCAATGAATAGGAATTTCCTGTTTTTCATGGCTTATTTAGGAAGCAGGCCTTTTAGGACATTCTGCCATTCTGGCTCCCAGTAGAACCACAGGGATGTCTTAGTTATTTGTGACTGCTCCTAGGACATTAATACGATTATCTGCCCACCTCAGAACGTAAAGCTTTTGGAAATGGAACTCTGCTCCAGCCATGGTATGGGCAAACATGGCAGCTTCACTTGTAAAGATTGTTTTATTCCAATATTTCTGTTATGCTGTCAGTAGGAGTGAAATGTACTTAAAATGATCATAAAACTAGTAATAAAATGGCCATGTCTAGAAACTTTCCCATAAATCAAGGAATGTGCTTATTTTTTTTAAGTGAGAGAAGAAAAATAAGCAGCATATTTCTTCTCTTTTGTCCTTCTCCCTTCTCTATCTGCACCCCTCTCTCCAACATGTTCTTGAAAGGAAGAGTATGCTGAGGGGAGGGGCAAGTGGTGTGTTCTTCCAGACTTAGTGATAATTACCCTGAATCATATGGGGCATTTATTTCATGTTTTCTTTATGTTTAAAGCTGCAGGGCTCCTGGCTGAGCCTGTGCTCAATGGGTTAATACGCAGTGAAGGTAAAGTTAACAAGGGACAGGCCATAAATGGCTCCAGCTGTGTATAATTAACTGTAATACTGCAAAGTAAATGACTTTTATTGGCAACCATGTCATAACTTCATTAAAAGTCATATTTACAGCCCTCTCGTATGAAATGAGTCCTCCTGTATTCTGGAATTTAATGAGCATTCATTTTCACCTTGTTCAATTATCTTCCACTCCCACCCCCTAACCCCCTTGCTCTCCCTGGTGTGGAAAGCATGAAGCCAACAATAGGAGTGTAATTAGAACCTGGCAGAAAGTCCCTCTTTCAGGGAGTATTTCCCAAACCACAAGAAAACTGTTTTTCCTTGTTTTCAATTATAAATAGGTAACTTCCTTATACGAAAACATGAAGTAACAATCATAAAAACATCAAATAGATTTGATGGAGGGCTTCCAAAGGCTGGGCCTCCAAAAAGAGGTCATGTCTGAGGAATGAGATCCAAGTTTACAATTTGTAAATGCACAGTAAGTGATGATCACAGAGACAAGGTACAAAAATGAGGCTCGCAATGGATTCAGAATCAAACCTTTTCCATAATAACACCTGTGAACTAGAAATATGCATCTCACAACTTTTCGTTTTCCTGTGTGGTGCAGTTATTTAGATACCCCTCCTCTTTCCCCTGCTAGCCCACCTCCTTGATGGTTGTGGCAGTTTGATATTATTTATGAATTCCAAAAAAGAGATATAGATTATGTTTGTAAACTGGTCTCTTCCTCAGGGCATGATAACACTTTGATGGTATTGGGTTCAGCTGAGATGGCTTTGGTTAAATTATGTTAAGATTGGGGCTTTGATTCAACCATGTCATTAGAGTGCGACTCAGCTTTAAGTCACAGCCCCCTTGGTGGGCTGATAAAACAGACTCTCACACTGAAGTAGACACACAGAGAAGAACACAAAGGAAGAGAGACAGCTTATTAGACATGGCAGAGGCCCCTGGAAGAGAGATGAGCCTGATAGTCTACAGCTGACCTTGTGAAGAGAACAGAGCAGCTGAGGCCAGAAAGAAATGAGCTCAGGGGAAAGAGATGAGGCTTATGCCAGTCTACAGCTGAGATTGGAAGAAGCTGGGACCACGGAACCTTAAGAGGAAGAAGGAAGGCTGAACCCTCACAGACATCACCTGCCATCTTGCTTCAACACATGGCCAATAACTTCGGGTGAGAAAGTACCTCTTATGGTACCTTGAGTTGCACTCTTTAGGACCTTGTGACTGTAACCTTCTACACCAAATAAATACCCTTTACAAAAGCCAACAGAGTTTTGGTACTTGCCTCAGCACAACTTTGACGGACTAATACAGCGGTCTTCAATCAAATCCCAAAGGAAATGTCTTGCCTGGCATATCAAATGATCTAAAGACCTCAGGCTCATGATTTCCAGCTCAGTTTCCAATCTCATATGTCTCCTAAGAGTTTTTGGAAGTGTAGGGAAATTTGGCGTGTGGTAGTACAACAGCAAGAGTCAATGGTCTTTATCTGTCAAAGTTCCAGTTGATGTTCTCTGTGGTTCAACGTGAGAACATGAAGTCCTCATGGATATAAGTAAGACCATGCTCTCTGGACCCACACTGACCTGTATTTTAATCTATACCACCCAACCTTGGAAAACTTAGCCCAGCTTACCTGAAGATCATTTTCAAATAAATAGGATTAGTTATCATCCTTTTCAAGGGGTTATTCTTAGTTTCCTGGGACTGCCATAACAAAATAAAACAAAGGGCTGTGCTTCCTCTGCTGTCTGGAGGGAAGAATCTGCTCGGCGCCTTCCCCTGGCTTCTGGCGGTGGTTGCCCTGCAGTTCATGGGGTTCTCCCCTTGCGTCATAAAGACATGAGTCATGTTGGATTAGGACTAACCCTATCCAGTTTCATCTTAACTAATCACATTTTCAAAGCTCCTTTTTCCTCATTGGGTCACATTCAAGGAACCAGGAGTTAGGACTTGAACATACCTTTCTCAGGGGCACGATTCAATCCATAGCAGGGATTTTTGGTATTAAATTGAATAATTATCTTCCATTGCATCCTAACACAATGTTTTTCCAACCTTTCCTTTCCTTCCTCCCTTAATCTCTCACCCCTTCCTCCTCTCCGGGAATCTATCTGAGATAAGATAGAATGTTTGGCATTCATGCTTGGACTGTAGAAATTTTAAGGAAGTTTCCGTACACAAATCTAGAAGCAAAAACCCCTCTTCCTACCCTTTTTAGATCCAATGAATCGTTTCAACTCCTGATTAAGTGAGAGCTACCCTTGCGCACGTTGATTGACAAGACAGAAATGCTTAAACGTACCTGTCTAGCACAAAAGGATATGCCATGGAAGGTAATGGCACCTAACTCAGCCTGGAAGGTACTGAGAAAAATGATAGCCATGGCCAGCGTTGAATGTGAGGGTCATCTCACCTCACATGGCCCCTTTCGGTCTAATGGCTGGTGTGGGAGTAATAGGGAGGGGGACCAGTGCCAGAGAACATTCCAGCCCAGCCACACTGACATTTCTGAATGTAAAGTGCCCTTGGAAGCTGGCATGGCTTTAAACATAATGGCACACGCCAGGGGGTACTTTCTGCCGCCAAGTATGCCAGCTTCAGCAAATGCCCCTGTGCACTCTTGCTGCTGTTCTCTGCACCCGCTGCTTGCTCTGATTTTAGGCTGACCCTTTATAATTAGCATGCGGGGCTGGGGTTATTGTTTAGGAACATTGTTTCCATCCTTCTTTGGGGGATTTAATGAAGGTTAGAAATACTGTGAGCTGCAGCAGGAGCACCATCTAATGCAATTTCTTTTCTCTTGTTTTCAAAATGAGAGGATCACGATTCCTTCTATGGGTTGTAAAATCTTTTAACTGAGTTGTAACCAGCATTAAAAATTCTTAAAGAAAATAAAATAAGAGCAGACTAGATCAGAATAGAATAGAAAATAGAGTCCAATGAGGAGTGTGCATGTGAGGGTATATGTGTGTAATGCCATAAAATGTGATCAAGAAGTTTGAAAAAAATTACTGATATAACGGTTAGCACCCAGACTCAATAAGCACCAGGCTTGGGGCACATTGCCCTGCCCTGCTGTGTCATTGCTTTATTTCAGTCTGCTCCTCAGAGTGCTATTTATCTTCATCTTCCTCGGCAGCGAAATGAGCCCAGCAGCAAGAGATGAGATATAAAATTTAAGGAAAGGAATCACAACAGGGGACTGCTGGGCCTATTCTAAATGAGCCAAAGAGCTATTTGTCCCATTGCTGCTCATTTGGGCCTCCCCACTTAATCCCCTCCAACCCCTTTTGGTATAAAGGAGCAATCATTTGACTTATCAAATTCAATAAAAATTTCAAATACAAAAATTTGCATTTAGATGCAGTGATCTACAGTGTGTTCCTAACAAGACAATTAAGCACAAGCATGCATAGTGACATTTAATTGCTCTTTTACCAAGTGTTCCTGGACAGCTCATTCCAAATGTTTTGAAATGAGGGGCCTCACAAGAATTCCACAGTAAACGTCACTAAATATATTCTGGTTTTGGTCAAAATCTAGTCTAAGGAAAGGGACTAGAAAGGACCAATGCTGAGAAAAAGGGGAGATTTTAGGGATTTTTCCAGGTACCTCCAGGGAGAGGTTATTACTTCGTTAGTCCCTGTTAAAAATTATGTTCTCTCTGGTATCTTGGATCTAACATATCTTTCCTGCTATCCAACTTGTACTACTTCATTTCCCAGAGGCTGAATTTTAGTAGTGAGGCAATCATATACAATGTGCATACTCTATTTATAAAGAGACTCCAGGAAAGGAATGGGTGCAAACACAACAGATCCCTCTTGAACACTAGATTTTCATATCCCCGAACTGGTACACTGTTGAAACAGGCAAAGAGATCTCACAACAAAATCACAGGATGCCCTTACACGTGTCCAAACAGATGGCTGGCCGGACGAGGCATCTGTTCTGATTTCAAGCTGGGCAGGGGCAGGGGAGGCCATCCAAAACGTCCTCTGGAATCTGGGACAGTTTTTGGAGAGATCTTTGTGACTTTCCATTGTCTAGTAAACTCCCTCAAACTTCTGGCACTTGTCTTTTCTCCTCTTCCCTTATTAACTTACTGGCTTTTAAGTACCAACTTGCTGGAAAAGAAGGGAAAGCAAACATGTACACAAGGTTTTGTGTTTTCGTAAGAAAGAAAAAAGGGGGATTAGGAAGAAAGGACACAACAGAAGGAAGATATGAGGAGCAAGGGAGACAGAAAAAGGCAAAGCCAATCTTTAGAAACACTGTAATCTAATTTTTTACACCTTACTGAAAAAGCAGGAGAATGGCCAATTATTTGAATATGAGAAGCACAATAATTAGCAAAACATGACTGCTGATCAGGCTGCTAACATACATTTTCTTCTCTTTTCAAAGAACTGAGAGAAATAATGAAATGAAAAGATCCCACCCTAGTCCATGTACAGGCTCTACACAATTAGTCATTAAGTTATTTAGGGCCAAATTCTCTACACCATGCCTGCCACTTTGCCTTCACTCTATAAAGACTATCTATTAGCTCACCAGGTTGCCTCTTATATGATGCTTTCAAAGACTCTACCGTAAGTTGACAGACGTATGTTATTCATGACTCAGAAAATCGCCTTTGCCATATTCATTACATTTTAACAAATTATTTGAAAGTATTAGTGCAATGTCACCTGTTGATTGAGAGAAGGTAAGTTAGTGTGCTAAAGGAAGCACTTAACTTACATATGACAAATCCTATATAGTAGCAACAATTCTGTAGACAAAATGCCTGGGCTAGAATCCCAGCTCTGCTGATGCCTCAGAAGAGACAGTAATTGTATCTATCTCATGGGGCTGTTTTGAGGATTAAAGGAGTAAATACATGCAGTGCACTTAGAACAGCACGGAACCTATTGTCGAGTTAGTTTCCATACAATGATGTGGAGAAGAAGGGGGAAAAAAGCTTTACCCAAAAGGGACAGAGACTGTACAAACAAAGAGAGGTCTTTGGACTCTGAGTGTTTTCACAGGTAGGAAGCATGCTGAGAAGGCTATTCATTTGTAAACTCATTTTTTCTTATAAGAGGAAGGATGATTCAGAGAGGGAAGCCAAGAATAGGGAATAGAACAGAACTCTAATCAAAGAGCCAGAAACACATGCACAGCTGGATTTCCGAATTCCTATGGAACAGTGGCTTCTGTGTGCCTTCCATTTCCTGCTTATCCCACTATTGCTTGTTTATTGGGTTTGTCAAGGTTCACTGTCTTTTGTGTTCACAGGTCTTCAGATCAAGAGGAATCATAACCAAGGACCTGCACTTGAGGAACTTCAAATGCACCCAGCCCTGCTATAGATTATGAGATTCACCTCATTTATAGTTGGATAAGACCTTGGGTATCTTGGGAGAGGGAGTGAGTGCATTTTGCACGTGGCAGAATGTAAATATTTTATAGTCAGAGTGCAGATTGTGGCGATTTTAAAGAATGGCCACAAATTCTTTGACACTTTTTCAGTCGAGAGTTGGGTGTCTATTTTCTCTCACTGGAGTCTAGTCAGGCTTGGACCAGTAGAATATGGTGGGAGAAAATGTTGTATGACTGCTGAGACTGGGTCAACAAAGGAAATGCTATTTCTCTCCAAGTTGCTGGAAAATTCATACTTGGAGACATGAGCCACTCTCTTCAACCATCCTGTAACTGCCCTTCTGTGAGAAAGGAAAGTCCCATGGAGAAGCCACACTCCAGTTTTCAGATCTAGTCTTCAAGACTTCCCAGCCAGGGCATCAGGCATCTAGATAAAGTCTTCATATGATTCCAGCTTCCAGTCACAGCATCATCTCAAATATCGCCAGATACTATGGAGCAGTTGGCAATGCTCAACTTTATCTGAACCTTCTGAAAGCAGTGATGGTGGCTGGGAAATTTCCCCTCCCTTCTGTGTGCTAATGGGCAAAGGACCACCTTTTCCATCCTTTCTCATGACTCTCATAAGACTCATAGACAACACACTTGTTTACTTTCATTTGAAAAACCCCAGGTCCCCTTCCTTTTTTCCGTGATGGCCTTGATTCCTGGATGGCGTCCTTATTGCAATAGCCTGCTTAAAAGCATCTCAATTGTCTGATGCATTTTGTTGTTCACACCAACTTCATGGAGCCATTTCTAAGCCCTTATCCCATAGAATCTGTGAGTTTAATAAAATGGTTATTGCTTTAAGCTTTGAGGTAGTTTTCTATGCAACACAAATAACCAGAACACAATTTATAATCTTCTCTGTATCCTTAAAAGTGAAAAACTTCACCAGATTAAATGTGAGAGTCATTCTTTCATTTATAGTCCCTAAGGACTATGGGTGCTTTTAGTCTGCAGATTTATGGCTTTAATCAATGCAGGAAAGATTTCTTCTGTCAGATTTTAAATTATTGCTTTTGTTTGATTTGTTCTCTTCCTCAGAAATACAAATTATCTATAGGTTATATCATGTTTTCTTTCTCTTCCATATATATCATAAAAATATCTTTCTTATCTCTTTTTGTTTCCAGTGAATTCTGAAATGTTTTCAATTTACCCTCCATAGCACCAATTTAATTTCTGACAGGTTCAAATGCACTCTTTATTGTTTTAATGCTAACATTAAATCAGTGATTATATTTTAGTTTTTAAAATTCTCCCTCAATTTTCACTTTGTGAAATTTGTCAGATTCTCAGCAGTTCTCTTTTTATATAAAGATTGATCTTGTGTTTTACTATTTCATATCTAATTTGTTATGTAGAGTCCATATTTCTCTGAAATTTTCAGAATACAAAGTAGATAAATTCTTAAATTGTGTTCTACTGTCTTTTCCTAAATTATTTAATTAGAAAAGATGTAAGTTTACAAAAAAATCATGTAAAAATACTACGTTCCCATATACCTCAGCCCCCTGTTATTAACACTTTGTATTAGTGTGACACCTTTGCCACACTTGAGGAAAGACTATTATAATTATGCTATTAATTATAGTCCAGAGTTTATATTAAGGTGCATTTTTTTTCTAATATACCAACCTATCATTAGCATCTTGCAGTAGTATGATACATTTGTTACAATTCATGAAAGAATGGTTTTATAATTGTACTATTATTTTATAATTGTCCATCGTTTTCGATAGGGTTTCCCGTGTTGCACAGTGCTATGTTTCATCTTTTAATTTTTATCTTAGTGACATATGCATGACATAAAATTTCCCCTTTTAACCACATTCACATATATAATTCAGTGCTGTTAATTACATTCACTCTGCTACCATCAGCATCATCCATTTCCAAATCTTTTCAATCAAACCAAATAGAATTCCGTACAAAGTAAGCATTAACTCCCCATTCTTCAGTCCCAATCCAGACTCTGGTAACTTGTACTCTATATTCTAACTCTATGAGTTTGCTTATTCTAATTATTTCATATCAGTGAAATCACGCAGTATAAATTCTTTTGTGTCTGGCTTATTTCACTCAACATAATATCATCAAGGTTCATCCATGCTGTTACATGAGCCAGAAAATCCTTCTGATTTAATGCTGAATAATATTCCATTGGATGTCTATACCACATTTTGTTTATCCATTCATCGGTTGATGGACACTTGGATTGCTTCCGTCTTTTGGCAATTGTGACTAAAACTGCTGTGAACATTGCTGTGTAAATATTTGTTTGAATTTCTGCTTTCAATTCTTTTGGGTAGCTACCTAGTAGTGGGATTGCTGGATCATATGGTAATTCTGTACTTTGCTTTCTGAGGAAATGCCAAACTATCTTCCACAGTGGCCGCACCATTTTACATTCTCATCAACAATGCACGAGTGTTCATATTTCTCCACATCCTTTCCAACATACATTTCTTTCTTTTTTTAACAGTAGTCCTTCTAGTGGGTATGCCATGTTATCTCATTGTGGTTTGATTGCATGTCCCTAATAGTTAACAATGTGTTCTTGTGTTTTTTTAGGAATTTGTGTATCTTTGGAGAAATGTCTATTCAAGTCTTTTGCCCATTTTTAATTGGTTGGTTGTTTTCTTATTCTTGAGTTGTAGGATTTCTTTATATCTTCTTGGATATTAAATCCTTATTGTACATGTGGTTTCCAAATATTTTCTCCCATTCAGCAGGCTGTCTTTTCACTTCCGTGAAAAATTCCCTTGGTCCTCAAAAGGTTTTAATTTTGATAAGGTTCCATTTATCTATTTTTTCTTTTGTTGCCTATACTTTGGATGTAAAATGTAAGAAAACATTGCCTAACACAAGATCCTGAAGACACCTCCCTACATTTTCTTCTAGGAGCTTTAGAGGTCTGATTCTTATATATAGATCTTTGATCCATTTTGAGTTAATTTCTGTATATAGTGTGAGATAGAGACCCTCCCTCATTCTTCTGCATATGGATATCCAGTTCTCCCAGCACTGTTTATTGAAGAGACTATTCTTTCCCAATTGAGCGGACTTGGTGGAATTGTCAAAATCAATTGGCCATGGGTGTGAGGGCTTATTTCTGAACTCTCACTTTGATTTTATTGATCTATATGTCTATCCTTATGCCAGAACCAGTGCCAGAAGTGTTTTGACCACTCTAACTTTGTATTAAACTTTGGAGTTAAGAAGTATGAGTCCTCCAACTAAGTTCTTCTTTTTCAATGTAGACTTGGCTGTTAGGAGCCCCTTACCCTTCCAAATAAATTTCATAATTGGCTTTTCTATTTCTGCAAAATAAGGCTCTTGGAATTTTTATTTGGATTACATTGAGTCTGTAAATCAATTTGGTTAGAAATTGACATCTTAACGATATTTAGTCTTCCAAAACATGAACATGGAATGTCCTTCCATTTATTAAGATCTTTGATTACTTTAGCAAAGTTTTGTAGTTTTCTGTGTACATCCTTGGTTAGATTTATTCCAAGGTATTTGATTCTTTTAGTTGCTATAGTAAATGGATTTTTAAAAAATTCTCTTCTCAGATTGCTCACTACTAGTGTATAGAAACACTACTGATTTTTGCATTTTGATCTTGTACCTTGCCACTGTTGATTTCATTTATTAGCTCTTTCAGCTTTCTTATGGATTTTTTGGGACTTTCTTTACATAGGATCATGTCACCTACAAATAGGGAAAATTTTACTTCTTTCTTTCCAATATGATTGCCTTTTATTTCTTTTTCTTTTCTGACAGCTCTGGGTAGAACTTCCAGCACAATATTGAATAGCAGTGGTAAAAGTGGGCATTCTTGTCCTCTTCCAGATCCAAAAGGGAAAGCTTTCAATCTTTCACTATTGGGTGTGAGGTTAGCAGTGGATTTTTCATACATGCCTTTTATCATGTTGAAGAAGTTTCCTTTTTTCCTATTTTTCTAGTGTTGTTTTTTTTTTTTTAATCATGAAAGGATGCTGTATTTTGTCAAGGGCATTTTCTTAATCAATGATCATGATAATGTGGTTTTACCCATTATTATATTAATATGGTATATTATATTAATAGATTTTCTTATGTTGTATCACCCTTGCACACCTGGGTTAGAAATCCACTTGATCCTGGTGTATAATTCTTTAATGTGCTGTCAGATTTAATTTGCATGTATTTTATTGAGGATTGTTGCATCTATATCCATAAGAGAAATTGAGCTGTAATATTCTTGTATATTTATGAGGCTTTGGGACTAGGGTGATGTTGGCTTCAGAGAATGAGTTAGGTAGTGTTCCCTCCTCTTTAGTTTTTTTATAGAGTTTGAATAGAATTGGTATTTCTTCTTGGAATGTTTGGTGGAATTCACTTCTGAAGTCATCTGGTCCTGGGCATTTCTTTTTTGGGAGGATTTTGATGACTAATTCAATCTCTATACATGTAATTGACCTGATTAGACCTTCTATTTCTTCTAGAGTCAGTGTAGGTTGTTTGTGTGTTTCTAGGAATTTGTCCACTTCTTCTACGTTGGCACAATGTTGTTTCATAGTATCCTCTTGTGATCCTTTTTATTTCTATAGGGTTAGTATTGATGCCCCTCTTCTTTCTGATTCTATTTATTTGAATCGCCTCTCTTTTTTTCTTTGTCAGTCTGGTTCATAATTTGTCAATTTTATTGATCTTTTCAAAGAAACAACTTTTGGTTTAGTTGATGGTCTCTCTTTTTTTTTTTTTTTAATTCTCTCTTTCATTTATCTCTGCTCTAATATTTGTTATTTTTCCCCTTCTGTTTGCTTTGGGTTCAGTTTGCTATTGTTTCTCTTGCTCCTCCAGATTTCAATCTTTGATTTAAGCTCTTTCTTCTTTTTAAATGTAAGCATTTCGGGCTATAAATTTCCCTCTCAGTACTGCCTTTGCTGCATTGCATTTGTTTTGATATGTTGTGTTTTCATTATCATTCGTCTAAAGATATTTACTGATTTCCCTTGTAATTTCTATTTTGATCCACTGAATGTTTAAGTATGTGTTACTTAACTTCTATATATTTGTGAATTTTCCAGTTCTCTACCTGTTATTGATTTCCAGCTTCATTCCATTATAGTCAGAGAGGATGTTTGTGTAATTTCAATCATTTTAAATTTATTGAGACTTGTTTTGTGACCCAGCATGTATTCTCCTGGAAAACAATTAATGTGCACTTGAGAAGAATGTATATCCTCCTGTGTTGGGATATGCCTGTTAGGTCTAGTTCATTTATAATAGTATTCAAGTTCTATGTTTCCTTATTGATCATCTGTCTAGAGATTCTACCTACTGATGTGAGTGGTGTATTAAATTCTCTATTATTGTAGAGCTGTCCACTTCTCTCTTCAGTTCTGCCAGTTTTTGCCTCATGTATATGGAGCACTGTGGTTAGGTGCATAAATATTTATTATTGTTACTTCTTCTTGGTTGATCACCCCTTTTATTGATATATATTATCCTTCTTTGTGTCTTGTAACAGCTTTTAACTTAATGTCTTTTTTGTTCAATATTAGTATAGCTACCCCAGCTCTTTTTTCAGTTAATATTGGCATGGAATATCTTTTTCAATTCTTTCACATTCAACCTATTTGTGTCTTTCGAGCCAAGGTGAGTCTTCTGTAAACACAATATAGCCGGATGGTTTCTTTCTTTTTTTTTTTTTTTTTTTTTTAAATCCATTATGCCACTCTGTGTCTTTTGATCGGGGAGTCAATCCATTAACACTCAGCGTTATTACTGAAAGCAGTACTTACTTTAGTCATTTTTTCCTTGGTTTTTATTTGTCATATCTTTTCTTTGCCTCTCTTTCCCTTTATTGCAACTTCATTTACTGTATAGTTGTGATATGTCTGACTGATTCCTTTCTCCTTTTTGTTTCTATATTTTTTTTAAAGATTTATTTACTTTTTTTTTAATCCATCTTAACACCCCCCCCCCATTTTTGCTGTTTTTGTGTCCATTCGCTGGGCAATTCTCTGTGTCTGTTTCCTATCCTCTCTTCTCATCCTTCTCCTCCTGTCTTCACCAGGATTTGATCCTGAGAATTCCGATGTGGGAGAGAGGCATTCTGCCACCTGCACTACCTCAGTTCCTGGTTTTTCAGTGCGTCTCATCTTAGCTCTCCCCTGTGTCACTCTCCTGTTATGTCATGCTCTTGCTGCATGGTTCAGCGGGGCCAGATGGCTTACCCGCTTGTGTATATTTTTAAAATACTTTCTTTGTGGTTACCCTGGTGTTTGTATTACACAACCTACGTCTATTAGCTACTAATATGAAAAGATACCAACTTATCTTCAAAAGCATACATGTTTTCTGCTCCCATCATGCTCTGCTTCCCCTATTTAAGTTGTTTTTATGTCAAATTACCTCTTCATATCTTGCATGTCCATTACCAGAAAATATGCCTTTTTATTGTTCAATTGCATTCTGATTCTTACAGGAATAAAAAAAATAGAGTATTATATTGAGGATAAGGTACTTTTGGGTTTTGCAATTATCCTTTTAGTTACCCTTAACAAAGGTCTTCATTTTTTCACATGCTCCAAGCTACTATCTCCTGTCTTTTCCTATCAAGGAGAAATCCCTTTACTTATTCCTGTAAAGTGGATCTTTTGTTGACAAACTCTCTCAGTTTCTATTTATCTGTGAATATTTTAAATTCTTCCTCATTTTTGAAAGACAGTTTTGCCATATAAAAATTTCAGCTATCAGTTTTTCTCTTTTAGTATCTTAATATATCATACCACTGCAATTTCTCCTCTGTGCTGTCTAATAAGAAACAGACACTTAGCCTTATTGAGGATCCCTTTTATGTGACAAATCAGTTTTTTCCTCCTGTTATCAGAATTTTATTCTTTATCTTTGACATTTGACATTCTGATTGGTATGTGTCTTAGAATGAGTCTATTAAGTTTTTTCTGTTTGGAGTATATTGTACTTATTGGACAAGTATATTTATGTCTTTTATAAGAGTGGGGAAATTTAGGGCTGTTAGCTCCTCACATATTCTTTTTGCCCTTTTCCCCTTCTCTTCTCCTTCTGGGACACTCATGATGCATATGTTCCTATGCTTCATGCTGTCACTCTTATCCTTGAGACACTGCCCAATTTTTTCTATTCTTTTCTCTATTTGTTCTTCTTACTGTATGCTTTTGATTGCCCTGTCCTTTAATTCACCAGTTCTTTCTTCTGCCTGTTCAAATATGCTGCTCTATGCCCCTAGTGTAAATTTGATCTCCATTATTGTGTCTTTCATCCCATAATTTCTGTTATGTTTCTTGTTAAACTTTCAAGTTATTGTTTATGCTCACACATTGTCTTCTTAATACCCTTTAGGTCTATATATATATTTTCCTTAAACTCCTTGAATTGATCTAGATTTGTTTGAACTTCTTTGATTAGTTGCTCCAAATTCTATGTCTCTTCTGAAGTTTTAATTTATTCCCTTCACTGAGCCATATATTCCTATTTCTTAGTACAGCTTGTATTTTTTCATTGATAAAAATAGAAGCATCTGAGTTTTGATGATTTAACTCTGAAAATCAGTTTTACCCTCTTGTCTAGGGTTTTTTGTTGTTGTTGATTGGCTCTGTGTTAAGGCTCCTCTTTGATGCTTGCTTTAACTTATTCTGAACCTTTAGAGTAGCCCGTGTTTAACTGTTCAGATTTCTCAGCTCTTCATCTATTTCTTGACCTGGATATGTGGTACAATTTTTAAAAGATTGCAATTTTTGTGTAATTGTTTGAGCTCCAGGAGAAAATGTCCTTCTTCTGTTCCTTCTCTAAATCTTGATCTGTTCTGTTTGTTCATGTGCAGGATTTTCTCCCACCCAGTTCCTAGGATTTGTTTAAATTCTTTCTCTAACTCAGTGCCCCCTTGTCTTTACACTTTAAATTTCTATGACACATCTTGTCTTATAGCAGCTCAGCCCTACTCCCATTTTTTGACTGTGAGACTTTACTGCCTCTAGTTTCTACCCCATTATGGTATCTCATTCTTGGGACCCAGCTGGGGTCAATTTAGAAAGGTTTGTTTTGCATTTAGGTGGTCCAGCAACGAGAGACTGGATTGAATGAGCATACCTCCTGCTAAAAGTTCTGTCCAGGTCTTTCTGTCTCTCTTTCCCTTTATTTTCCCCCTGTGGGCCCTATTGTATGCACCAATCTTCAGCAGCTTGTGCTCTGTCCTGGGCCTCTGCAGGCTTGGATTCCTATTCCTGGATATGCATGGGGATCTAATTTGCTGCTGTGAGTGGCGCTATTGTCTGCATCTGTGGCAGGAGGGACCCAGGCTGGTTTGCGTCTATGACTCCCAAACTGCTTGGCTGAATGATGGGAGGGGTCTGCACTGGCAGAGAAGAAAATCTCCTACCAGATCTTGGTGATTACTCTTTTTCTTTGTGTAGTCCTTCTCTACTCTCTGTTGTCCTCCAGAGTTCTAAGTGGGATTTGTCCTTTTATTAGCCGATACTGAGGTAAGGCTTTTCCAGGGGCTGTCTTATGTCACCAGGTTGATGACATCACCTCCTGAAATATATTCTCTATCTACAATTTGAGTGCTCTCTTCTTTTGTTTATTTTGCCAGATTTTTTGCTGGTTCTATTTGTACTTTATTTTTACAGTTTCCTAATAGCTACACAAGAAAACACATATCCAGTCTTGGCATATGTCAATAAAGCACATCTACAGATTCTCTCTGGCTTACACATTGTCCATCTGGTTGCTGCTAGATTCTCTTCTCAGATCTAAAGCTGTAGATTTTAAAGATGCATACATGCCCTAGCCATGCTGCTGGTATTTTGTTGTCTCTTATTTATTGGAAATAAGTCTGGATCATGGAATCTCAATACATGATACTTTACTATTTGGAATGGATTTTATCTCTGTGTAATCCTGATTTCAATATGCCTTTTCTTTACATTGTTTGTTTTTCATTTATTTTTACTGACATAAAGAGTAAAGTATAACTCACAGTATACATCCTTCTGCAGGATTTCCTATATCTGCCCTTTCCATTGCCAATTCATGAAGTTCAAGATCTACATAAATCTCCTACCCAAGGCTACACATTGCTCAGGATTGCTGTTTTAATGAGAAATTTTCATACACTTTAATGGCTTCAAAAAAGGGTCTCCTTGTCTGACCTTACGAAGTTCAAACCTTGGTTGTCATGGCTTGGTTGTTTACCAGGTGAGCTGGTCTTTTCACATGTTTATGGTCATAGTTCACAACATAGTTATAGGGCAATCCTACACCTTGATAACATTGAAGTATTTGTCTTCTACTTTATAATTTAGTGATATGAGAGTTCATGGCATACCATTTCCAAAGTGGTTTGAGATCCTTGTAAATAGGGGCAAAATGAAAACCACTAATCATTTACTAGATTTTTTTTTTTTTTTTTTAAGGCATCTCATTTAGGACTGCTTTTTTGGAGACTTCTGATTAATACACAAATCAGCAACATTTTCCCAGTGGCTTTGTAAAGGTTAAGCTTCTTCCCTGAACATTGAAACTTCAGTTGATGTAGGCCAATAGTAGGATCATTTGTATCACTTGGTCTCATGTGAAAGATAATGTTTACTAGATGCAAAAAGAAATCTGGCTCCATTTTTACTCCTATCCTCCAATAACCAAAAACTGTTTATAACATCAGTATTATTTAGTTGATACTTATGTTTCTCACATAGTTAGGAATGTGGTGAAGGAGAGGAAGCAGAGACCGAACTTGTCTAGTTTTATTTTGGATCCTGAATACATATCATGTTATCTAGTTCTTTGCTTTTCAAATGTGATGCATGGGCCAATAGCATCAGCATTACCTTGCAGCTTGTTAGAAATACATAGACCGGGTCCCACCCCAGACCTTCTGAATCAGATTCTGCATTTTGACATGCTTTTCTGTTGGTGAGGTCTAAAGAGGAACTCTGAATTGCCTTAGCTATTTTGTGCACACATGTCAATGGGCTGAGTGGGTAGGTATGCATGCTCCTATACATTTTTCCATTTTTGGTTTTACACGGAGTCTACTTAATCATTGGCTGATTGCCAGAAAAATATCAATTGGCTGCTGGGCTTCACTGACCTGGCTTGCATAATTGGCAATATGTTTACATTCTGGAGAGAAGGCCTGGAAGAGCCAATAAGAGCTTTAACATCCTCTAGGTGCCTTTATTATCAAGCAGATGGAAGTTTTGTTTCAACTAATAAAAAAGTGGAGTTTTCTGCTAAATTATTTTAAAGTAAAAGAGGTTTCTAACTAGGTTCATTTGTTAAAGAAATATAATCCAGAACCTCAGATTGTGCTGCAGGCAAGACAACTCCACAAAATTCTAACCCAGATAGATAGTAGGCTACTGGCAATGGATGTGAAAGTTCTCTGCATACTTCTCTTATGGATGGGGTTAGCAGAAGGGATTTAACACACATTGGTCCAGGCTGAAGTGGACAAAGCACCTCACTGGGCTTTACTTCCTATTAGGAGATCAGATCACTTAGACTCTATTAAAAAGGTGAAAAAGAAGAAGCATTCACAGATTTTGCAAAACAGATTAATCAGAAGCTATGTTTTTCTTATTAAAAAAATAACCAAAACAACTCCTGCTCCTGGTCTGTTTTACTAACAGCAGTAAACTCAAGATTTTCTTAAAAAACAAAAAACTCTACCCTCAATTCTTTATAAATATGCCTATTAGATTATATGGCACATGGTCACTTAAATCTTCCTTCATTCATTAAAAGGTTCAAACATTGCTTGCTATGTGCCAGAGATCATTTTAGAAGCTGTGTGCTCTTTTCCTTTCTCTGATGCTCTATTCTATTTCTGTTCTCCATGCTCCTTCACCCAAGGCCATTGGGTGAAAACCAAACCTTTCAAGCTGAATCCACTCTATTGCCTCCTTCACTTAAGACTGCCCTCAACGATCTGACTGCCAGAGGAATGTAAAAGGAAGTGGAATAACAAGATTTCCACGTTTTGGCTGACTTTTTTGCATAGCCCTTTGAAAGGAGAAGCACTGTGCTTTCTGTCTATGTAAGCCTTAGCTTTGTTTTGTGCCCCTGGCGCCACACTCCACACTGGATAATTTTAACTGCTGAAGGTTAATTTTCCTCTAATAGCCTCATTGTGATGGAGGGTTTTGGAAATTACAAAAATTAGAGGCACTACTAATTGGCCTGTCTTGTTTTGGATCTGCTCCTCGGGTTATAACACAGTCAGAGGAGGCTGTACAAAGGCCAGGTTTGATTCCCAAACCAACACTTTGCATCTAAGACAGTTAGATTTGAGAAAAGAAAAATGTTCTGGAAAGAATCACATACAGTATATCATTTGCTTTCTTTTGATTGACTGGGGAAGAAAATACTAGAGAGATGCAGTCACTTTCACTGGGACCCAGATCAGCCCGTCAACTAATATTCCTGGTCACCTACTGTACTCACTTTTGAGCTGAGTCAGCAGTAAAAGCAAAAGTAAGAGAAGCTGCTTCCTAATCTTAGGGTGTTTAGCTCGCTGACAAGAAAATATCAAAATATGTCACCATGTATTCGGGTTTCAAATTTGCTCAAAGAAAAGTTAAATGTTCAGAGAAAATGTTCTTGGTATTTTCTCTATGGCTCATCAGATTTTTATGGCAAACACAACCCCACTGGGTAGTGGGAAGCACCTTAAGCTTGCCACTTAGTAATAGTATAGTATTTTCTGATATAAACAGTCTCCCTTCAGCCTGTACCTTTTTTCTATACGCAGTTCTTCTCCCAAACCCAGTGGGTTTAATAGTGCTTGTTGGATGATTCTTTCTCTCCAGATAACTACCCAGTCATTCAGGTTTTGTGCCCATCCTCTCCCTCCACTACCCCAAGATAGTATTAGGGTATGAGAGGGGGCTTAGGGCATTTTTAAGAAGAGTGGGTAAAAAGAGCTGATCCTTGGATCTATGGGGTCTCCTCTAGCCATATGTTGCCGGTCAGGACCTGGGTCCGTGAAAACGGTGCCGTGGATGAGAAAGAAAGAATAAGACAGACAGAAGAAAAACTGGGATCAGGGGACTCTCCGTCCGATATGGATAGAAGACCAGGACTCCAGTGTGGACAACCAGGTCGTTCTGCTTTCTGGTCTAGTCCCAATAGGGCTTGAAATGGTTCTATGTGGTCTTTTGGAGGAAGCTAGTGCCATCCCCACCAGTTGCTGAATTGAAGTCTCAGCCCAGAGCTGTCTCTTTTCCTGATCTAGGCCTCTTCCAGTCCACCACTGCTCTCAACTTCTCTGCTTCTTCTCTCAAAACACACAGGATGTTCTAAACCACTTGCCGACATGGCCAGTCCATATGGAGCCTGGAACACCAGTTTGCTCCCATCTAGCTACCCCACATTCACTACCCCACATACCATCATTCTCGTGCTACATGCATATGGCCCTGAGATAAAGGCTGTGATTTTTCCAGGACCGTGAAAAACCCCAAGGTATGGCCAGGAAAGTGATCTATTAGCCTTGGTTTCCCCATACTTTATAGACAGAGCTCAGGTTTCCCTTGCCACTGGTTGAGTACAGACAAGAACAAGATTATTGGTCTCTGACTTCCCTACTCTTCCTCTCTCTTTTCTCTTTCACTCCTCAGAAATCTAACTTTTCCCAAATTAGATCCTCCTTCTACCTAGGGAAATAAGTCTTGGGCCCATGTTACTATCTGCAGAAGGGTTCTCCCTCAGTACTTTAAAAAAACACCTTGTGATTGAATCTCCTGAACTTGGTTCTTGACCTACCAATTGAGAGCTCATCTATTAAAAGAAACTGAATTTCAAGTCTTTAACTTCCTACAAAATCCAGTTAAGATATCAGGTCCTTAATTTAATCTCTCTTTCAATAGTGTGAGTGATTAAGAGCACAATCTCTGGAGCCACATTGTCAACCTGCATCTCCATTCTGCCAGTGAGGAGATATGTGACATTGGTTCAGATATGTGATCTCTCTGTGCTTCAGTTTCTTCATCAGAAACAAAAAGAATAATATAACCTACACTGCAGTAGTGTTGTGTTGTTGTGCTGATTAAATGAATCAGCATATGTAGAGTGCTTAGAAGAGTGACACACACAAAGTAAGTGCCATGAAAATGTTGACTGTTATTATATGAATTCTTCCTGGGACTATCTTAAGGGATATTTCCAGCAGGAAAAGAGGGAGGTAGGAGAATTTAGGGCTAGGTGCTGATGGAAATGTCAGTACAGGAAAGGTAAAAGAAAATTGCATAAATATCTTTTCAAATGTTTTTCTCTCTTATACTTACATGAAGCAGTTAAAGAATAATGAAATTCAACATAAAATTAAGCACTAAATTTTATTCTGCATGTTGTATTCACTGTCAGTTCAAATAAAGGAAAGAGGAGAGGACTTTTAGCAGGTGTGTTCAGGGGAGTTTTTATGGATGCCTTGGAAATCAAAGGACAGGCAGAGTTTGGGCAAATAGAGGGGAGTGTGTAGAGGCTGGAAGCAGGAAAAGAAGGATCTTTAGAGTCAACAGGTAAAATTGAGTGGACTTGAATATTGTCTTTGGTAATTTACTGATTTTATTCCTTGAAGATGGTTCAAAGGAATAATAGGGAATGGACTAATAATTTTCTCATTGCGTGGAGCCAAGATTGGGCTGTATGTAGTTACTGACCAACTGATAGGCTCATTGAAGGTGATTGGTTGAGTGTACTGTCACAGTTCTACTGTCATCTGATTTTCTGGAGTTGTGGTCCATGAGAGAAGTTCTCATTTTCCCTTTTCAAAAAAAAAAATGGTACAAAGGGGCTGGTGTGCCTGAGTGACTGCAAAGCCCATCAGCCTGAGAAGGGCTTCTCTTTCCCTTGTTCTGTTGGCTCACCTTCTTCACCCTTCTCAAATGCCAACCCTGAAGACTTTCTATTTCACCCTTGAGCCTCCTTCAGGCTTCTTTTTGTCCTAGTGGACCTGAGTCCAGAATGAATTTTAAGTGATTTTCTGGGAAGAACCAAGTTACAGTAAAAATATTGTGTAACCTCTTTCTGACTTTAAACCCTCTTAGACCATGAAGGATCAAGACTAAATGCATCAAGACTGGGACTGAACATTACTTCTGTAAAGTGAAAAACATGGGTAACAATCCTCTGTAAGGTTAATTCAAAGCCTCCAGACAATAGTTGTGGCTCCTTTTACTTTTGTGTTTAGAGGATGGAAAAGGAAAGGAAAATGGGAAATGAATTATAATCGAATCACCTTAGGTGTAATTGTGTCTTCTAATTATAACTAAAAATCTGAGTTGGCCCTTCAGATTTGCCTATCATTACAGAGGAGCAAGAGAAAGTCAAGAGCACACCTTGCTACTGAGAATTCCAGCAATTTCATCGGTATCTAGTGCATTTGGCTTGTTATTCTGTGTATAATCTTGTATTCCTAAGAGTCTCATGATTATTTTTAAGGGAGGAAAAAGCCAAGGAGTAACTAAGTCTAACAGCAGGAATTCTAATCTGAGTTTGCAATTCTATAAAACTTGTCATTGAAAAGGCAAACTCCCCAAAATTCCATCAAGGGGGCTTGTCAAAATCCCAGCAAGTGTTCTGAGAACTTCCAGAGGAGCACTAGTTATTGGACAGATTTTAATTTGTGCAAACCCATTAACAAAATTCTCTAATTAAAAAAAAAAATCAATAGATGCTTGTGACATTAACCAGGAAAATCTAATAGAGGGCCATTAATTTTTTCTCTATTCAATTAACTTGAACATAACATGATGGACTCAACAGATACTTTAATTAGATGCATATGAAAAGAAATTTTGCAAAATTAAACAGACTCTCTATTTGCAACTGATATGAGAGAAACCACAGTAAAAGATTTGTTCAAATCCTTAATGGCTGGTAATTTCCTTGAGAGGGACATGAATTCTTAGACAACATCCTTGCAAATCAATCCTTCCTCAAGAGGCTGTCCTTTGTCAAGAAACAGTTGCCTGTTTCCTTCTTTGTTTCTGGGAAAGATACTCATGTGGAATGCACAAAAGACAAAATTCAAGGGGCTGTTTACCAAGCTCACTATTACAGGCTCCTCATAGTAAAAATGACCCAAAATAAATGTCCCTAATTTACAGGGTGAATATGTGTCCAAGTTTGCCATGGGCAGTCTCAATTTATGCCTGTTTTCTTGACATAATTATTAATAGCACTCCTTTATGCTCTTAATAGTATTCTCGTTTAGACAATAAATTATAAAGTCTTCTTACTAATTTGCCAGCCATTCCCACTACCTGTATCATACTATTAAGCTTTAGGTAGAAATTTAAGTTTTCCCTGCAGATAAGAAAAAGTTAAAATTTGAGAAATTGGTGACTACCCATTCATGCCTATGTGAGAGGCCTGTAATGGAAGTTTGTCCCCTTCCTCATTTAGTTGTTTTCTTCTTTCTCCCTGGCTGTCCACCCTCCACTCTACCTCCAACACTTTTACATTTAAGATTAGTACTGAAATCTTATGAGATGAACTTAAGAGAATTCCCATTAAGGAGGCTCCCAAATCTGAGACAGTCCTGTCCTCTTTAATTTGATGAATTATACTCATCTGTTAATTATTAATAAATTAACAACGTATTACATAGGCTTGAGATGGAGAGGTATATATAAAATGTCACATAGTCCTCACGCCAGCCTCCAAGATGGTACCTAATAATGCCTGCTTCCTGACATTCACACTCTTGTGTGGTTCCATACCCATTGTACAGGGTTGGTCTGCATGACCAGTAAATGATGGTTTACCATTCCAAGATTAGTAGCAAAGGATGTTTATTTTTCCTTTTTTTTTTTTTTTTTTTCAGTTTTTAAAATCAATTTTATTGATACATATTAATAAAGGATACAGTTCCTCCAAGGTGTACAATCAATGGTATTTGCTATAATCACATAGTTGTGCATACATCACTTAAACCATTATTATAGCATTTTCATTATTTCAATATTAATAATCAACAACAACAACAAAAAAAAAAAACACAAAGAAACAAACAAGAAAATTCCTCACCTCTCAATCTCTGTGTGCATATCCACTGTAAATAGCTGCTGTTTCTGGCTATTCTATCCAAAGTATATCATCAGTGGCTTTTATTTTTTATTTTTTTTATTTTTTTTATTATTTTTTTTTTTATTTTATTTTTTTTATTTTTATTTATTTATTTATTTTTTTATTATGGGTAAAAATCAAAATTCTCACAATACATACAAACATTTGCAAAATGATATATAAATATATTGCATATATGTGTATTTGCTTACGAAAATGTTATTTATATATATATA
>JAKSZT010053830.1:12527786-12631256 GCA_026826555.1 Tolypeutes matacus | reverse complement strand
TGAGTGGTGTGTGCTGATTTAAAATGGCCTGCATCCATTGCCACAACAGTACTCAGGACAACCTCCAACTCCCAAAGAAGCCCCTGTATTTCAACTGCTCATCCCCTCCCTACCCAAAAACTGTCAAGGGGCCACTGGCTCCACCTCATTGTTATAATTTCTTGCATTGCAAGAATCACCATATGTGAGCAAGAGAATACCATCAAGTCCACTTTAGTCCATAGTTCTTCCCCCAATCCAGAGGCGACTGGGATGGTGATGTCCACTCCAACTCCAAGTGAGAGAGGGCTTATATCCCATGGATATGGTGGGTGGGATGATCCTGCCTGCAGATGTAGGCCCTCTCCATTCCCTGGGATGGCCATTTCCCATCGTTGTCTCCTCACCAGGTGACTTGGATGAGTCCATTGAGCTGGCACGATTATTGCTAATTGAAAACTTTTCCCAAGTGCCAACTGGCAACACAACTGGAAAAAGACCTTGAATAAAAGGGGGAAATGGTAAAGACAAATGAGTTCAAGTGGCTAAGAGACTTCAAAGAGAGTCGGGAGGTCATCCCAGAGGTAACTCTTACGCACACCTCAGTAGGAGCTCATAGAACATCTAAGTGCCTATCACCCCACTCAGTGGGGTTCCTGAGAGCTCTCGAGACACCCTGGTCCTATATAAGGGGGGATAGCCCCAGAGACTGATGCCTTATCAGTGGGTTCTATTTTGGAATCTGTGCTCTTGAGAGTGACAGAATTAGACTCAAATAAGTCCTCTCTGCACATGGTTCACCAGTCCCTTCTATTCAAACCTACATGTGATGCTGGAGTTTCTTAGGTATACTTCCAGAGACTGGAGCCTCCCGCCTACCTATGTGCCAGGTGTGCATGAAATCTAGGTGGAGCTGCAACTCCTACCCTATTTTTCCATTTTGTGTGCTCTATTGCTAACCCGATCTCCCTCTCTCTTTCAGATTACTTGTTCTGGGGGAAGACATGTTTTCAGTGACATTCTGAAAAGCCCAAGGAAGAGACCTGCATAGCAAGAACTGAAGCCTCTGGTCAGCAGAGAGCAAGGAACTGAGAGGGGACAACTGACCATGAGCTTGGAAGTGCACTCTCCAGCCCCTATTCAGCCTTGAGATGACCGCAGGCTTGACCAACAGCTAGACTGGTGCAAATCCATATAAAAGCAAGACTTTGCGAGGAACCGGGATCTAGAACCATCCAGATTCCTAACCCAAAGAAACTGAGTGAGCTAATAAGTGTTTGTTGTTTTCATGTGCTAAGTTTGGAGACAAACTGATAGCAATAGCTAAATGGTAACAGCCAAAAACTCTGCCTGCTGGGAATGTTGTCAGACAAGGTTAACTCAGTGCCCAAAAAAGTTAATAGCAGGAGCCATGAATCACATAGAGATTATAGGGGCATAATCCATTCATCTATTCATTCTGCAAACATTTATTGATCATCTTCCATATGTCAGGCCCCACGCCAGGCACTGTACTAAGAGCTGAGGATATAGGAATGCACACTTGCCTTCAAGGAGTTTGGAGGCTAGTAAAATCTGGGAGAAACAGGAAATTTATCAAGAAGTTTCTGAGCACACATCTATTTGCAATGACAAGTATGTGGAAGTGGATTTAAGGCCATTAAATGTTACATATATTGGGAACACTTGAAACTCGTGCTGTCCCCACTTATTTTATGCATGCAAATAAGTAGTATTCAAAAATTAAATGACTCACCCAGACAATAGATAGGAATATTGGATCCTATGTAATAAATGTAAGAATTTTGTCCCCCAATTTGGAGAGTAACCAAAATAAGGATATAAACAATACAACTGAGAAATTTGCATATGAATATGACAGAAAGATTGGTTTTAGTTGATCACTGCACACATGGTAATAGATTGTGTCTGGGGTCAATACCAGTGGGTGGGTGGCAGTCAGTGAGGGAAACTAGCTCTGAAAGTTTGGTAGACCTTCTCAATTTAATCATAAAAATGGGAGCCATGGCTGTTTAGTCTTAAAATCCCAAATCCAAAACTTTCTTCAGTGGCCTGAAAGATGTAATTTGCTGCCTCATCTTTCTATCCATTCACGCACATTAAGTGATGATAATAATACTTAGCTATTTCAGGAAGGTTTCAAAAATAAATCAAACTGTGTTGGACGAAACTTAGGCAAGAGAGAATTATTACCTGAATGAGAATGTGTTTTTCCATTTACTGTGCAATGTCATCTTTAAGGAAACTTAAGGGAATTCCTGGCCATGATGGTATAATCCACATTCACTGAGGCATTGCCCTTCCCGCTTTCAGAGTCAGGATGATTTTTGTGCGAGGTAGGATATTGCTTCTACCTGCAGTGCCAGGGATGGGTTTGCTCTGCACACTAATGAAGAATCAGTGCTGACAAATCCCGAGTAATCACCATTCTTTTCTTCTTCCCTTCTCTCCCCAAAGCTTAAACCAATAATAATAACCATTTTAAAGCTTCCTCCTGGGAAACTCGGGCCTGACTGCAAGGGAAATCAATTGTTCTTGGGACAGCTATTATTGTATGAATTAATCACCGCTATTTGCAATTACTGTACCATACAATTATCACTAATATTTATGCCACTCTGGCTGCTGTTAGAGACTGCATCTTCTTTGCTGCTAGAACAGAGGAAGCGTGGAAAAATAAATGAAATCAAAATGTGCGGGTGACAGGTTGGGGGGGACCCGATTCTCCCACTGTCAGGCCAAAATGTATTAAACAGCCTCTGCCTGCTCGTGTCCCAACAGTATCCCACTCAGAGCTGGAAGTTTTCCTTTGAAAGACAAGAAAAGAACTCAAATGGGTTTGAAAGGATACAAAGTAGAACCATTCTCAGCCTTAAAAATCTATTTTCTGAACCTGAGGAACTCAGTTCTCCTAAAGCATATGGTTCTTTTCACCACCCCCCCCAAAAAAAAAAAATTATCTGCCACTCTCTGTTTTAGAATGGGCATCCTGGGATGCAGGGATTAGACTCTCCATGATTACACACCTCTCTGTGCTAGTGAGAGACACTCGGCAGCCTTTCCGGAGAACATACCAGATTTTGTACAGTACATGTTACCAAGTAATTAACCAATGACCAGTCTTTTTAAAAATCAATTTGTCAAGTATCAATTTATAATTTAAAGATTTTTAATTTTTAAATTTTTATTGTGAAGTAACATCAGACTTTCAAGAAGGTTGAAGAAATTAAAAAAATTTTAAAAAATCTGTCTAACCTTCACCCAGATCCCCTAAAGGTTCACATAACATATAATCACAATACAATTATCAAAATCAGGGACATAATATTAAAACAATAACATTATCTAATCTACAGACCATCTTCAAATTTTACACATTGTCCTATTAAAGTCATTTTTTTCTGGTTGAACTTTAAATCCAGGACGCCACATTCATGCAGTTGTCTAAAGACAGTTGTCTAAAGTCTACTTTAACCTGGAACAGAACCTCAGACTTTGTCTTTAATACCCTGATGCCTTTGAAAAGTGTCCCCGATTATTTGCAGAATGTCTCTCAATTTGCGTTTCTCCTCAAGATTAGATTCAGGTTATGGATCTGGGTCAAAAAACTACAGAAACGTAGTGGAGTCTGTCTCAGTGTGTCATATCATGTGGCACATGATGCTCCTGGTGAAGTTATTTTTAAACATTTTATTTTGAGAAAATTATAAATTCACAGGCAGTTGTAAGGAATAATGCAGAGAGTCCCCAAACATCCTTTAATATTTCTGACAATGACAACAACTTCCAAAAGTACCGTACAATATCATGACCAGGATTTTGACGTTTATACAGTCAAGATACAGAACATTTCCATCACCGTAAGGATCCCTCGTCTTGTCCTTTTACAGCTGCACCCATTCCCTCATACCCTCCACTGCCTTCTCAACCCTAGACAACCACCGGTCTGTTCTCCATTCCTGTAATTTTGTCATTTCAAGAATGCCATATAAATGGATTTATATAGTGTGTAACCCTTTGACTGGCCTTTTATAACTCAGCAGGATTCCCTGGAGAGTCATCCATGATATTGAGTGTATAAATTGTACAAATAGTTCATTCCTTTTTATTGCTGAGTAGTCTTCCATGGTATGGATGTGCCACAGTTTGTTTAACCGTTCACTCATTAAACAATATCTGGGTTATTTCCAGTTTGGCGCTTTTACGAATAATACTGCTATAAACGTTTTTTTACAGGTTGTGTGTAAACATAAGTTTTATTTCTCTGGAATGAATGTCTAGTAGCACTGTTGCTGGGTAGTATGGTAGTTTCATGTTTAGTTTTTCTTTTCTAATTTTTGATTATTTTTCATTTTTTATTAAGAAACTGTCCAACCGTTTTCCAGAGTGGCTGTACCATTTTATATTCTCACCAGCAGTGGATGCCTGATCCAGTTTTTCCTCATTGTAAACAGCATTTGGTATTGTAACTTTTTAATTTTAGCCATTCTTACAGATGTGTAGTGATATCCTGTGATTTCAATTTGTACTTCTAATGACTAATGATGTTGAACACCTTTTCCTGTGCAAGTTTGCCATCAGCATAGACTCTTCAGAGAAATTTCTGTTTATTTGCTTTGTCCATGTTCTAATTCGATTGTTTGTTTTTCTGTTGTATTTTGAGAGTTCTTCACATATTCTAGATACTAGTTATTTATCAGATACGTGGTGTGCAAATATATTTTCCCAGACCATACCTTGTCTTTTCATCCTGTTAACAGAGTTGGTCACAGAGCAAAAGTTTTTAATTTTGGTCAAACCCAATTTATCAAATTTTCCTTGTATAGATCTTGTTTCTGGTGTCAAATCTGAAAAATACTTTGTTTAGCCCTAGATCCTGAAGATTTTCCCCTAAAAATTTTATAGTTTTATATTTTTCATTTAAGTCCATAATCTATTTTGGGTTAGTTTTTAATCTAAGGAGTGAGACTTAGGTTCAGGTTCAGGTTTTTTGTTTTTTTGTTTTCTGTTTTGTCCTATGAATGTCCACCTGTTCCAGCACCATTTGTTGAAAAAGCTGTCTTCCCTTCACTTTTGCATCTTTGTCCAAAAAACTCTGAGTATATTTGTGTGAGGCTATTTCTGATCTCTCTATTTCATTCCGTTGATCTTTGTGTTTACCCCTCCACCAACATACACCACAAAACCTTGATTACTGTAGCTACGTGCACAGTGCACTGAATCCTCTGTCTTTTTATTCTTTTTCAAAACTTTGTATATATTCTAGTTCCTTTGACTTTCTATACACATTTTAGAATAATCTTATTTATATCTAGGAAATATCTTGCTGGGATTTTGAACTTGCATATCAGATTGGGGAGAATTCACATCTTTACTATGTTGTATATTCCAGCCTATGGACATGGTACAGTGCTCCATATTTAGATCTTCTTTCGTTTTGTTCATCAGTATTTTGGAGTTTTCAGCATATAAGTTCTGTACTTGTTTTGTGAGATTTACACCCAACTATTCCATTTGCTTTTTGAGCTTGTCAATGCTATTTTATTTTCAGTTTTGGTATTCACACTTTCATTACCAGCATTTAGAAATACAACTCATTTTTAAAAAACTTTTTTCTAATAGAGAAGTTGTGAGTTTACAAAGCAATCAAGCATACCATCCAGGATTCCCATATATCGCTCTACCACCTATAACTGATGTTCTTTATTTATCCCATGTCCTTGCTGAACTCACTTATTAGTTCTAGTTTTTCTTGAAGATTCCTTGGAAATTTATATGTAGACAATCATGCCATAAAAAAAGAGGGACAGTTTCTTCTTTCCCTACCAATATATCCTTTATTACTTTTCTTACCTTATTGTGCTGACTAGAATTTCAGTTTTGCATTTAATGTAATCTTAGCATCTTTTAAAATATGTATGAAAAAAAATAATAATAACATTTATGCAAGCAAATGCACATATATGCGTATATATCTATATATCATTTTACAAATATTGGTTTGTATTGTGAAAATTTTGATTTTTACCCACAATTAAAAAAAAAAAACCAACTACCAAAAAATAAACAAACAAACAAACAAACAAATAAATAAATAAATAAAATACCTACTGGGAAACAAAAAAAAAAAAAGAGTGATGAGTGGAGACATCCTTACCCTTCAATCTTAAGGCAAAAGCCTTCAGATTTTCACTATTAAATATAATGTTAGATGTAGCGTTTTTGTAAATGTTCTTTATCCTATTTTATGGGTGTTGAATTTTGTCAAATACCTTGTCTGCATTAATTGATATAATCATGTGATTTTCATTCTTTTGTCTATAATATGATAGGCTACATTGACTGGTTTGACTGATTTTTTTTTTTAATATCACACCTGTCTTGACTTTCTGGAATAAACCCCACTTGGTCATGATGTATAATTATTTTCTATTTTTCTGAATTGTATTTGTTAATATTTTGTTAAGGATTTTTATGGGCATATTCATGAGGGATATCATGAATAACTATCAGTCGTAGTTTTTCTTTTCTTTGTAAGGTCTTTGTCAGGTTTTGGTGTCAGAGTAACACTAACTTCATAAAATGAATGGGAAGTGTTCCTTCCTTTTCTACTTTCTGGAAGAAGTTGTTTATAAGTAGTTTTAATTCTTCCTTAAACATGTGATGACGTCTCCAGTGAAACCATCTGAGCATGGACATTTCTTTTTTGTGAGATTTTGAATCATTAATTCATAGTTATAGAATTAGTCAAGCTGTCTATTTCATATTGGATTAGTAGTCATACTTTATATTTTTTGAGAAATTGGTCCTTTTCATCTAAGCTGTAAAATTTATGTATGTAGAGTTGTTAGTGGTATTGACTTGTTATCCTTTATCTTCAGGAAAAGAAGTTAATTTTGGCCACTTGGTTAAGGCAGTATCTGCCATGTTTCTGCACTGTAAATTTACTACTTTCCCCTTTGTAGTTAATAAGTCTTTCATGGGCAAATATTTTGATGTTATACAATTACCCTTTTTCTTAACATATTTTTGCTCACTAATTTAGCATCTGTTGATGATTCTTGCCTGAAACAGTTATTAATGTGCTCTTTGCCAAAGGGTGATTTTTTTAAAATTTCATCATTCCTTTTATTTATTAGTTAGAATTCTACTTTAAGGAAGAGCTTTCTCCCTATGAGTCCACATTGATATAAAACATCAATTATTTTCATATCAACGTGGACTCATGGAGTTTATTATTTCATTCCATAGATTATAATTTATTATTATTATTTATTTTGTTTGCTCAAATTGTTCCAGATGTCATCACTGAAACTCTTCAAGCTGACTTCTATAACTAGAAATGTACCTTCCCTCTTTTCTTTCTTTCTTTTTTTTTAGCATTTCTGGAATTAAACAATTGCAAGTTATTATTTTTTTTTTTTGCCTGCCTCTTCTCGGGAATCAGTAATTGCCCAAAGATCTCTGGTTACTTTTATTAGATAATGCAGTTTAGAAAACAAGATCCAAGTGCTAGGTCTGCTTATAGATACTGTGATGTCACTGCTTCTAAGTCCTTTCAGCAGACAGAGCTAGTGAATGTATCTAAATAGACACATATATGAATTTCTATCTATAATTACATCTTTATATGTATATGTATACATACATTTATACACATATATACATAAGTATATATTTTCATAGACATACATACATATATATGCATATGTTAAACTATGATAGTTCCAATTTCAATTCAACACCACAGGGGTTTGTTTGTTATAGTTTCTCTTTCCCTTATTTTTAACTCCTGTCTCTGAAATCTGGTCTTAATATTTACAATATTTTAATTATTTGTTCACTCCTAGAAATTACATAAAATAACTTTAGAATTCATAAACTGTATCTCTATGAAAAACAAAGCTACTAACTTGAATACACTATTTATGTACACTTCTTTGTCTTTAGCCTTAGAGTTACAGTGAAAAACACTGTTTTCCAAAGTTACTTAGCTTTCCTTACCAACCCTCTAGTGTTGTTATGCTGTTCATATGGAACAGAATTAGAATACTTTCTTTCGGTTTTTGTTATGTTTTGAGATCACCTACCATACCTGTTGATTTTAATTATTTTTTTAGTGTGAGTATGTGAAATATAAACATGGATCTAATAGTTCTAACTATATAAAAAGATGTATTCAGAGCAGTGCCACTCTCCCCAATACTGATTAAATTTTTCCTATTTCCCTGTCTTTTCCACCCCAGTTCCATTCAGCTTCTATGGGTGAGCAATGTCAATATTTTCTGGTTTGTTCTTTCTATATTTCCTTTCCACAAATGAGCAAATACAAGCATGTTTTCTTATATCTACTTCTTTTATACAAAAAAGTAACATGTCATAGATGTCCTTTCAATTTTTTCTTTTTTTCTCCGAATATATCCTAGAAATCCCTCCATATCTTTTTATAGAAATGTCCCTCATCATCTTTTTTAAATGACATCATATTCTATTGTGTGGATTCAACTACTTGTCTATGTATTGACATTTAGTTTGTTTCCAATACTTTGGAATTATAAATAATACTGTGTTGAATAAACTCATGCAAATTTATTTTTATATTGTTGTAGGTATATCCTCAAGGTAAATTCCTATAAGTGACATTACTGGGTTGAAAAGTAAGTGGATATGTAGCTATGTTATATATGGCAAAAGTCCCTCCCGGTTTGCATATGCGTTCCCACCACAATGTATGACTGTGCCCCATGGAATTGCTCACATAATATATTGAAAGACTTTTAAACATTTTGTCAATCTGATCAGTGAGAAATGGTACTTTATTGTAGCTTAATTTGCATTTCTATATTTATAAGCGAGGTTGAACAGGGTTTTGTATGTTTAAGGACCATTTTTAGTGTTTTTGTGAGTAGTCTATATATTTTCTCATTTTTCTATCAAGATTTGGTCCCTTCTCTCAATTTTAAGAGGATTTTTTTTTTTTTTTTTTTGCTTATTAGGATATCAGTGAACTTTAACTGGATTGTGCTGGAAGTGCTTTCTCCCAGTTTGCCAGTTGTCTTTTCAGAACTTTGTTTATGGTGGGCTTTATTATCCTTGCTTTTTAAACTTAATATATCATAAAATTTATCATCTTTTATTTTCTCTAAATTTTTAAGTCATATTCAGAAACCCTTTCCCTACATTGGAGTTAAAGAAAAATTTAACCATGTTTTCCTTTAGTATTATATGGTTTCATTTTTTTCATTTAGATCCCTGATCTACTTAAAATTTATTCCTGTATGTGGTGTAAGGTATGGATCTAATTTTACCTTTTTCCAAATAGCTACTGTTGTTCCAGCACCATTTATTTAAAAACTCATCTTTTCCACAGTGATTTAAGATGATCCCTTTGCCGTGAACCAAATTTCCATATGTATAAAGGTCTATATTTGGACATTCTATTTCATCGATCTATTTGGCTAGTCATGCTCCAGTATCGTACTGTCAAACATCTCATTTTCTTGCTAGAGAATGTAGAACAAATTAACAGCCTTCTGAAATATGACAACCCATTGGGAAGGACATGAGTCTATAGCCTTTGTCTTATCGCACTTCCCATTGTCATGGGACTTTATTTCCTCACCTTTCTGAGGCTCAGTTCTAACATTTGTGAATTAGAGATAATAACAACATATAGTTCAAACATTTGTGATGATTAAATGAAGTAATGTTATGTGGAACTACACTATTAATTATTATTGTTCTTTATTTTAATGGCACAGGAATATATGCTGGTCAGGCAGAGATGGGCTCCACTCACATATTGAGCTTATGACCTTGGACAAGGTAACTTAGCCTTTCTGAATCTTAGACTTCCCATTCACAAATGGAGATAATAATTATAGTTACAGCATCAGATTGTAAGGATTTATTATAATAATGCATGTAAAGCACTTAACATAATATCTGACACATAATTGATGCTTGATTAATGTTAGATTTTTGCCTTTATTGATCTATTGTGTAGCTCTAGTGACTCTTGGAGTGGGAAAATAGTCCATTTCCAGAGTTTCAAATATGTTTGCAGAGGCTCCTCTGTGTCCACATCACACTCACTTCAGTGAAATTCAACATATCTAGTAACCAGTTTCATTAAAAAGTTATAAATAAATAGTTTGCTTTATAATGAAGGTCTTTCAAAATATTCGTTTGTTAGCTTAGCTCCTTGTAGACACAGCTCCACTGTCTGTTGCCCGAGCACGTGTGTTTGGCGGCATTCACTCTTGGTCTCTGCCTAGTGCACAGAACACATATCAAATAGCAAGGCCTGATTGTGGTATATTGAGCCCTTCAGTCTGCATCCTTGAGGGAGAATCAACATGTCTTTAATTCTGTAATGCTCTGTATTTTGCCTAGTTCATTGTCATGCTTTGTGTCACAAAGCCAGGCCCTGCACGTTCTTAGAGGTAGTTCTTCATTAGGAATGATATGCGCTTTCTGCCACTTTTCAAATTATTCTTTTCTGCAGAGGGTTAATTTCAAGGGATATGAAACAAACAAGCCCAAACATTTCTGTTTTATAATTAGCTTTACAGCTCAGTGCAAATCTTGTTGCTATTGATTGTTCCTCAAAGATATGAATTTATCATAGCCTTAATTCTTTGTGGAAAATTCTCAATTACAATATTTCTTCTTTACATACTCCTGAATCCATGGTTTGGATTAAACATGTGCTTTCTGTCACTCCCTCCTTTCTCCTAACCTTGTTTCCCCCAGCCTTCTGCCTGGCTGGTCATAGGAAATATTTTGGAGTCTTTCCTATTTGACCTCATTAAATTTATCCTTTGTTAATACCCTGTGGCATCCAACAACTTCAGTGTTACAGGAGAACAAGAATGACATTCATAATTTAGAACTGAAGAACTAACTAGAACAGAGCAGGGCATTTTCCTTCACCTCTTTCCCTCTCTTGGCAGCATGGGGGATTTGCCAATGCCAAGCAAAATGGGGCAAGGGCACCGACTAGAAAGGCCAAGAGAGATCAACAAATCAGACAGAAGGTTCAGCTGTATTTTCTGATCCTTGTTTTCTACCCAAAGAAAATGAAAGACTTAAAAAATATATACAAATTATCTAGTAAAGGATCATAAAGATTATCTAGTAAGAGTTCAGGCTCTCTTATTCAGATGAGAAAGCTGAGGCCCTGAGAGGTAAAAATAATTGATCAAAGTTCACACAGGGATATGATGGATAGTTTAGGGCATTTCCCAGCACAACATAAAATAATTAGGAAGAGGCAATTTAAAGGACATATCATGAGTCTTGAAACTAAGATTTTCACAAAGCTTTATCTTCATAAATTTTCAAGTTTGACATATAATTGTACAACCAGAAAGAAGGAAATGTGTGAAACCACTCATAAACTTTTTGCAAAATTCTCATTAAGATTGCAACAATTTTCATCTTAACTCCTAGTCATACAAGAGGAATTTAATCCCACCTCTTGAATCTGCAAGATCCCTCAAGCACACGCTGTATTCCAACACATTCTCTCCTGCACTTGATTAATGACACACATGTCCATGCTGAACTTTTTCATGAAGTGACTTAAACAATTAGTTTACATTTATTCTCATAAATATTTTCCCAACTAGATTAAAGAATACTGTCAATAGGGGCTGCATGCTTTGATTCTTTCTTGCTCTACCATGCCTAATTTAGTCTTAATCCCATAATAGATGCTCAATAAGTACATGTTAATCCACTGACAACTGCTTATTTTCATGAGTGTCTTTGACTACTTTGCCTTTCACCCTGAATTGCACTGGTAGAAAAATAACACACTTGTCTGATGATCCCTCCGTTCTGGAAACAAATGAGTCCCTTAGTGTATACGAATCCTCCTGAGAAACCTTGCATCTTCTCTGGTATTAATTAATGCCAGATTTAAAAAAATTTTCTAAATTCACATTTGTGTCTTTCAATCTCAAGACACTTGCAAACTTGTTGTAAAGATGTAATTGTTGTTCTGCTATTGATTTATGAAAAAAATGTTCTTTTCCTATTAGAGAAGGCAGCTAAATGTAAGGGCAACTGAGTCACTGAACAAGTTCATTCCAAGAAACAGATCTGAATTCCAATAGTGTAGGAAATCCTGTAATACATTAAAATGTTTCAAATAAGGCCTAATGAATGCATCACAGTTAAAAATAATTCAATCTGTCTTGATGATTGATTTGAACCACAAGATAGAGACTGGCAGCTAAGTCCCTTTTCTCTGTCTCCCAAATGTCTTCCATGCAATGAAGATTAATTCCTTTTATTGTTTTTGATGAAATAACAAGAGAGTCGTAAAACATAACAGAGCAAGAGGAACCTGACAAAGTATGCATTTGATTAATTGCCTTAATAGATTGTAGGTGCTGACTGAAGAATCTTTTTGTTTGTTTTTTTCAAAACTCCTTTTTCAATGTTTTAAGATGTAAAGGGGAAATATATATATATATTTAACAACCCACAACTGTATGAGAAAAAAGCCAAACACAAAATACATGTGCCAGAAATGCTCAAAGCATGAAAGGTCTATTATCTGTTTAGGGTCTCGGAGTTACAGCAGGCTTTTGGGATTGATTTTTCAGTCGGGACAGGAGGATAACTAACCAGATCAACCTCTGGATTCTCCCTTCTCCATTGATGACCTACTTCTCTTTTGAAGAACAGAGGTCTAGATTTTTCAGAGAAAACACAAAACCCATTCTCAGTGGCACCTGTCCCTACGTTTTCTTTTTTTAAAATCAATTTTATTGATCCATATTAATAAAGCATAAATCCATCCAAAGTATACAATCAATGGTATTTGGTATAATTATGTAGTTGTGCATTCATCACTTCAATCATTTTTAGAGCATTTTCATTATTTCAATAATATTATTAATAAATCAAAAACAGACGAACAACAAAAAAAATTCATCCTCTCTAATCTCTCTATGCCTCCCCTGCCATACATAGCTGCATTTCTGTTTCCATATTTCTAGTTTATTTGTATTTATATTTTGTAAAAACAGTCTTATATTTGCAATATCACCCATGTTTGTATTTCACATGAGGTTTCACTATGTTATACAGTCCCATGCTATGTTTTTTTAGCTTTCCTTCTAGTAACATGTGTCTTTAGACTTTTCCTTTCAACCACTGTCATACCATATAATAGCTCTGCTAATTACAAACACTATGATGTGCTTTCACCGTTTCTATTCATTTCCAAAGATTTACAAACAATCTTTTTAACAATTCTGCACAGATTAATCCTCAGCTTTTCATTCTCTACACTCATTCAATTTTCTGGTGACCTATATTCTAATTATTAACTCCATCAGTTCACACAATTATATTTAGTTCCTAGTAGTGCAATGATACAGTATTTGGCCTCGTGTATCTTGCTTGCTTCAATCAACATAATGTCCTCCAGTTTCATCCATACTGTCATATACTTCATGACTTCATTTCTTCTTACAGCTGCGTAATATTCCATCGTGTGTATACATCACAATTTGTTTATTCATTCATTGGTTGATTGTCTCATGTTGAACTACCCTTGCATACCTGGGATAAAACCCTCTTGGTTGTGGTGTATAAGTCTTTTAATGTGCTTCTGGATTCAGTTTGCAAGTATTTTGTTGAGGATTTTTGCATCTATATTCATTAGAGGTATTGGTCTGTTATTTTTTTTCATAGTATCTTTATAGGGTTTTTGTATTAGGATGATGTTGGCTCCATAGAATCAATTTGGTAGTGTTCCTTCCTGTTCAATTTTTTGGAAGAGCTTGAGCAAGATTGGTATTAGATCATCTTTGAATGATTGTTAAAATTCACCTGTGGAGCCATCTGGTCCTGATTTTTTCATTTTGGGGAGGTTTTTGATGATTGTTTAAATTTCTTTATTTATTATTGGTTCATTGAGGTTTTCTGTTTCTTCTAGGGTCAGTGTAGGTGGTTCATGTGTTTCTAGGAATTTGTTCATCTCATCTACATTGTCCATTTATTGGGTGAACAGGTGTTCATAGTATCCCCTTATGATCTCTCTTTTTTTGTCAGTCTAGCTAAGGGTTTGTTGATTTTGTTGAACTTCTCAAAGAACTAACTTTTGGTTTTGTTGATTCTTCCTATTGTTTTTTGTTGTTGGTGGTCTTGATTTCATATATTTCTGCTCTGATCATTACTATTTCTTTCCTTCCGCTTGGCTTGGAATTAGTTTGCTGTTCTTTTTCTAGTTCATCCAGGTATGCAGTTAGATATTCAACTTAAGCTTTTTTTTCTTTTAAAATGTAAGCATTGAGGCTATAAATTTCCCACTCAGCACTGTCTTTTCAGTGTCTCATTGGTTTTAATACGTTGTGTTCCCATTTTCATTTGTTTCAAGATATATAATGAATTCTTTGCCAATTTTTTCTTTGACCCACTGATTATTTAAGAGTTTGTTGTTTAATCTCCATGTATTTGTTAATTTTCCTTTTCCCATCCACTATTGATTTTCAGCTTCATTCTGTTATGATCAGTGAAAGTGTTTTGTATAATTTCAATCGGTTAAAATTTATTGAGACCTGTCTTTTGACCCAACATATGGTCTATGCTAGAAAAGGATCTATGAGCACTTAAAAGAATGTATATCCTGATGTTTTGGGGTGTAATGTTGTATAAATGTCTGTTAGGTCTAGTTCATTTATCATATTATTCAAACTGTCTGTTTCTTTATTTATCCTCTGTCCAGTTGTTGAATGCAATTCTGAGAGAGGTGTATTGAAGTCTCCAACTATTATTGTAGAGACATCTATTTCTCCCTTCAGTTTTGCCTGTGTGTGCCACATGTATCTTGGGGCACCCAGGTCAGGTTCATAAATATTTATTGTAGTTATTTCTTCTTAAAGAATTGCCCCCTTTGATTGATATATAATGACCTTCTCAGTCTCTCATAACAAAATTGCATTTAAAATCTATTTTGCCTGATATTAGTATCACTACTCCAGCTCTTTTTTGGTTACTATTTGCCTGAGATATCTTTTTCCAACCTTCTGCTTTTAATCTGATTGTGCCCTTACATCTGAGGTGAGTCTCTTGCAGACAGCATTTAGATCGCTCATGTTTTTTTATTCATTCTATCAGTCTATGTCTTTTGATTGGGGAATTCAAACCATTGACACTTAATATTATTAATTAAAGTAAATGCATTACTTTGTCCATTTTATCTGTTGACTTTCTGTTGTCATGCATTACTATGATTTGGTTTTTTACCCCTTAATTTACCCTTCCTAATAATCTTCATTCTATACTTTTCTCCAAGTCTCTCAACCTTGAATTTTTCCTTTCAAGCTGCAGCACTCCATTTAGTACCTCTTGTAAATCTGGTCTTCTGGTAACATATCCTCTCAGTTTTGTTTGTGAAGAGTTTGAATTCACCCTCATTTTTGAAGAACAGTTTTGCTGGATACAGAATTCTTGGCTGGCAGTTTTTCTTTTTCTTTACATTAAATATATCATACCACTTTCTTCTCACTTCCATGGTTTCTGATGAGAGGTCTGCACTTAATCTTACTGACATTTCCTTGTATGTGATGCTTTGTTTTTTACTTCCTAATTTCAGAATCCTTTCATTAACTCTGATATTTGTCATTCTGAATAGTAGGTGTCTCAGGGTGGGTCTATTGGGATTTATTCTGTTTGGGGTGCATTGTCCTTCTTGGATATTGATATTTATGTCTTTCATGAGGTTTGGGAAGTTTTTGGTCATTATTTCCTCAAATAGTCTTTCTGTTCCTTTTCCTTTTCCCTTCTCCTTCTGGGATACTGATAATGTTATTTTGTGCATTTCTCATTGTCATGCAATTTCTTGAGACCCTGTTCCATTTTTTTCATTCTTTTCTCTTTCTGTTCTTCTCTCTTTTTCAATTCAGATGCTCTGGCCTCAAAATCACTAATTCTGTTTTCAAGCAATTCAAATCTGTTGTTACATGCCTCTAATAGATTTTTATCCATTTATTGTGTCTTTCATTTCCATAAGGTCTGTAACTTTTCTTTGTAGGCTTTCAAATTGTTCTTTATGCTCACCCAGTGTCTTCCTAATATCCTTTATCTCTTTAGTCATATTTTCCTTCAATTCTTTGAATTGATTTAGAGATTTTTGTAATTACCATTCATTAGTTGTCTTAAATCCTGTATCTTATTAGACTATTTGGTTTGTTCCTTTGACTGGGCCATCTCTTCCTGTTTCCTAGTATGGCCTGTAATTTTTTTTCATATATCTAAGCATCTGAATATGTTGGTGTATTTATTCTGATGGTCAGTTTCTCTCTCTTGCCTAGTGTTTTTTTTTTTTCACTGCTCTTAGAATTTTAGTTCAACTCATTCTAAGTATTTAAAATTGCCCAGCTTAAGTTATCAAAATCAGGCCAGCAACCTCACTAATGGAACACAGATTTTCTCCCCAGTGTAGGGTTAAAGAGAGATTCAATTGCAGTTTTTCTCCTTGCATATTCCTGCCCTGCCTGTAGATGGTGCCCATGGTCAAACATTTCCATGGAGGTGTTTCTTTCAGTCTCCACTTTCTTGTGTTTTGGTTCTGGCCTGAGTGGATATTCAAAGCAGGCTCTGCTGGCAGAATTTACTTAATAGGAGCCCTCTGATGCACCCTCCCTCTTTGCCTTTAACAGCTGACAGGAGGACATCTGAGATTTCCTTGTTTTCAGCTGCAGTGGGCCAGGGGTTTTAGCCAGGCTTAATGTCTTGAGGATGAGGGAAGGGAGCTCTTCCCGGCCACTGTGAAGGTTTAGTAACTCACATTGTTGTTTTGGGGTCTTTGTCTCTCTGTCCCTAGCCCTCCTGGGGTTTGCACAGCACTGTCCTGGTCTGTTGACCCCAAAGCAGGTCCCTTGGACAGCTTTTGGCCCTTTTCCCATTGTTTTTGTGAGAGAGGTGAGCCCTGCCTGCCTACTCCAACATAATCTTCCTGGAACTCTCCACATTTTCTTAACACTGGTCCCGACCCAGATGGTCTTTGTCATGAGAGCCTGTCAGGATATCATGCGTAGTAAGATGTTCTGGAGCAGGGGTTCTTAAGGTTTTTTGTTCCACAGACCCCTTTGCCAGTCAGGAAAAACCATGGACCCCTTACTAATTCCACACTATACTGTGTATTATATAATAAATTTATCACACCTGCACCAACATGTCCCCACAAGAAAAATGTCGTTTTTGAATTTTCAATTCAAGCTCATGGACACAGTGAAATCTTTCCATGGATCCCTGGTTAAGAGCCCTGGTCTAGAGACTCAAGAATTAGCCACTGATCTAGATTCAGTTGATTGAGTCTACATCAATCAGAATTTAAGGTTTTCAGAGTCTTATCTTTACTGTTCTGTGTTGTAACCCTAAAATATATGACTTTCCCTACTTATCTGGATTTATTCATTCTTTTATTAATTTATATATCTCATTTGTCTACCATGCGATAGACCTTGGAATACAGCAATTAACATGAGACACCTGATTCCTTCCCTCAGAGAATGTATAGCCTATTTAGTGACACAGCCATTAAATATGTCATTTCAACAAATTGTGATGAGTTAGTTATGATAATGGGAACATAGGGCTTTTATAGGAACATTTATCAGATGCTGGTAGGCCTAACCTCCTCTAGAAGGTTAAGGAAGACAAACCATATGCACAGAGAAATATTTAAGCTAAAACATAAAATTGAGATGGGCTTAGCCAGGAAGAGTGGTAATGATTCAGTGGTGGATGAATTGTGTGGCAGCCATTCTCAACTTCTTCCTTATTCAAAAATCCCAAATACTGAGAAATCCCATTAGAGTAATTCTACAATAGCTTATATGAAACCAACCCTCCAAAAGAAAGCAATTACAAGCTCTGGATAAATATAAAAAGCAGTTTTTTGAAAGCACTGAAGAAATGCCAAAGTCAGGAAGAAACTTGAGAAGAGAGAGAAGAAAGAAAGAGAGAGAGCATAGAGCCAAAAAAGCAATCAATATTTGAATAAATAATAACAAAAAATTTCCAACATAAGATGATATAAGTTGATTAGTAAATCTTTGGATGTATAAATAGAAAGAAAACAATACCTAGGCACAGGATACTAAAATTTCTTAAAACCAAAATTAAAGAGAAAAATTCAAAAGCCACCAGAGGAAAACAGAAACATATCACACACAAGGATAAATAATGGTTGACTTCTCAATACAAACAATTGACGTCAGAAGACAATGAATTGGAATGTTTAAAGTGCTGAAAGAAAAAAAAACATAACTCAAATTCTACAAACAGTAAGAATATTCCTCACAAGTGAAGGTGAAATGACATTTTCATAAAAATAAAATTTGAGAGAATTTGTCATCACCAAACCTTCATTATAACAAAAGCTAAAATAAGTTCTTCAGATTGAAGGGAAAGCCTTCAATTGAGGACACTGGTCCTTGTTGCTGTTCTGGCAGCAAGTGATACAGCTCAAAAATGCTATTTTATTGCCTGCTATTCCTGACACCGGGGTACCAACTGATGCCATTTAGAAGCAGATTCTCAGACAGAGTTTAGCATCAGGGTGTTTATTTGGAGATGCCCTTGGGGTCAACACCTGTGAAAGAAAGGAAGAAGCAGCAGAATTTGATAGAGTAAGAAGCTGAAACATAATGCCTCAGCTATGTTTCATGGGAAAAGGAACTCTGGAGCTAGAATGGCTCTTCAGAATTGTCCCCATTTGGGGTACTTTACACACTCACTTTATATACTCACATCCATCGGCCATTGTATATGGGCTATCCTGGGCAAAGTGACTCTCTGCAGATGAGACAATCTCTAAAGGAGTTGACAGATAAAGCTTGTCTGCTGATAACACTTCCAACAGTTAAGTCAACAAGTCTTTTCATTCAAGGGCATTTGGGCGATTCATCACAATTCCACCCCAATCTACATCCACTGCTTTGGATCCTGAAGTGATAAAAGCCAATATTCTAAAACTGACAGAATGGTAATTTAGAAAGGGTCTGGTTCTTTGAACCCTGGAACAATCTAGTTTAGGTGTTTTTACGAGAATATATGTAACTTATTTTTTTAGCCATTGTTAGCTGGATTTTCAGTATTTGCTGCTGAACACATGCTACTTTCTGGAGGAAGGAGAGCAGAACTGGTAACGTGTTTCAGCCAGAAGAAACATCTTGTGAAATAGCCAAGATATGAGAGACATGTGTTTTCTGAAGAACTGAAACAAGTCCAGTATGAGTAAGGTATAAATTGTACAGAATAGAGAAGAAAGAAAGAAAACTGGAGAACTAACAGGATTGAAATCATGGAGAGTCTCTCAAACTTTATTATGGAGTTGACTTTATCCCAAGGGCAATGGAAAGCAACAGTAAGGTTTGAAGAAGGATAGTGACATAAGATTTGTGTTTTTAAAACTCACCAAGAAGCTTAGCTTGGAAAAGGGTCAAGGGAAGATATAAGGAGACATTTCAGGAAATAATTGCTGTAATCTTGGTGAAGGGGGCTTGGTCTAGGTTGGCAGCAATGGGGATGGAAACAAAGTGGACAGAATAAGAGCTTTTCATGGGTCAGAAGCTTCAGCAGTTGGTGACTGATTTAATGAGGAAGCACTAGGAATTCAGGATGATCCCAAAGTTCCTGGCTTGGGCATCATGTGCTTGGGCACAGCCTGAATCACAGCACAGAAGCATGGTAGGGCCACTGGACTCTGGATTTCAGCTGTGTGTGTTTCCTTCCTGACTCTGGTACTTCTTAACTGTATGGCATCTACCAGTTTTCACATTCTGTTCCTCGGCTTTCAAATCTGTAAAATGTGGTTATGAATAGTATCTTCTTTAGAGCTTCTGTGAGGTATAAATGCCTTAATTCAGGTGCAAGAATTAGAGCACCTTCCCCACAGCAGTCTCTCAATAAATATGAGTCACTCTTCTTAGAGGAGCCCATTGGGGTTTTCTTATTCCTCTTCTTGTTTGCTTTTTCAACCCTGTGGCCTGTAGTGCTTCAGCTACCAAAGCGATTGCCCACACTGACTGTCACCTGCTGCTTTCATGATGCCTTGCCTTGGCATTTTTGTTGCCTTGGCCAGTGCCCATTCACTCTCTCACAACGTGCCGTCAGAGAATGTCCTCCTCTTGGCTGGGGAAGACTGCCAGTTGCATACTATGGACCTTGAAAAACCAGGACTTTCACACAGGCTCTCTGGGGCCATGCAGACTACATCCACTGCCTGGCACTGCAGGAGAGGAGCCCGGAGGTGCTGTCGGGTGATGAAGATGGAGCCATGCGGCTCTGGGACCTCGGTGTGGCCAAGAAGGTCCAGACGATGGAGGTGTACAAACATGAGGAGGGCGCCAGGCCCCACAGAGGGTGCTGGATCAGGTGCTTTGCCACTGACTTGGAATGGATGGTCTGTGGAGGGGACCCAGCTCTCACCCTCTGGCACCTCCAGTCCTCCACGCCCACCACCATCTTCCCCATGTGGGCACCACAGAAGTATGTCACCTTCTATGCCTTCTCCCTGTCCTTCTGATCCCCGGCCCTACCCCCTCCACCCCAGAGGTGTGCTTTTTTACAAATAAACTTTCAGGCTTTTCTTTCATGCTCTTCCAAAAGAAAGGAAGGGAGGAAGGAAGGAAGGAAGGAAGGAAGGAAGGAAGGAAGGAAGGAAGGAAAGGGAAGGGAAGGGAAGGGAAGGGAAGGGAAGGGAAGGGAAGGGAAGGGAAGGGAAGGAAAGGAAGAAAGGAAGAAAGGAAGAAAGGAAGAAAGGAAGAAAGGAAGAAAGGAAGAAAGGAAGAAAGGAAGAAAGGAAGAAAGGAAGAAAGAAAGAAAGAAAGAAAGAAAGAAAGAAAGAAAGAAAGAAAGAGAAAGAAAGAACGTAATATTTTGTGAAAAATAGCTTCCCGATGAAAGTTATATTTTAACTCATATGTATTTAAAGTACTGTGTACGCAATATAACAGGCTAACATTGACTTGCTGAGTGCGCTGGCCTCTATGACCAATGGCATTGGTCTCGTGACCCTGTTTACCTTAGGCACTGGTGGAATTCCAAGCCTCATCATATTATTCCTCATTTCCACACCCCCGTATTGCTCTGTACTACCCTTAATCTTACCCTTCTTTCATCCTTCTTTGCCTTCCCAAGTTCTTCCGCTGCACTCTCTAGAATTTAGTTTGCCATCATGCTGCCCACCCACACATATTCTCAAAACTCCCTCTGAATGTTACTTTTCCCTTCTCACTCTAACTGAAATGGAGACTGATTCACCTGCAGCCTCTCAGGTGCAGGTTTTCTCTCCCATGACTCATGTACCTCAGGAACTGTGGTTGGGGTGGGGGTGCCTTCCCAAAGATATTGCCAAGCATCCTTTCCTACTTTCTTATTTTCTCCTTCAAAGTTCTCACAGCCCCATTACTGTTTATGTCATCAGATTTTTCCAGCTCTGACTATTCTCTGTTGCCTTCATTGACAGACTCCCAGTTACTCTCTACTTAATTTATAATTTCAGCATCTGGTTCACAGTCTCCCTGTCAACCACACTTTCAGTATTAATTCTCAGAGATACTAAAATCTATGTAGATGGTCTCTCAATTTGTGACCTTATTATTGTCAAAATTTCTCCTCCCCACACCTAAGACACCCACTCCTACCTAATCACCAGTGAATACACTCCACCAAAATCTTGATTTGAAAGTCAATCACATCTTATTCTTCCGACTCGCTCTGGTACTCCCACTCCAACAATGTTATGCCCTCAGTGAGATCCATCTCTGTTCACGCTACCACATTTTTACTTTCCATCGCCCTCTTTATCTACCTTTCCTATTTTACTTAGTGTAGAATTTCTGTCCACTCTATGCACCTCACAGAACTTTATGCTCATTTAAACCCAAACATTTGCTTCCTCCATAATTGCTTATAGTCCCTTGAATTTTGCCAAAGGAAAAAAAAAATAATGGAACCACGGTGACTGTACTCACTTCAAATTTCCGACTACAGATCTGAAATAGGCACTCACCACTGCTAGACAATGCCTCAGTCCCCTAGTTAAATTCACTTTTTTACCCTCTCAGATGATTGCTTCACACATTGTTCTCAAACCTCCTATGCTTCCTATCCCATATTCTCTAGGTGATAACTTCACCATGTGTTTCATAGAAAAATTAGATTAAAATAAATAAAGGTTATCTCATCTTTCCACCATTAATACGAGAAACTAAAGTGCCCTTCCTTTATCTGTATCAGTGAAAGAAGTACACTACCTACTATTTTGGACAACCACCTTCACTTTGAACCCTGGAATATATACCCTTAATGTCTTATAAAGGAATAAAGGACTTCATTTTTGCAACCACCCTCTTCTCTCTTGCATCAGTTTCCCCTTCTTTACTGGATCACTCCCATTAGCATTCAAATGTGGCTTTAAATGCCCCATCTTTTCAAGAAGCTCTCTTGCTCCGAGGTTATCCCCAAATATTGACTTATTCCTTTGTTCCTCTTAACAGCAGAACTCCCCAACAGAGTTGTCTATGCACACTTTCCCCCTCCTCCCTCTTCTTTCTCATTGCACCACTTAACAAAGTTGACCATTCCCTGCTTCTAGAAATACTTTCTTTTAAAAGCTTCTCAATTAGTGAAGCACTGCATTCAGATACAAAGTATTAGGGCCACATAAAAAAGTGCCATAAATAAGATGGAAGATTATTTTTCTTTCAGGTAAAATCACTAGGTTTGTAGTGTCACAGAGACCAGGATCTTATTTTTCTGATACCTATCCTCAGCATGGGGCTTCCATCCTGAAGGCTACCTAAGGTAGCTAGAACCCGAGCCATCATATCTATAAGCCAGGCAGCAGAAGTAAGGAAGGGATGAAGAAAGGTGTGCCCTCTCCTTTGAAAGAGACATCTGAATGTGTTATTATGTTAATTCTTATTTCATTGTCCAGAACATAGTTGCATGTCCATACCTAGCTACAAGAAAGGCTTGGGCATTTATTTCAGATGACAGGTGAAAAATAAGAGATTTGTTCTGAAAAGATTGGGAACGTGGATGTTGGGTATGAAACTAGCAGCATTTGCCACCATTTCTATAACAAAATCCTGCGCTGGCTTTGCTCCTTCACAATGTGTTTCCTCTAAGGGACCTCTAAATGTTGCATTTCTTCAAGGCTCTTTCCTTGCTCTCTCTCTTCAGGTTATAACAAGCTATCCTGTTGCTTCAGATATTAATCATACACTGATGACTCTATGCAGGAAAGAGTTAACATAGCTGGCCTGACGTGGTTATCCTTAGAAAACCCTACTTGCAAGGTAGGACCGTGGTTGGCACATGGGAGCTTAAAGGGTAAACAGTCCCATTCTCTCACATAAAACTTTCCTTAAATGACAAGAGTGACTCACTGTGTCTAAACTGTAGAAACAACTTGGTTTATTTTGAACACCTCCTTTCCATCTGGAAATCTGGAATCTTGGTACCTGCTAGGCAAAGGATGCCTACATGACCCCCCAGTAAAAACCCTGGGCACTGAGTCTCTAATGAGCTTCTTTGGTAGGCAACATTCCATACATCTTTTTACAATTAACTGTTGGAGGGTATAAGTGTGTTCTGTTTAACTCTACTGGGAGAGTACCCCTGGAACTTGTGCCTGGTTTCCACAACACTTCAGCAAACTCATTTTCCCCCTTACCTTATGCTTTGTGTCCTTTCATTGTAATATATCATAACTGTGAGTATGACCATAGGATGAGTCCTGTGAGTTAGTGAATCACCAAAACTGCAGTTGGTCTTGGAAGCCTCTAATCCACTCTCCAAGGTCTATTTCCAGGGTAGACTTATCCTCTGAGCTCCTGACTTTTATATCCAACCATATGCTTGGTGGTTCTTCTTGGATGCCTCTTAGACATCTAGAAATTATTAGGGTCCAGACACAACTACTGATTGTCTATTCCAGGCAGTACCTACCTACAATGCATTAACAACCTTGCTGTTCTGACCAAATGTCTTGATTTCTTTCCTTTCTTTACCCTCTATATCTAATCCTAGGGGAGGTGTGGGAGGTGGGCAACATGGGAATCCCAGTGGGTTCCATGTAATATTTTGGGTAATCTAAGCACCTCTTAAAAAATATGTATATATATATATATAAATAACATTTTTGTAAGCAAATACACATATATGCATATATATTTATGTATCATTTTGCAAATGTTTGTATGTATTGTGAGAATTTTGATTTTTACCCATAATAAAAAATAAAAAAAAGGTATTCTGAATCTGAATAGTTTTTGCCATTTCAAATGTCATGATCTCAATTCAAATACCCATCATTTCTATCATGAACAGCAACATCAGTCTTGTAGATATTCCTCTTCACTCTTGCCTCACACAGTCTTTGTATCTGCAGTGTACTTAAAGCAGTCTTATGAATAGCTTATTTGGGGTAATTTAAGGATAGCACAGAGCATATCTCTTCACTGCTGTTAACCCTCCAACATCTCTAATTATATGTGAAATTTTCAATTTTTTTTATTATGGTCCGTAAGCTTACCCACGTCCAGTTCTCTAAACCCATCTCTCTCTCTAGTTAATTAGCCACATTAGCCTTATTATGGTTCCTCTAACATACCACCCCGTGGCCTTTGCAGTTGTCTTATCTTTTGCTCATTATTCAGATTTCAAACCGAATGTCGTCTCTGTGGAGCGCGTTGCTGCAAGTGTGCGTTCTGAGAATGCAGGCTCAGGGCACAACAGAAACTGTCAGCAAAAGATCCCTTTATATTAAATACTTGCATGGAATAAAGCATCCAGAAAGGACAAATCACCTCCTTGTCTCTTACACATCACAAAGAGCTCAAAAGGGCAGGTAGAGATAACCCATCACTGCCGATCTCATCTCCAGGGAGAGCCAAAATCTGTTCAAGCAGTTGAGCGACTGCTTCTCACATGGGAGGACCTGGGTTTGGTTCCCAGTGCCTCCTAAAAAAAACAAAAACTGCTTGGGTTGGGGTCAGTAGACAGCAGGGCTACATGCCCCACTTCGCACAGGAGAAGCACTATTATCTATACGTTTGAGTGTGGTTTTTATCCCCCTGAGGGGGAGGGGGTCCTGTCATGAGAATTCCTGTTCTGATGAGCACCTACGGCTACTTGCTCCCTGTTTCTGGGCTTAGGGTCTGGTGGGGCCTTTTCATTAGACCTACTATCTACCCCAGGTTGTGGAATAGCACACAAAAGAAAAGGAGGGGGATGGTGGAAGACCTGAGGATGGCTGCTTAGTCTGTTTGTGACTTCACCAGAAAAGGAGGTCAGGGTAGGTAAAGCCTGGGTGAGGACTGCTTGACAGGTGTCTGTGATTTCCCTAACAATGTCCTCAAAAAGACCTTTTCCAGCCAACCTAGCTAAAAAAGCTCCCAAACTCTCATTCTCTTTCTCATGATGTATTTTTCTATTTTCTTCATATAACTTCAGGGTTCTTGACCATTCTCTTTTTTTCTATTTTTTCCCTTTCATCCCCTTCACACAGATCTTCACATAAGCTCTTTAAGGTAGTAACCCCCACACACACCTCCAAGTCTCTCTCTCTCTTGTTCACTGCTCAATCTCTAGCACCTTAACAATATTTGGCACATTGCTTGCGATGAACAAACATTTGTTGACTGACTCAATGATGACTTTTATTTAAAGCCCACTGCTAAAAATCTGTACTTCTGAGAATTTGCATTCATACCTAAGAAGGTAGGAAGAAACATAAAACTAAACCAAGAAAATATTGACAATGGAACAAATCAACTCTCCATGTTTAAGCAGAGACAGAGGGCATGAATGAGTTCCACAGAGGGTTTACAAGATGGATGGCAGCCAACGGAATATAGGACAGATATATTTGCTATTTTTACTGTATATATCATTTATCCTGCCTTTTCATTTAATATTATAAGCACTTTCTCACATCATTAAAATTCTTTGTGAGCTGAATATTCAATTGCTGAATAACATTCCATTTTGTATGGAAGAACTACAATTAATTTAATCATTCCACTGTGCAGCAACATTTACTTTTTATTATTTTCTCCTTTTATAAATGAGCATGCTTATGCATTAGTCTTTTGCAGCATTTCTGATTATTTCCTTAGAATAGACTCTTAGAAGGGGAAAGACTACTTAAAAGAGGTACAGATTTTTAATGTTATTACTAAGTAGCTTCCTAAAAAGTTTTGTGTAATTTATTTTCAGTTTATAAGAATAACCATTTCATAACACCCACTAACATTAACAAAATTTATTTTATTATTTGTTCATTTATAGGCAGAAAGGTTAATCTCAATATTTTAATGTGCATTTCTGTGGTAACTTGAGTCATAAATATTTCATGTGTTTGTATTATCTGTTTAGTATTTTGTACATTCCTATATCATCTTTTCTCCTTTTGGTTTTAGTGATGTTCATATCAATTTGCAGGCAGTTTTTATATATTAAGTATATTAACTATTTATCTCTTATGTTTGTTTCAATTATTTATCTTACTTACAGATTTTAATAAGAATATTTGACCTGATGTCAACAGCACAAGATACTCTGAAGCCAAAGGGTAAATCTAGGGTAAAGTAGAAATGTAGTCTCCTCCAGAAAGCAAAATGTTTAAAAATTGACCCTGGTGGGAAAACTAAAGCAAAGTGAATTAGGATGTGCCTGAACACAGTTCAAATGGGGCATAAAGAATTCTGGATTTTTACAGGATCAAGAGGAAGTAAATTTGGTAAAGCAAGCTACCAAGACTGTGCTAATTTTCCAGAAAAACAAGGTCAGTAATGGCTGAGAAACCAGAGACAGTGCATAAAGCAGCAATTTATTTTCCGAAAATTAAGATTTAGACCATCTCTGATATCTTAGACACTTTCATTTCCAGTCTGCAGCCTTTAACCTCACACATTTTCTCTCTAAACCCACAAATATTAAGGAAATCCAAAAAGATTTTGTATTTAATATCTGGAGTGAAGTCAAGGGAAAAGGGCAGATGCTAAAAAGAGCAAAATTGAATTCCAAGACTTCTGTGAAGCTGGGGAATTAAGAAAATATCCCCTGAAGAACATTTTTGGTCATGAAGAGAAAAGAGAGATATCCACGAAGAGAAAGTTAGCAATGAGACAGGAGAAGGCAGGGGTCAAACAACCACAGGTTAGTTTGGGTGTCACTTTTCTAGTGGGTTAGAGAAATATGTTAATAGCCAAAGGAAAGCCTTCAAAGCCCAAACACCTGAGATGAGGAGAATCCATATTTTGCTTATGGAATCATGCTCTTTGGTAACTGTGCAGCTTCCGGGTGAACTGAGTCAACTGTGCACCCTAGGAACTGACAGAGAACAGGACTCATGCCTAACGCCTACATGACATTTCCCAGCTTGAGTTAAGTTTTGAGAAATGGCGCCCAGTGAGAATGTCCTGATTAACATCATTACGAATCCATTAGACTTCTTCCCCTTTAATGTGATCTGAAATTTATTATATTTAAACTTATTAACCAATTTCCTGGAAGATATTGGCACAATAGTGTCTTTCTTTTCCCAAGCTCACAGGCACATACAGAGCCAGTTGTCATTCAGCAATGGGAAGGAAAAAAATAACCTTCTTATCTCCCTTTTCTTATTTATTCAGATTTCCCTCAGGCTTTCAATGTTACCCAAAAGAAGCTGCCTTGCTCTTAGTAATTCTATTCTTTTAATATCTTGGAAATTGGTTTGGGGACACAGTGCATGAAAAGAAAAAAAAAGAAAAGCTTTCTCTGGTTAGCCCACCATTAAAGTAGTTCATTTTTTGGTTTGCGTGAACACTTTCTTGTTCTCAAAGTCTACTTCTAGAAAGGTCTTAAATCTTAAGGGTATTTGTTATCCCTGCTCTCCATATCACTCAGCCTCTTGCCTAGAATATCTCCCCCATTTTCTAGCCCATCCCAAGCTCAAGTCTCTCAATTCCCATCCAATACGTTTTCACTATCATGATGTGCTCTGAATCATCCCTGTACTTTCATTCAGTATCACAGGAGGTGAGCCATCTGAGAATCATTCATTCACTCGTTCACTTATTCCCTTATTCAAACTAATATGAATTCCTGTTGTAAGCCAGATGCTAGGAAAATACAAAAGTCATTCATTTTCTCTTTCATACTGCTCTAAATGATGAACCTGATCTGATTTACCTTGTTCCTTTATTTAAAAATGACATATATTTTACATAAATTTAAATTACTTATTATACTTCACCACACATAAAAAAGTCTATAGCTCTTCCTCTCTTTCAATTTTTATTTTGTAATTATTTCCACATTTTCAGTCTCCATTTTGTTTCTTTACTTATTTTCTCTCTTATTTTTCTTTTTTAGTCTTGACAGAAGTTTGTCTATTTTAATAACCTTTTGGGAGAACCACCGTTCTCTTTTGTTAAACTTCTTACTGTTGACTTGTTCTTGAAACATCATTGAATCTTCTCTTATCTCTATTATTTTCTTCTTTCATACCTTTGTTTTTGTCTGCCCCCTCCTCCTCAATTTCCTTAATCGAATGTTAAGTTCATTTACTTTCTACCTTTATTCTTTCTTGATAAAAGCATTTACAGCTCTACATTTTCCTTTAAGCACTGCCTTAGCCCCATCCCACAAGTTTGAATTGCAATGTGCTGATTATCTTTCATTTCTAAATACTTCTTAAATTTCTTTGATATTTCTGTTTAACAGAAGGGTTATTTAGTAATTGTTATTTAGTTTCCAAACACATTGGAATTTATAAAAACAAAATTTTATTGTTTGATTTCATATTGATTTTATATTTTATATTATAATATAATATTATATTTATAATTTTATCATTTTATATTGATTCTTTTAAATCTATTGAGATTTCTTTTGTGTCCTAACACAGACTGATGTTTTTGTTAGTGTTGTTGTTTTTTTCTGTGTGCTTAAAAAATTACTATCTTTCTTTATTGAATGTTGATAATATTAACATTCTTTTAGGAATTATTGACACACACAACAATATGGATGAATCTTGATGACCTTATGTTGAGTGAAGTAAGCCAGTCACTAAAGGACAAATATTGAATGACCTCACTGATATGGCTTAAGCATGTGGAGCAGACTCACAGAGCTAGAGTCTAGAAGTTAGGTTATCAGGAGACAGAAAGGGAGTAGAGTGTGGTGGGCCAATGGTTAACATGGGCAGAACTTATGATAAGGTGGAATGGTGTGCTTTGGCAGTGGAAGGGGGTGACAGTGGTGCAGGGATGTAAGGGTAAGCTGGGGGAATTTGCTTGGACCATCCATGGAACTGGAGGGAAATCTGGAGGAAGAAACATGTGAACTCTGGGGATTTGTAGGTCTGTCGTTGAAACTACAATGGTGGGAATGTTCTTTTGGCAAATATGGCAGGGGAGGGTCACTGGTGCAGGGTGTTGGTGGAGGGGGGGTATGTGAGAAAGAGTGTACCTGGAGCATGCTTCTATGGAATATGAATGTGTTCATCTTGTCATAGGGTGTTATCTCAGGGGGTGTAGACCAACACAATAAACAAGAAAATATTAAACTCCCATCCTGGGGAGTCCTGCTAACTTCTCAAATAGAGGATCAAGAATCTCTCAAGCATATAGACATTGCCTAATAAAAGAAAACAGACCAGTATGTCAAGCCCTCAACATTAATTCATGTAACTGTGAATATTATTCTGGAAAAAAATTGAAATTTAGTTGTTATCATAGTTTTCAAGGGGAGGGAGAGGGAGAATGGGTATTTTTACCATTCCCTTAAAAATAGGGCATTTTTAAGGCATTGGAATTGTCCTGCATGATTTTCCAATGATAGATACAGGTCATTATACATTTTGTCAAAACCTCTAAAAGTGTATGGTACAAACTGTAAATCATAATGTAAACCATTGACCGTGGTTAGTAGTAATGCTTTAATATTTGTCCACAATTTGAAAAAATGTACCATACTCATGTAAGATATTATTAATAGGGGAAAATGTGAGAGGGGGAGAGGGTTGGGGTATATGGACTCTCCTATATTTTCAATGTGAATATTCTGTAACTTAAAGCTTCTTTGAAAATAAAGGAAAAAACAATAAGACACTAGGGGAACATGAAAAAGAAATTGTCAATATACTTAAAGGATAACAGGTCTTACAGTCATGAAAGGCACAATGCAAAAAATTTTTTTTGGCTTGGTTTTTGGGGAGGTTTTGGATTACAGAAAAGTTACAACTATGGCAGGGGAGGATCCGTGGTATAGGGAATCGGTGGTGCAGGGATGTGTGGGGAAAGATGCACCTGCATGCCTCTATGGAATATGAATGCATTAATATTCATGTGGTCATGGGGTGAGCCACACAATAACCAACAAAATATTCAATTCCCATCCTGGGGAGTACTGCTACATTCTCTAATAGAGTGGAAAGACTGTCTACAGTACATGGGCAGTGCCTAGCAAAAGGGGACAGACCAATATGCCAGGTCCATGATATTAATGTTTGTACTTAAGAACCTTATTCGTGTAAAACTGAAATTTAGCCTAGTATTATATGTTGCCTAAGAGTTACCTTCTGAAAACCAACTTGTTACTCAAAAGTGGCCTATCTCTAAGCCAAACTCAGCATATAAGCGCACTGCCTCCTCTCCAGCATGGGACATGATTCCCAGGTATGTGCCTCCCTGGCACTAAGGGATTATTACCAAGCACCAACTAACGATAAATTTGGAAATTTATCCAACTAACACTTAGTTCTTCTGCCTCTTTTATTTGAATCTATAATTAGAACTACACCCTTTGAATAGAGACTTAAATACTCGGTCTATTCATATGCCAGTTGATCCCTGAATCCAAGCCAAGTTGCAGACAACATCTACTCTCCAGTTCATTGGAGTCACCCAGGACAACTAACAAAAGGATGATGAGTGACAACACCTATCCCAAAAATCAGAGTATCTACAACTGCAAGCAGGATAGTTATATCCATTTGCCCCATGGGATCTAAGCTCCCTCTCAATTGGTATCAGAGTGGTCATCGCCATTCCCAAATCCTCAAGATTGAGGAATGAATACATATAAGGGAATACAACTATGGACCAAAATAGGCTTAATATTATTCTAATAATGGAAGAACTTGTAACATTGATATAAAGACAGTGGTCACAAGAGGTTCTGAGGGGTGAGAGAAGGAAGAATTGGTGTGACATGGGGCATTATGGGGACATTTGAATTGTTCTGCATGATATTGCAATGACGAATACAGGTCACTATACATTTTGTAAAAACCTATAAAATTGTGCAGTGTAAAGTGAAAACCATAATGTAAACTATAGACCATGGTTAGTAACAAAGCTTCAATATTTGTTCAATTGTAACAAATGTACCACACTAATGAAAAATGTTTTTAATGGGAGCAAGTGTGAGAGGGGGAGGGGGTGGGCTATATGGGAATCCCTTATATTTTTGTTGTAATTTTTATGTAATCTAAAACTTCTTTAAAAATAAAAAATAAAAATATTTTTTTATATTTAAAATCTGTTTTATCTTTTAATTTCTAGAAAGGAGGTTACAATTCCCAGAAACTACTGATTTATCTGTTTCTATCAATGTTCCTGCCAGTAAATGTTTGAGATATTGTAGCGTGCATTGTTAAGTGCATATGTACCTTGTATAAGTACATACTGTCTTTCTTGAACAATAGATTGCTTTTGTTTTAGATTCTATTTAGTCTGATCCTATAAATACAACACCAGCTTTCCTTTGGCTTATTTTTGTTTGAAATATCATTTTATGTTCGTTCATTTTTTACCCATTCTCTTCTTGTTTTAAGTATGTATCTTGCAGACGGATATTTTAGATTGTTATTTGGTTTTATTTTAATTCAATCTTAAAACTTTGTTTTTAATTGGTATGTCTAGGCCATTTTTATATTATATTATTCTTATAGTAGAACTTTTCTCCATTATATTTTGCATTTTCCATGAACACTTCTTTTTATTTAGTACATTCTTTTTATTAGAGAAGTTGTAGATTTACAGGAAAATCATGCAAAAAATAGAGAGCTCCCATACACTCCCCTCTCACACACAGTTTTTCCTATTATGAACACTTAGCATTAGTTTTATACCTTTGTTACCATTGATGAAACACTATTATAAGAATTATACTATTAACTATATTTTACATTAGTGTTCACTGTGTTTTACAGTCCTGTTTTTTATTTTTATTCTAGTATCTTATATATTATTTATGTTATATAACATTAACTCTTCTTTTAAAAATCATTTTGTGTCAATTTTTTAAAATCTGGTCTTGTGTAAGGAGAGACTTTATCCAAAAAGACTATTGGAATAAGAGGAGGATACTAGTGAAATAGGGGTAGTGATACTATTGCAAAAAGGAAATGCTCAGACCGTCAGATCAGCAAGCATCTCAAAGATTGGATAGAAAGGAATTGTCTTTTATAGGAAGGATTAAACAAGGCTAAAAAACGGTATTGGAGAGTGGGATGAGCAGGTGGAGTGATCTGACAGTTGAGCAGGAAATGTCTTTCCTTGAGGACTAAAGATTCTGGGGAGTGGCCATTGAGGAGGAATTAGTCAATATTCCAATGCTGGCTCTGGGTCTGGGTGGGTCAAAGTTCAAGGGAAAGAGGCTTGACTAAAGCTTGGCCAAGTCAGCATGGATTTTGTCCAGATTGGACGGTGAGTACAAATAAATAGTTCAACTAACCATTCATTAGGCAAAGAATAGAATTTGGAGCATCCATGCCTGGCTTTGTTTTAGGTAAACAAAGGCGGCATTCTTTAGTTTTATCTTATTAATATTTGAAAAGGTGGTTCTTTGAAATAAGCCATTTCCTGAAGCACAAAAAAGGTAGTGAGATTTCTTAACCATGTCCATTTTCCAGATGTACAGGGCTCAGGTAAAATTTTACATTGTCACCTGCTTTACATTTGATATATTACTTTTTTTATTGGTGTTTAATTTTTCTTAAGGTCTAATCCCTTGTTAATTTACCCCAATTTAGCTAAACTTACCAGCATATAGAGCTTAAGTAAAGCACGTGCTTTCTCTAAAAGTCTACAGATTCCCTCAGGATAGTATCTCTCTGAATCTCTTTCATATAGTAAGTACTCGGTAAATCTCTAATGAATAACTGAAGGATATGTTAAACAGATGTCCACATAGCTATATTCATCAATCATAGCTATAACCTGCCACAAACATTTTCTGATGTAGAGTAAGAAAATATTATGAATTTCCTCTGTTTTTTGGTGTAAAAATATTCACACAAATATTCATGCATCCACCTAAATGTTTCCTACTTTTATTTCTGTCTTGAGGTTCATCAAACCCAGTATACTATGCACACACAAACACAGACAGATATTTTCTCATTATTTAATTATTTTCATTGAATTACATCTGAATATGTTCACTTATTTAATCAGTCTTTTAACATGTATTCATTGACTGCACTCAATATGCTGGGTATTTTTTAGTGCTGAATCCACAGCAAAATACAAAATAAACATAAGTCCTAACATCAAGGAGCTTAAATTATAGTAGGTGTTGGGGTGGAGTGGGCAGAAAATAAATAAGCAAACAGTAAATTAAAAACAAATAAATGAATGAACAAATAAATGCAATCTTCTATAATGTTTGTTTCAATAATTCAAATTCGCTCATACTTAGTTGTTCAATAAGGGAATTATATCAAGTCAGGATGAAGAAGAAGTTGTACAAATGCAAAATTTAGTATTTGATTCCCTCTGTTAGAGATGCCAGGAAGCCAGAACGGGGAAAGAACACACAGATGTTGCCATGTTTATTGTTCACAATGCTTTACTTTTTAAATTCTTTGGTGTGTTTTGATTGGTATGTTTACATTTTAAAAGCTAATACAGAAATAAATAGGAAAAAAAAGAGCATGGGTGTATTTTCATATATTATGTTTAGGGGTATGTGCAGTTGAAGTCAATTTGGAAGGCAATTGGTCTATATTTAAAGTGCACATAACTTTTGACCTAAAAACTCTTCATCTAGGATTTCATCATAAAAATATGTCTGTGTATGAAAATATCAATACACAAGTTCAAATATGGGGCATAATGTGCCTAACAAATAACAAAAACTATTGGTCCCTGTTTACCTCTATGGTGGGAAGTATGGAGGAAGGAAAGGAGATTTTAATTTTTGTCCTGTATACTTCTCTGTATGCTTTATACAGCAAACACTATGTTTTTATATTAATTGGATAATTTTAAAAACATTTTTCCTTGCCAAGAACCTATCCGTTAGTGTATAAATTATGGTTTGAAAAACCATTGCCTACTTTTCAAAGTGACTTATATTCGAAGTTATTCAATTCCCCTTATTATGCTCTCTCCTTCAAAGTAATAATCTTTAAATTGAGGAAGACATTAAAATTACCTACAGCTTATCAAGATCTATGATTCCTATGGAGGGATTTTTCAAGTAATTTGTGTGTTCAACCTGTTTTCTTCTGGAAAAAAGTGACTTTTACAGGCCTATTCAGGTTCAATATCCCCGGTTTGGTACAAATTCTAGGCGGAGAACCAATCTGGTTGTCAGATCAAGTTTCACATGGTTTTCCAGAGGCTAGAGTCACCTGCCATGGGGATGTAGTCCTCTTTTTTTTTTTTTTCATTTTTTAAGGGAGGAGATAATACTTCCTGTCACTCAAATTCCGTGTGGAACCATTTCCAATATGTTTCTGGAGACCATCTCTTCCTCTTCATTGGCACTGCTCAAGTATTCAGCACCTCCTGGCTCCTGCCACACTGGAGCCAGAACACCTGTCTAAAGAGTAATTGGAGTATCCTTTCCCTATTTAAAACACATTCATGACATATAGAAGTTCTTAAGGTATGACCCCAAACTTCCTTTACCTGCTTTAAAACCCATCACCACCTTCTCCCATCACTACTTGCTATACCAAATATCTTTCCGTTCCTCAAAATGTGCCCTACCTCACAGCCTTTCTACATTCTCCATTCCTCTTCTTGTAATTCCCTTGCATCATGGTATACTAAAGACCATTGTCCTAGTTTTCCAGGGCTGCTATGGCAGATACCACCAACTGGTTGGCTTAAACAACAGGAATTCATTGGTTGACAGTTTTGGAGGCTAGAAGTTCAAAACCAAGATGTGGCCAGACCCTGCTTTCTCCTGGAGTCTGCAGCATTCTGATGATGGGCTTGCCATCCATCCTTAGTATTCCTTGGCTTGTAGATGCATCTTTGCCTCCATCACACGGTGACCTCTCTCTTTCCCTGCCTTCTCCTAACTGACTGAATGCATTGAAATTTCCTCTGCTTATAAAGACTCTAGTCATATGGATTAAGGCCCACCCTGATTCAATATGGCCTCATCTAAATAGAGTCTTCAAAGATAATTCACAAATGAGTCCATACTTACATGACTGAGCTTAGGAGTTGAATGTGTTTTAAGGGGACATGGCTGAATCCCCAACTACCACATAGGTTTTGGGTAAATCAGAACTGAATTCAAACTCCAGTTCTGCCAATAACTGGCTATAAAATCTCTCACAAATTACTCAACACAATTGAACCTTAAGTTTTTCATCTGCAAAATGAAAATTAGAGTATTTAATGGGACAAATGCGAGGATCAAATCAATTAATAGATGTAAATCATTTATTATTATGGTTAAGTTTCAAATCAGCCTTTGTTTAATCAATTAACTCATGGCATAGCAAGCAATAGTTCAAGGTATTTACTTTATCAGTATTTAACTGTCCAAAGTAATTCAATCTACTAACCTATTATTTACTACATCACTGAGCTTTCCAATCACATGAATTACATCAGCATTTTATATATTTTTTGTATACCCTCATAGTTTTTAGGGGAGTGTTACTAAGAAAGTAATTAATTAATGCCTAAATGTTTATATAATTTCTCTTTCCTCACTGCTCACCCCATCTTATTTTCCAGCTTCATTCTCTATGATTTTGGTCTGGACCTTTCTTCAGATAAAGTTTTTTTGTTCCCTCTAATACATCTATGGAAGTCATAAAATAAGCTTTCAAATATTATCATTTTAAATATCCACCTTTTAGAGAAAAAGCAGACTCATTGTGATAACATTTTATTCAGGAACCTTGTGTCTTCGTGAGCAACCATTTTTTAAAAAGCACACAAATTCCCGACATATCAGCTAACCTACTTCATACTGTTACCACACACAGCCATTTATTCATTCTGCAAATAATTACTGGCCCTGGGAATAGACTGATTGACAAGACAGCCTTGATTACTGACCTCTCTTGGTTCACAGTCTGGCCTTGAAAATACGTGTTGGACGAGTAATTACAAAAAAGGATCGAATGTATTAGGAAAAAGATGTCCCGGGTCAATTGGAACGTAGAGCAGGCTGATCCACTAAAGATAGCATTTGGGATTTAAGCTCCAATATCCATTTCCCGAGAAACTGCTCCAGAAAACCCGTTTACTGCGGTTAAGCTGTTCCAAATCCTGAAAGACTAAAGATGATTTTTAAAAATCTCTTAATTGCTTGAAACATCATCTCAACCATCTAATTTTCCCCTGGAGCCACTGGTAATTGCAGCACATTTTCTCCCTCAATTGTCAATGAAAAAATCCTTTTGTGGGCCATCACTATCTATTGTTAGACCAAGATTTTTTTTTAAACAAATCAAACAAAGCAAAAACCTCACTTACAGCCCTGGTACTGGAGAAGGCAAATTGCCTAATCCAAGCTGGTCCAAGCAGAGTGCAAAATCTATACCAAAGGAGCCAACTGCCTTGAGAGGGGGTAAGTGTTCCTGTGATGGACACTATTTAACTAGAGGCTCCATGGTCATTGTTAATGGATGCCAGGGGATGGTTTTTATCCTCAAAGTGGGAAGTAGAAAGAATGAATGGTCCCTAATATTCAAGGTCTTGCAAATTCAGAAGCGATATGAAATATGTGTGTGTATGTATACATATATTTATACACACAGGAATATGACTTACAGAGACACAGACAAATGCTTTTACAGGCCAGAGTTGCAAAAGATTAACTTCATTTTCATTTTGGGAGGTAATAGAGAATGTTTTATGGAAAAGGCAGTATCCGAGTTGTACTTTTAAGTATGAAACACATTCAGCTTTCAGAGTTGTATAAACAGGGCATTTTCAGTGCCGAGCACATCCGAGACCATCAGTAAAATCATAGACAGGGAGGTCCAGAAAATCCTTAACTCTTCCTGGTCCACTGTAGCTGCAGCAGAGACGAATGATGGTTCTTGATTGAGAAAAACATAGGAAGAGAAATTTAATTGTAAAGCCATCCAAGTAAGGGATGAGACTCTGTGTTTCTAATTAAATATATCTTTGAAAGAAACTTATTCACCTCTTACTGTGGTCCTTTCCAGAGAACACCGCTTTGGACTAAAACTAAAAGATCTTTCTATGTTGAATTTGCTTCTTCTTAGTGGGAGTGTGGGTTTAAAGCCCACCCAGAAGTTCATTACAAATACAACAACAGGTGACTCCCTGGTACATATGTCCCAGTGTGTCTTCATTCATCATTTGGAAAAGAGTTGATGGATGAAATTGCCTTGGATGGCCCAGAGCTAAGGCTCTTTGTCATCATCAGAAAGTGTGGGTGTTCCTTCATGTGAACCTTTTCATTAGTAAAATTGTTGGCATAAGTCTGGGTATGACCTTGAGATTAAAAGAGCATTACAGGGGGACAGATGTGGCTCAGAGGGTTGGGCATCCATCTCCCATTTGGAGGGACCTGGGTTTGATTCCTGGGACTGCCTGGGAAAATTAAAAAAAAAAAAAAAAAAGAGCATCATAGATTTTTACTGTTACTGTTTTCCTGGACGCAGATATCAACTTACTAGCTACCAGTTACTGCTGGTACTTCACCAACAATGGTAGCAGGTCTTCCAGGAAGCTGTTTTCAAAATGAGGCTATATTTTATGGAATTTCTAAGATCTGTGTTGCTGCTTAACCAAACTTATGCCAATATGCTAAAAGAGACCTCTAAACATCTAAATGTCCAAGTTATCCATGTGCAAACATGTTACATGTTATCTCCTAAATCCATGTAACAGAACGTCCTACTTAGTTGATTTTAGAGCAAAGTGAAAAAAAATGAATTATTTGATAACATAGTAGTGAATGAAAACCTGATTTTGGAAGCTAGAGCATAATTGCTCTGCAGTCTCACCTTGATGTGTAAGATGGCACAGAGCAAGCCAGATTTTTAGATTCCTCCTCAAGTGGCAAAGGCAGCTTTGATTTGGAATGCTTTGAAATAGATGATTACTGTAATTCATGTATTCATACAAGAAATATTTATTGAAGCATTGTTTTAAGCACTGTTTAAAACTGTTTATACAGCTGCAAAAACAACCAACAGGAGCATTTCTGTCCTCGTGGAGCTTACATTTAAGTGGGAAGATATTAGCAGTAAATAAAACAAGCTGATAAAGTATAACTCAGGTGGCTATCTCGATAGAGAAATAGAAAGCAGCGATGAATAAAGATTGAAGGGAGATGGGAGGTGCAGTTACCATTTCATGGACTTGTCAGTCAAGGCCCTATTAATTAAATGATACGTGCACAGAAAACTGGAGGAACTGAGCAATGAAGCCAAATTATTATCTGTAGGATGAGGATTCCCGACAGAGGAGATGGCAAGGTCAACAAACAGTAAGGAGACCGGTGTCACTGGAACAAAATGAAAAAAAGGGGAGAGTTGAAGGACATGCAATCAGAGAGCCTACAGGTGAGCCATTATACAAATTTGGCTTTTACTCTCATGGGGGAGCACCCAGAAATTAGAGTGGAGGAAGGAGATGATTCACCTGTTTTTAAAGGACTACTCAGATTACTGTTTTGATAATAGACTAAGTGTAGGGATTGGGTATGGAAAAGGGAGACCAGTAAGAAGTCCATTGCAACAAACCAGGTGAAAGATGATGGTGGTTTGAGTCAGTGGAGCTAGCGGAGGAAATGGTAAGACCCAGGCGGATGCTGTATATATTTTTATGACCAGGATTTGCTACGAGATTGGGTATGAGTTGTGAAATAAGTGAGCCAAGCAAGACTGTAATAAGAGTGGAGTTGTGACTAGCTAAGATAAAAAAGACTGGGGAGGACTAACTTTGAAGGAGGGGAAATTACAAATTTGGGTTTGAGGCATGTCAAGTGTGAGGTGCCAAGTAAGCATTAAAATGCAAATATTAAATATGCAGGAGGAAAGAAGCATTTAAAGTTGGAGGAAGAGTTCGGGCTAGAGATAGAACTTTCCACAGCAGCAAGAGCAGAAAGAGCTTTGAAATCTGATGAGTCATCAAGAGAATGGTTCAGAAAAAGAAGAAAAGTGTGCCAGGGAGAAAAGAAAGACCCCTTCAAAATGAGGAATAAGCACAAGAGCATATATTTTCAGTGTTAATGGTACAATCACAGTTGGGTTTGTTTATTTGTTTATTTGTTTTAATAATGTACTTATTTTCAGTTTGTGTGTCCTGTGAAGAGACAGATGGTCCTCTTATGTAGGCAACAGTGCCAAAGACTCCTGGCTGAATTCATTCATTCAATGCATATCCGTAAGCACTGTCCATGTGCAATGCTTTTTATTAAACATCTTCCACCAAAACACAAAGAACATTTTCTCTAAGATTGTTTTCTTATCAAGTTTAGTCTCTTAATGGCTTGACTTTTGCTCTAGCTTAGTGGTTATTTTGAAGGAAAATAGTGACCGCATTTCAGAAAGTGAGTTCCAAAGGCCCAAATACTAGGATAAGGACAAGGCATAGTTGAGTTAATGAAGACTGGTCTGGAAAACCGAGATCCTGCCTCCCCATTCCTTCAGCAATGTGTTGTGGAAGGCTGATATTCTTTAGACTCTGGAAACATTAATTTAATAAATTACTTCCTTTCATTAATGCAATTATCAATTCATGACCGTAATTTTAAAGTCATCTTTTTTTCCACCTTCTGCTCCTGTGACATCTGGGTGTTATTGATTGTAAATGTCAAATTAAATTTTGAGGCATATTTTCCTTGTGCTTGGATCAATATATAACTTGAAGAACTCCTGTGATAGGACATTGAAAGTTATTCTTCACCCATGTCACATTTTAGCTGTTTTCCCCCTTCAATATTTCAGTTAGATATTGGCAGCTTTCACTTCTTGGGAGTTTGCAGGAAAATATGGTATTGCTTTGTAAACCTGAACTTCCGTAATAAGAAAAAGAGATGTGAGATCTTGAATCATATGTATATTAACTTACTTTAAACAAACCCAATGTAAGAAGATCCAAATTTACAAAAGTCAATTAAGTTGCCCCAAATACGTACATTTTTTATTTTTACCAAAGTATCCTTCCTTTATCAAAATAATTTAGCACAGGAGTCCTTCAGTCATTTAAGAATGCTTTATTTATAACTTTTTAAGAACTCAGATTTTGCATATAGAAAAATATTTTCTAAAGGTCACTGAATTTAAGAAATTCAGAAAAACTGATCTCAAAGCATTCCCTTAGTTTTTAGCCATTCAGTCACTTATTCATCCAGTAAACATTACTGAGCAACTACTATATACCAGACTTGGAGCTAGCCAGGTATAAAAGCTGGTTCTGCAGGAGAGAGAAACACCCCCACCAGTAGTTCTGAGACAGAAAGAGACTCTAGAAAACAGTATTGTTTATGGCAGTTCTTCACATTTTTTGCTGAAAGCTATGTAATATAAATAGATCACCCACTACCTCTATGAAATCCCCAATAGAGCCAATATTTCTTACTCATATTGTTTAGTGAATCTCTTTGGGGAAAACTCAAGCGGTGCCAAGTTCTTGTACAAGGTTGGCATGGGGTAGAAACAGAGGCAGTGTGCACAGACACAGAAGCTAAAGTAGTGAGGATGGCTACATTTTGGTTGCCCTCTATTAAAACACTTCTCAAGTTAGAGTAGAAGAAGCTGCAGACTTAGCACTATATTTCCAAACCTACCCCTCTACTAAATGGTGTTTCGTTTGGAATCCCGGGTGCCTGGTCCTCACCTTCATCCTGTCGGTAATTAATGAATGCTCACTGGCAGAATGATCAATTGATTGTAGACTATTTCCGCCTGAGAAATAGCAGGGCATATCCCCACATCACAACCAGTGCAAACATCAGACAGAATTGTTAAGCAGGACACAAGCCAATAAGCCAACTCAGGCACTGAGGCTAAGAGAAGGTAGACCTGATTCCCTCCATGGACAGTGTTGCATTCTGTGGTATATGCTTATTCTGACTGAGACTCAGGGAAAGAGGCACACATTGCAGTCCCAAAGGCTGATTCAACCAAGACGATGGCAGTAACTGAGCTCAACAACAAGCAGTACTCTGTGGGCGTGGGGAGGCAGACATCACCTTGTTGTCCCGTGGCTCCTCATCTTCTATTCCTGCCCCCCATAACCTTTTACCAGTTCTCATTTCATGGGATTCAGGTTTGCTTCTCCTAATGAGTCAGCGGACATGTGGGATATAGTTGAGCCTATGTTTGTCAAAAATCAATGTAGAGGAGAAAAGTAGATTCTAATAAATAGTCCTGGCTGTGTTCTCATCAGAAAACAAAGAGACAAAAATTAAGTTTAGAATGCATTTTGGAATAGAACATTACAGTTTTCAAAGGTTTCAAAATATTTTATATTGAGTCCTCACAGTAGTCTCTTGAGGTAGAAAGAGACAGAATAAGACATGAAAAAGAAATAGATTTGGATGTGGAAAAGGCTGAGTATATATCTTGGCTGACCACATACCAGTTATAGGGCCTTGGATAACTATCTGAATGCTTTTGTGCTTCACTTTTATCATCTATAATATGGAGATTAAATCGTCTTATCCTTACAGGGTAAGAAATAAGTAAGAAAATTCTAGAATCCATAAAAAATATTTGTTATTATTTATTCAGTCAAAAAATATTTATTGAGCACCTATCTTGGCCCTAAGATAAGAAGTGAAAAAAACTTTGTGGTCATGGAACTTGTATTTTAGTGAGTGTGTATGCATGCATGTGTATGTGTAAATAAGATAAATAAGCAAAATATATGGCATATAGTAGGTCATATGGGGATAAGTGTTATGGAGAAAAATAGAAAGGAAAACACAGAGGAGAGAGGTAGGGGTGGGGAGGATCTGCAATTTTAAATACGGTGAAAAATCTGGGACTCAGAAAGAACAGTTGGGAGAAGGGCCTACCACGAAAAGGCAACAACAAGAGCAAATCACTAATAGGGAGACTACTCCAGACATATCTGAGGCACATCAAGAAGACCCATGTGGTTGGAGCTGAGGAGGTGAGGGGGAGTGTAATAGGATATCTGTATAGTAGGAGCCTGATCCTCTAATGTCTTATGAGAAATTATAAGAACTTTGGCTCTAACTGAGATGGGTAGGCATTGGAGAAGAGGAGGTTCATGATCTGACATATGTTTTAATTCATTCTCCCCCATTTTGATGGTTAAAGAATCAAGTCTCAAGGAAGTTGAGAAATTTCCAAAGATTATTTGTTGATCCTGAAACTAAAACCTAAAGCTTCCAACCTCTAGTTGAGCATTATACAGAGGGCAGAGGAAATGAGCGAGGTAAGATCAGTTAACCATGTGTACAGGTCCAATCTGGGCAGGATGTAGGTATAGCAGTGCCCCTGCAACCAAGCTGCTCCGAACGGGAGCTCCAACATCATGTGTGAGCTCATCTGTAAGAATTATGCTTTAGTGTGGAGAAAATCACCAAAGCCGTTGGCTCTGCCCTCATTGAGTCCAATCATACTATCACATGCCTCCCAAACTGGCAATCTAGCTACTAACAGCATCTTACTTTCCTGCTGAATTCTGTATTATGGAAAGGGCAAGCTATTTCTCAGTACTTAAGGCCTGGTATTTCAAATAGGGGTAACTATAGCTTCTAACATTCTGTAAGGAAGGCATTTCTAAAGTGGCTATCAAAAATACATATTCATTTAGTTATTGAGAATGTAAAAGCAATACCTTACTTCTACCTGTGGGGAACATCATTTTTCCAGCTGCAATTTGTTCATAAAAAAGCAATATTTGTGCCAAGAACTCAAGTGAAACAAATGTACATCTTGATGGGAAGTGTCCACACTAATTCAGAGCTGTAAAATAAGATTTTTAAATTCACCTTTCTGTGATTTGGCATTTGCAACTTCTACATAATTTAACTCATGTTGAGGTATTTGAAAGGAGTCAGGGTATAGCACTACATGGTGAAATACAGAGCTGATGCTCTGAAATTTCCACTGTACCTTTCAAAGGTGCTTATTTTTGAAGTATGCTGTTAGGCATCCTATCATCGTTCTTTCTTTGAAATGTCACCCTTGTTCTGTCAAAGGCTCCTGTTTGCGTGTCTGACTAGCTTTGCAAATGTCTGACAGGAAATTGTCAGGAAAAGCTATAAAGGGAGATGTCTTTTGTCTCTAAGTGGAGAAGATGGTGATTTTTGGACAGCACAGATTGGCTGAACAAATGCTAGGTGAGTTCGCCAGCTCCTTTGAAAGGCATAAAGATAATGTCAAAGAGTTGAGCAATTTCTTAGTCCCACTGCTCCCATGCAATTCTCCCACCACTACCTCCATCGAGCAGCTCCAGATAAACTCTCTGGAGCTTCCCATGACTTTTGACATTTCGATGTCTCCTCACATGGACAGGTCTTTTCACTACTATAACCTCTTCATGAATGTTCAGGCAAAATGAGATTGGGACCCCATGAATAAGGTAAATTTAGAATGGGATCTTTAACTCCGAAACGTATCACCTGGAATTTATTTTAGAACCTTCAACAAGAAGGACGAATGTTCGCAAATCCATCTGTTAAGACTGAAGAAATCAAAGCATCTTGTGATCTCAGTGCCAATCTTCTCATTAACTCGTACTGAATATCTGAACAACACTGTAGGAGTCAAAGCTCCCCAGCCTTCAGGGGTTCACAGCAGCACAGACTCTCAGTACTTAAGCAACTGAACTGTAGGGTTGACCCAGATCTAGGCTTCTGATGTCTACAATCTCCCAACAGAGTTATTAAACATTCTGAGAAGAGCAGAGTGTGAGAACTCAACTCACATTTTACAAAATGTATTTTCAGGGTAATAAGATGATGCTTCAAAAAGGAATAAAAGCTTGCACATCTCCATGAAAGGCAGAATTCTAAGCTGGCCCTCAAAATTTCTGTCCTTTGATATACACACCTTGTATAATTTCCTCCCCTTGAGTATGGGTGGAATATGTGAACATGATAGGCTGTCATCCCTGTGATTATGTCACTTTACATGACAAAAAGGATTTTTCAGATGTAATTAAGGTTACTAATCAGTTGTCTTTAAATTAATTGAAAGGGAGATTATCCAGGTGGAACAGAATCATGTGAGCTCTTTAAAGCTGGGTTTAGAGGTTAAAGGTTTGAAGTAAAAAAAACATACTCCTGCTGGCCTCAAAGAAGCAATAGTTGGCAGCCTCTAGGAGCTGAGAGTGAGTCATACTCAAAAGCCAGCAAAAAAAATTTGAATCTCAGTTTGATAGCTGCAAGGAACTGAATTCTGCCAGCAACATAAATGAACGTGGATAAGAACCCAAAACCTAAAATGAGCTCACAGCCCAGCCGACACCATGATTTCAGCCGTGTGAGACCCTGAGCAGAAAATCCAGCTAAGTGAAACCTGGACTTCTGACCTACAGAAAATGTGAGATAATAAATATTGTTTACAGTCACTAAGTTTGTGGTAATTTGTTACTCAGCAAAAGAAAATGAATACTTTTTTCCTTCCACCTTGGAAAAGGGGCCAATCTAAGGACCTGGCCTCTAAGTTGTATAGGAAAGGATATGTACTCTGTTATAGTGAACTAGAAGTTAGTTGTGAAGAGTCTTTTTGACTACTGAAGAATGAAAGTAGGAGACTGAATGCTTTCATATGCGAGAGCCTAATGAAGATGTGGATAGTACCACAGATTGGGAAGGGGAGAGGTCAAGTGTTTACACATCAGGGCTGCATCCCTAAATAGAGCCCACAGTGTATCCCTGACCACAAATTACATGGATGAGTTGACCAGGAGAAGGAAGACTGCAAAAGATGGGTTAGCATGCCCAAGCGGTGTGCAGGACTGGAAAACCATCCTCACCAGGACTGAGGTCATGGGGACATTGTCTGGTCAGAATCAATCAACACCTTATCCATCAATCACAGAGTCCTCATGTGAATGAGATCCATGTTCTGTGTTTGATATATAGTTAGTCCACCCTTCTGAGTGCCAGGCATGGTTCTAGTCACTGAGATACATCCCTGACCAGCCCAAAATCTGGAACAATCTTTCATTCTAATGTGAGGGAACTACAAATACAAGTAAACCAATAATTGAATAAAATAACTATTGACCTCCATTTATAGCCTCGAATTTCTTATGTTTCTAACTATTACCAACAAAGATCCTTCTTGAATTGAAAAAAAAAAAACCCATTTCCATGAACCTTCTAGCACTACTGAATTTGACCTCGCAGGCCCTCATCAGCTGGGTTCCTCTCTAATGAGGCCCCAAGTCACTCATATGCTACTGAAACTGGGCCACCCAGAATTGAATGTGGTATTACAGTTGTGACTAAGCCAATGCAGGGAAGAATAGGGAATCAAACACAAAGTATCTGAGTAGTTTCCTCTTCTATCCTTTCATCGGTTGGGATTCCATTTACCAGACTATCAGGTGATAGGCTGTGTCTAGGAAAGGGTAGTGCCTTAGCTTGGGTCCCTCTAAAATCACAGCCTGAGACAAGGATTTTGATGTGAGTAGATTGTTTAAGAGGCAAGTCCACAGAGCCTAAGTGGGAAAATGGGGGAAGCCACACAAGGTATGGGGCAAAGGGTGCTGTTGGCGACTGAGACTCAGCCAGCTAAGGATCTTCTGAGAAATCGTGATGTCTCAGAACCATCTCACCAGAAGACAAGAAGGCAGGAGCATTTATCTCCCCTCCACTAGTTGAGGTTGTCGCCAAGCACATAAGTTCCCTGAAAGTTCTGACTTGTGTCTGTATGCAGCAAAGCACACTTCCCTAGTGCCAGAGAGAGTCCTAAAACAGAGACCAGGTGCTCCAGGTAGGAGATCTTCAGCCTGTGGGAGACAGGCTACCTTAGCTGCCAGTGACCTCGGGTGGTCAGAGGAGGGCTGGAGGAGAGCATCAGCAGTATCTGCTAAAGATGGTCAAACAGGTATGTGAAGCCAAGGATATTGTAGAGGCCCTGTCCTTGTCATGCTGCAAAAATCTGGCAAAGTTTCTGTTACTTCAGGCATCAATTTCTTTAACTCTATGATTCTATGGTCTTTATTTTATATATTTGTAAAAGAAAATTTTAATAACTAAATGTATATGGTTTGCAGTCTTAGCCAAAGAATCATTTAAACAAGCTCAAAGCCACATGTACTTTGAAGATTTTTTAAGACTTGTACAAAAATGGGATGAGGTGGGAATAAGGAGAGTTCAACAGAGAGCTCACAGGAGGAGTGCAGGGATCATTTAAAATTTCATTTTATTTAGATACTTAGCTTTATTTGGGGAAGATTTTCGTTTTCTGAAATAGCACAACTTGAAAGGCATTTTCTTCTTGACAAAATCCAGGGAAGTGTAAAAGTTATTGTAGGGGTTCTTATATCACTGTGACTGGCATCTTTGCACAATACAGTGAAGGAAAGCATTAGCTCCCACTTTCCATGGCTCTAACAGTTAATTAGAAACATTAGCTACTGCTTTAGAGACACAGTCAGTGAAGACTCTATAACATACAACTAGATGTAGAAAAGCAGAGAATTTGTTTATATCAACCATGATATAGGAATATGGCCAGCCTGGAGAAGGCTATTGTGAAAAAACTGAAACTGGCAGAAACGCAAAAAGAGCAGAAATTCATGCAGGAGCGGGATGAGGGAAGAGAGAGTGATGATAGAATTCTATTTGCCTCACCTCTCTGGGTGATAGAGAAAGACCAAGAGTTAACACCAGAAAGTACATTATGTTGAAATACACTGTTTGGTAAGTTACACCTGATTTTTTTATGGGCTAAATTTTGACCTTACTTAACTATGTTTATTATATTTTTTAACTGCTGAATTAAAAGACCTCATTTAGATACAGCTAAAAAAAAACTTGGAAAAATTTGGGTCCAATTTGACCATAGCAGTCAAGACCCTTGTGCCCAGGTAAATGGTAACCTTGGAGAGTTCTGCTAGAAGAGACAGCCTGTCTGAGGGGGACCCAGGTGAACGCCAGTCAGTGAACTCACTAAATCAGGTTTACCCTGGCACAAAGTCTAGTCAATCCAGGCTTGTAAGGGTCCTTGGCATCCCTCCCTGACTGGACGCTCATTCTCGTTTTCCTTTGCTTATCCGGCTCTTTCTTCCCATTCTCCAAATGTTGGAGTGCTCGAGAATGCAGCCTTCGCATCTCTTTTTTTTTTTTTTTTTACATATGAACATACATTTATTCATATCAAGAAAATACATGCCTGTGACTCTCATCTCTCTTTTTTTTTTTTTTTTTTATTATGGGTAAAAATCAAAATTCTCACAATACATACAAACATTTGCAAAATGATATATAAATATATGTGCATATATGTGTATTTGCTTACAAAAATGTTATTTATATATATATATATATATACATATATTTTAAGAGGTGCTTAGATTACCTAAAATATTACATGGAACCCACTGGGATTCCCATGTTGCCCACCTCCCACACCTCCCACCACATCCCACACAAGCATCTCTTGACTTCTGCATCTATACTCACCCAACAGGAAATTGTCTTCAACTTATTGATGAGACTTCTCTGATCACCTACTTTAAAATAGATTCTCTCAACACCCTATATTTCCTTATTCTGTATTATTTTACCCCATAGCACTTTTTACCATCTGAAGTTTTATAGACTAACTTGTCTATTGCTTATTTGCCATTGCCTATTAGACTATAAGTTCCATGAGAGCAGATTTTTTTTTTTGTTCACTGCTATATCTCCCACTCTTGGAATAATTAAAGGTGCTCAACAGGCATTCTTTGAGTGAAAGAATATATGCTTGCAAATCACAAAAATATATCCTAGAAAAATATACTGTAATTCAAAATCTTTGCAATTTCAACCTTCATTCTGTTGCTGGAATGTTTAAGTGGTGGTACTATGAGTCTATTTCAGTTGGACACAGAAGGAAAATTAATGTCGGAAATTTCTCTCCATTTGGTATATTGATTCCTTTTCTTTTAAGAAAAAATATTCTTGCCTAAATGTACAGTAGCACCTTTGAGGATTCATTATCCCACAGTCATTTCTAAGCCATGCCTTTCAAATTAGCAGAACTGGAAGGCCAAGAATTTTACCAGTGGCAGAAGCTAGGGAGAGAAAATGGAGGCCTCTTTTCCAAGAATTACTGGTATTCTTGTCTGGCAGAGCCTCATTTGGCTGACCCTAAGGTCATATTGCAAAGCCAAGCTTAAATTGCCCTTGCAAAGACTGGCATTTCTTATTACCTCCTTAAACTCTTTAGCCATTACCATTTCAGTTTTATGTTTTTTAATTAGCATTCTCTTTTTTAGTTTTATTTGTTTTATTTGCTTATTTAGTTATTTATATTTTGCCAGAGCCCGAAGATGGTTTTCTCACAGGGCAAAAATTAAATGTCAGCAAATAGATAAATTCAAGCCAAATGGACCCTCTTCCATAACTGATGGGTTTGGCTTGGTACACCCGAGTCCCCTGGATTGCTATCACGATCTCTAGAACCGATCAAAGAACTAATTGAGTCAGGAGGAACTTTTATTATGTAACTTTTTATTTTTCCAAACCATGAAACCTGAAAAGGAAATGAGTAAACTTCATGCAATATTCTCCTTTCCTTAATGTGCTTCCTCAGTGCATGTCAGAATACTGGTATTCAATAATTAAACTAATAATACGGCGCATTTGCAATGTGTTAAGCATTTTGATTAGAAGTCGGAGAAACAAAAAGAAATACTACCCTGCTTGGGAGGCGCTCACAGTAAAATGAGGTATACCGTACCACAGGAATTATTATATTAAAATTAGTTAATTAGTTAAAATGTTATGGTTTCACAGAGTTATGAATGACATTGATATTAACTTCAAAGAGAAAGTGATATTTGAGAAAGAGCTTTAAAGACAAGTGGGATTTTATCAATACAGGAAGTTAGTGTTCTGTTTGTGTGGGGGGAGGTTGGAGAGAGCATCACTCACGGTCATGGAGAAAAGGGGAAAGATAGAGTAGTTCTGGAAAGAACATTCTAGGCTAAATAAGAGCACGTGAAAAGATGAAATCGTTGGCATAGGAACTGAAATCCCATCATGATGTTAGACCATAACGTAGAAAAGAATCACTGCCTAGGAAGGAAAGCAATGTCTGCGTTTCATTAACAAGACTGTTTGAAATGAAGAACCATGGCCTCATTTTCCTGATAGTCAGAAGTAACTTTCAGCTTCAACCTTCACTGGGATCCTCTGAGATCGCTGAAAAAAACTCAGGAACAATATGCAAATGTGGCATTTCCAATTAAGTGTAAATAGTGCTATCACTGATAACAAGCAATGGGAATGACAACAGAATCTAGGCATTAAATAGGTATTGCTCGGTTGCATATGGCTGAAGATGAATCATTTCCTTAGAATCCTCGTCACTAAACACATAATGGGATAGAGAGAAAGAGACATGGCATTTTCTGTCTCTGTGTCGCCAGTTCTTCAATACATAAGTAGAGTTAAACAGATGAGTCAGTTTAAATCTGTGGTCTTTCTACCTGTCCAAGAAAAAGTGATTGTTCTAGAAACTGACATCAGCCCTGACATACGCAGAAGAAGAGCTTGCTTGTCCTATTATGTATGAATCCGTGTGTAATCCTCCGGGTTAGTTTGGAAAGCTAAGTCAAATATTACAAGGGACCTTTAGATTGGGAACAAAGTCAGAAATAAGTATAACACAAGCACATTAAAGGGAGGCAATTAAATGCAAACAAACACTATTGCAGTTCCCTCCTAAGGAAATATAATTAGATTGCCAACTAGATGGCTTTTGGATTATTTGCATTCTTGAAAGTTTAGTGACTTCCTGGCATTTCATTTCCTAGGAAACCACAAGTTTCCACTGTTATGGCCTATACAGATTTTCTCACGTGCTTTGGGCATTTTTCTATTGTGCTTTTGTTTCTGAGACTGAGAATCACTGCAGTCCAAGAGAGGGCACCAAGTAGAAGGACAAGAATTAAGGCAAAGGAGTTCTGGCTGACTTGGAAAATGTGAACAAGCAGCATCATTATTGCAACCTCACAATACATACATTGAGCCCCAAATATCAAGCAGAGTGACTGGTTATTCTTGCTCATAACCACACTAAACAGTTCCTGGAATTAACTCCAACCTTTCTTTTGTTCTCATTTTTGTCCACTTGCCAGCCCATCAGACCTTGAAAATTAAGCTTTATTTACCATGCTGTTAGTCTCTTCCAGAGTTGAAAGTAAACTTCCAGGAGGAAACACGCCCGAGATTTCACCTGTGTCTTCTTAAAAAAGTTTTCTATGTACAGAAAGGAACTCAGGCACCTAAATAAGGGACCAAGCTGCATATGCAACCAGCGATGAAATGGGAGAGGAAGGCCAGGGAAACGTCAGTGGCAGAGATTCATGAGGAAAGCAGAACGAGTGGTCATGGACTTCCTGGCTGAACTAGCCAGGCCTGTGGAAGAATTGAGCCCCTATTGCAGTAGGAATCTGCTGGAATCAAAGCTTGCCTGGAGGCAGAAACATGGCCACTTGAGACTTATCAAATCACAAAAGGATAGGGTTCACAAAATACAGCTACTTTTGGGAGAATGCTAGATGTTCTGGGTAGGGAACATCATGACTTGATTGCTTTGCTTTAAGCTGGAAGTGTTCTTTAAAGGTTCTGAATATTCCTAGACTGATTTTTGTAGCCTGCATAACCTGGGAAAGTAGTCTTTCTCCTTAGCAGGGCTTCTTCTTAGCAAAATTATGGGATGGGCATGTTGAGTTTGTGTTCCATTTTTATTTCCCCCCAAAGTTGGCTACCAGCCACAGGTTCCCATAATTCTTCTTTAAAGGATCCAGTTAAGTCTGGCCAACCCAGAAGAGCCCTGAGCTTTGAACTTAACTGCTCACAATCCTCAAATTCCAATCCCAACTTCCTCTTCTGAATTACGTTTCTTCAGCCTGTGTTCACTAGGGAATTCAACTGGTTCAATGGAATCTAATCACTTCTAATGTGAATAGGTAATATCTGTGGTGTATGGGCAGTTTACTGGATCTTTCTGGAAGTTTACCTTAATCCCAACATGGAGCTTTCTGAATTGTGACAAAAACAATCAGACTGATGGGGAAGATATTTTAGAGTAAGAGGGCTTTGTTTTGTTGCCTACTTCTGATAACCAGAATGGGAAGCTCAGAGCTATGGGAGGTATATTCAGAAGTGTACCAGTGAAGAGAACAGCCTAATGCCAGGCTTTATAACTAGGGTTCAGCAGAGGCCAAATATTAAATAGTTTAGGCTTTGGGGGGTCATATGGTCTCTGTTGCAACTACACAACTCTGCTGTGGTAGTGCCAAAGCAGCCACAGACGAGGCATAATGAACGGGAGTGGCTGAGCTCCAATAAGACTGCTTTTTAAAAAAACAGATAATGGGTCAGGTTTGCCCTGGGGGCTATAGTCTGCTGACTTATGCTTTAGATTAATCAAAAGAAGGTACCTATTACCACCTGCCCCAGGTGAGAAGGATTTGACATCCAGGAACGTGGAGGGAAATAGTGAAATAATTGAAAGAGACCCTACCGTCTAATATATGTGTGTGTGTTTTATCTTTAGATTATATATTACATCATATCACATCACATTATATATGTATTGTATGCCATGTTATGTTATAGTGTGCTGTTACGTTATATTATTATTATATTGTAATTATATTATTATATGAAACTTCATTCACCTACAGGACTCCTTTAAATTATAATCTCTTCACCACTGGTGGATTTGTACTACGTCAATTTAACTAAGCCTAAACTACGTTTCTGGGTTAGGACAAATGTCACCCATAAGAGACGTTATGGATGAGGGTTGGAGGAAGGCAGCCTTTAAGCAACGACCAATATTTTACACTGTCAGGGTTGGTGCAGGTACCAGGTGCTGTTGCAGCTCACACAGGCTGCAGCTGGCCTGGCCCACGTGGTTGATATGAGGCTGCATCTGGGCTCTCAGCTCCTTTTGATCCTGCCGGAGCTCCTCTTTCAGATTCTGCAAATCCTGGGTCACGTTCATGTGTGTAACTCTGTGGCAAAGAGCACCAGCTTCTTGGGCAGCAGGTCACCTGCATCAGCAAAGCTGGGGCCCTGGTGGGAGGCAGACACAGGTCCCAGTTTGAACTCCTGGGTTCCAGCTTCCTCTTGCAATTTGAGCTCCTGGTGTCCCCTACTTTACACTCATCTCTCCTTCCAGGTTGCCTCCCCTGCTGACTTCAGGCCCAGAAGCAAGTGTAGAAATAATAGCTTTATCTGGACTGCTTAATAAACTCCCACAATTGCATTAAGCCAATCTCCTATAATCAATTCCCTATTCTATATCACTCGTAGTGGTTCAGCTTTTCTGATCGAAACCTGTTACGTCCTCCCAACCTAAAACATTTCTTGTTCAGAGAAAGGAGATCCAAGACTTAACAAATTAAAAGTACTGGGTTTTTAAAATGTAATAATAACGATGTTATTTCTCTTTTGTGAAGGTCACCCTATTCCATTCTGTAAATGCTTCGCTGATTCTGTGATGATCCTGACCTGTTTGTCAATAGGGTGTGGACTCTGATTTATTTCCTTCTCCTCTAGGACCAAGAATGCACATTATTGAGATGGCTGGTAGAGGGATATTGTCATAGCCTCTTGTTCTAAAACTAAGCAAAGCCATCTGGCCCTTAGAGGAATTGAACCCACATCATTGACCTCAATTAGCACCAGGCTTTAACCAACTGCAGAAATGAAAACTGTAATTAATCTGTTTGTCCTTCTCTCCAGTCGTTCCAAATTGCAATCTTCTATCCATATTTACCCTCTGATTCCCAAAAGTTCATCCTCCCAGGCAAGCTACATTGGTGAAGGCATGACATCACAGCATCGTCACTATTAGAGGTTGAAAGATTGCAGAAGACCATATTTTTAACTGCTTTTCATGGTAGCCCTACCCCCAAGCTCACACCAGATGAGATAAGTAAAAGTGAGAGGTGAAGTTACATGGCCAAAGTCACACAGTGTTCAGTTAATGAGAGTCCACTACTTCTCATCCCAGCCGTCTTTCCCCAGCACTATACTTCTACTTGGCTCCTTGGAAAAGGAAAACATCTTTTCAGTTACATTCTGCATTAGGTTCAGTAAGTGAATTTGGTTGGGTTATATACTTTAATATAAAAATACATGCAAATCTCATTCATTTGAACAATTAGAACAGTTGTATTATGTTTTATACTCTCAGTTCTTCTTGATTTCAACTTTGATAACAATTTGAAAGCAGAGGAAACTGAATATAAGAAGTACTCCCTTCAACTACCTAATTACTTCTGCCCCTTATGGTCTTTTGTCTCCAAGACTGAGGACATTAACTGTAAATGACTTCCAACAAGTATCCTAAACATATGCTTCTTGGACTCTTGATGTATTAGCTCATTTGTGCTTTCTTCTATTGTCCTATAGACCAGCGCAGATAAGAACTAAATCTTAATGGATAAAGGTCACAGGAGAAAGATTGTCTGCTATTTCTAAAGTTTCGTTTCCATTTTATCTCATGTAACTCTTTATCTTCATTAAGACCAGCAGTGCTTTCAGTTGAAAACCTTTATGAGGTCCATTTACAGATGCAGGTGAATGGATGCCAGTCTGGTAGTATGTGGAATGATGTGGTTTATGTGTCAACTGATGACATTTTAGAAATGGGTTTTCATAGTTTTGCATAAGTGAGTAATTCTGCATAGGACTGACTGCCCAGAGCAGATGGACAGCTCCTTCCAGCCGTGGACAGTTCTGCTCCATTGTAGTGGACACTGACTGCTCTTTTTAGAAAAGCTGAGGCAGCATGAAATTATTATTTCCATTTGTACATGTCTTGAGTCCCAACAAAGCCATTTTTATGTCAATTTCTTGATCAGATACTGAAGAAGGAGGCTCCAAAATTTTCCTGGCTCCAGAGCTTTTGACCAATAAAACCTCCAATACCAGCCATTATTTTTAGACTGTAATGGTGAGATAGATTTCTGTTTTAAAGATGGCAGAATAGAGGTTTCTTTCTACTTCTTCTCATAAATAGTCCCCAAGCAACAAGGAAAAAGAGAACACAAACTCCATATTTCCTAAAAATGAGTTGATTTCCATATGTAAGGAAAAGCTGTCAAAGTCAGGAAAAATCACACAGACAAAATACCTGTGACTACAGAGCTTGGAAAAGACTTCCTGGGCTCAGTTTTCTAAACTAGGTGCCATTCATTAAGGAGCAGACCCAACAATTCCATTTGCAAAAAAAAAAAAAAATCTCAAAGTAGGAACTTCTGTCTTTCATTTGGCACCGGGAACAGTTGAGAAGTTGGACTACTGAGGAAACACACAAACAAGCTGTGGTTACAGCGAGCATTTTGCAAGTGAGCTAGAGTAATGAATTGAAATATGAATTTGGAGCTGTAGCAGCTGATCTCTGTCGGATGGGAGAGAAGCAAAGCTAAACATTTCACAGGTAGAACTCTGTCATTAAGCACTTGACTTGAAATCAGGAAAAATTGCTATTGTTCCCAAATCATGGTCTAATCCCTCCACACCTGAAATAGTTGAACTAGGATGAACTCATCTCATCTCATTCAAAGATAAACTTATTAAGAATATTACCCTAAATTAGGAACTAATTTTTTTTAAAAGTCAAAAATAGCATAAAAGTAAAGGTAAAATAGCAAATACTCACTGAAAATTGTTACCATAGAGCAGATAAAAATCATGAAAACAAATAGCAATTAAATAAAAAAAGTTATGAAAAGACCCCACTTTAAAAATATCTGCTGAAAGCAGAAATGCCAGTGTTGAGGAAAACTTCAGAAAATGAACATAGGGAGATAAAAAGTAAGCTGGTAGAGCCAAGAAAAGAAGTGGGAGAAAAAATAAAACTTACTGAAATGAAAGCTCCTTTGAAAGCTGGGGAAGAGACACTTCTGAAAATGCAACAAAATACATGGTGGGCATAAATGAGCAATATAACTAAATTGAAATGGGCAAAGATGTAAAAGATGAGAGAAAAACTAAGCATGGGAGACGAAGGCTATACAACATATTCATAATTAATATCCCTCAAAAATATAATTGTATCATGGATCAGATAAAGATTCAAAGTTAGAATTTAATAAGAAATTCAACAACAACAAATATTTATTGAGCATCTCCTGTGTGCCTGGCAGTTGTATACACAATGGAAATGTAGAGGAAACAGCTGCAGTCCTGTCTCCCATCCAGCTTATATTAAAAAAGGAGAACTGAATAAAGATACTGTGAGGGCATACATATTAAAGAAAAAATGATAAAAGATAATCATCATCAAGGTATGTGTTAATAAAGTTACTGATTTAAAAGCTAAAAAAACACTATTTTGGGTATGCAGGCAAAAAGATCAAGTCACCTATAACAGGAAACACAGTCATTCAGGCCTAAATACAAAACATAAGTGAAACAATGCCTGCTAACTCCTCAAAGAAATAGAGTGTGACCTGAGAACTTCATGCACAGCCAAAGACAAAAAGCATATTTTAAAAAGCAAGGCTCAGGGAACTGTAGTCTCATGCAGCCTTTTTGAGAACCTTTGCAATGGTTTACTTCCATTAACCAAGAGGAGGGAGAGGCCAGGTGAGACTGCCACATAAATTGTCATGTGACAAGCTAAGGGCCAAGAATCCAGCAGCCAGCCCCAGAATGTCATGGTCATTGGGGAGAAACCATTGCCTTGATGATGTTTTGATTTGGACTTTCTCTTTGCCTTAAAACCATAAGCTAATAAATTCCCATTGTTTAAGCCACCCCATTGCATGGTGTTTCCTTGATCAGCTAAGGAAACTAAAACAGCATACAAGGAAAGGCAATAAAATTAAGACTAGTAATATATTCTATATATTAAAAGTGTTGAATCCAGGAATAAAAGCATTAAATGTAACAAGGAAAGGCAGTTTGTAATAATAAATGGAATAACCACAGGGAAAGATATGACAGTGATAAATAACTACTAACCAAAAAACATAGAACAAGAGCCCATAACGAATAAAAATTATAATAAATGTAAAAATAAATAAATGGAAACATATTAGTAGTAGGGGATGATTTTTATTCATATTTTTCCGCCCACAGCAGGTGAAGTAAATAAAATTAAGTATAGGTAACAAAAAATCTAAATGACAGAACATGGCATATCTAATTGAAATTTATCAAGCTTTATAATTTGAAAGAGATAAAGTTATTTTCAATGCATAATATGATTATAATATATTAGGCCTCAAAGAAAACCACAATAAAGTTTCCCATGTAGAAATAGTGCAAACAACATTCTTTGATAACTATATTGTAAAACTAAAAACAATAGCAAAGCTTGAACACAAAATGATCCTTCTAACTGTAAACTGTAAATACTCTAACTTAAAGTTATAGTCAAACTAGAAATCACAAGTGAAATTTCAGCATGCCTAAAAGTAATAATGAAAATGCTCACTAGGTTAGAAAAATCACTAGGTTAGAAAAAAAAAAAAAGAAAGAAAGAAAAAAATAATAAAACAAACAAACAAACAAAAAAAGAAAATGCTACACATCAGGACTGATTTTACACAGTCTTATAGAAAATAGAAGAGGAGAGAACACTTCCCTACTCATTTTCATAAGTCAAGTGTTGCTGTGATACCACAAACCAGGCAAAGAGAGTAAGAAAAAGGAAACCACAGACAGCTATCTCTCATGGACATAGTGCAATAATCCTCAACAAAATGTTAGTAAATCAAATCCTACAATGTCATAAGAAGAATTGTACACTATGATCAAGTGGTATTTATTCCATGTGTGCAAAGCTAGTTGAACAATAAAAAGCCAATCAGTGTGATCCAATAAAGAAGAAAAATCATATCCATTGACACAGAAAAAGATTTTGGGAAAAAGAAAAAAATCATTCATGATTTAAAAAAAAAAAAAAAAAGGCCAGAACCAAGATAAGGATGGCTGCTGTCACCACTCTTATTCAATAAGGTACTGGAAGTTTAGCTACTGCAATAAGGCAAGGCAAAGAAATAAAAGGTCTAGAGATTGGAAAGGAAGAAATAAAACCATGCCTATTTGCAGATGTTATGATTTATATGTAGAAAAGCCCAATGAATCCACAAAAAACTTGTAGAACTATTAAGAGTGTTCAGCAAGATCACAGAATGCAAGCAAAACTCAATCACATGTCTATATACTAACAATGAAAACATGAGATCCAAAATTTAAAACATAATACCATTTGCAATCATGTCAAAGAAGTTTTATCACTTAGGTATACACTAAGCCTAACAGGTACACTAAAATTATAAAATGCTAATGAAAGTCAAAGACTAAAAAATAAATGGAAAGATATAACGTGTTCATAGTTAAGAAGATTAGACATAAGAAATTCTCTACAAAATGATCTATATTTACAAAATAATCTATAAATTTTTTTTTTTTTTTTGTAAATATAGACAAACTGATTCTAAATCAGTTTTCCACAAGCACAGGCTGTGGAAAAGCTAAGCAATCTTGACAAAGAAGAATAAAGTGAGAGGATAACTCTACCTGATATTAAGCTTATCTAGAGAGTATGATATTGGCAGAAGCATAGACAAATGGAACAGAATAGAGAATTTAAAAATAGACCCACACAAAGATGCTCAAGTAATTTTGACAAAGGTACAAATGTATTTCAAAGGAGGAAGGGTAGCCTTTTCAACAAACGGTGCTGGCGAAGGTGGGACATTCATAGATTAAGAAAATAATAATAATAAAAGAACCTCAACCTAATTTCACACCTTTTACAAAATTAAATCAAAATGGATCATAGACCTAAATGGAAAATGGAAAACCAGAAAATTTAGGAAAAAACCATAGAAGAAAATATTCAAGATCTAGGGCTAGGAGCATGACTCATCAAATGAAAAATTGCTGAATTGGACTTCATCAGAGTTAAAAACTTTTGCTCTGTGAAATCCCATGTGAAGAGTATATAAAAGCAAAGTACAGACTGGGAGAAAATATGTGCCAACCACATATCTGACAAAATGACTAGTATCTGGAATATATTTAAAAATTCTTAAAACTCAACAGTAAAAATCAAACAATTCAATTAGAAAACGGGCAAAAGACATGAATAGACATTTCAACAAAGAGGATATATAGTGGCAAATAAGCATATGAGAAAATGTTCAACATCATTGGCAATGTAAATTAATGTAAATTAAAATTAATGTTAAATTAAATGTAAAGGTACATTTACCTAATGTAAAATAAAACAATGAAATATCACTACACATCTATCAGAATGGCTAAAACGATGACAAGGAAACTGGATCACTCATCTATTGCTATTGGGTATATAAAATGGTACAGCCCTCTGGAAAACAGTTTGGCAGCTTCTTAAAACACTAAGCACACAACTACCAAATATGACCCAGCAATTGCTTTCCTAGATATTTATCACAGAGAAATAAAAACTCATCTTTACACAAAAACCTGGCAACCCAGCAGAACCAGCAAGCAGAATCCTGCTATAACAAGTGGCATGGACCTGGAGAGACCTTGTTCCTGTGAGCAAAGTCATTCACTGGAAATGTCCTTAACAAACACCTGGGAACAATCTAAATGTCCCTTTGTATGGGCACTGATTTAGAAATGGACTACTACTGTACAGTGGTTGAAATGATTGAAACAGTATTGTGTGTCCTCATAAGTTATAATCTAAAATATATTAAATGAGCAAAAAGGTTAAAAACCATTTGCATATTATGCCACATATGTGATAAATCATACAACATATATAAATCATATAGTCGTGTGCATATTACACATTGCAGATATGATATATATAGAGAGAGAGAAAGAAGATTTTTTTCAATAGTTCTAGAAGGTTTACAAATTTTGAAATGAATTCCCTTAGTTTTTATGCCAGGTTGAGGTGGATTTTATTTTACTTCAATTGAACACATTCTAATGAAATGCCCCCTAAGACTTAAGACTTTGGGGTGATTGAGGAGCCACATTACTCCCTTTCTATTTCTCTGTATACTTGTTCCCATTATAACAGCACAATCAAAAATCAATTCACCCCATGAAATGGGCAGTGGAACTTGAGTTTTGACCAATAACATCTAATCCAGAACCTCTCCTAAATACAACTACCAAGGCAATATTTCACATATGTTAATATCTCCTCCTGAACCACAGGAAGCTGTAAGAAAAGACCATCTCTGAATTATACCAGCTTTTTGAAAACTATAAAGTTTTGCCTCTTTGCATCAACCCTATGGCCAGCAGACAATCAGAATTGTTGAGTGGGGAGAATCTTTATCTAATCATAAATCTCCTATCTTATGTCAGAGAGGTAAACTGACTTGCCCAGATCATAAACCAGTGAGAGGAAATCCTAGACTCTTAAATTCAAATTTATTTGGCCATTACTACATGGCCAAATAGCTAATAAAAATGTGCTCAAGTGCCTTTGAAAGATTAGAGTGGATTCCAAGTTCATGGAGTGTTGACACCATGATCCATATAGTTCATTTTCCCTTGCAATGATATATGAAAGGAATCTTCTTTCTGACCAGAGAAAACAAAAGCTGGGGGATGTACACATCAACCACAAACATCCATATAGACATTGTTTAATGGACGAGAACAAATAGCCTGTGTTCTCATTAAAGAGCTCTTTGTGATGGCTCCAGAGTATGCTCATAAATGTAATTTACTCCATGGCTGTCAAGGCTTCCTGACTAATTGTTCCCTAGTCCCTTGATTGTTTTGAACAAGCAATGTTGACTGGCTTAAAATATCAGGTAGCTCAAATGAGCAGTAATATAGAATGAGTATTTTTCAGAACAGCCTTGTGACTCGGGACAGTATGTCATTTCCATCAAAAAGATAAAACAGCATAGAGATGTCAGGCCCAGAGATGGGTCTTTTAAACAGCCAAGAAGAGAATGACAGAAATCCTGAAATTCACAGCATTGTGAGTAAAGATCGCCATGACTTTCCCTCAGACCCAGCTCCTCAGGTGTGTCTGGCCACAGCGTACACCCTAGAAGCAGAATGTCCAGGTTGGAATCTTGGCTCTTCCACCTACTAGCTCTGTGACCTTGGGTGAAATGGAGTTAATAATTCCTGCTTCAGATAGTTATTTTATTTCTGACCTAGCACTCGCCCAACCTGAACACAATCACCAGGTGCTCAGAATTGAATGTTAAGCATATGTCAGGCCCTCTGCTCTGCTGGGGGCACGTGGAGAAGAGTAAAACATGGTCTTGGTCTTGTAGAGCTTGAAGATGATGGCATAGGGGGAAAAAGAGAAGGTAGGCACAATAAAAGAGAGGCAGGCCAAGTTCTTCAGGGATTAGGAGTGGGGCAAAGTTACCTTCAGTCTAAGGGAATTGGTAATTTCTTCATGAATATGATTGGAGATAAGACTTGTAAGAGAGTAAAGTTTTGACAATAAAGGGATGGGGTTATAGAGGACATTTTTTAGCACCTTGGAAAATGCATTTTGGTTTCAATAAATAGTAGAGAAATAGTGAGAGAAAATATCAAATTTAGGTTAGGACAGCATTAATTTGGAGGAATTTTTTCATTAGGAGGAATTTGGACTTGATTTGGTAAGTAATACGCAACAAGTTAATGTTTTGAGCAAGATAATCATGTGATTGTAACTTGGCTTTAGGAATATTACTTGAACCACAGCATGTGCAAATATGAATTAGAAGGGAGAAACTGGTAGTAGTAGGGATACTGCAGGAGATATTATTGTACTAATTTCCTGAAGATAAAAGGCAAATTGCCTGCCCTTATGGAACTTACATTTCGGCAGGGAGATATATGAAATATAAATGAACAAATAAGTATGTAATGATACTGGCATGCCATGATACATTTTAAGAATAGTAAAGCAGGATAAAAGGATGAAGTAAGATAGGGACTGATATTCCATATAGTGGAGATCAAGGAAGGGCTCTCTGAGGAAGTGAATTCTGAACAAAGACTAAATAAAGTGAAACTGTTTGAGACAGAAAAATATTTCATTGTCGGCAGAATACCAAGGAAGCCAGTGGCACTAGAATGGAGTGAGCAAAGCAGCAAGAAGTAGATGGTGTTTGAGAAGGACAGATTTAAGTCATGGTGAGGAGTTTAGATTTTATTCTGAAAAATTGATGCATTTGGATTCCCAGCACACTCCACAAGTTTTTGATCTTGTTGCTTCCACTCTCAGGTTCCAAGCCATTGATAGCAAGGTAGACTGTAATGCCACTATCTCTGGTACTCTAGGTTTGGAACTCCAGTGAATAATTTGGACCTGTAAAATGTTCTTTTACCAGTTTAACCCATTGAAGCTCTGGAAAGAGGCCACCCATTTTGCATAGAAGGTAGGGTATCACCCTGAAGGGGTCAACATTTATATTAGCAATCATCGAAGGAAGAACCACATCCCTTGGTAAGAGATGGAATTTGGAAGACTATCTTTAGCAGAGCTGGAAGAGTCTTTTCTCTGGACTGCTACCTTGGGCCTGGATATCAAGGAATATATGTTAGTGATCCCCAGGTGCCAAGTTACATCAGAATCACCCATAGTGCCTTAATAAGTAAAGAGTCTCAGGTTCCATCTGCTGGGGCAGTCATGGCCACATGCCCAGCTGCCATCTTCCAGCCCAGCCTGTCATCGCCTCCTTTTCAATTGTGTGAGGATATTTTGGTCAGTTTCCATTCCACAATCTGGGAGATATTAGGTCTAATGAAAAGGCCTGACCAGACCTTAACCCTGGAAAGTGGGGACAAGCAGCCCCAGATGCTTATCAGGGCAGGAATTCTCAGAGGTCCCTTCCCCCTGAGGTAGATAAAAACTTCACACTCAATCACCACAGAGTCTCTCCCATCCCATGGGAAGAGGAGCATGCAAAGCCACCAGCCACCGACCCTGACCCTAGCAGTTGGCCTTCCTGGAAGACTGACCACGACGGGCTTCTACTTCTGCTCTGCTGGTCCCTTTGTACCATGGAAGTGATAAAATGGTCGTTTGCTAAATGCTTGTCTTGTGCCTGAGCTTGCACTGTATAGCAAGTCACTCTACAGCATCCAGGTCAGAGCTGGTGGGGTGAGAGGGAGAATGGAGCATGGGCAAGTTTTTTGCTGGTAAACTTACCAAGTTATTCTGAGCAGCCAGGCATTTGGGAATCACTTTCTAGTTAACTTCGGGCCTTTCAGCTTTACCAATCGCCATCTCTGTCCCCTCATGCCAGTGAAAATGCGGCTTTGTAATGAAGCAGGTTTGGTCAGTTGCTATTTTTGGCACTGGTTTCCATTTATTTAATCTTTCTTTGGTGTAGCCTTATTTTTAATGTTACATCCTGTTCTCTACTGCTCCATGAGGAAATCCAGTCATTTTAAAGGCAGAGAAATTGGAGCCCATAGGAGGGAAGTATTTTAACCAAAAATACACTGTACTTTAACTTAGTCTCTCTTTTAATAAAATCCTGGTGAAATAGATTATTTTCTAAGAAAAGATAGCTTAAAAATTGAATAAAGAAGGAAATACAAATAAAACAATAGACTAAGAAGAAAATTGAAAATATTATCAAATAATTAATTCAGAAAATGTGGTAATCCAGATGGTTTTATGGGTTAATTATTTCAAATTCTTAAGAAACAGATCATCACTATTTATATGAAATCTTTCAGAGCATAGATAAAGATAGAAGTTCCAAATCTTTGATGAATTTAACATATCACAAATGCCAAAATATGACAATGAACTTCAAAAGAATTATAATCCAAACCCACTTGTATATATAGATCCAGTTATCTCTAATAAATATTAAGAAATCAATCCCAGAAGTTTATTGTAAGAATACATCAAAACCAAATAAGATTTACTTCATTAATATATGGTTCAAGAGCATTTATTAATTTAATTCAATACAGAATTAAAGCAAACGTGTAAAATCATGATATCATACACTATACTACGGTATCATATCATACACTAGACTGAAAAACACTTGATAAAAGCAACACTACTTTTAAATAAAAAACAACATCCTCACAAAAAGGTAGGAGTCAAAGTTTCCTTCTTTAACATGACAGATATTGCATATTTCAAGCAGGAACAGCACCTCACTTTAACAGAAATGCCTTTCATTTTTAAAACTTAGGAACAATGCAAAAATACTTGCTATCACTCTTGTTAATTTATGTTACTCTAGCAATTTTAGCCAATGTGATGGAAGTTCATGTATTAGAAACAAAGATCCAAAATTTTCCTAATATGAATAATATTTTCTAATGTCTGCATGGAAAACTAAGATAATCAATTGGAAATAGTAAAAGTAATCAGAATTTACTAAAACAGCATGTAGTAAATATATATAAATCTTCCCTATGTAACAACAAAAGCCTATTAGAAAATAATATGGGTAATTGTCCATGTATTTAAGACCTTAAATTCCCTAAGTGGCAATTGACCCATTTATTTACTTGAGGGAACAGATAAATTAATATTGTAATCAATCAATCAATAATTATAATCATTGCTCACATTTATGGAACATTGTTATGTGTCAGACATTGTGCTAAGTGTTTTTATACATATTATTTCATTTAATGCTCAATAATCTCCTGTGAGATAGCTACTGTTATTTTTCCCCATAAGAAGAGAAAACTTAGACTTTGGGAGATTTAGTGATGTGCCTAAGTTTACTTGACTAGTAAGTAAATGTAGAAATATGGAAATAATTTTTAAACTTTACCGAGTGAACTAGAAGAAAGCTTGAATAATTCAAGGTATAATTGTATCTCTGGATAGGAAGATTCTACATTATAAGATATTAATTTTCCCAATATACACGTGTATGTTAAGTTTGAAATTAAAAGGAATAAATAAGGGAGTATAAACCTAAAAGTTTTCAGAGGAGGAAAATGAAGCAGTCTGAAGAGAAACCTCAAACATGAATTTTTGGTTGTGTAATATAAACCACCAAAAGGCTATGAGAATATATTGAATGACTTGGGGAAAAGTTTGTCATACATATTTATGTAAAAAAGCAGGAGATAATGTTTTCTATGGGGTATTATTTCTTACAGCAATGGTATTTTCAGCGCTGCCTCTTTCTTAGCTACAGCTGCTTAAAGGAGACTAGGCCTTATAGCTCGCTGAGGATGGCATTTTTAGTCATATTTTCCCGTTTCCTGTATTAAATATATTTCATAGTTGGGGTTCCACAGAGTCTTAAAGTTAGTCGTGAATTTTCCTATTTCAAAGTATTTTCCATAAGCCGCATTGCAGGGGTGAATATGTGTTCCCTGGGTGCTCATGCTGGGTTGAGGAAAGCTCTATCCAGGCTCCCCATGGGCTCTGTGTTTGCCAGCAGACAGTGTAGAGTGGCTTGCCCAGGGTCCCGGTGGCTGGCCGTCGAAACTGGTCCCCCTTTCTCATGAGCTGCATTGTCCAGCTTTCCTGGAAGTTTAGTGTGGCCATGTGACTAAGTTCTATCAAATGAAATGTGAGCAGTAATGTCTGCTATTTGACGCTTGCCCATCAAAATCTTTCTTTTTTTTCCCTCTCCACTGCCTTCATATAGGTATACATGATGACCTTGACAGTCATATGCACAAGACGGAAGGAGTCTGGGTCCCTGAAGTGCTGTAGGAAGCGAATTGCCCTCCGATTAGGAATGCTCGTTTTGGACTTCAACCAAGTGAGAAGTAGCCTTCTATTCTCTTAAGCCACTGAGGTTTTGGAATTATCAGTTAGAGCATCTAGTGTTGCCCTCATCCAGCTTTGCTCAATGTCATTTAGGCAGCTTTGTCAGTTAATTTGAACAGTAAGACAGTGAGGTATAAACAATTCTTATACCAAGGCAGCAATTTGCCTGCATAGCAGAGAGAGAAATTCTCACGGTTAGATGTCACACTAGGTCAAGGAAGAGCCTGCCTGGCATGTTCACCAGCACAGACTGCTGGGAAATAAACTCCTAGTTATCAGTGACCAGGTCTTTGACATTCCTGTGGACCTTGTGTGTTAATTTATATTTTGGTTTCAAAAGAGAAATAACCCCAATATCCTTTAACTAGAGAAAGGATATTTATGATATTTGAACAGAAAAGATGCAATGAAGTGGTATAAGACACATGCAAACTGTGGTTAAGGTGATGCACTGGGCTCTTGATGCATTTCTGCCATCCCTGCTGCCGAGTCACCCAGGGGCCCAAATTTTTCTGATTCTCATTAAATACAGGCCAGGCTTTTGATGATGGGACAATGTGTGAGAAGTGACCCCACACTAATGCCTCCAAAATGATGTTTGGATCATAATTTGTTTTAGTTTTTTATGTTTGAGATGTTTGTATGTGTTGGGCACTGTTCGAAGTGTGTTGCATGTTATAACTCAAACTATCCCGTATTCAGTCCTTCTATTATACCATTTGACAATAGAAGGTGTGTCATGCTCATTATTGGTGAACAACTTCAGGCTAGGGAAGAAGTAACAGAATTCGGGAGGAAAAATTATCTAGTGTTCTCTCAGTCGGGCTGGGACACATCCCCATGAACAAGAGAAGGAGAGACATGGAAAGGGAAACCGCATTGATGAAGGGTGCCTATTTAAGTTTGCCAAAGGGCTGCTGGTGCAAAGAACCAGAAATGGGTTGCTTTTATAAAATGGATTTATTTGGGGTTAAAGCATACAGTTCCAAGACCATAAAAAGTCGAAATCAGGGCACCATAAGAAGTGTTCCTCACCAAAGTCAGCTGCCACATGGCAAAGCAAGATGGCCTCCAAACTCTGCTGAGGTCTCTGCCTTTCTGCAGCTATAGGCAAACCTGGCATAGGGTTTGTCTCTTACTGGGCCTCCTCTCTCTCTGGGCCTCAGATCTTTGAGCCTCTCTTTGTAGCTCAGTTGTGGCCGAAACCTCTCAAACATAGCAGGACCAAATATGGTGGCTTCCTTTTCCTGTGCCTCTGCCTGTCTCTCTCTGTGACTCCTTTTATATCAGACCCAGCAATGGGACAGAGACTCAACCTGAGTCATACTTCACTGACATAGTCCAATCAGAAGCCTTAAAGTGATATTATCAAGTAATCTAATCAAAACACACTCAACAGAATTTAATGCAATCAAAGTGTATCATACCTACAGGAATAGATTAATTTAAAAACATAATCTTTCTCTTTTTGGGATTTGTATTAGTCAGCCAAAAGGGCACTGATGCTAAATACCAGAAATTGATTGGTTTTTATAAAGGGTATTTATTTGGGATAGAAGCTTACAGTTACCAGGCCATAAAACATAAGTTACTTCCCTCACCAAAGTCCGTCACCATGTGTTGGAGCAAGATGGCTGCCGATGTCTGCAAGGGTTCAGCTTCCTGGGTTCCTCTCTTCCCAGAGTTCATTCCTCTCCAGGCTCAGCTGCTCTGCTTTCTCCACAAGGCCAGCTGTAGACTATCAGGTGAACAGTTCATCTCTCTTCCTGGGACCTCTTCCATATCTAATCGAGCCTTCTGTCTGCTCCTCTGTGTCCTTACTTCCTGGACTCCAGCACCCAAAATTCTAAACTTCCTTCTCTGCGGTGTGGTTTCTCTGTGAGTTCTCGCCCACCAAGATGGCAGGGACTCAACATCCTACTGATGTGGCCCAATCAAAGTCTCAATCATTATTTAATCAAGTAAAAGTGAAACCTCTGAATTCAACATAATCTAGTATGCCCTGAGGGACAGACCAGTTTACAAACATAATCCAATATCTGTATTTGGAATTCATAAACAATATCAAACTGCTACAGGATTCATAAAATAATTTCAAACTGACACAATGCCTGATGTATCTCAGACTAAAGATTGCTTTATTTTGTCAATGTTAGTGATTTTTAACCTTTAATATAGTTGCACTTCCATATTCTTGGTTATAAGGAATCCACATAACAGCTGAGAGAACGGTCCTTTGTGTCTTGTAAGTATTCCAAGGGGAGAAGTCAACCTTTTCTCAGCCAATGCAAAAGCCTATAGTTTAAGTAAGAATAGGTACATATAATTCATATCATAGCATGTTTAGCTACATTAAACAATTGACAAGTGTATCTTAGATGTGAGTGTACACCTCTCTTTGGGTACTTAGCTAGAGGATAAATTAATGTGTCTGCCTACTGGCTTTTTCTTATTATCCCAAGATATTCTTCTCCACAGATACAGCAGGACTGAGTTGAGTCCTCTTGTCCTATCTTTGCTCCTCTTTTCTGACATGCAGAAGAATTGAAGTACATGAGCAACTACAGTTGTCAACCTGCACTAGGGATATTTCTGCCGCTCTATGCAGTTTAGTTGCTGGAATTATAACTCCCAAAATTCAGTGCTTTACCACTAGCCCCGTCTGCTTCCTGTCCTTTTATGTTCTAGGAAATGTAATGGAACTGCCTCAAAGTTTTCTGTTCATATGGTCTTTGTATCTCTTGTTCAAAAAATGGAGGAGGAGCAGCATACCATCATAGAATCTTTCACGGCAGAAACACCAGCCAACAATCATTAAATCTTTTTCTGTAAACACAGGCCTTCCAAACATATGGGAAATTACATATTTTTACTGTTAATTGATTTGGTCTCTGTGTGTATTATGAATTTCTCTCTCTCTTTATGTTTCTTTCTGAATTTTCAAAGAATTTGGGAGAAGTTGGAAATGGCAAACTACCATCTAAAACAGAAACTTAACAGTTTTTTTTTTTAATAGGCCTTGAAATATGGCTATTTTTCAATATAAATGATATGACTCAATGTATAACCCCCGAGATAGTCCCTATTTGATGTTCTTGCCCCTTGATCTGAAACTCTTATCCTATTAAAAATAGGAAAATGGCCCACTATTGCTCAAGGACATGCTTCTCTTTGTCCAAATAATCTGGCCTCCTATAGAAAGCAGTGTCAAAAGTTCCAAAGACCTGGATTTTAATGGTTAACTTCATAGTAAATGATGGGAGACATTGTCCTGAAAGACTCCAGGAGCTCCCTTCAAAGATGAGGTGAATCAAGGTTAATTTACATTTCTGAACCTATTCTCTGCATCACTGTATGCTGACACAATTGAATTTCTAAGAGACAACCAAAGCAATACAGAAAAGCAAAACTTCAATGCTATTAAAAGCCAGGAAAAGCCATGATTAATTACCACCAAATCTGAAGGGAAGGAGGGAGGACTCCAGGAGTCAGTTTAATTAATCACCTGGTTTAGAATTAATTTTTAAAAACTCTCCAAACTTGGTAGGAAAGAAAGATCAACAAAGAATAAATGGAGTTTGCTTCTAAGGAAGTTGACACAAGCTGTTCTAGAAAAACATCTGAAGTATCACTGAGTCATTTGCATTTATTTTGTTTTATTTTTAAAAAGTAAACAAAACTGACTATGTTCCCCTGTTCTTGGTCAAATAGATGGCAGAGCAGCGAGGTGCTTTTCAAGAAGGCTTTTGCAAAGCGGTAGGAATCCCATTCCTGCTGTGTGCACCTCATGTGGTCTGTGCCTGTTGGGCCTCTTCTTGATGTTAATCAAAATCCCACTAAGGAGGCTGCAACTACAGGGTGATGGGATTTGGTAATTATATGGTATATTCAATCAATGGAATTAGCTAAACCATACAGCCCCAACTCCAAACTGCACATTTCAGCTTGAATGCTCTGCTCAGCTGACTGGTACCCCAGCTGGAACAAGGTAAGATGGTAGAAGGGACCCAAAATATCAACTTTGAGTTAATTAGGGAAATGATGACATATATTTGGGGCAGCTTTTATTTCTCTAAAGTGAATTGAATAAAAGCAAGAGCCAGAATAAGCAGCCCTACACACCTTCCCACAAAGCCTCTTGACTTTGTGTTCAGGGAAGAATAAGACAAGCGCAATTGCAGCAACAGTGACTGCTGGTGAAAGCATTCCATGTGTCAGGCACTATGTTCTCATATACTATCCCATTTAACTCTTTGAGTTGTTACAATAACTCCCTATGGTCCTTCAGCTGGGAATGGTAGGACCCAAATCTGAATCCAAGCTTATTTAACTATAGGCAGGATAAGTGAGTGCAAAAGAGATGGTCATTTTGCAGAACAATTTAGGGCACAGTGGTTAACAAGAATCCAAGAGTTCTTTAATCTAATGTATGAACATAAAAAGAAATGTAATTTATATTATTTACAATCAATGGTTGGTCATCATTTATCTCATGTGAGACCCCCAAAAAGAAAGTTTAGACACTGATGCCATTATTGCAATCCTCCCTCCCAAGACATCCATCAAAAACTAAAGTTCCCAATCTAATTTTGCTAAGGAAACATCTTTGGAGTCTTATATTGCATATTAAAAATCAACTTAATCATCTTGCTGAAGGTATCCTTCATGTAATCAAACAATGAAATGGATATGAACATTTTTAGCATCATAGCTATACATTAGGCATTATTTTGCATGGAAAGTCCTTTAGCAGTACTCTCGGAATTAGAGAATATTTCTAAGGTGAAATAAAAGTGAATATATAGTAGAATCACATTTTATAGAGAGGCTAGTTTCTAATGTCAGCTTGTAAAACAAAAAAACACATACATTGAAAATTATACCTAAACATCTCTTAGGAAAATGACATGTTGAAAATGATACCATTTTCCAACAAATCCAATATGCCAGCATCGGGTGAAGCTGCTCTTTATTAGGAAACAGATGAAATGGTTGGTTTATGCTTGAAAATATGTTGTCTGAGAAGTACATTCCTCTAAATACTAGTATCTTACTTTGTGTGGCAGACATTCATCTCCTGACGCAAACAAATTCCTATTGAATGGGTTGTTGTAGCTCCACTATATAAATTCTTCTCTTCTGCTCTATTTCACTTTCCCTTCTCACTTTCTCTTGGCTTTCTCTATCCCTTTGCCAAATGTGTTTAACTGAATTTGTTGAAGTTAAACATGCAGATGATAGGACTTCTGAGAAGATGGCATTGGAATAAGTAGGCAAGGTTCAATTCCCTCACAAAAACAATGGAAAAATGGCTAAAACTTAGCTGAGGAAATTGCTTTTGGGTTCTGCAGCCCAGAAGAGTGCTGTGCACATCCCAGGAGGGTGAGGGAGAGAGAGAACTCAAAATGAAAACCATGAGTTACTAACCCCTATGACTGGGAATGGCAAACATCCCCCATCCTCAAGGTGAAACATCCGAATAAAACCCATGGCTCAATGCAGTCAATTTGAGAGGGGTACAGACCTCTTCCTCCCTGGGAAGAGGGAGAGTACAGCAAAGGGCAACTAATGGTTTCCCTTCAGTGAATTTGGGCAACAGAGCCTGCTTTGAATCTTGGTTCTGACCAAATCAGAAACACAGGAAAGCAGAGGTTGAAAGAGTCATCTCCACGGAAAGATTTGCCAATGAGCACCATCTACTGGCTGGAGGGCAACTGCAAGGAGAAAAAAATGCTTTTAGGTGTCTCTTGTCCAAAATTCCTGGGTGTAGATCTGCTCCCATTAGAGAGTCCCTGGCCCGATTTTGATAACTTAAGCTGGACAATTTTAAAGACTTGGAGTAAGTTGAACCAAAAATCAAAGAAGAGCTGTGAAATAAAACCACTAGGCAAGAGGTAAATTGACCATTAGAGTAAATTCACCAAAATATTCAGATGCCTAGATATCAGCAAAAATTTCAAGCCATACTAAGAAATAGGAAGACATGGCCCAGCCAAAGGAATAAACCAAAAATCTTGATGAGACACAGTATTTAAGACAACCAATCAACGATAATCACAAAATTCTCCTAAATAAATTCCAATAATTGAAGGAAATATGACTAAAGAGATAAGTGATATTAAAAAGACTCTGGGTAAACATAAAAAAAAAATTTTTTTTTGAAAGCCAGCAAAGAAAATTAGCAGAGCTTATGGGAATGAAAGACCCAATGGATAAAATTTTTAAAAATACATGTGATGCATAAAACAGCAGATTTGGATTGATTGAGGACAGAAATTGTGAAAGCAAAGACAGAACATCTGAACTTGTAAAGACAAGAGAACAAAAAGCGAAAAGTCTGAAAAAAATGCCGAAGAGACTCAGGGAGTTTAATGACATCATGAAATGCACAAACATATATGTTATCAGTGTCTCAGAAAGGGAAGAAAACAGAAGAGGGGCAGAAAAAATATTTGAGAAAATTATGACTGAAAACTACCCTACCTTTATGATAAACATAAGTATAAATATCTAAGAAGGACAACACACCCCAAACAGAATAAATCTGAATATACCTGCTCTGAGACACATACTTTTCAGAATGACAAATACCAGAGATAAGATAAGATACTGAATGCAGCAAGAGAAAAGCAATACATGACATACAAAGGAATCTCAATAAAACTAAGTGCTGACCTCTCATCAGAAAAAATGGAGGTGAAAAGAAAGTGGCATGATGTACTTAAGGTATTAAAAGAGAAAAACTGCCAGCTAAGAATTCTTTAACCAGCAAAACTGTCCTTCAAAAATGAGGTTGAACTTAAAGTCTTCACAAACAAAGACTGAGAAGGTATGTTACCAAGAGACCAGATTTACAATAGATAAAATAGATACTAGAAATGAAGATTATTAGTAAGGATAACTTAAAGGGTAAAATGACAATATTAATATATGACAATGGAAAACCAAAGGATGAAATGCAAGAAGTAATGCTTTAACAGTATTAACATTGAAATTTAATGGATTAAATTCCCCAGTCAAAATACATAGGCTGATGAAATGTTTAAAACAATATGAGTCATATATATGTAGTCTACAAAAGTTTCACTTCAGATGTAAGGATACAACTAGGTTGAAAGTGAAAGGGTGGAAAAAGATATTCCAGGCAAATAGTAATCAAAAAAGATCTGGAATGGCAATACTAATATCACACAAAATAGATTTTAAATGCAAAACTCTTATAAGAGATGAAGAAGGTCATTCTATATTAATAAAAGTGGCAATTCACCAAGAAGAAATAACTATAATAAATATTTATGCACCTAACCTGGGTGCCCCAAGATACATGAGGCACACACTAGCAAAACTGAAGGGAGAAAAAGAAGTCTCTACAATTATAGTTAGAGACTTCAATACACCACTCTCAGCAATGGCTAGAACATCTGCACAGAGGATAAATGAGACTGAATAATATGATAAATGAACTAGACCTAACAGACATTTATAGAGCATTACACCTCAAAAAAGCAGGATATGCATTCTTTTTAAGCACTCATGGATTCTTTTCCAGGATAGAACATATGTTGCATCACAAGATGGGTCTCAATAAATATAAAAAGATTAAAATTATACAAAACACTTTCTCTGATCATAACAGGATGAACGGAAATCAATAACTGATGGAGAAAGGGAAAATTCTTAGGTATACAAAGAATAAATAGGGAAGCGGCTGTGGCTCAATCAGTAGGGCTCCCGTTTACCATATGGGAGGCCCCGGGTTCGGTTCCCGGGGCCTCCTGGTGAAGGCAAGCCCGCCCGTGCGGCGTGGTTAGCTGACCCAGCGAGCACAAGCAGCATGGGGGGATAAATGAATAAATAAATAAAATCTTTAAAAAAAAAAAAAAAAAGAATAAATAACACATTCTTAAATAATCAGTGGGTCAAAGAAGATATTGCAAGAGAAATCATTAAATATCTTGAGAATGAAAATGAGAACACAACATATCAAAACCTACAGAGCACCGCAAATGCAATGCTGAGAGGGAAATTTATAGCCCTCACTGTTTATATTAAAAAAGAAGAAAGAGCCAAAATCGAAGACCTAAGAACACAGCTGGAAGAACAGAACAACAAATTAATCCCAAACCAACCCGAAGGGAAGAAATAATAAAGATGAGAGCAGAAATAAATGAAAATGAGAACAAAATATCAATAGAGAGAAACAACAATACCAAAAGTAGGTTCTTCGAGATCAAAAACATTGACAAGCCCATTGTTAGACTGACAAAGACAAAAAGAGAGAAGATGCAAATAAATAAAATGAGAAATGAGATGGGGGAGATTATCACTGAGCCACAGAAATAAGAGAGATCCTAAGAGGACACTGTGAACAACTGTACACCAACAAACTAGACACCATAGATGAAATGGAAATATTTCTAGAAACACGCGAACAACCTAAACTGAACCTAGAAGAAATGAAAGAATTCAACAAACCAAAAATAAATAAAGAGATTGAAACAGTCACCAAGAACATCCCAAAGATGAAAAGCCCATGACCAGATGGCTTTGAGGAGAATTCTACCAATCATTTAAAGATGACCTATTACAAATCTCATTCAAGCTTTGCAAAAAAAAATTGAACAGGAAAGAACACTGCCAAACTCATTCTGTAATGTCAACATCACACTAATACCAAAACAAGATAAAGTTACTTTGTAGTAACTACTTTGTAGTAGAGGAGAAAATTACAGACCAATATCTCTAATGAATATAGATGCAAAAATCCTCAACAAAATACTTGTAAACTGAATCCAAAAGTATGTTAAAATAATTATATACCATGATCAAGTGAGTTTTATCCCAGGTATGCAAGGGTAGTTCAACACAAGACAACAATTACTGTAATAAAACACATTAATAAATTGAAGAAGAAAAATCACATGATCCTCTCAATAGATACAGAAAAGGCATTTGGCAAAATACAGCATCCTTTCTTGATAAAAATGCTCCAAAATATAATAATTGAGGGAAGCTTTCTCAACTTGGTAAAGTGTGTAAATGAAAAACCCACAGCTATCATTGTACTCAATGGTGAAAGACCAAAAACTTTCCCTCCGAGATCAGGAACAAGAAAAGGATGCCCATTGTCACCACTGTTATTCAGTATTGTGCTAGAAGTTCTAGTTAGTGCAGTTAGGCTGGATAAAGAAATAAAGCACACCCAAATAGGAAAAGGAACAAGCAAACCTCACTATTTGCTGATAATATTATCCTATACCTATAAAATCCCCAAAAATCCACTACAAAGCTACTAGAACTAATAGATGAGTTTAGCAAGATCAATACACAAAAATTTGTAGTGTTTCTATACGCGACTGATGAGTAACCTGAGGAAGAAGTCAGAAAATTTTTCCATTTATAATAGCAAGTTAAAGAATCAAATATTTTGGAATAAACTTAACCAAGGACATAATGAACCTGTATTCTGAAAACTACAAAACACTACTAAAAGAAAGCAAAGAAGACCTAAAAAAAAATGGAAGGACTTTCCATGATCATGGGTAGGAAGAATAAAATATAGTTAAGATGCAATTGTACCCAAATTGATTTATAGATTCAAGACATCCCAATAAAATTCCCAACAACCTTTTTTGCAGAAATGGAAAAGCCAATTACCCAATTTATTTGGAAGGGTAAGAGGTCCTGAATAGTCAAAAATGTCTTTAAAAAGAATGAAGTGGGAGGACTCTTATTTCTTGACTTTAAAGCACGTTACTTACCTGTAGGTAAAAACAGCATGGTACTGGCATAAAGACAGACAGATTGACCAATGGAACCAAACTGAGAACTGAAGAATAGACCCTCACATCTATGGCCAAGTGATTTTTGACAAGGCTGTCAAGCCCACCCAGCTGGGCCAGAACAGTCTACTCAAGAAATAATGCTGGAAGAACTGGATAGCCATATCCAAAAGAAAGAGAGAGGACTACTACCTCACATATTATATAAAATTAATTTGAAATGGATCAAGAACTTAAATATAAAAGGTACAATTGTAAATCTTCTCGAAGAAAATGTAGGGAAATGTCTTCAAGATTTTGTGATAGGCGATAATTTCTTAAACTTCACACCCAAAGCACAAGTAATGAAAGAAAAAATATATAAATGGGACCTCCTCAGATTAATCACTTATCTTCGAAAGACTTCGTCAAGAAAGTAAAAATCTACCTGCTCAATGGAGAAAATATTTGGAAACCACATATCTGACAAGGATCTTATATCCATATTTTATAAAGAGATTATACAACTCAAAGGTAAAAAGACAATCAACAGACAACTGGCAAGATGGCTGCAGAGTAAGGAGCTCCTAGAGTCAGCTCATGTTACAGGGCAGTTAGTAATCACCCAGAACTATCTAAAGCACCTATCTGGGGTCTCCAGGAGACAGAAGAGCATCCTGCAACATCCTTGAAAGACTGGAAGGAGGAGACTGCCCATCTGCAGAGAAGATTTGTAAGTTGAACACTCCATGCCCCGGAGACTGGTGCCCATCCTCCACTGACAGCACAAGCCACCTTGGGAGCTATTCCTTAGGAATTGGAAGCTCGACTTCCCAAAAATGGGTGTGGGGGTGGGGGGTTGGTAATCAGTTGGGCACCAACTTCAGCTACTGATTAGTAAATTCGGCCGGCTAAAGTATAATCCTGAGAACAGCTAAAGTTTGAACCTGTCCAAGTCAGAAAGAGGTCAGAGGCCACCCTTTTAACTCCACCACAGGCACAAGGGACAGGGGAGCAGACTGGATATCACAGTGCTGGTAGAGACCGGCTTCTTTCCATCCAGATCGGATTGCAGCTCTTGCCTAAGGCCCATCCCCACCTCTGGCAGGGAGGAAGCTAGGGGGAGCTGCGCCAGGCTCTCTGGGAAAATACAGGCCATGCCATGGAGGCTGGTGATCATCCTACTGTGGCAGTGCAAGTCACTCAGGAGCTGTTCTGTGGCTGGAGTTGGGAGCTCCATTTCCCAAAAACAGGGGAGGAAGAGACGGTTGGCCACTGACTTCAGCTACTGATTAGTAAATTCAGCTCGTTAAAGTATAACCCTAAGAACAGCTAAAGTTTGAATGTGTCCAAGTTGGAAAGAGGCCAGTAGCTGCCATTTTGACTCTGCCCCTGGGATTAGAGGAAGCCAGTCGACTAAAATCAAAGTGAAGGTCAGAACTAGCTTCTTTCACCCAGATCTAGCTGCAGCCCTAGCCTAGGCTTTAGCCCCACCTCTAGCAAGGAGGAAGCTAGTGGGCCCTGCATCAGCCTCTCCAGGTAATTGCAGGTACAGACTGAATAGTCAGAAGTCTACTGGGGCAACAACAGTCATTTTGGATCAGCATGGCATAGATTGCTTCCCACACCTGTAGCTCCATCCCCACCCCTGGCAGGGGAGAAAGGGCTGTGAAGCTTCATGTGTCTCTCTGGGCAACTACAGTCTAGGCCTGCATGACTTGGATTGTTACACATGACTGTGGTTCTGTCCCTACTGCTGGCAAAGGAGAAAGTTGGGAGAAGCTTCATTGGTCCCTGGGGCAAAGAGGGCAGCTTAAGTCTCTACAACTTACAGAATCGACTATGTCCTTGGCTCCTACTACACAACCAGCAAGGGAGAAAGGGCAAGAAAGCTGTAAACTAAGGAGAGAAGCAGCACCCAGAATAAACACCTCTAGTAAGCCAGATGCCACACCAACAAAAAATTACAATCCACACCAAGAAACAGGAAGATATGGCCAAGTTAAAGGAATAAGATAAGCCTCCAGATGACATAATGGAGTTGAGACAACTAATCATAGGTGTCCAAACAAATCTCCTTAATAAATTCATGAGATGGCTAAAGAGATTAAGGATATGAAGAAGACATTGGATGAGCACAAAGAAGAATTTGAAAGCATACATAGAAAAATAGCAGCTCTTATGGGAATGAAAGGTGCAATAAATGAAATTAAAAATACACTGGAATCATATAAGAGCAGATTTGAGGAGGCAGAAGAAAGGATTGGTGAGCTTGAAGAAATGGCCTCTGAAAGTGAACATACAAAAGAACAGATGAAAAAAAGAATGGAAAATATTGAACAAGGTCTCAGGGAACTAAATGACAGCAAGAAATGTGCAAACATACATGTCATGGGTGTCCCAGAAGGAGACGAGAAGGTAAAAGGGACAGAAGGAATATTTGAAGAAATAATGATAGAAAATTCCTCAACCCTATTGAAGGACATAGATATCCATGTCCAAAAACACAATGTACTTCCACCCAAATAAATCCAAATAGACCAACTCCAAGACACATAATAATCAAAATGTCAAAACAAAGAGAGAATTCTGAGAGCAGCAAGAGGAAAGCAATGCATAACATATAAGGGATACCCAACAAAATTAAGTGCTGATTTCTCACCAGAAACCAGGAGGCAAGAAGGCAGTGGTATGATATATTTAAGATACTGCAAGAAAAAACTTCCAGTCAAGAATCCTATATCCAGCAAGATTGTCTTTCAAAAATGAGGCTGAGCTTAGAATATTCACTTTAAACAGAAACTGAGAGAGTTTGTAACCAAGAGACCAACTTTGCAAGAAATAAATAAAGGCTGTGCTACAGTCTGAAAAGAAAAGACAGGAGAGAGGCTTGGAAGAGAGTTTAGAAATGAAGATTATATCAGTAAAAGTAACTAAAAGTTTCCAAAAAGTGGTGAAAATGAAATATGACAGATAAAATACAAAGGTCAAAATGGGTGAAATAAGAGCTGCCTTTACAGTAATACCATTGAATGTTAATGGGTTAAATTCCCTAATCAAAAGACACAGACTGGCAGAATGGATAAGAAAATATGAACACCTATATGCTGTCTACAAGAGACTCATCTTAGACCCAAGGATACCAATAGATTGAAAGTGAAAGACTGGAAAATGATATTCCACACATTCAATAACAATAACAAAAAAAAGCCAGAGTAGCTATACTTATATCAGATGAAATAGGCTTTAAAAGACACTAGTAATGCACAATCTGAGGAGGAGGTCAGGGGGAAAAAAATCTGTTTACAATAGCGACTAAAACAATCAAATATGAGGAATAAACTTAACCAACGATGTAAAACACTTGTATTCAGAAAACTACAGCTCATTGTTAAAAGAAATTAAAAAAGACCTAAATAATTGGAAGAACATTCCATGTTCATGGGTTGGAAGACTAAATATCATCAAGATGTCAATTCTACCCAAATTGATATACAGATTCAATGCAATCCCAATAAAAATTCCACCAGCATTAAAAAAATAAATAAATGGAAAACGCAATTATCAAATTTATTTGGAAGGGTAAGGGATCCTGAATAACCAGAAACATCTTAAAAAGGAAAAGCGAAGTTGGAGGACTCTCACTTTTGGGTTTTAAATCATTTTACCTAGCTTAATTGGTAAAAACAGCATGGTACTGGTATAAAGACAGACACATAGATCAATGGAACTGAATTGATGGTTCAGAAACAGACCTTCAAAACTATGGTCAAGTGATTTTTGACAAGCCTGGCAATCCCACCCAGCTGGGGCAGAACAGTCTCCACTGGGAGAACTGGATAACCATAGCCAAAATAAGGAAAGAGGACCCCTATCTCACACCATATACAAAAATTAACTCAAAATGGTTCAAAAACCTAAATATAAAAGCAAGAGCCATAATGCTTCTAGAAGAAAATGTAGGAAAATATCTTCAAGACCTGGTGGTAGGTGGTGGATTCTTAAAGAAGATAAAGAGGAGGACTGAGATGGACTACTGATATTTAATGTATGTAAAAGTTTTAATTAACTTTACTGAAAGGTGTGGAAATGTTTGAAATTGATGATAACACATTAATGTTTTGCGAATGCTCTTTCATAGTTTGTAATAAATGTTTCACAACAATTTAAGGAGTTGGTGGTGGGGTGATGTATGGGAACCCTGTTTTGTAAGCTCACAACTTTTACTATACTTTATGTTTATTTATATTCATGTATGAATTAAATATTTCAATAAAAGTTTATTAAAAAAAGAAATAAGTGAAAAAAAACAAAGTGCACATGCTTCGAATTCACTGTACCTTGTTGCCTACCCACACAAGCATGGAACTGACTGGTAGCGGTGCTTATAACCTCATCTTAGTAAATACTCAGATTAGTTTGGAAAGGTTAGGTGATGATTCTCCCCTATGCCTATTATGCATTTTTCAACTCAGATAATAACTTCACCTTCCTACCATTTGAATCAAAATCATTTAGAAATGATGATAATGATAACAAGAAGGAGAAAGAAGAAGAGGAAGGGAAAGTGGAAAAAGAAGAATGGGAAGGTGATGATGAGGAAGCAGTAACAGGAGATAATATACTAATAATGTCTGAACCTTGCCATGAGTCAAGCACCGTGCTAAGTGTTTTCCTTGGAGTATCTCCTATGGCAGCTACATGAAGCTGGTACAGTTTTTATCACCCCCCACTTTAAAAATGAGAAAACTGAAGCCTGGAAAGATTTAAGTGACTTCCCTGAGCTAGTAAATGATAAAGCCAGTATTCAAACCCAGATGGTCTGACTCAAGGCCCATGTACTTAATTACCACAGTGTGTCTGAGTTATCTCCACTTCTGTTTTCTCCAATCCCTGCCCCTACTACCTTAGTTTCTGTCAGTCACCAAGTCATGTAAATTCTGCCTTCAAAAACTCTGTTTCCCCTCCCAACATCCCCACAAACTCTACTAGGTTCAGCCTCTCATTTCCTCTCACTTGAGCTCAAGGTGGTAGCTGCCTAATTGGCTTCTTTCCATCTAGTCTTCACCTCTTAAACCAATTCTTCCCATGTTGCCAATATGTTAATAAAAAACAAATCTACTTGATCGCTGCCCATAATAAATCTGTTCTAGGCTCCAAGTCATTCCAAAGATAGAGTCCAAGTTCTTTCATGTGGATACAGAGGTTTCTGTGGTCCTGTTCTCGTCTGCTCTTCTAATCTCATTCTCTGCCACATCCACCCCCATTTACAGCTCAACTATATCAAATGACCCTCCCTATGCTCTTATGGCATTGCTCATGTTCCTTCTGCTTACAGTATCTTCCTATCACCCGTGCCAAGCTTCCTACTTTATTTGGAAAACTCATATCAATCCTTCAGATCTCAGCCTGAGAACTTACCTCCACTGTGATGTTGTCCCTGGGTCCACTAGGTAAGGCAGGTCCTCCTTTCTCTCTTCTCTCATAGCGTTATGCCACCTGCATGAGAGTACTTAACTCCTTATACAGTGATTATCTGGTTACTGAGGCCAGTCAGGGAATGGGGACTGTGTGACATCCAGCCTTAACTGACCACACATAACTGATGTGCCTGCCTTATTAAACCAAATCACATCCTCTGTACTCCCCATGATTTCCTGCCTCTCTGTAATTAGCTGTTCAGGTCATCTCCTCTGTCTGGATAGAACTTCTCTATGCTGAGTCTTCACCTACCACAACATTTTCTATCCTTTCAGACCCAGTCCAACTATCACCACGTCCTCAAAGCTTACCCTACCCAGAGGGATTCTCTCCTTCTTGGGACTGCCAAATTGCCATAGATCTCTCTGAACTTTAACCTCAGCTTCCTGGCACTTTAACATTCTCTGCCTTGTGTTAAGCTTCTCTGTATCCATGTCTTAGTTTCCACATTCTAAATAAGTCCCTTGAGTGTTTTATCAGAAATCAAGTCATCTTTGTTTCACCTTCTCACCCTGTCCTCTCATCTTAATTTCTCTCTGTCCCAACCCAGCCCAGTGTTAGGAATAAATGAATGAATGATGCATGAATTTTAGTGACTAGCCATGTTAGTCATGACATTTTCATCCCTCATGTTCCTTCTTTGCAACAGAAAGGGCTCATGATGGCAACTGTGGGCTAAGAAATAGTTAATGCTAGAAAGGGAACTATAGGGACATACTTTAGTTTATAGACCTGGGTATGGTTTGCATCAGGACTTAGTACTATCTGGTCTGAGTGTATTGAACTGAGAGTTGATAAAGGTCTCACTGGAGAATAACAATCATTATAGCTACATATGGATATGTTCGCTAGGGTTTGTGCCAAGAATTTTGTGTTCATTTGCTGATGCTTCACAGAAACCCAATGAAGTAATACTATTGCTAATTTTACCGATGAGAACTCTGACTCATAGAGAGGTTATTTAACTTATCTAAGGTTGCTGACCTAGTAAGTGGCAGTTCTGAGAGTAAAAGCCAGGTCTGCCTGACTCAATACTTGATCTCTTAACCAACATGCTCCTTTCTTTAGTACCTCTCCTGTCTGGCAGCAGAACCCAGCTGATCTTCCGTGGAAGAAGTGGACAATAGCAATGCTCCATTTTCTGGAGATTTACTTGAAACAAGGTTCCTCAACCTCGGCACTATTGACTTTTTGGGCCACTACTTCTTTGTTGTGGGGGGCTGTCTGTGCATTGAAGGAGCTTAGCAGCATTCCTGACATATAGCCCACTAGATGCCAGTAGTACCCCTCCCCAAGCTGTGGCAACCAAAACATCTCCAGACATTTCCAAATGACCACTGGTTGGGAATCACTTGAGTGAAAGGATAGGAAAGCCACCTTGGGAGGATAGCATTTTCCAATCCCAATTCAAGCAAAAGGCTAAATGGAGTAATAATGCTAGAGAAGGAACTTAGATTACAATATCTGATCTCCACTGGCTCTCAGTTAAGGCATTATTTCCTGGGGTGTTTTCTTGAGCATTCACCAGTGTTTCAAGCAAGTGATTCAAAACCTTGGACAGTGGTTTGGGTAGCTGAGACAAGAACCTAAACCCTCCCTCATGAGGTAACTGGAGAACAGAGGTATTCCTGGGGAATTTAGACCAAGTGGAGACAACTGCCAACATCTTTACCCTAATAAAATCCAGTTATAGTGATAATCGAGAACTCCTTCACAGGAATAGCCATAAAAGGGCACTTTGAGAGGAAACACGTGGGAAAGGAGGGGGCTGCTCCAAGTTTGCCATGGTAACAAGGCCAGGTGTTTTAATGGATTGCTCACATGTGAGTTTTAGTTCTTTAAAAATTAATGGTGGGGGAGCTCTATTCTACAACCCCATCTGTCATCACTACAACAAATGAAGGCATAGTTCTTGGCCTTGGATCATTCTGCTAATATACAATACCCAGTAAAAAGTTGCAGATAACTAACGTCTGAACAAAGGATTAATTAACTGAATTCACTAAGGTGCCTTACATTTTTAAAGGGAAAAAAAAATGCTGAAAACTCAAGACTTTCTAAAAAGCTCTAATGATGGAAGACAGGCAGTGAGATTGGAATTCTTAGCTTCAACTTGGATGTGTGAGGGCACTCTACTTGTAAGCACCTCAAATTTTCCCTCGTGGCCATCACCCCGGTTTTCCTGCTCACTAAGTGAGATTTCAGTATAAAAAACTGTAACTCCTAATCTGACCCAAATTCCAATCAACAAACATGAGGGAACCATAGAAAATGCTATTTGTATGGCATTGCTCAGTGAAAAGTCAACATAAAGAATAGCCCAGTGTTCTCCTCGTGGTACTTACTTAGTCACATTATTGAAGAATGGTGGTTTCAAAACTAGCTATTTAATGAGAACATTTTGGAAACAATGTAGGAAAAATCTTAATTTCTCCTCTTAGTCTCATGTGAGATGTGGAATGTGTCACTTCAGCTCTTTGAACCTCAATTTCTTCATACATAAGTTAAGGATGACATTTACACTGAAGAGTTGCTGAGTGGTAATGTAATACATTTTCTCCTTTTTGTTTCCTTTTGTCTCCCTCCTATTTATTTATTTATGTATTTATTTCTTTAATGTTTTATTTTTTTATTTTTTTATTAGAGCAGTTGTAGGTTTATAGAAAAAAATACATAGTTCCCATACCACCACACACAGTTTTCCCTATTAGTAACATTTTTCATTAGTGTGGTGCCTTCTTTACAATTGATTAAACAAAATTATTGTGATTATACAAGTAACCATAGTCCATAATTGGCATTAGAGTTTACTTCCTTTCTTTTTGTGCCTGCATTCACCCCGCCAATTGATTTTCTCTGCTACTAGCCAGTGGTTACACACAGAAAGAAGCCCTAAAAGCAGGGCTCCAATAACCTTGGGCAGTTCTTTCATGCACTCAATGCTGCACAAATATCTTATTTTCTATTATTTATGCTGTTCTCTTTTCTGTAAGAGCCCATGTAGCATATTCGTTGTCAAAGCAAGGATGCCATTCAGTTTTCATCTGCTGACACGTTTTGACATTCTCTGGGAAGCTGGAAGGCAGTGTGCTGAGCAGGCCACACAGATCCCAGTAGCTTCCTCACCTTCATCAATCCCCCCTTCCAGCAACGGCCTTCCAAGTTTCTATAGGGTAATGGAACCGAGAAATCTGGTAAGCAAAGAAATTGCTTACCGAGATGGTATTTTTTAAGCCAGAGGGCATTTAAATAGTATTTGGCTGAATTAGATCTTCAGTAGGATTTCTTTATCTTAAAATTTTATGTTGTTCTGTCCCAGGACATGTGCTGACAGCAAGTAGCATTTCTTGGCAACTGTCCAGGAGAAGGGCCTGGAATCAGGAGGCTGATAGTCTCTCTCAGTCCAACTTTCCTATGAGTTAAGTGAGTGATTTTTAACATGAACTCTTTAGCAGTGTCTGTGAGGGGTCACCTCTGATACCAGAGATGGGACCTGAGTCGGGGACTCAAGGCCCTCCAAACCTACTTAAATCAGAGCAATTCAGAGTTCATCTATTTCTAATATATGAAAATTATTCATGAGATTTTTAAAAATTTGTATTACTAAAAAGACATTTGAACACATCTGAAATGATGCCTTAGAGGCCTTATAAGGAAACCTCCACCCACTCCCTAGACTGGATGCATTTTTGGTGTTTGAAGATTAGTGACCTGAACAACTACAAAAATGCAGAGGATATTTTGGGGGGGGGTGGGAATGAGAATGATCAGAACTGGGAAGGGTCCCTGAGCCAGAAAACTTAAGAAAACCAACCTTCTCTCTTTATAATATAACTTCTTGAAAAGTTTGACTTATTATCTCAATTACTTCACTAACTTTCCTTCTCTTATCTAACTTTCATTCTCATAATTCTTCCTTGTGACCAAATGAAATGGACATTTCTCAGTCCTTATTTCACTTGATATCTCAGCTGCATTTGGAACTCATAGCCACTTCCTCCTTGAAAACATGCTGGCCCTTCTTGTTGTCCTTCTGCATCTCAGCAGTCTTATGTGAAGAGTCGTCCTTCTTTTCCCATCTCCTCAGTTCTATTCTGGGTTCTCTTTTCTTCTCAGTGTTCTGTTTCCTAGGTGAACTCATCCACCTTCATAATGCATCCAAGAGCTAAGGAATGACTCTTGAAGACTCTTAAATTTTTCTTTCAAACCTGAGCTGTAGACGCACATCTCCTCATTTGTATTGCCCATGAGCACCTCAGTTTATAATATAAAAAGCCCATTTAATCATCTTCCCCTTATAACCTGGCCCCACAGTTTTTTTAAGAAGTACTCGGGATTGAACCCAGGACCTTGTACCTGAGAAGCAGGTGCTCAACCAGTGAGCTACACCCGCTCTCCAATGAAAGTTGATTGCTTTTCGTTTGTTTGTTTTTTTGTTTTTTAGGAGGTACCGGGGTTTGAGCCCAGGACCTCCTACATGGGAAGCAGGCACTCAACCACGGAGCTGCGTCCGCTCCGCCCCACAGTTTTTGTTAGCATAGTAATCACCACCACCACTTGCATAGTTGCCCAAGCAAGAAACCTAGCCATCACCCTGACTCCAGAATCTTCCACTTTACTTTCCTATCCTTCTCCTCTTCTCCCGTATTTAATGAATCATGAAGGCACTGTTTCAATGCCTACATATTTCTCTTACCTTTCCACTTTCCTTCTTCCCCACTTCTACTTCTTAGTTTACCGTATTTCATCTGATTGGCTGCAGTGACCTCCCAGCTCTTCTCCTAGAATTCAGTTGTGCCTTCTCCAACCCATACTCCATACTTGAGGAAAAATGATCTTTTAATAGCACAAATTTAATTAGGCATCCATTAGTTGTTTAGGCATCCTTTAATTGTTTTTCATTTGTCTTTGGTAAAATTCAAACTACTTTAACATGACTTACTAAACAGGATATACCACTGCTTAGCTTTAGAGCTTTATCTCTTGCTGCTATGTCAAAATCTGAATTTATATGTTTTCCTTATTTATGGCCTTTCCATCTGTTGTTCTTGCCTCTACTTGGCATGGTCTTCACCCAGATTTTCATCTGACTAACCATGACTTAGTTGTCAAATCTCAGTGTATGCTTTACTTTCTGCAGGAAGTGTTTACTAATTCTCCAAGCGTTGGTAAAGTTCCCACCGTGTATTCTCATAGCCACCTGCACTTTCTTTATAGGAGCACTTGTCACACTGTATTTTCTTATCTGTTTATTTTTTCTATCATTTTCTTATCTGTGTGCTTTTTCTATCCACTAACTAGTCTTTAACCTTGAGAAAGACATAAACCTCTTTTACCCTAGTATTCGTCAGTATGCTTGGCATACAGTAAAGAATTCCTAGTGAATGAAAAAAATGAATGACCTCCAAAGAATAAAGGAGAAACTGTCTTAGCATAAGGGCCCAAGATAGTAAGCATTCAAAACAGACAAACAGTAAGGAATTTGATCCTAGCATTAAGAGGATTATTTTCCACCATTTGAAGCATGCGTTATCTAAGTTGATTGATGACAAGATATTCACAAGTTAAGCCTTTCTGGTATTGATCATATAGCTATACAACCAGACTACTTCTTTTAATGGGATATCTGGGATAGATATGGGAGAAAAAAATGCTAGAAAGGATAACCCAAAAAGTAACAAAAACCCCCAAGTATAAGCCCCACATCTTTGGTGGGGATAGGCTCAATCAATACTCAGCAAATTCCTCCCATGGTATGAGCAAGGGTTGTTCTACATCCTGTGGACTCAGAAATGAGTAATCCACGTTTCTTGACTCAATGAGTTCACCAACTGAGAGAAAACAACAAAAACAATAACAAGAATTGTTGCACTTCATTCATAAACACAAAACTAGGAATGGAGGAAATACCGTAATTGCATACATAAGGGAACCACTGATTCTACTTTTCAGGGAATGTTCTAGAAGAGGTGCCAACTGAAATAAACACAAAGAACAGATGTGTAACATTTGACCTAATAGAGAAGAGACGTGGAGGAATTTTAGGAAATTTTGGACACAAGAAGCAGCAATCACAAGAAATCATAAGAAAAGCCTGAAATGTTGGGAATGCAGGTTGGCCCTTGAAGCCTGATTATAAGGGTGATGGATGGTGAGGAGACTGGAAAGACTAGGATAACTCAGGTCTTGAAAACCATGCTGAGGTGTCCAGACTTTAGGCAATGAGTAGCCATCAAGTTTTTTTTAAGAAAATACGTAACATAATCATATGTAAGTTTTAGAAAATGGCCCAATTGATTGGAAAATGAAGAGACCAGAAGAGGTAGGGAGATGAGTGCTAAGGCAATGATCCAGGGATGTTTGGGGAACTCAAAACAGGAACAACTCACTTGTAGAGATGATGGTGTGTGTGTGTGTGTGTGTGTGTGACAGATAATATTTTTGTTAGGAGTATGTTAAGGTGGCTGTGTGTACATATGCATATGGGGGGTAGGTTGAAGGAGAGAACCTGATGTGCAACCTCCATATTCCAAATCCTGGCTTTTCTCACAAGTGGTGCCCCAGAAATCTTGTTCTTCTGCACAGTTTGAAGAGGTCAAATTCCTGCATTCATTTCATGAGGTGAAGGGCAATTCATATAAAGACAATGATGCTTAATCACAGGAAATAAAGCAAGGTGTTTCTTAATCTTTAAAATGACTTGGTGCTATCTAAGTAAATCTATCTGCCTGGTTCCATATTGTCTCATGGGAGCACCTTTCTAGGTGCTAACTCAGTATTTTTTCTCAACATATTATATATAAATATTAAAATCCTAGGTAAATTCAGAATATGAAGATCAATTCATTTGTGGAAATAATACCACAGCTAGAACAGCTGGCTGGTACCCTTTCCTGGAAAAAAAAAAAGCCTTTCTGAATGTTTTTGGCAGATCTGTCATCTCTTCCTCAAGCCAAGTGACAAGTGAGTTATACAATGGGGCACCAAAAGTTCAAACCATATTGCACAGCAGATGCTCTGAAACTATTACTCAAAAAGTTTGCCTGGGTCCCCTACTGCCCTCAGATTCCCTTGAAGCAATTTATGACCTGCTCTTTCTTTGCGTCAGTTACATTATGACTACATTAATCCAAAAGATGCATTAACCTCACCTCTACTTCAATTTTGCTGATGCCCTCCCCTCTACTCACAGACACATCTCACATATCACCATCATATATACATATTATGCTCTGTGGTATATTGACTAAAGCAGGATTATTCCAGAAATGTATTAGTGCCAAAATGAACAATTTGAAATATACTGAACTTACATAATTCAGTAGCACTGGTCCATTTTTGGCATTTGTTTCCCCATAAATCCTCCAGCCCTTTCAGTTTGGAGGATAATAATCTTTCTTCTCTTTTCTATTTCATCTTATTTCCCAATCAACCTCACCCTAAAATTAACACAGGTTAACACTTCATATGATGTTTTCCTATATGAAATTCTATAGATCGTCTTTAGAGCCACGTTTTTAGAATTATTCCATAGTCTTCATTATAATTCTACTTTCAATGAAATCTTATCTTTGACAAATTAAGACTACAAAATACTTTGCATTTATAGATCTTGTTGAATTCCTGATTATTACCTATACAGCAGCAAATCATGAAAATTAGAGTTGGAAAAGTCTTATTAGGGCTGAGAGACCATCCCCAGAGGCTATGTAAGAATGTTACTCAAAATTCAACAATTATTCCCCCAAAATGCATAGGCCCTTTACAGAGCAAGGAGCTGGATAGAGTCCCAGCTCAGATGATTAACAAAAACGCATCATCGCCCTATAGATTCTCTCTTTAACAGACTCCAGAAATAGCACTTCTAATGTTTTCCACATGCAACAACTCTATTGCTTAATAGATTTTTCCGGTGAGAGGTTTCTTCTGGTGAGCTACATACTCATCTAAAGAAAAGCCTAATTCACCTTTATGCCCTTTAAAAATCAGAAGCATAATAGACCTACAGACTATGAGCACTGAAAGTAACTTCTATCAGATGATCATCCAATAGCCTTCCCTATCTCAAAGCAGGACAGAAGGAAACCAAACTGTAGTCAACATCATTTATATATTGCATAATAATTGAGCAGTTGAGTAATGTCTCCATTCTTCTCTACTCATTTTCACTCTCCACCTTTAATACATTTGTAAGTATACCTATCATTTAATACACTACATTACACACTGCTTGACATATGAAAGGCACTCAATAAATTTTTGTTAAGTGTAAGTATAACAAAGGCTCTTTTTGTTCAATAGCATATGATTGTGGGGTGCTTGGTTTATCTTTATACAGAGAGTACTGGGAAAAATAGACTGCTACTTTGAATAATCTCCATACTTGAAAAAACTCGCTGCTTCAAATATGCAGTTTACTACTATTCAAGTATTATTTTTACTAAAATATACCATTGTCTACTGCATGAGACGTTTTAAAATAAAATAAAATCTGACCACTGGGGAGGAGGGATGGTGGGAACAAACTCTCTTTTTTCTCTTCTCTTGCTGAATTGATTAACTGAGCAGTTACTAGTCTCAGTATAGACATTGTTTAAATAAACATACATGGGCTATAGAAACAAAATAGCCAGTTGATGGACTGAATATAATACTATATCTCACCACAGATTTCATTACCAGAAGCTATCTATTCAATGCCAAAACCTAAGGCTGCAACTTGTAACCCATGCTTTCACTCAGCTCTGGAAGTAGAGTGATAGTTATCTTTAACTGTAAAGATTATGATAAGAAAAAAACAAGACTCCCATGGTATTTGCCATCAATAAATGAGACATTGATTCTCAATTCTCCTGCCAAAGGGAAGATGGACATGGAGCAGTGAGTCTTTTTCCAAATGCTCTCCTGATCTATGACGCCCCTTTTCAGCTCTCCCTTACTACATCCCCACCCCAACCAAGCAGGAGACACATGGAGATGGATCACTAAAGGATTTGCCTGAAAACTAAAATATATTTGTAAAGGAGATCTAATGTTCTTAAATCTATAGTCACTGGAGGTGAAGAAACTAGCTAAAAATATTTGTAATAGAAAAATACAAAGGTCTTTTCTATTTAGACTAAATGTTATGTGATTGCAAAAAAAAAAAAAAAATAGCTGCATTGGAAGCTACAGAAGAAACCTATAGTAGCACTGGTCTGGGTGTCAGATCTGCCACTAAATAGCTGTTTGACCTTTGGTAATGTGCATGCCTTTTCTTTGTTTTCGTTTATTTTCTTATTGAATAAAATTGTAAAAATTAATTGGATGATCTCCAGGGTCTTTGCTGCTACCGAATCACTTTTTCAAAACTCTATTCTTTCAAAAAGTGTTATACAGATCTTGATATGATATTGAGCATATGATTTGAATATAAGTATCACTACCGTATACAATAAAAATCTGATATGGCATTATATACCCATTAGGTAGATTCGAGGATTTCCATTCCTTTCTGAGAATCACCATTTCGTCTTTGCAAAAGCCCTGCAAGGAAGGCATTGGTACCTTTGCTTTACAGATGAAGAAACCAGCTCAGACTTATGCTCCTTGTTGTGACAGAGTTGGACTCAGTTGTGGTTTCCCTACACATGACTCTTCTGCCCTTTCTATTTGAACCTATAGTTAGTACTATACTTGATAGGTGTATGTCCAAGAGACTTAAATCTCTGGTCCATCCATGTGCCATTTGGGCCCTGAGTCTCAGCAGAGTTGCATCACCTACTCTCCAGTTCATTGGATTCACCCAGGGCAACTAACAAGGTGATGATGATGGAAAATGCCCATCCCAAGGAACTTAGAGAGTCTGCAACTGCAAGGAAGAAAGTTCCATACATCTGCCCCATGGGATCTAAGCTTCCTCTCAGTTAGAGACAGAGTGGTCATCACCATCCCAAAATCCTCAAGAGTGGGGAATGACCAATGGGCTACAGTTGACTTACTACTATTCTACTATAGACTTATTGTTATTCTAGCAATGGAAGAACTTTTATCATTGATGTGGAGGCAGTGACCACCAGAGATTCTGAGGGCAGAGAGAGATAAAAACAGGAATAATATGGGGGCACTTTGGGGACATTGGAATTGTCCTGCATGACGTTGCAATGACAGATACAGGCCATTATATATTTTGTCAAAACTTACAAAATTGTGCGGGAGAGAGTGTAAACTATGATGTAAACTATAATCCATGGTTAGTGGCAATGCTTCAATACGTGTCCATCAGTTGTAACAAATGTACCACACTAATGAAGGATGTTGTTAATGTAGGAGAGTGTGGGAGCGAGGGGGGTGAGGCATATGGGAATCCCCTATATTATTATGTAACATTTATGTAATCAAAATTTCTTTAAAATAAATAAAGTTTTAAAAAAAGAAGTCAAAGAACGTGATCACACAGCCTAATAAAAAGTGGAGCTGGGGTTAGAACTCAAGTCTGTCTAACTGCAATGCCTGTGTTATTTATATCACACCAGACTGAATTTTAAGGGCTACTGTATTTCCAATTTCCATCCTTTATAATTAATATAATATATTGTGCCTTTATGTGTGTGAGGTCATTTAAATTTACAATAACCGCAAGAGGAAACAGAGGAGGGCAAAGGAACAGAGAGATCAGAGTTATACAGCAACTCAGCCTGAGAGTTAAGATTTGAATCCATATGCCCGATGCCAGACCCTGCTTTATCATCCTGTCCCTGCAACTCACTCTGAACGGGACACCAAAGTGCATCCTTTAAGAAATGGAGAAAATGCTTTTAACATTGGTTCACTGCATAGTGATCAGGAGGAAATGTATTTTTGGGGACGATTCTTATGGTGGGTCCAACTTCCAGGAACACCCAAGAATAGTATATGTTATCAGTTCACCTCGCTCACATTCCAGCAGGCTCACAAACATTTCCAGGCACTGTCAGAGACAGCTGTTTATATCCCTGCTCTGCCATCTCTTTTTATTTTATTTACTTTTTTTTTTAAAGAAGCTTTAGATTACATAAATGTTACATCAAAAATATAGGGGATTCCCGTATACCCCACCCCCTCCCCCTCCCACACTTTTCCCCATTAACAACATCTTTCATTAGTGAGGTGCATTTGTTACAACTGATGAACACATATTGAAGCATTGCTACTAACCATGGCCTGTAGTTTACGTTATCATTTATATTGCCCCACGTAATTTTTATAGGTTTTGACAAAAACGTATAATGGCCTGTATCTGTCATTGTAATGTCATCAGGACAATTCCAAAGTCCCCAAAATGTCCCATGTTACACCTATTCTTTCTTCTCCCTCCCCCTAGAAACTTTGGTGGGCACTGCCTTTATATCAATGATACGAGTTCTTCCATTGCTGGGAAAATAATGTCTATAACAGGATAATAATGTCTGCTTTAGTCCATTGTTCGTTCCCCAATTTTGAGGGTTTGGGGATGGTGATACCCACTCTGTTTCTGATTGAGAGGGGCTCATTCTGGGGAGTGCTGCTATGTCCTCAGTTAGAGGGGAAAGAATCTCCTGAGAACATAGAGAGTGCCTAATAAAAGAAAAGAGACCAATATGTCAAGCCCTCAATATTATTGCATTAACTATGAACCTTATGCTTCAAAAATTGAAACTTAGTGGTTACCATAGGTTCCGAGGAGGGGCAGGGAAGAATAGAATAGATGGAACATAGGGCATTTTTAGGGCATTAGAATTAATTGTTCTGCATGATCTTGCAATAGCGGATACAGGTCTTTTTAGATTTTGTCAAAACCTTTAAAACTGTACCGTGCAAAATGTAAGCCATAATGTAAACCATTGACCATGGTTAGGAGCAATGCTTCAGTATTTGCACATCCACTGTAACAAGTGTATCACACACATGTAAAAAGTTATTAACAGGGGAGAGTGGAAGAGGGCGTTGGGCATATGGGAATCCCCAATATTTTCTATGTGACTTTTCTGTAACCTAAAGCTTGTTTGAAGATTAAAAGAAAAAAAATAAGACACTCGGGGAACATACAGAAGAAATTGTCAGTGTACATATAAGACAACAGACCTTATAGTGATGAAAGATGCAGTGAATAATTTTTCTATTTTTCTGTATTTTATGTTATTATTTTATTTTATTATTAATTTTATTTCATTATTTTTTGGCTTTGTTTTGAGGGAGGTTTGGATGACAGAAGGGTCACAACTGTGGCAGGGAGGGACCAGTGCTGTGGGGTGTCATTGATGGGAGGATGTGTGGGGTGGGGTGCACCTGGGGCATGGCTCGAAGGCATATGAATATGGTCACGTGTTCAGGGGGCTTTGTCTTGGTGGGTGCAGACCTACACAATAACCTAAAGAACACTGAATTCCCATCCTAGGGAGTCCTGCTACATTCTCTAATAGAGCGGCAAAAATCCCCGCCCCCCGCCCCCCCAGTACATGGACAGAGCCCAGCAACGAAGGACAGACCATTATATCAGCCTCTTGATATTGATGATTGTACTCATGAAAGTTTTCTTGTATTGTATATTGCCCAAGAGTTACCTCCTCAGAGGTTCCTTGGGGCTCAAATGGGCTCTCTCTAAGCCAAACTCAGCATATAAATGCATTATCTTCCTCCAGACGTGGTTCAGGACACCCTCCCTGGCACGGGGGATTATTACCAAGCGCTGACTAGCGATGAATCTGGAAAAACACCTTGACCAAAAGGGGGAAACATTAAATGCAAATGAAATGAGCTTTTATGGCTAAGAGACTTCAAAGTGAGTCAGGAGATCATTCCAGAGGTAACACTTATGCACGTCTCAGCAGGATTTCACTGACTGCCACAGTAAACAGTGACTCAAGCAGCTGGGCTGCTGGGGGCTCTAGAGACATCCAGACACTACGAGCAGGGCAGACATCTCAGGAATTCGGCACCCTGTCAGTGGGCCTCATTTTGGAATATATGCTCCCCATTGAAACAGAGTTAGACTCATATATAATTTCCCTACACTTCTCTTCTGCCCCTTTTATTTGAACCTACAATTAGCACTATACTTGTTACATATATGTCCCAGAGACTTAAATCTTTGGTCTGTTCATGCAGGTTGAGCTCTGAATCTCAGCAGAGTTGTAACACCTACTCTCCAGTTCATTAGACTCATCCAGGACAGCTAAAAAAGGATGATGATGGACAACACCCATCCCAAAAACCAGAGTATCTACAACTGCAAGCAAGACAGTTCCATACATCTGCCCCATGGGATCTGCCATCTCTTTTAACTTCAGTACTCATCTTGAATGAGTTGTCATTTCATATTTAACCACGTGAAGGGAAGCTAAGGACTATTGCCTAAGAAACAAGTATGTGCCACTATTTTGGAAAGCTGAGTATTTAATAAGTGATATGTAAATTGGATATGTGCAAAATAAGCCATTCTCTAAAGTATTTTAATGTACACAAACCAAGAAACAAGTGTATATGTACATACAGTAGAGGCTTTTTTTGTTTTCTTTTCAATTTTTCATATACCTAGTTATCGTAAAAAATGGCATACCAGAAAATTGAATGTTTGGGAAAGACCAATCTTTATGTTTCATTTTTAAGGAAAAGGCTTGTTGCAAACTCTGCTGACATGCCACTCTTTGGTAAGATTTGCATTTATACTAAATATGTCTAAAATCTCATCTTCAGTAGGTAGAATTCACAGGCTCCTGTGACCTACAAATGCTAAATTGTTTCCTTCCTCAGAAGGGTTATGCTTCTGGCTGTGACACAATGAATAAATCCATCACAGTTTTGTCAGAAAGTAGGATCCCAATTTACATGCTTTAACCCAAACAATCCTACTGTGCCCATAGACAAAAACTGCTATGAAAAACACAACTAGCTATTGATTGAATTCCACAAAGGTTCCCCCTCACAATCTTTGAGCAAACTGTTCACTAAATGTAGCCACCTTCCCAAGCCAGTATGTACATATAAACATAATTTGTGAGAACATATTTAGCTTTCAAGAATATTTTCACCTTGCACAGTTGAAGAGGACAAGTGTCAGTTACACTTATTACCCACCCTCGATTTGGTAAATATTGGTCACCAGTCTAGTTTATGTCGGTTCTTGAATGGTGTAAATTTGGGAATACCATAACAGCTTTTCAGAATTGGCTGCTCCTGAAGGAATGACCCTCTGCCTGGCAGCAAGCTGCACAGATCACTCATATCTTTATTTCAGACCTCTGTGTAAAAATTCTGTCGGTGAGACTTGCTCTGATCAGCTCATTTTAAATTGTATCCTTCCCAAACCCACGCCTGCATTCCTTATCTCTTTCCCAATTTCTTGTTCTCAACAGCACTGTTACATCTGACTTTCTATATATTTTCCTTGTTTATGTGCTGCCCTCCCCACACACACACCAGAATGTAAATTCCACGAAAGCAGAGAGTTTTGACTGTTTTTCTCACTACTGAATCCCCAGTGCCTAGAATAGTTCCTGACCCATAGTAGGTGTTCAGTGACTATTTGTTGAATGAGTGAAGGAACGATACCCTTCAAATGTAGGTTTGTAACAAATTTTGGCATAACCCAAGATGTTCCAGAGTTATATCTATATTGTGAGGAATGCACAACTCTGTGATTATACCAAATGCCATTGAGTGCACACTTTAGATGAATTGTATGGTTTATGAATTGCATGGTTTCAATAAAATTGATTTAAAAAACAGTTATATCTAAATATAGTTTCTTAGCACTTGAAGGTTGATTTTCCTTTTCAAGTAATAACAGAAATCTTGGTTGGAACATCCAGAGTCTTTTTCCAAGATCCTGAAATTCCAGGAACCCGGGAGTTTCAAATCCTGTGTCCCAGCCTTGGCTGCCGATTGTCATCAGCAGGGTGACCTTGCTCAAATCTCTTAGATTCTCAGAGCCTCAGCTTCCCAGTAATGTAAAATAAAGAATGTAAACAAAATGATCCTGAGATTTCACTGAAATTCTATGACTGTTTAGATATTTTCTTCGATCTATAACATGATTATACACATCATTAACATGAGGTGTATAAAACGTGTCCTGGATGGTTTTAAAAAAAAGTATAAGAGAAAATAGAAGACCTACTACTTACTCTACAGGTAAAGAAAAGAAGGGATCAGGAAAATCTATTATGCAGGTTTTTATTTATAAATTTACTTGGAAAGTTATTTAAAAAGCAAAAGGCTTTGCTGCCTTGTCATTACCTCCATTATTGACAGTTCTGAGCTTGGGAATTACATCCGACATAAGCACAGCTCTGTGATTCTTTTTTTTTATTTTTTAATCCTGATTACAAAGCCACTGAACTGCGTTTTCATCTTGGATGCTCTACTGAACATACTATATGATTTTTCCACACCCTAATTTGGTCTGAGAACATCTGCAAAAAATCTGGAATACATTTTCCCATTCTCAGCAATTGACTTCAAGTTTCACATATCAGGCATTCTTCCAGTTTCTATGGCAGGTTATTGAGCAAACATCAGCTCTGCTTCTGCTGTGAATAGCATCAATATGAACAGAAAATAAGCCAGATCAACATCATCACTAACACAATTCTTAATTACCTGCTCGTCCCATGATAAACCTGTTCTTTAAGAGATGAGAATTTCACAAGATTTTCCCCACTCTTATGCATCACCAATCACACAAATTTTATCTCAGTCACTGTATTAGTCAGCCAAAGGGGTGTTGATGCAAAGTACCAAAAATCTGTTGGCTTTTGTAAAGGATATTTATTTAGGGTAGAAGCTCATAGTCACAAGGCCCTAAAGAGTCCAACTCATGGTACCATTAGAGGTACTTTCTCACCCAAAGTCATTTGCCATCTATTGAAGCAAGATGGTGGTAGATGTCTTCAAGGGTTCAGCCTCCTTCCCTCTTAAGGCTCCATGGGTCCAGCGTCTGGCATAAGGCTCGTCTCTCTTCCTGGGGCTCGTTTCCCTCCAGGCTCAGCTGCTCTGTTCTCTTCACAAGGTCAGCTGTAAACTATCAGGCGAGTGCCCCAGCTCTCCTCAGGACTCCAGTGTCAAAACCAAGTTCTCTCTGCCGTGTCCTTTTCTGCATATCTACGTCCGTGTAAGAGTCTGTAAACATAGCTACTAAACATTGTCAATGGTTTACAGTATGGTTTACATTTTAGATTGTACACTTTTATAAATTTTGATGATATTTACCATGTCCTGTGTCCATCACTGTAAGGTAATGAAAAACATTTCCACTGACCACTAAATACCCCCTGTTTGATCTATTCTATTCCTCCCTCCCCATCCCACTGGGGCTCATGATGACCCCCTGGCTTGACTCATTGTATGACAAGATTCATAGTTACATGCAACATGAGGTCATGATACCCTGGTTTGTCCTCCACTATTAGGAACCTCCCTTGCTCTTAAGAGATGTCCACTAGTCTATTTCTCCTCTCCCCTCAGTATCCTGGGTATTCTAGCCCACCCTTCCCAATCTACCCAACTGTCAACCCTGCACCACCCAACCCAATATACCACTACCCTCCTGTCCTATCCCTTCAATATACAACTACACTCTATGACTTTACCATAGGTTACGTCCAAATGGATGATGGCTCACAACTTTCTCTTTTCTTTCTCTTTCTTGTACACCTATCTTTCAGACAATAGTTCTCAGAGACTGCTCAATTTCCTTAATTCATATCAGTGAGGTCATGTACTATTCATCCTTCAATGCCTGGCTTGCTTCACTCAACATGAGGTCTTCAAGATTCATCCATGTTATTCTATGTGTTAGCACTTTATTCCTTCTTACAGCTGAGTAATATTCCATTGTATGTATGTACCACATTTTCTTTATCCTTTCATCTGTTGATGGGGACCTGGGTTATTCCAACTTTGGGCAATAGTGAACAATGCTGCTATGAACATTGGTGTGCATATATCTGTTTGTGTCTTTGCTTTCAGTTCTTCTGGGTATATACCCAGCAGTGAAATCACTGGATCATATGGAAGATCTATAGTTAGTTTTTTGAGGAACCACTAAACTGTTCTCCACAGTGGCTGGACCATTCCACAATCCCACCAGCAGTGGATGAGGGTTCCCGTTTCTCCACATCCTCTCCAACACTTACAGTCTGTTGTTTTTTAATAGCCGCCATTCTAATAGGTGTAAGATGATATCTCAATGTAGTTTTGATTTGCATTTCTCTAATAGCTAGAGATGTTGAGCATTTTTTCATGTGCTTTTTAGCCATTTGTATTTCTTCCTTGGAGAAGTGTCTTTTCAGGTCCCTTGCCCATTTTTTAAATGGGTTGTAAGTCTTTTTATTTTCGAGTTGTAGGATTTCTTTATATATGCAGGATATTAGGCTCCTATCATATATATGGTTGCCAAACATTTTCTCCCATTGGGTAGACTGCCTTTTTATTTTCTTGATAACGTCCTTTGAGGTGCAAAAGTTTTTAATTTTGAGGAGATCCCATTTATCTATTTTTTCTTTTGCTACTCATGCTTTGGGTGTGAAGTTCATGAAACCATTTCCTATTACAGGTCCTATAGATACTTCCCTACATTATCTTCCAAGGTCTTTATGGTTTGGGCTCTTATATTTAGATATTGGATCCATCTTGAGCTGATTTTCATATAAAATGTGAGATGGTGTTCCTCTCTCATTCTTTTGGATATGGATATCCACTTCTCCATGCAACACTTTTGAAGAGGCCATTCTCTCCCAACTGAGTGGGCTTGGTGGCCTTGTCAAATATCAGATGACCGTATATGTGCGGATTTATATCAGAACACTCAATTCAGTTCCATTGGTCAATGTGTCTATCCTTGTGCCAATACCATGTGGTTTTGACCAATGAGCTTTGTAGTATGTTTTAAAGTCAGGTAGTGTGATACCTCCAACTTCATTTTTCTTTTTCAATATGTCTTTGGTGATTCAGGGCCACTTACCCTTCCAAATAAATTTTGTAGTTAGTTTTTCCAATTCCTTAAAAAATACAGTGTTGATTTTTATTGGGATTGCATTAAATCTGTAGATTAGTTTGGGTAAGATAGACATCTTGATGATGTTTAGTTTTCCTATCCATGAACAGGGAATATTCTTCCATTTATTTAAGTCTTCTTTGATTTCCTTTAACTGTGTTGTGTAGTTTTCTGTATATAAGTCCTTTACATCTTTAGTTAAATTTATTCCTAGGTATTTGATTCTTTTAGTTACTCTTGTAAATGATATTTTTTTTCTTGATTTGCTCCTCAGATTGCTCGTGATTGGTTACAGAAATGATACTGATTTTTCAGCATTGATTTTATAGCCTGCAACATTACTGAACTCCTTTATAAGTTTTAGAAGCTTTGTTGTAGATTCCTCAGGGCTTTCTACATATAGGATCATGTCATCTGCAAATAATGAAATTTTTACTTCTTCTTTTCCAATTTGGATGCGTTTTATATCTTTTTCTTGCCTCAGTGCTCAAGCAAGTACTTCTAAGACAATGTTAAATAGGAGTGGTGATAGTGGACATCCTTGTCCTGTTCCCAATCTCAGAGGGAAAGCTTTTAGGATTTCACCATTGAAGACGATGTTAGCTTTGGGTTTTTCATATATACCCATTATCATGTTCAGAAAGGTCCCTTCTATTCCAATCTTTTGCAATGTTTTTATCAGGAAAGGGTGCTGTATTTTGTTGAATGCTTTTTCTGCATCTATAGAGATGTACATGTAATTTTGTTCTTTCAATCTGTTTATGTGGTGTATTACATTGATTGATTTTGTTATGTTGAACCATCCTTGCATACCTGGGATGAATCCCACTTGCTCATGGTGTATAATTATTTTGATATGTTATTGAATGCGATTAGCAAGTATTTTGTTTAGGATTTTAGCATCTAGGTTCATTAGAGAAATTGGCCTGTAATTTTCCTTTCTTGTGGTAACTTTGTTTGGCTTTGGTATTAAGGTAATGGTAATGTTGGCATCATAGAATGAGTTAGGCAATGTTCTTTCTACTTCAATTTTTTGGAAGAGGTTAAGCAGAATTGGTGTTAGCTCTTTCCGGAATGTTTGGTAGAATTCACCTGTGAAACCATCTGGTCCTGGGCTCTTCTTAGTTGGGAGGTTTTTAATGACTGAGTCTATCTCTTTACTTGTAATTGGACTGTTGAGTTCATAAATTTATTCTTTCAACAATGTAGACTGTGAGTTTCTAGAAATTTGTCCATTTCCTCTAAATTATTACTCTTGTTGGCATATAATTTTTCAAAGTATCCTCTTATGATACTCTTTATTTCGGTGGGGTCAGTAGTCATATCCCCTTCTTCATTTCTTATTTTGTGTATTTGCATCTGCTCTCTCTTTTTCTTTGTTAGTCTGGCTAAGGGTTTGTCAATTTTATTGATCTTCTCAAAGAACCAGCTTTTGGTTTTGTTTATTTTTTCTAGTGCTTTCTTATTTTCTATTTCATTTAGTTTTGTTCTGTTTGTTATTTCTTTCTTTCTGCTTCCTTTGGGGTTAGTTTGTTGTTGTTTTTCTAATTCCCCCAGGTGTACAGTTAGGTCTCAATCTTAGCTCTTTTTCTTTTTTAATGTATGCATTTATGGCTATGAATTTCCCTCTCAGTACAGCTTTGGCTGCATCCCATGGGTTTTGATATGTTGTGCTGTCATTTTCATTCGATTCAAGGTAGTTACTTATTTCTTTTGAGATTTCCTCCTTGACCCACTGTTTGTCTAAGAGTGTGTTGTTTAACTTCCATATCTTTGTGCCTAATCTGGTTCTCTGGCCCTTAGTGGTTTCCAATTTCCTTCCATTGTGATCAGAGAAATTACTTTGTATAATCTCAATCTTTCTGAATTCATTGAGAGTTGTTGTTTGGCCTAGCATGTGGTCTATCTTGGAGTATGATCCATGTGCACACAAGAAGCATGTATATCCCGCTGTATTTGGGTGTAGCTTTCTATATATGTCTATTAGGTCCAGGTCCTCTAATGTATTACTCAGAGTCTTTGTTTCTTTATTGATTCTCTGTCTAGATGTTCTGTCTAATGGTGATAATGGTGTATTAAAGTCCCCCACTATAAGTGTAGTGGCATTTATTTCTCCACTTAGTTTTCTCAGTGTTTGCCTCATGTATTTTGAGGCAACCTGATTAGTTACATAAATATTTGTGATTGTTCTCTCTTTTTGGAAGATTACCTTTTACTAATATATAGTGTTCATCTTTGTCTCTTACAATAGTTTTGCATTTAAACTCTATTTTGTCCAATATTAGGACAGCTACTCCTGCCCTTTTTTGGTTATTGTTTGCTTGTAAAATTGTTTTCCAGCCATTCACTTACAGCCTCCTTGAATCCCTGGTCTAAGGTGGATTTCTTGTAGACAACATATAGATGGGTCATATTTCCTTATCCATTCTGCCAGTCTGTCTCTTAACTGGTGAGTTTAATCCATTAACATTCAGTGTTATTACTCTCAATGAATTTCTTACATCAGCCACATTTTCTTTGGGTTTATGTATGTGATATGTTGTTTTTATTTCTCTTTTTGTCTTTTTAGCTGTTCTTACCCTCTCCTCCAACTCTCTCTCTCTCCTGTTTTTTTTCTTTCAACCTGTAGAACTTTCTTTAGTATTCCTTGAAGTGCAGATTTCTTATTTGCATATTCTCTTAATATCTGTTTATCTGTGAATACTTTGAACTCTCCATCATTTTTGAATGCCAGCTTTGCTGGATAGAGAATTCGTGGCTGGAAGTTTTTCTCTTTTAGTACCTTGACTATGTCATACCATTGTCTTCTTGCCTCCATGGTTTCAGATGAGAAATCAGCACTTAATCTTATTGTGCTTCCCTTGTATGTGATGGTTCTCTTTTCTCTTGCTGCCTTGAATAATTTCTCTTTGTTTTGAGCATTGGACATTTTGATAATTATATGTCTTGGAGTAGGCCTGTTGGGATTTATACTGTTTGGGGTGTGCTGTTCTTCCTGAACATGTACATCCATCTCCCTCAATAGGGTTGGGAAGTTTTCAGCCATTATTTCCTTCAACACTCATTCTGTTCCCTTTCCCTTCTCTTCTCCTTCTGGGATGCCTATAATGCGTGTGTTTGTGTGTTTTGTGTTGTCAGTTAAATCCCTGAGTCCCTGCTGGATTTTTTTCTAGCTTTGTATCTATCTGTTCTACTATCTGTTTGATTTCAGATGTACTGTCTTCCACATCACTAATTCTTTCTTCTGCCTGTTCAAATCTGCTGTTATGTGAATCCAGCATCTTTTTTATTTCTTGGATTGTGCCATTCATCACCATCATATCTGTTATCTTTTTATGTACATTTACAATTTCTTCAGTATGTTCTCCCAGTGTCTTCTTAATATCCTTAATCTCCTCCTTCACTTCATTAAGTTGGTCCATGATAATTGTTTAGACAGCTTTGCTTAGTTGTTCAATGTTCTGCATCTCTTCCTGGTTTTTAGTTTGATCATTGGAATGGTCCATGTCTTCCTGTTTCTCAGTATGGTTTGTAATTTTTTGTTACCCTCTGGTCATCATTTTATCTTGATGGATTTATTCAGTTGATTAGCTTCTCCCTCTGCTCTAGAGTTTTATTTAGTTGGTGTTTCTGTGTGTGTGTTAAGTTTTCTCTTTGACACTTTGTTCTTCTTGTATTTCCTTGCTTTTTTCTATGTTCCCTTGAAGGAAAAATATTAGGACCGAGGAATTGAAAGAGGTAAGAAAGGAAAAAGGATAATAGTAATATTGATAAAAGTAAGAAGATGGGCCATATCAGACTTAGTAAAATGAATATTTAACTCATGTAGGCAGTGTAGAGTAATAGGGGGAAAAAATGGAGTACTCACAATGGAATGGGAAACCAAATAAAGGAAAATATATAGAATGATTTAAAAGGCCAGAATGATGAGGAGAGAGGGAAAGAGTAAAGAAAAGGTTGAAAGGAAAAAGTTAATAATTAAAATAAAGAAAACAGAATAGACAAGATAGAAATTGACACCCGTGAAGTTGAGGACTAATGAAAAAGATGGGATGTAAGAACCACAACAGAAAGCAGAAAGTGGAAAGATGAAGGAAGGAAAAGAGATAGTGTTGGTAGACAAAATCACTATATAGAGAGAATGGAAAGTCAAGGAAGTAGAAGCACAGCAAAGAAGAAACAAGTTAGGAGCATCTAATTTAAAAAAAAAGAGGGGGTGGGAAGGAAAGAGGAAAGAAAAGCAAGAAACAAACAAAGAGTAACCAAACAAACACATAAGCATGCAGTCAAACAGCTAAGGAAGAAAAGCATTCCTTCTTGGGCCCTTGTGGAGCCTCTAAGCCTGCATTCATCAATCAATTACCCTGCAGCCTTCTCTTTGCAGGTTTTGAGGCAGATTTTAGTGATTAAATTAAGTTAAAAAAAATTTTTTTTAAGAAATAAGAGACCCAAAAGAAGGCCACTTCTGGAATACCCTCTCTGCCACGGGGACCCTAAATAGGTTCATGGAAACTTATCAAACACTTTCCAATGTCTGACACCCCCAAGAGAGCTGAGACTCTGATCCTGAGCACAGAACTATAAAATTGGCTGGCTCCGCCCTCCCAAGCCAAGCCTCTGTGTCCCATGGCTGTTAGGTAAATCAGGCTTCCTCAGCAGATTCGCCTCTCCCCTCAGCTCAGCACCACTTCTAGCCAGCTGGTTTGCTCCCAAAAAACTGCAAGGGGGTCCAGGCAGCCAAACCGACAGAAAAAAACCCTCACCCTTTGCCAGGACCCTCCTACTCTCAGAGAGTGCTCTCTTTCACTGGGTTGACAGGTGGGTGGGGCTTAGCCATCTGGGTCCACGATTTCCAGCTGGGGAAAAAACTCACGATTTAATATTGAGCAGTCCACCTCACTGTCCATCTCCGTCTAGATCAATGTGCCTCAGGTTCTCACTCTGCAGGTTCCTAGAACAGACCACCCAGGCAGGATCCTGTCTCCAATCAGCTGTCTTCCGTGAGACAAATGGTGAGTGCCCACCTAAACTAATGCCATCTTCCGCCTCTCCCTCTGAAATGATTTTATTTTATTTTATTTTATTTTATTTTATTTTATTTTATT
>JAKSZT010053830.1:12410214-12527386 GCA_026826555.1 Tolypeutes matacus | reverse complement strand
TTTATTTTATTTTATTTTATTTTATTTTATTTTATTTTATTTTATTTATTTTATTTTATTTTATTTTATTTTATGGATCCCTCCTTTTTCTTTCCCTTTGGTCATTCAGCTACTGTTCTCCAACTATGTTTTCTTACTCTATTTTTGTCCCATATTTTTACTTTAGGTCCCTTCTTTAGACCCATCTTATCCCTTTTCCATGCTTCAGGGAAAGTCTCAGCTGCTGTCCTCTCCAGGACCAGCCACCCCCAAGATTGCCAGTAACAACAATCCCCTGTGGCTTTGGGTTTGAAGACTCAAGAGGAGAGCTAGAAACTCAGATGAAAGAGGGATCAGGTACACTCACTCCACCCCTGACCAAGATTCTCTAGGGGGACTTCTGAGGCCAGCATCCTACCATAGCTAAAAATGGGAGAGGAGACAAAATGGTCAGTTGGCCAGGTTGTGATCTTTGTATTTGTTTTCATGAATGATGATAAATATACTATCAATCTTGTCCATTTTGAACGTGATGCTTTTGTCACTTTACATTTAATTACTGAGCAGAAATACATCTGTTCTTCCATTCCACTATCTTTACAGAAGATAAAACAGTTGGTCTTATCACTTCCCTCCTGAAACTCTAGTTAAAATAAAAACTTGAGCAAAATTTGGCTAGATCTCAGAGAGTTTTACCTAATCGATTCATGAATTGATGAGGTAGAGAGGAATTCCTCTGAACAAAGAGTGAACGGGCTTTTATAGACAGAACAAGGGTATATATTGAGAGTAAATTTTCATTGGTTAATGCAGACAGAGTACCTTTCCTAAAAGGGTCAGTGCAGGCGGTTGTTTAGCAATGAGTAAGAATAGGAGCTGGTCATAGCTGATTGGCTGATTTAAATTGTTTTCTGGGTGCGTTGGCAATTTACAGGGAATGGAAACCTACTTAGATTTTGGTTTTACTGACACGGGGTTAAGTGGGTAGATCCGTTTGGGCCTACTAGAGTTTATTTATGACACTACTCTAGGATGATGAACCTTGGACTCAGGATTGTGCACCTACAAAGCCAGAGAGAACTCTCCATTTGTTTACTTATTCAGCGTTGCTGGAAGGCTGCTACTTATCCAGCAGTCTAAGGCAGTCACTTCCCACCCTCCTTCTCTCGGGCATTCTTACCTCCATTTTGTTGCTACAGGTATTTTTTGAGTCTGAGCCTTCATTCTCTTTCCCAGTGTAGATGACAAGAGAGATCCTACTTCTCTGGAGACTACCATGCTGTGTTCAATCAGTTCTAAATCTCTCAACAGCCAGGGAAAGCGTGTTGGGCTTAGGGCTTGGGCAAAGCAGGAACAGCAAAAAATGTTTTAAAGAGTTTATATTTAAAATGATATATATTTTTAAAATCCTTAAAAGAGTCATCTTTGGAAAAATCAAATCATTATTAGACTTCCTTATTTTTATTTTACATTTTAGCTTTATTACTATTTAAATTTCAAATTATACTGGGAGATGGAATGGACACACCAAAAGACATGCAATATCTTATTCCAGTTTATTTTATATTTAATGTGAAATTATAAATGATAAATTCTATATTCCAAAGCTTGCCTAGAACTAGAATTTGAACTAGTCTTTAGTAGATTTAGTCTTTAAAAGGCCTTGAGCTTAGGCATTGATAAAAGACATGATTCAGAAAAGTCACTGACTTCGGGTTTATAGCATTTTTATTTCATTGTGAGTCGTACATATATATTTTTTCAAACAGCCTTAAGTTCTTCCCAATTAATATCTCTAAGTGATTTGTTCATGGAAACCAATGCAACGTGAAATACTGGGATACTTCCTTAAGGATAGAATGATAAATCAATCCCTGGGTTGACCCTTTATTTAGGCTACTGTTCCATCTACACACTAGGGTATATCCCCTTCCTGTTAGGGAGGATTTAAAGAACTCTAGGTCAAGCGTGAAAAGAAAGCATCGATTAGCATCTCTGCCTTCCTTGGTCTCAAGGTCCAGTAACTTCAGTCCCAGTACTGGTCAGATGCCAGCCTCCCAGCCCTCTGGGATTGTGGCCTTTGCACATCCTTAACAAAGCAGTGATTTCAACTCCTGCAGCACAATGTCTTTGCATCTACTGAAGCTCATTCAACTTAGGAAAACACTAGGAAGGAGTGGTAGCAGGAATTAGCCCTGGTTTCCTAAGTATTTTCTACCACCTGTGAGTGTGAATTTATTTGTAAATAGGACCTTTGGAAGATGCTATTATAAATTAAGGTGTGGCCACCCGAGTCAGAGTGGGTCTTAATCCATAGCACAGGAAGGGCCTTGTGAAGTGAAAAAACCAGAAGTCAGAAGTCAGTGAAAGCCACGCAGGGCGAGCTGAAAGTACTGGGAACTGGAAGATCAGACACAAGGAAAGAGAGACTGCCAGGTAACTGGTGCAGAGATGCAAACCAAGGAGCCCCGAGGATTGAAGCCAACTAGCCCCAGAATGCTATAGAGACTTCGGGGGAAAAAAGCATGGCCTTGCTGACACCTTAATTTTGAATTTCTGGTCTTCTAAACCCTGAGCCAATCAATTCCTGTTGTTAAGCCAACCCATTGTGTGGTGTTTGACGTAGCAGCCTGGCAAACGAAGACACATGTATTGTTCTTGCCACAGCTCCATTCTTTTCCAAAACAACCCTCCAGATAGCAGCATGCTGCCACAATTCCCACAACAAATTGGACAGGCAATTAAAGCAGGAAATTTCAAATGGGCCTTAGACACCCAGGGATTAGTCAACAGCAAAAATTAGAAACCCAGGTCAAAAAATCTTGTCTAGATCTATATATTCTGATTCTAGTCTCAAATTTCTGTGTGACCACGGGCCTCTGGGGAGTGAGTTGCTATATGGTGTGTCATGGGAACTCAGGCTCAGGCACAACAGAAACTTTCAGCAAATGATCCCTTTATCGCTTGCACAACACAAAGGTCCAAAAAGCAGAAGTAGTGGTCCCATCGTGGCCAGTCTCCCAGGGAGGCTATCTGCTCGGGTCACAGTCAGCGAATGGCAGCTCTGCAGACCCCACCTCACCTTGAGAATCTGCACTGCCCAAGGGAAGGGTTTTTATACAACCTCAGAGAGTGGGGGGCCCTGCCCCAGAGAGTTTCCACCCTGAAAGGCAGGAACTGCTTGTTCCAGGTTTCCAGGTTTAGGGTCTGTTTGGGCCTTTTCCTTAGACCTAACATCTCCCCCAGGCTTCGGAATGGAAACATCTGCACACAATAGAAGGGGGAGGGGGCGCATAGTGGAAGGCTGGGAGATGACTGTTGGCAGCCTCAGTTTCCTCATCTATAAAGTCAGGGTGGCGGTCTACACCAGCCGGGTTCAAAGTGTGCTGCATGGTCCTTTTGAGAATGCAGGTCCTCAGGTCCCACACTACTGAATCAGAAACTCTGGGCCTGGGACTCTCTGTGCTTCCTCAAGCCTTCCAGGCAATTCTGATGCACACTAATGTTGGAGAAGCACTGATTGACCTAGACCAGCCCTGAGGCCAGATGCCATCTGCCAGCTCTTTTAGTAAGTAAATGTCTCGTTGGAGCACAGCCACTTGGCTGCATTTGCACCACATTCAGTGTTGAGTAAGTGTGACAGAGGCCCTAAGGCCCACGAAGCTAAAATACTTTCTGTCTGGCCCTTCACAGAAAAGGTTTGTTGACCTCTGGAATTGATCACCCCTTAGTTTACCTGCCACACTAAAACTAGACTATTGAAGGCTTGGACCTCAATAATCGGATCCACTTATTTGATCCTACTGAACAATAAACAAGATGATACAGATGGAAATACCAGGATTGAAGATTAGGAAAGAGACTCTGGAGCAGCTCATGCCCCATCAGCACAGACTCCACGTTTGCCTTGTGTGCTGCCGGAGAAGAGAAAGTCAACCCTGACACCTGACCGTGATCTTTCCCCACCCTTGCACCACTCTATGACTCGCTGAAGACCAGGACTGGAGAGTTAATGGTGACACCAGTCCAGGCAAATTGAGGGTGTCTTTTTTCGATGTATCTTGCTTAGCAATTTGCAATACAATTTTTGTCTGTTGAAAGCTACGAAGCTCCAGAAGTAAGGTAAATACGAGGGTAATTTAAGAAACGATGTTCCGTATACTGGAATTCCAGTTTTGGTTTATCTAAATGTTTTCCACCCAAATGAGCCTTAAATGGCTGGCACGAAGTGTGGGTCCCCTTCTCTAGTAGAACCACTTGAATAATGCTATAATGAATACGCATAGTCACACAAATTTGCTCCGTGACTATAAATACACTCTCCACGTGGTATTACCTACATTTATACTTATTTTCTAAAATAAACATCACTCCTCCTAACCAGAGTGATTTGTACAGTCTGTGGCAGAATACTGAACCTGCAGAATGAAATAAAAAAGATGCATATGTGACAGAGCCAATATCAAGCATGTAGCAACACGACTGATGGGAGTTCTCGGCAGTCAGGTCCGTCAAGTGGGGAGCACCTCACTGTGTTGTCGTACAGGACAACATGTGAAAGCTAATGTATTAACAGATGTAGAAGCAAACGATTTGAATATGTCTCTGTTCAAAGCTCCTGGGGGCTGTAACTGATTTTTGTCTTTTGCTTTTGTTTTAAGTCAGAGCAAAGCAATAACACTTTAAATAACCTTTTGAGTCAGAGCTTCCTTTTTGTTCTTTGAACTCCTGGTTGTGTCACTTAGAGAGAAGAACCCCTACTGGAGAGACCCCATTCCCAGAGCAGGACACGTGGGTGCCTTGGGGTCCAGTCCTCTGTGGAGGTTGATGATGTGGGCAGATGAGGCAAGGAGCTCCTGCAAATCCTCACAAAGTGACATGAAGAGGAAGGTTGGAGACTGCAGGGAACTCAGGCCATTTCCCTCAACTTTCTTCATTTTCCATATGCATGACCTGAGATCCAGAAGAGCGGTGAGCTTCACAGAGGGTCATTCAAGTAATTAACAGCAGAGCTAGAACTGTACTCAAACCTGAATTTCTTGCCAAGTCTACCTGTTTGGGTCAGGAGCAGAGGCTAGTCAACATGTAGTAAATATGTGAGGCTGAAAAATAATTCATAACTGAGAAACCTTTCCTTCTTATCCTCATAGACTGACCTCCAAACACTAAGTGAAGAAGTGAGCACTCATACCCAAGGGACTCATCATCATTAAGAAGTCTGCCATTTCCATCTGCTCCAAGAGCTGCCTGCACCTAATCATGCACACTCGCAGGCTTTTTTTTTTTTAATATATTTTTTTATTTATTTTTAAAAGATACTTAGATTACATAAATTGTTACATAAAAAAATATGAGGGATTCTCATATGCCCTACAACCCAGACTTTTCCCCACATTAACAGCATCCTTCATTTGTGTGCTACATTCATTGCAATTGATGAACACGTTTTGGAGCATTGCCACTAAGCACGGATTATAGTTTACATTGTAGTTTACATTCCCTCCCACTCAATTTTTTTTTTTAGGAGGTACCAGGGATTGAACTAGGACCTCATACACGTGAAGCATGTGCTCAACCACTGAGCTACACCCACTCCACCTCATAGGCTTTTAAACAAGTGCTAAGAGGCCACTTATCTGCAACAGACCTCTGGGCATCATGGGGCAGGGGCAGAATTTCCATGTTGGGAAAGATCTGAGAGGCTATTCCAATGTCTCACCCATCATGGGAATCGTCCTTATGCTATTACCAACAGGTGATGAGGAGGGTTCAGTCTTTGCTTGAGTACTTGCGGTGGCAAGAGCTGGCAATGTGCTGAGACAGACAATGTGATCAAATACTTAGTGCTGTTGATGTGGAAGTTGGTGGTGAGGCCTCCAAAGCATGGTTGTAAAAGCATTTTGAGATCTGCACAAAGATGTCCTGCCAAGCAGACCAGTAGCCCTGTGCACTTGCAAGTGACTGTGTCTGCCAGATGAGGGGGAATTCTTTGTACAAAAGCACAGGCTGTGAGAAGCGTATGTGGGGGGAGCTGTTGGGGAGAGGAAAGCTTTGCAGCTTCACAGCTTTCCCAATTTCCATAGACAGTGTAGGCTAGCTGTGCTCCTCTTGCTAATAGGTTTAATGCTTCCAGACATCAAGGGAAATTTGAGGGAAAAAAGGCTGTATAAGAGAAGAGTCATGACCTGGGTGTACCAAAGTCCAGAAGGACCTTTACCCAGAGTGGTCATTAGATAAATCAGTCCTTTCCTCTTGCGCTACCAGGGAGCTTCTGCACTCTACAAAAGCCAAAGCTCCTAGACCCAGTGGAGTAAATGTGAAAGGAAGCAGCATTTGGGGACTCTTGTTATACAAGGTCAAAGATGGAAGGCCTAATATTCTGGAAAGTCACCCAGTATAACAATTACCAGACTGTTTTCAGCATCAGGCTCCAGCTTCACTTCCCAGCCACACCCCCTGCTATTTAGACTGCTCCCATACCTGACTCTCCCCTCCCCTCGACCACACGGACTCCACCTGTGTTCCAGGCGCACTGTGCGTCTCGCTATTCCTGAAACGTGTGCAGCTTCATCCCACTCTGCCTAGCTTTTCCATCTGCCTGGTCCAGCCTGTTCCCTGGAATTGACCCAGCATGCTCCCACCCATACTTCCCCAGCTCAGGTGTTCTCTCCCTTGGGAAGCCTCCCTTTTTTCTGCTCTGTATGTCCTCTCCTGAAATGGAGACAGATGTTTCCATGACACTCAAGTCTCAAGAATGGTGACTGTTTCCTATCTATCTTTGCATCCCTGGTACTTAGAATGAGTATGTGAATAGCCTTTTGTAGCCACCTTCAAATCAGAGCTCTCTAAAACAGGCATTCACTGGGCTGCTTTATGTGGTTATAATTTTCCTACACTATCTTCCCACTTGCTTTATTCCCAAATTCCTGAAATTCTGAATCCCTGTGATCTTTAGAATCTCAGTTTCCTTATCTAAATTTGAGGCAAAGCTGCAAAGGTCTCATAGTTCTAGACACTTAAGTGAGCTGCCAAATTCTTAACAAAGGGCCTGGTACGTTACCAGGGCTCAAATCGGATTCGTTTATATTCTCTTCCCAGGGTGCCTATGTTTCAGGTTCAGACTGAAGCAGGATTTACTAGATAGAAAAAGGACTAAACTTCTAAAACTTAGAGAGCCACTGGCATGAAACCAAAAGGGAAATAAATGTGAACACGAATTCATGAACCATGAATCTTTCTTCATGACCCACATGTATCACTGTTTCTTTGAAATTTTTTGAGAACTCGCATCCAGGTCTCAGATACTCAGAATTCCATGAAGCTTTCAGATTCTGCACTCCTAACTCTAGCTTGAATACATCCCCTGCCTTCTTACACAACCTTAATTTCTGCACTGTGGAGGAAGCCGCCCAATGTGTAGTGTAAATATTTCATACGGTATTTAAAATCATTTTCACTGCTCTGGATTTAGTTGGCATTGGGATCAGACTTATACCCTCTTCTACATAAAATCCACTTTATAATAAATCCATGGGAAGCAGATGTGGCTCAAATGGTTGGGCATCTGTCTCCCATATGGAGGGACCTGGGTTCAATCCCCGGGACCTCCTGGTAAAAAATTTTTTTAAATTAAAAATAAATAAATAAATAAATAAATCCAGGTCACGGGCCATGACTTAAAGGTTTCCTCCATCCTCAAGGGCCCATTTGCATCATGTTATTAAATTCTACCAAGGTGCATTTAAAAATCTCCCCAATGCATAGCCAAATGGTGCCTTGAATGTGTTTTCTTGTCAGTGAAAGCCGGTATCATAGCCACATCCATCTGTCTTGAAGAACAAGTCTAGTCTTATCCAGATTTGTCACAACTATCTGTTGGGCTGAAAGCTATTGATTATCAATGGTAATTAGCAATTACTTGCTTTAAGGATCCCTTCTCAGGTTTTGAATTTCAAATCACAGCACCTCCACAGCTTACAGGAGGTCTATCAGGGACTGAGGAGAGAGGGGTGGGTGCTAACACAGCAGACCTTTCCTCTCAGAGGCCGCTGAGGAGACTGAGGAAATCGCAGGCAGCCTTTAACCAAAGACTGAGCCTCGCTGACAGAAACCACACAGCAATTCAATGGGGCCTGGAGCAAGAGCCATGCATCTCAGACGCACTCCCAGCCAGTCGGTCTGTCAGTAACAAATGAGTCTTGTCCCTTTCTCCAGGCCCATTTAGCAAGGACATCACCGATGTTAATGATCTGTGCTTGCCAGGGGAGGAGAAAGCTGGGGTCAGGGTTTGGTGGTACCCGGGAAAGCTTTCACTTCCTTTCACTTCTTTTCTATGGCAGCCCGGTAGCAGAAGCGCTGCTTTTTCACAGTCACTCCTCTCTCAAGTTTGGGAAATATCAAAAGATAAGAAAATCTCTTCTATATTCTACTCCTCAACAGACTACCCACTGTTAACTCATATGCACAGGTTCAATTTAGAAAGGAAAGTCAGAGGAATTATGCTCCAGGAGATATGTGTGTGTGTGCACACACCTTGTTTTACAGGATGCAACTTCTCCAGGGTGCCCTTGAGAAGCATGGTGTGTTCTAGACAAACCTCCCTGGACATTGTTTGTCCTGGATTCCACTAGTTTCTAAAGGAGGAGCATGAAACAAAAGCATAAGCTGAAGCTCACTGTTATTCTGATCAACTGAAAACTCCTCTTTAATTTAGCCCCAATGATTAAAGAGTTTTGTCTAATGCAGTGCCATTTTGATAAGTATAGTTTATTTCCCTAAGGTTTTTTTCATAAGTTACTTAGAAAGGGAAACAATAATAATAATAATAATAATAATAATAATAAACAGATTGTTTTCTATCCCTATTACACCCGTTTACCTTTCAAAATTATCATTCAAAGACTCCAACCAAAAGGAACACTTTGTAGTAGATAATAATGCATGGAAATCAATCCATCTAAATTTATTAAGCTCTAGCAATTAGTAGAGTGACCTAAACTGCAAATTACAAAGGAAAATTTGTAACGTTGATGGTTCAGGTTGAAACTGGTTGAAAATTAACTTCAACACTGACAGTGATTACCTAAAGTAAAAAGACTAAAATGTTGCATTACATTAAAAGACATAATGGGTTTCAAAGAGAAGACAATTAAGCTGGGTATATTGAAATTGGGCTATTTATAGGCACCATCCCCTGAGTTTGTCAGTAGCTTTGCATTTGCCTTTGAAATAAAGCAGCCTCTTGTAGGACTCACAGGCTGGGCCCAACTATCCACAAATGAGTTAATAAAGTCCATAATTAAAGATGATTCAGAAAGGAAACTTATTTCCTGTTTTGTTTTGTTTTTTTTAATGGTATGGGCCATTAACTGTTAGGATTCCTAGAGTTGTGAAAATAAAGAAAAAGAAAGAAGAATAAATATCAAGGTCAGTGGCAGGGAGGGCATGGATCAAAGGGCCAGACTTTGCTGTGCTCATTTTCTTGTAGACTTGGCAGAGTCAGTTTTGCTTTCAAGCCCTCTGAGTTTGCATCGGCCTTGTAGCCAGGAAAACACCAAGAAGAGGGGAAAATAAGACAAAAAAAAAAAAACAAGTAGGCACCACCGAGAAGGCTTTCAGAAGCAGCCCTAGTTTGTTCTCTCCCTACCTTTAGTCCAAGCCAGCACCTGCTCCGGCACTGCTGCTGCTGAAAGCTGCCTGGCGAACACCTTTGCTGCTTTGATTCTCAGGCTTTGAAGTACTTTACTGCACACGCATAAACCAAGCTGGATTCCTACAGGGCAAACTTCAGTTGATTTTTTCTTTTTTTTTTTTCTTTCCTCTTTTCCTTGTCTTCTTGCACCTTCTCAAAAACTTTTCTTCAGCTTAAGCTTCCCCTCCATCACTACCCCACCCCCACCTTTTTCCTTTTCCTTGTCATCCCTAACTAGTCATTCTTAGTCAAGGAATGACTAAGTGCTGCAAGGCATTTCCCACTGACATTTCACTCTGTGTGAGCAGGTTGGAATTGTAAGTTAGCTGTATTTTTTATAAGACCCAGCCATAAAGTACTATCAACCAGGGATAGAGAAAGGCACTGGCATTTGGACCAAGCTGCCCAAGGAACATACTTCTCAGACATATTGGACTTTGCAAAGACCCCAGTGGATTTTGACCCACAGGTACACTACTTATTTATTCCTTTAATTTCCAGGCCTTTGTGGATTAAGAAGGCCTGAGTCCTAGGAGCAAATTTCACTGAAGCCTTTTTAAGTCCAGCTTAAAACTCGAGATGCAAAGACTCTAAATGAATAACAATTCTGAATATCATGAAATAACGTTTATTTCCAACGTGTTGAACAACTGTCCTCAGTAAACATCCAGTAGAAACCCAGCAGAAAACACAGGATAAACACAATGTAATATAAGTTGCTGTATGTATTTGTCAGCTTCTGCTGTGGCAGCAAGCACTCCCCAAATCTCAGTAGTTTGTAACAGAAACATTTATTTCTTGCTCTGGGCCCGTGGATTAACTGAGGCTCTGGTGGCTGCATTGAGCTCAGCTAAGCTTGGCTGCTTGGCTCCAGGCTCCCGTTTGAGCTCATGCCTGTTCAACAAGTCCTCTCTTTCTGGGCACCAGGCTCAAAGAGCAGCCACCATCTCAATGCAGAAGCCAAAAGTTCCAGAGGATGAGCAGAAACAAGAGTCTTCTTAAAATTTAGCTTGGAGCTGGCACAATGTCAATGTCAATGTTTCCTTATTCCACACAAGTCACATAACCAAGCCTAAAGTCAATGAAGCATGTAAGGGTATTCTAACCACAGGGCAGCAAAGCTTAAAGAAAGAATAAATAGTACCAACAAATAATACACGCTTCAACAAGGTGCTTCGAAACAGATTTAAATAAGTTACAAATGTCTTAGCATTGTTGAGTATACTCAACTCCAATTCCCCAGCCTACCCCACCCCCATTACCCGTAGCTAACAATATCATCTTCTTTGATGAAAAGATCAATGCCATTTATCACCAGAGGAAGTTCCTCTGCCTCCTAGTGAACGTTTCATGAGACTTTAAGAATCATGAGTATATGATCCGGGTCTTTAGCTAGGCTTTAAGTATTTGAAGGAAGATACCCCATCTTATATATTCCCTACACTGATTTATACAGAGTCGGTCACATAGAGAGTATCCTCTATTGCTTTCCTATAATTTGAGGTAGCAGAACTTTTACTTTGGCATGTGAATAATTATAAAGACATGTATTTATATCTGTTTTCTCAAGCTCCACACACATTTCTGGCATGTCGCCCCCCACAAGTAACAGAGACCAAAAAACAAAGCAAGGAAGATGGAGCAACAGGAACAAGTCCAGCATGGTGCTGGATGCCTTCCTTTCCTTCGCTCTTTTGATTTTCATGACAGTTCTGGAAGGGGAATAGCATCACCTCCACTCTCGGTGTCCAGATGAGAAAAGTAAGACCCAGAGATGTAAGTGATTTGCTCCAGGTGACACAATCAACACGTAAGAGAGCCAACATTTGAACTCAGGCCTGTACAACAAAAGCTTATCTCTCTACTCAACATTTTTTCACAGCAAAGTTCCCAAGCTGGACCTCTTCTCATGGAAAGGCTGATTTAAAGATGCTCTCATGCATATTATGAAATGCATCCCTGTATTTTAAGATAAAGGGGATAATGTAACATTCTATTAACTTGGAGAAAAGAAGTTGGTGTTAGACATCACTAGCATAACTCATCATTAGTAATCATTTGCTGACCTTTCAGGGCCCCCAACAAACTACATCAACCCCTCAAAATGTGGCAAAAGATCTGAGCTGACATTTTACCAAAGAAGATAGATGCATCAATGTCAAATAAGCACATGAAAATATACCCAACATTAATAGTCATCAGAGAAATGCAAATTTACAAAAACAATGAGCTACCATAAGACAGCTAAAACGAAAGAGACAGACAATAACAGCTATTGACAATGATGTAAAGTAATTGGAACTCTCATACATTGCTGATGGGAAATTTAAATTATACAACTGCTTTTAAAATGGTAAACATATACCTACCACATGACCCAAACACTGAATTCCTAGACATTTATTCGAACAGAAATAAAAACATATGTCTATACAACGATTTGTACACAAGTAGTCATAAGAGCTTTATTTGTAACGACTAAAACTGGAAACCACCTACATATCCATCACTAGATGCATGCATAAACAAAGTGTGGTATATCTATTCAGCAAATTAAAAATGGTGATAAAAATGAATGAACTACAGACGCATGCAACAACACGGATGAATCTCAAATTAATTACGCTGAGTAAAATGAGCCAGACCCCGTTCCCAAAATACATGCTATATGATTCAATATATATAAAATTTCAGTGGCTCCTAGGACAGGGATGAGAGGTTGGAGAGGCAGGAAGGAGGAATTACAAAGGGGCCTGAGGAAGCTTTGGGGGATGAAAAATGTTTATTATCTCGATTTTAGTGATGGTTTCATGGTTGTATACATATGCCAAAATTATTAAACTGTACACTTGGAGTATGTACAGTGTACTGTACGTCAATTATGCCTCAATGAAACTGCTTTTTAAAGTGTATATATATCAGCATATTTTGAAGATTAAGCAATTTTAGACATGAAAATGCTGATGAGTACCTGGCACATTGTAAGTACTCAATAAACTCTCTGAGCTTACAACTATTATTCCTACTGTTATCAAGAGGGAAGTTGCAGTCACTGCTGTGCATTAGATATAATCTGCAAAGATCTACTTTCTACTTTCTGAGGCGATTGCCTTCCTATGTCACTGCTCACCCATGACAGAGTTGACGAAATCTAGGGCAAAGCCTTTAAACTAAATCTGACCAAAAGACATCATCTCATGTCTATATTTCAGAATGTGAACAGTATATTAGACAAATAGAATCTGTTCCACGTGAAGTTAAATTATTTCTACTTAAGCAAAGCTTTTGCTAATCCTTAATGAAATACAGTGATTTAATATTACTGAACTTAAGAGTTTAAGTCTTCCTCTAACTCCTTCTCTTTTCACCCACCCTGATGTTGAATGGGCCTCAAAACTCTCTAGATGTTTTGTTGTTTCTTGGGGAATCAAAAGTGAAGCTAGCCCGGATCCAAGGTTAATCAGAATCCACAATCTTTGGAAGTTATGCAAATATACCAGGTATTAAATATATATATTTTTTTCTCTTAGCTCCTTTACTCATGGACTACTAGTTAGTCTAATTTCATTTCCAGGTTTTTCACCTAATCATGCACAGCTTTCTGTTGAGATCCTAAAAGACCCTATAAAGAAATGGTTTTGGAAAAATAACAATTAAGAGTAGTTTCTCTTTAGGTTGGAGCCTCAAGAAAGGTCTTGTACCAAGCACTGGGAACTGGCCACAAATTAACTAGCAAGGTAGCTGCAAAGAGAGCCAGAGTGAGAATCATACAAGAGCTATATTTCCAGGTTAGGTGATCAGAATGCTGAATGGTGATCAGAAAATATAAGGGTGAAATTAAACTCTACCAAGTGTAGGCTTGGAAAAAACAATACTATCAAGTGTCTCACCAGCATTTCTGAGCTTTTTTTCTACACTACCCTGATACCATTGCTCTTCATTGTTTAATGACAAGATTTTTTGTTCTCAACTTTGCCCTGGCTCCCTTATACATATTCTCCAATTTACGGATCACTAGTAGAGCAAGGAAGGAAAAAAGAGGTTCATATCATCTTTATTTTCACCATCAACAACAACAAAAAATAAAGGTTGAACTCAGATTAGAAAAGGTTGAACTCAGGTCGAATATAATCCTTACTTGAAAACTATGTGACAGAAGCTTTAGAAGGTGTTATTGGCTAAAAGAAAATGAAAATGCCTAGGAGCTGTTTGTAAGAAGATAACAAAGCTAACATGTCTGAAAGAACTGCAGTAAAAGTGATATGAAAAGTGAGAGATAAAATAAAAGGTGGCACCTTTATTCAACACCATGTGGTCAATATCAAAAAGCATAGTTTCAGATAAGATTCTCCCTAACATATTAAGTGAAAAATGGCAGGGAGAGATACAAGTAATGTGAAGAAGTGAGAAAATAAAAAATATTTTAAGAAAGTCAATGCATTTGCAGGAAGCAAAAACTCTTTTAAGTTCTTGGCATTAGAAACATTGATTCTGAGGAACTTGGGTAAGGTGGCATTTTGCTGCATGATACATAGGAAGGGGGGAGGCTATAACACAGTAAGGGAAAAAATAGGTGTGGAGCTTTGGAACTGTATGTACCCTGAGAAAGGCATATTCTTAAATTTAATCCATTCTTGTGGGTGTGGAACCATTTTAAGTAGGATCTTTTGATGAGACTATTTCAGTTAAGGCATGACCCACCTCATTCAGGATGGGTTTTAATCCTCCTACTGGAGTTATTTATAAATGGAATGAATACAGGGAGAGACAGAGAAAGCCACGGAAGAAAGATGCTGAAAGCAACAAAACCGGGAAGAGAAGGGAGAGATCAGCAGATACTGCCATGTGCCTCACCCTGTGGCAGAGGAGCCAAGGATGGCCGGCAGCAAGTCTTTGGGAAGAAAGCATCGCCTCGACGTTGCCTTGATTTGGACACTTTTTCTCAACCTCAAAAGTGTAAGTTAATAAATTCCCATTGTTAAACGCCAACCCATTTCACGGTATCTGCTTTCAGCAGCCTAAGAAGCTAAAACAACAGGTAAGAGAGACAAATAGAGAAAAAGAAGGAAGTGAGCATGTAAATGAAGCAGGAGATGAGAGAAGCTCCTTGCATTGTGAATTATGATATCTCCTTGTGACCACCCCCCACCCCATCTTCTACCCCAATCCTCAATAAAAGTTCACATTTTTCATATAAGGAAGTTTCTTGTAAAGATCAGGTAATTAACTGGATTCTGCATTCAATGAGACACCAAGTTTCACAAAAACCAGAGGCAGAAATGTTATAGCTCAGAAAATTCTTTCTAGATGTTTAGATGTTTTATCACTCATTTTAAACTAAAAATAGTAATTTTACCAGTTAACTAAATTTATGATCGTATTTTATTAATGTCTTTGCTACTGTTATTTCTTGCAGCTTGTTTTTTTCCGTTGGCATTTACCTTTCTTCATTCTGAAGTATTTTTAAAATATCTTTCTGTTAGAGTTTAGGAATGGTTAACTTTCTTAATCTTTGTCTATCTGCAAATGTCTTTGTTTTGCACCTCATTTCTCAATGATAGCTTAGATGGGTATAGAATTCTAAGTTGTCAGGTATGTTCCCTTACAACCCATAAATATGTTATTTCATTGACTTCTGCCATTCATTGTTACTCGAGAAATCTATCAGTCTGTTTTTTTTGTTGTTGTTGTTCTTTTTTAGAAATCTATCATTTATGATAGCATTTTTTTTCCTACATTTGAAAAATGTTAGATATATCATACATACAGAAACATGCTTAAAACATTCATATACTTTTTAAGTAATGCTTTTATAGTGAACACAATTTAACTAAGCTTAGGCCAAGACATAGAAAATCAGCAGCACCTTAGAAACTCCCCGTGTGTCCCTTTCTAATCCTAACATTGACCCCTTCCTCTAAAAGTGACCAACATCTTGACATTTATGATAATTATGCCTTGGTTTTTTTCATTAGAGGTCCTCACAATATGTATCTCTAAATGATAGGGCTTTTTATTACCTATTCTGAAAATATGATTAAAAATATAATTAAACGCCAAAAACAGACCAAGAGCCACCCCTTCCGTCCCCATTAAGGACAGAGCTAATTTTCTGACCACAATTTTTCTGGTAGCTTTTAAATTTTTCCTTGGTGGTTTACCATTGAATTTTGCCTAAATATTGATGATTTTTGTTTATCCTTCTCACTGTGCAAGTGCAATTCCAATTGAAACTCAAAGTCATATTTAATTCTGAAAGACCTTTTAGCCATATGTCCTCAAATATGATTTCCCATATTATTAAACTCATTTTAGATATCTGTTAGTGCCTCAAAATCTGTGTTTATATCTCTTAATTACTTTCTCAAGTAATTTTTAAAATCTCTGTCTTTCTATGCTGTTCTACATAATTTCCTCAATACTATCTTTCAATTTACTAGTTTTATAGGTGAGTTCAGTCTAAAGTTTACTATGTCCCTTAATATAGTTCAGTGATTACATTTTTTTATTCCTAAGATTTCAAACTGGATCTTTTTCATTTTCTTTCTATTCTTGTTTTCTTTCTGTATTTTTTCTTTCCTATTAATAATTACTATGCATTATGTCCTTGATGATCCAAACAATTTATATATTTTATACACATTTTCCAGAATTTGTTAATTTAATATTAATTAATACAAATATTTATGTCCTGATTATTGACATTTTGTCAGTCACTCCTAGCATGAAATGTGTACATGTATTTGGAATTTTTATTTGTAGCCACATATGGAGAAGGAAAGTTCTCCTTTTCTCTTTACTTGTGCCTCCTCCCTAGTTGTGGTATCCATCCCTACATCTTCTAGCTCCAAGCCCAGAATCCAGTCTTACATTGGTAAGCACAGCTCTACTTTTTCAGCCAGTGGGTAGTTTGCCTCAGATCTGGTCTGGAGTCTGTGTCCTCCCACTTCCTTCCCAAGAGATGCAATTTCATGTAAGCCACAGATTCTGATAACTGCCTGCAGAAGCTTTTCTCATCTTCCTTTCACAACTGAGTTGGGTCAAGTGGACAGTCCTCCCCTACTTACACACACATACACCACCACCTCCAGTCTCTGCGTTGCAGGCTCACAGGGGGCCTTTATCTCCCGGTACCTCACAGGAGCTGAACTTTTCTTGCATCCTTCCCAGTGGCCACATAGCTTAAGCCCCAATTACTGATTTAGGTTCTTTCCATTTCTGACCTATAGAGATATTCATCACGCTTGTAGGTACAACCATAGCTCTCTAAATTTCTTTTTGTTTTTTATCTATCATTTCTAAGTGTTTGGGTCCATAGGGGAGCTTCCTTCTGGGAGAGTTGTATTGCTCTTTATGAAAAAAATATAATAGCAATAAAATGACTTTTGTGTTAAAACACAGGTGAATGCTAGTGAAAATCAAATCAATTTTAGGACAATTTAAGTATGGAAAGGTGAACTCAAGATGTAGAGAACAGTTGGAAGCTGGACGTGTCCACAATTATCACTGATCCCCCCTCCTCATTTGAAAGCAATGGAAAGGAGATCCAGACAGGCTGTGAGCAGCCTTTCCAACATCTGAATCTCAAGCACATGTGAAAGAGGGGCAGCATGAGCCATCATTGGTTCACCGAGTGATATCTGTGTAAGGCTCCTTTAAGAAGAGCTTCTCTTCCCCTCGGGAATGCTGTCCAGGGACCCAGAGAACACACCTGCATTATGGAAGGCAGAGGCAAAGAAACCGAGCTGCTTCTAACTGGCACCACACATGAAGCAGAGAGGTCAATCAATACGTGTGTTACTGCATTTATTCCTGACTGGAACACTGTCACAGACAAGCCTTAATTCTAGTTTCTGCTTCTTGTAGCTGCAAAAGTTTACCGGGTCCCTTGTGTTGAATTCTTATTTTTAGTAGTCTTTCCTCCCACTAGAAAGTGTCAGTATTCTGTGTAGGGACAAGGCTATTCCCATCTATAAACTGATTCCAGGAGCCCAGTGAGAGCTCTCTTAAAGTGACAACCCCAAACTAAGTTATAACACACACATTGAGAGAGTATAGTAATGGGGGAAAAATATGAAGAGCTAAAACTCCTGAGCTTCTGACCCACCTCACTAACAGGAATAATAAAACCACGAACAGGAATACTGAAATCTTCCAATATATATATTACTTAATAAATTCAGATTTCCCCTTCTCCCCAACAATTAACTGTAATAATATTAAAATTGTAATAATGCTTTCTGGTTGTCACATAGTTTACGTAACTCTCAATAGACGATGGGGATTAGTTGTTGTAATGGCTGCTGTGATCTCCCCCTAGATATCTTTGTGAGGACCTGTCATATTACTAAAGTTAATAGGGGTTCAGTGGTCTGGGTTCTAGAACATCCCCTCTAAAGTAAAAGGGATATTGCATCTGGCCCCTCCTGCGCTAAGAAGAAAACACAAGATCTGTTAGGTCTCTTTGGGTTCTGGAGGCAGCATATTCCAAGTGGGCAATCCTGCTTTTATCCCTCATGCAAAACCAGTGGAGATACTGCATGCCAGACCTAGATCAATACACCATGTCTTATCTAAACCCGTCCACCCCCACTCTAATGGAAGGGCATGATAACTTTGTATCTCAGGGTATCAATGTCAGCTTGGGGCCTGTATCCAATACTCCTTGAAAGGTCTGAGTATTTCTCTCTCTCTAGATTACAATTACCTGAATACATAATGGTAGTCTCTGGGAAGGACAGGAGAATCACTACTGTATGTTCTTCCCAGAGTGTTTCAGAGTCTGTCTTCTTAGAGACCCACTTCTCCATTAAATGGATTCTGGGCCTGAGAATTAGCTCATGTCTGAATACTGAGCAGGGAGGCTGGCTTTTTATTGGGGTGGCTTTCCTCAAGCTCCCATTCATTCATTCTTGATTTATTTTGTTGCATAAATTAAGCATTATCCTTGTTGGGTGTCCATCTATCTTTTTCCTAAAGATGCCATTTCAGTAGCTTTCTGCAGGCACACTTCCCAGGCATTGCTCAGATCTTGACATTCCTTACAATAATTGTGCCTAGTCGACTGTACCTTGTGTGGAACAAGTTGTTATATCGTGGTAACACAAGCTCAGGCACAATAGAGACTTTCAGCAAATGACTCTTTATTACTTATACAGCAACAGGGTCTAGAAGATGAGGGGAAGAGATCCAGTCATGCTGGTCTGAGGAGGCCAACTGCTCAGGTCAGGGTCAGCAGCCCCACACGCCCCACTTCATGTCAGAGATGAGGGACACTTGGGCTACCCAAGTGCTGGGTTTTTATACATTCCAGGGGAAAGGGGCTCTACCAATGAGCAAAAAGTATCCATCAAGCAACCGCTGTGTCCCAGCAAGCAGCTGAGGCTGGCTGAGATTTTTTTTTCAAATATAGTTTTAATTTTTAAAAAAAATACATAGATTACATAAATGTTACCTAAAAATGTATAGGGTATTCCCATATGCCCTGCTCCCAACCCCTCCCACGTTCTCCCACATTAACAACATCATTCATTAGAGTGGTGCATTTGTTACAATTGGTGAACACATTTTCAAGCATTGCCACTGAGCGTGGATTATAGTTTACACTGTAGTTTACATTCTCCCCTGCACAATTTTGTAAGTTATGACAACATATATAATGGCTTGTATCTGTCATTGGAATGTCATTCAGGACAATTCCCAAGTCCCCAAAATGTCCCCATATTATACCTGTTTTATTCCTCTCCCTCCCCTCAGAACCTCCAGTGGCCACAGCCTCCACATCAATGATAAAAGTTCCATTGCTAGAATCATAAATATCTATACTAGAATATCAGTAAGTTTACTCTAATCCATTGTTCATTCCCCAAATCTGAGGATTCTGGGAGTGGTGATTTAATGTCTCCCCTGGGCTGCCTACAGTCTCTTGTGAAATGGGAACATTCCAGACACATGCATACAAAGTAACAGGAGAGAAAAGGAAGGGGAGTAGGAAATGGCTGGGAGATGGCCATTGAGTGTGTCCATGACTTCCCTGACAACCTGTTAAGTGAAGCCACCTGCACTTAATTTCAGATCATATTTCCATTATACAGCCCAGCTGTGTAACAATATCTTCTGCTCTCTTCACTAGTCTACAGAAGACAGTACAGTCCTACTAAACTTCTCAATTATATTTTTGCCCAATTCACCAGAGCATTTCTTATGTTTTGACAAGTGTAGTATCCTCAGGACCCTCCAGCACAATTCAGTTAGCAGGTGAGTTTTATGGCCTTGCTCTAGCATGCCCACGTCTCTGGTCTTCTGATCCCTCCTTCCACTGTATACCATGGAAGTTCTGGTTTTTTACTTAGTGTCGGCCATCTCTTTCTCCAAGTTTCCAAGAGTATCTTTGCCAGAGTGTTAAATATTATGTGTCCATATCTGTAAATTCTCCATCATCCAACTTTATGATCTGCCCATCTGGATTTAGCAATCTCAGGATCCAGTCCCTTATATATGCCACTTGCTCTCACCAGCTAGATCCTTAGTTCCTCATATAAGCCCTTTCCTACCTTAGCAATCCAGCACTTCCTAGGCAGGACTATGTTATGATGAACCTTAGTTATTGGGCTGAAGGAAGGAAGGTGAGGGTAGCTCCTGAGGGGGTCTCTGCACAATTTTCAAGCAGGTGAGAAGCATTAATCTTCAGCTGGGGAACGTGAGTGACTTCAGCAATCCCAAAGGATTCGAGGTAAACTAAGGATTCAAGACTTTCAATTGCATCAAGTCAGATGTGCCAACCCAAGTCGTGGACTCTTACCTCTTCCCCCTCAGGGCCTTAAGTTTGATGTACCAGACTTGTCAGAGCTAAGAAGCCATTCCTCTCTGGAACTCTGCTATCGTTATATTAAGTGTTTGCCCTGATCCCCAGCTTTTCCTGCTCTCTTGCTGCAAGTGTGCAAGCAGCACTACAAAGGAGATCCTCTGCCTTCCATCCTTCATAATAAATCAGTGATTAATCACCCACAGCCTTTGTTTGTCCCCAAAACATTGATAGTTACCAGCAAAAGACATCCGATTTCAAAGTTCTTATAATTTGCATTTCCCTTCTACATTTAAAAAATCCCTGAGACAGTAAAGTGGCTGGTGAATTTCCTTCTACCAGTATCTTATCCCAGTTCACCACAAGCAAGTTATAATATTTTCCCTGCTACAGTACTCCACGGCTCTCGGTATTCTACTTACCACCAGTTCTGGGTTCCTCCTTTTCAGTCAGTCTGTTGGTGATCCAACTCTTCCATTTTAGATTCTACTTCCTAGGACAACCCTGGCACCCTGACTTAAGTCATGTTATCCTGGAAAGAGATTCTGAGGCACAGATTTGCCTACAGGAGATTTATTGCAAATGAAGGAAGAATGATTGGGCAGAGGGAGATGCTGAGCTGTGATGAATTGCAACAGAGCTCTGCACTGAGCCTACAGGTAGCACTGGAGCTAGGATGCCTCTTTAAGGCAAGGAGCCAAGTCTTATAGCCCCACATTATTTAGGCATTGTCTTAGAGGCTGCCACTGGAGAGGGGTATACTTTGGGCAAGGCAGCTCCCTTTAATCAAAGACAGTTCCCAGACTGGGACTCAGCTTTGAGACATCAGCAGCCCACATTTCTGATAGCTGGGGGAATGAGTTCCTCAGTCCTAAAAAGCCAATCTGGGCTGTACACCACAGCATCTACTACCATAACCCTGGGTTTAGGCCTCGTAGAGTTGAGGGTCTGAGTCACATCACTGACCAGAGATGCTAAACAAATGTGAAGTGAATCTAGAGTGGGTGAATGAGGAAGGATTGGTGAGTATTGGTTCAGACCAGATCAACTTCAGCAGTGCAAGGTATATAGTATCTTTCTGACCCTTGTCTTGTAAGTTTCTCCAGAAACTGGACCAACCAGAATCCTGGAGAAGTTGTTCCTAGATAAGTAAGCTGACATATGAGGCAAATGAACCTGACTGGCACAACGTGTGGCTATGGAGGATTTTGTATTGAACTCCTTGTAGGGGCCAGCACACGTCTCCCACAACTGGGAATATTAGCTGCACATAGCTGTGTCCTCCACTGGGAATTTCCCTCCACAGATCTACTTTGCCCAAGAGTGTGTACCTTTCCAGGGAGGCTGCCCTCAGGTAATGACTGACTGATGCCAGCATGTAAATCTTGGTCCCTTATCTTGATGTTGGACAACAGAGGTCAAGAACCCTTGCCCTGATCTGGCACATGTTTGAAAAGCCATCCCAGCTCCAGGGTTCTCTATAAGATCTTCTGAGCCCTTAGTTGAATCCATACTGCAGGTAATTTCTCTCTCTGCCCAATAATGACTTTTTTGCTTCCTGAAAGATATATCCCCCAAGAATTAATTCCCAACAATTCTTTGACATTCAGCTTTTCACCTCACAGTTTGTTTCCAGGAAATGCAATCTAAGACAGTTATTATTATCATTCTTATTTATACACAAGTGAGGCCTGCCCAAATTCCAGCCGGCAATGGGCAGAGTCAGGGCAGTCATCCGAATTTTCTAACATCAAATGAGTTGCATAATCTATTTTGCCACTTTGTCCCCTACTCCAGGACTTTGTCTTCTACTCTAGGACTATGCCTGGGGAGAGGATTGGATTTCCCTTGGGATCATGCTTGGGTTGTAGTGACACCAATAGAAGGCATTATCTTGAGAGCTGGAATAACATGCCCTTCAGAGTTAAGTAACTACTCAGTAGAATACTCAAGAAACTTTTATTCAATGGTACTATTTGCTCCAAATTGATTCATGAACTCATCTCCTTCTTTTCTACCTATCAATACCCCATATATGTTTACGATCCTGCTTAAATCCTCAAAGAAGTCTTTCCTAACTGTACCAGGTCACATTTTCTCTCTACTGTATAACAAGCAGCACTCAATATGCCATCAAGTCCTCACTGGTGTGGTAGAGCCATAAGTTTCAGTCTTTGATGGATTCTAGCCATGAAGATAGTCTCATATACTATTCCAGAAGCAATAGTCCATGGAGGAAGGATTTTGAGACTAATCTAGGTTTAAATTTTGACACCATCATTTATTAGCTATAAGCTCTAATAACTTGAGGAAGTTAATTAAGCTGTGTCTCACTTACCTTGGACTATCAAATGAAGATTAAAGATACCTACCATAAAACGCAATGATCAATCTTAGCAGCACAAATAGTGGGATAACAAGCCCCTGATGTGCCTCCTGATATGGTACACTATAATGCACCACCACCTATGAATAATTTTTTTTGGAAAAATAAATTTGACCTAGAGCTAATCAAGCCCTTAGAACTACCTTCTAGTTCAAAGAAAATAGGAAATAGAGAAATAAGGTAACCTCACAAGGAAGCAGACAAATCCAGAAGCTTATACATGCTACAAAATAACTAGCCATCTATTTTTTTCTTTTTTAAGTAGACTTTCTTTTTAAGACAGTTTTAATTTTTGGAAAAATTCTAAAAAATAGTATGAAAAGTACCTATATACCCTGCAAACTGTTAACTAAAGTTTATACTGTATCATATTTCCTTAGCTTTTACCTAATGTCCTTTTTCTGTTCCAGAATATCCCCAGGATACCACATTACATTTAGTTGTCATTTTCCCTTAGGCTCCTCTTGTCTGTGACAGTTTTTCAGACTTTCCTTGACAGTTTTGAGGGGTACTGGTCAGGTATTTTGTAAAATGCCTCTCAAATGGGACTTGTCTGGTGTTTTTCTCATGATTAGACTGGAGATAAAGATGATGCCATTTTTATCACATCATAGCAAGTGTACACACTATCAACATGACCTGTCACTGTTGATGTTGACCTTGATCACTTGGATGAGATGGTGTTTGTCAGGTTTCTCCAGTATAAAGTTCCTCTCTTTCTCTTTCTCTAACTATGCACAGGCAACACTTAGGGACTTAAATTACCTCCTTACAAGTGGAATCTCCATATCAATTATGTGAAATTCTTCTATATGGAAGATTTGTCTCTTCTCTCCCATTTATTTATGTATTTGGTCATTATCTCACTGTGGACCCATGGATATTTAATTTATATTTTAGGTTATAATCCAATACTGTGCCATTTATTTTGTTGCCAAATTTTTTCAGCTTTGGCCATTGTGAGTCTTTTAGTTGTATCCTGGGTCCCTTTGAAATATCCCCAGCAATGTCGAATTTTTTTAGCATTTCCTTAATTTTTGGTACTATAAGATGCTCCAGGCTTATCTTGAACATTTCCTGCCACAGTCATAGAATCAGTCATTTCTCCAAGGATCTTTGCTTCCTTTTACTGAAAAATAGGCTAGAAACCAAGGTATGGGAGATAGTTTGCTTGTCGCCACTGGGATGTCATTGCTTCTTAGGTCCTCTCAGCTGACAGAACAATATACTTGTAACAAGCCATGTATTTACACCTATCTAGACTATTTCTATATGTAACCACCTGTACCTATATCAAGCTTAACATAAGTTCATACCAATGCCTCTAACTCTAATGCAGACCACTTAGATCATTTAGCCCCCCACCCTTTGCTTATCTGTAAATTCCCACTCCAACATTGAGAATTCTGGCTCCAACCATCCACTGATTTAATTGTTCAGTTCAGTATATATACAGAGCAAAGAACCCACACCCCTGTGGAAAACCTTTAGCTAGTAGAGTATATTGCTTATATGCCCTTTTGCCTTTAGTCATGCAGAGACCACTAATTTCCAAAGGTACTTAAGTCATCACCATTTCCCCTCCACCCCATTCAACCAGGAGAGTTTCAACATTTGTAACACAGTTAGATTCTTTGGTCACAGTGTGCATCCCATCCTGTGGTCCTCCGACCTCCTAAGAGACTTTTTAAAATTGCATACATTATGGCTGACTCTGCTGTAAAGTTCTAGGGGTTTTAACAGGTGGATAGTTTCATGTATCCACATGACAGTATCACACAGAATAGTTTCACAGCCCTAAAAAACCTCCTGTGTTTTATCTATTCCCCTTCCCTCTGAACCAATGACATCCAGTGACTTTTCACTGTCTCTATAGTTTTGCCTTTTCCAGAATATCATGTAATTGGACTCTTAGAGTGTGCAGCCTTTTCAGACTGACTTCTTTCACCTAACAATGTGCATTTAAGATTCATCCACATCTTTTTTGTAACTACATAACTCACTTCTTTTCATCACTGAATAATATTGCATTGTATGGTTCTACCACAGTTTGCTCATCCATTTACCTATTGAAGCATATCTGGGTTTTGGCAATTATGAATAAAGCTGCTGTGACTATTCATATGCAGGTTTTTATGTGAATAGTTGGGTAAATACCCAGGAACCTGATTGTTCAAATATGTAGTAAGATTATGTTTAACTTTGTAAGAAACTACTGTTTTCCAAAGTGACTGTACCATTTTGCATTCCCATGATCAATGAATGAGATGTTGTTTCTTGTATACTCAGTAGTATTTGATATTGTCAGCTTGTTGGATATTAGCTACACTAGATATTTAAATAGTGTCTCCTTGCTATTTTACTTTACAATTACCTAATGACAAATGATGTCATTGAACATTTTTTCACATGCTTTTTTGCCATCTGTGTATTTTCTTTGGTGAGATGTCACTTCAGAGCTTATGCCTATTTTTAATTGGATCATATGTGTTCTTAATGTTGTGTTTTAAGAACACTTTGTATGTTTTGGATATAAGTCCCTTATTAGATACGTGTTTTGCAAATATTTTCTCCAATTTTATGTCATGTATTTTCATTGTGTTAATATTGTTTTCCATAGTGCAAAAGTTTTAAATTAATAAAGTTCAACTTATCAATCTTATCAATTTTTCATGAATGAATTGTGCGTTTAGTGTTTTATCTAAAAGCTCACTGCCAAACCCCACAACACCTAGATCTTCTCCTATATTTTCACTGAGAAGTTGTATAGTTCTGCATTTTAAATTTAGGTCTATAATCCGTTTTGGGTCACATTTTGTGAAAAGTGGTTCATGTTTTGCAATGGTTCCATCATCACTTGTGGAAAAGACTGTCCTTTATCCACTAAATTTCCTTTGATGCTTCATTTTCCTTTAAGGAATCATATAAGGACTTGGACTTTTCTCACATGATGCCAGAATCTACTGGAATGCCTTTTTTTTTTTTTTCAAGAAAACTAGTAAAGTGAGTTTATTCTGATCCAGAATGTAAATATTTATTTTCTAATATTTTTACTTAAATGCAGTATCTGAAGCTGGGCCTCTCAAATGCAAGGATTACATAATCCAAGGGTAAACATGGCACATTTTCCCTCCTGTGAATAAGTAATTTAAAATGTGATTCTTATTATAAGAACAAAGTCAGATGTATCCTGAAAGAGAATGCAAAATTTACAATAATTTTAAAGATAAAATACCAGATGTTAAAGAAATTTTAAAGTTTACTGGGTAGTGCACCCAGAACCTCTTAAAATATATGTATATATATATATATATATATAACATTTTTGTAAGCAAATACACATATATGCATATATATATTTATATATCATTTTGCAAATGTTTGTATGTATTGTGAGAATTTTGATTTTTACCCACAATAAAAATAAATTAAAAAAAAAAAAAAAAAAGAAGGGGGAAAAAAGCCTTAAGAGCTGGAGGATACTATTAAATGGAATGCCTTTTTATAACAATCGTGCACCCAAAAGAATTTTGCACTTTCTACTTGAGAGAGATGCGGATCTCTTGATTTATGCAAATGCTTTGCAGTTGTTTGTGTAGCTACAGCAATGGCTTCACGGACTTCCTTCTCTTTCTTGATGTGCCTTACAGTCAACTCATTAACACTGTACTGATGGCGATCCGCAGCGGCTCTTTCCCTGAGGAAGCATATCTAACAATCCCATTTTTCCCTGCAAGTTCATTGCTTTTCTCTGTTTCTTGGGAGCACTTTCTGGACCACTAGGAACACTATGCTTGGGACCCACGATTTTAATAGACGTTATGGCATTAAATGACACAAGATACAAGAAACTCGAGATGTAAAGATCACGGCGAGATCACCACGAGATGTCACGTGGTAGATTGCCATAAACATGCTGGGGCACCCCCAAACCAGTGAGCAGAACTGCAGCTCTTTCACTACAAATTTAATTTTAAGAAAAAAAATTGTTTAGCTCTTCATTTATATTATTAAATAGTAAAATACATACTGTACAGGTAATATTATACATAATAGCACATACATTTTATGTATTGATAAATTACTAAACTTTGAAAGATATCTTTACATTTCTAGCCTTTGTGTGTCATCTGCTGGCTTTTGCGTGCTTTTCACAAACTTTAACTTTATACTACTTTAACTTTAAAAAGGAAATTGTGTATATTTATGGTATTAAAAGATAAAATATGTTGATATAATATATATATATATATATAATGCATTTCTGAGTTTCTAAACATTTTCTGAGTCATCTGCTGGCCTTCATGTCATCTGCAGCCTCTGCAAAACTCCCCCAAAATTCCCATTTAATTTCTTATGCCCACCCATGATATATCGAAACCATGATGGGGAAAGTCCCAAGGTGGAAGGGCTAACAATATACAGTTAGCCCTTCCACATCGGGACTTTGTATATATGTGCATGTATATATATATGTATTAATGTATTAATGTATTAATTAAAGGAATTCATTCATATGATTGTGGGGGCTGACAAGTCCAAGACCTTTATTTAGGACAGGTTGGTAGGCTAGAAATTCTGGGAGAGTTGATGTTGTAGTCTTCAGGTCTCAAGACAGAATTTGATCTTCTTTGAAACCATCAGTTCTTTGCTCTTAAGGTCGCCAATTGATTTGATGAGTCTCACCCACGTTACTGAGGGTAATCTCCTTTACAATTATCTACTTTACTTAAAGGAAACTGATCACAGATGCTAATCACATCTGAAGGATACCTCCACAGCAGCATCTAGGACAGTATTTGTCCAAACAACTGGACACTATAACCTAGCAAAGTTAGCACATAAAATTAACCATCACAGTAGTGATGTATAATCCTTTTTCTACATTGTTGGGTTTCGTTTGCTAATATTTTGTTGGTTTAAGATATTTATGTTTAAGATAGATATTGGCTTATAGTTTTGCTTTTGTGTAATGTCTATAACTTGTTTTCATATTAGGTTAATGCTGGCCTTGTAGAATGAGTTAGGAAATGTCCATTGTATTAGTCAGGGTTCTCTAGGGAAACAGAATTAACAGGAGATATCTGTCAATAGTATGAGATTTTATAAGAGTCTCTGACGTGACCATGGGGATATACACAAGTCCAGGTACTGCAAACAGGCTGCAAACCAGGGGCTCCAATGAAAGTCCTTGATGAGTTTCTGGGAGACGTTGGCTGTCCAAAGACGAGCTGGGAAATTCCCTCTGAATGCTGAAGTCACTTCCCCTTTTAAGGCATTCAACTGATTGGATAAAATGTCACTCATTGCTGACAGCAATGTCCCCTGTTGATCATAGATGTAATCAGCCATCTATGAAGTAAACTCACTGATGACCAAAGCCCATAAATGTCCTTGTATTACGATTAGCCCAGTGCTTGCTTGACCAACCAGGCACAATCACCTAGCTGAGCTGACACATTAGTCTAACCATTACATCCATTCTGCTTCTATTTTGTGGGAAAGACTGTGGAGAATTGGTATCATTTCTTACTTAAGTGTTTGGTAGAATTCACTAATGAAACCATCTGAGCCTGGTGCTTTCTTTATTGGAATTTTATTCATTATTCATTCAAATTCTTTAATAAAGATAAGCCTATTAAAATTATCTATTTCTCCGTATATGGGAAACTATATATTTGTGTGTGTTTTTCAAGGAATTGGTCTGTTTCATCTATGTTACCAAATTCATAAACATCAAGTTATGAAGAATATTCTTTTATTAACATTTTAATGTCCATGGGATCACTAATAATATACTCTTTAATTTCTGATTTGAGTAATTTGTTTCTACTCTCTTTTATTTTCATTAGTCTAGGCATAGTTTTATAATTTTTATTGAGCTTTCAAAGAATCATCTTCTGATTTTTTCTATTGATTTCTTATTTTCAATTTCATTGATTTTTGCTCTAATTGCTATTATTTATTTTATTCTGCTTGCTTCTGGCTTAAATTGCATCTCTTTCTCTAATCTTGTATGGTGGAAGACCAGATATTTTTTTCAGATCTTTCTTCTTTACTAGTATATGCATTTCATGCTATAAATTTCCACAAAGCACAGTTTTTGCTGCATCCCACAAGCTTTCATGTTGTATGTTCATTTTCAATTAGTTCAAAATATTTTTTAAAAATTTTTTGAGAGCTCTGCTTTACCTATGTGTTATTTAGAAGTATGCTGTTTAATCTCCAAATATTTTGGATTTGCAGCTATATATCTGTTATTTATTTATAGTTCAATTCCATTGTGGGCTTGAGATCATACTCTGAATGATTTTTTTTTTTAATTTGTTCACTCTGTTTTATAATAGACAATGTGGTCTATCTTGGTGAATACTCTCTGTGAGCTTGAGGAGAATGTGTATTCTGCTGTTGTTGGGTGAACTATTCTATAAATGTCAATTAGATCAAGTTGATTGATAGTGCTCTTAGGGTCACTATAACCTTAGTAATTTTTTGCCTGTTTAATCTATCAGTTTCAGAAAGAGGATGTTGACGTCTCCACCTGTAATAATGATCTGTCTAGTTCTCCTTATAACTCTATTTTTGCCTCATATACGTTTATGTTCTATTGTTAGCTGCATAAATGTTGTGTGTTCTTGGAGAAATAACTCCTTTATTATTATGTAATGCATCTATTAATTCCTTATAAATTCTCTTTGTTCTGGAGTCTGCTTCATCTGAAATTAATATAGCTCCTCCAGCTTTTTTTATTCATGTTGCCATGGTATATCTTTCTCCATCCATTTACTTTTAAACCAGCTGAGTCTTGAAGACAACATATAATTTGGTTTTTTTTTTTAAATCCACTCTGACAATCTCTGTCTTTTAATTAGTGTATTCAGACCAATCAAATACAAAGTAATTATTGATATACTCGCATTAATATCTACCAGTTTTGTAACTGTTTTCTATTTGCTATACTTGTTCTTTGTTCCTTTTTCCCTCTATTTCTGCTGGTTTTAAGTGAGCAATTTCTATTATTACATTTTATCTCCTATATTACCATATCAATTATGCTTATTTTAAATAATTTTTAGTAGTTTCCCTATAGTTTTCAATATACATTACAACTAAATTATTTTTTTTGCCAGCTCTTTTAAACAATTTATTGAAGTGTATCATTCATACATGAACATACATAAACTCTATGTGTTCAGTAAACATTGTGAACTTACAAAAAAAACACACATAACATCATGCAGAGCTCCCACACATCACCCCACCACAAATACTTTGCATTGTTGTGAAACATTTGTTAATAAATTATGAAAGAGCATCGTCAAAGTAATATTACTAACTATAGTCCGTAGCTTACTCCCCTATACTTCCTTTTTTTTTTTTTTCTTAAGGATTTATGTATTTATTTTTATCCATTTTAACACCACCACCACCCCGGTTTTGCTGTTCTTATGTCCATTCACTGGGCAATTCTCTGTGCCAGTTTCCTGCCCTCTCTTTCTCATCCTTCTCCTCCTGTCTTCACTGGGATTTGATCCTCAGAACCTCTGATGTGGGAGAGAGGCATCCTACCGGTTTTTCGGCATTTCTCTTCTTGGCTCTCCCCTGTGTCACTCTACTGTTTTGTCATCATCTTCTTTCATGGCTCGCAGGGCCCAGCGGCACATCCGCGCAAGGGGCCTGGGGGGCACAACCGCTTGCAGGGCCTGATAGCCCACGTGCCTTCTATTTTTTCTTTTTTTATTTTTACCAGGAGGTCCTGGGGATCGAACCCAGGTCCCTCCATATGGGAGACGGACACCCAACCATTTGAGCCACATCCGCCCCCCTAGTTCTCTTAAGGTTGACCAAAGATACCTAGAGTTACAGGCTTTTCCCATACAGGATGGTCATATAATAAATCAGGCTTAGTTTATCACCAGCATTCTAAAACCAGACCTAGGGAGAAAAACTAGGTCTGGGGACACATGCATGGTTTCTAATATAGCGAATGTTTAGCCTACCCTGATTATCACAAAATCAGGACAGCAAGAATATTCGCAATACAGCTAAATTATGCCCAGCTTCAAAAGCACTATAACTTCATCAAGTTTAGTGCAGGTACCTTGTAACAGAATATTCTCAATCATTTACGATATTGCTGCCATGCATTGCACTTATCCACATGTCATATCACCCAATATATTGCTACTATTATTATTTTTTAAATTATCTTTTAGATAATTTAACCAAAAGAAAAATTAAAAAATTACTTTGCTTTCATTTAATTCTTCTCTGATGTTCATCCTTTCTTTATATAGAACAAGGTTTCTGACCTATGTCATTTTTCTTCTCCCTGAATAATTTGTTTTAAAATTTCTTGCAGGTCAGGTCTACTAGTGATGAACTTCCTCAGTCTTTATTTGTCTGAGAAAATCTTTATTTCTCCTTCACATTTGAAGAATGTTTTTGCTGAATATATAATTCTAGGTTGTTTTTTTGTTTGTTTGTTTTTGTTTTTTTTCTTTCAACATTTTAGCTATTAGCTATTTCACTCCACTCTTTTCTTCCTTGCATGGTTTCTGACAAATAGTCCACTGTAATTCTTATCCTTGTCCCTCTAGAGATAAGATGCTGTTGTTGTTATTGTTTTCTCCTATCTGGCTTCTTCCAATATTCTCTGACTTTGATTTGTTGTGTGTGTGCTATTTGAATATAATATCACTAGGTGTAGAATTTTGGTATTCATCATGCTTAATATTATCTGGCCCTGTGGCTTGGTGTTTGTCATTAGTTTTGAAAAATTCTCAGCCATCTTTCTTCTGCTCCAGTCTCACTTTCTTTTCCTTTTCACATTCCAATAATATGTAGTTAGACCTTTTAATATTGCCTCACTGATCTTGGGTATTCTGTTTTTTCTATTCCTTTTTTCCTTTGCATTTCAGTATGCTATATGTCTATTAATATATCTTCAAGCCCACTGATTCTTTCTTTAGCAATGCCCGTTTAACTGATGAGCCCATCAAAGATATTCTTCATTTCTGTTACAATGATTTTTATTTCAAGCATTTTTTATTTTCTCTTAAAGTTTTAATCTCTCTGTTTACATTACCTACCTGTTCTCACAGGATGTCTACTTTTTCCCATGAGAGTCATTAACACATTAACTATAGGTATTTTAAATTCTCTATCTGTTAATTCCAAATTATGTTTCATATCTGATCTGATTCTGCTGCTTGTTCTGCCTCTTCAGACTATGTTTTTACTCACCTTTTGGCATGCTGTGTCAGTTTGAGATAATTTATGAATCCCAAAAAGATAAAGATTATGTCCGTAAACTAAATTATTCCTCTGGGTGTTATACCATTTAATTGTATTAAATGGACCTGAGATGTCTTTGATTAAATTGCCTGATAAGATTAGGGTTTTGATTCAACCACATCAGTAAGGCATGTCTAAGGTTGAGTCCCTGCCCCCTTGGTGGGCCTATATAAATGGACACTCACTCAAGAAGACACATGGGAAAAGAGAGAGCTCCGTAGATGCTAGAGGAGAGAACTTTGTCATGAGACAGAAAGGAGAAGGCTCAAACAACTGAAGTCCCAGGGAGAGATGTACCATTCACCTGATAGTTTCCAGCTGAAGAGAACAGAGCAGCTGAACAGCTGAGAAGGCTCAGAAAAAAATGATCCCTATGCCAGAAACTGAATAGGAAGCCCTGAGAGACCAGGCAGAGATCATCAGCAACCATCTTGCTCCAACATGTGACAAATGACTTTGGTGAGAGAACAACCTTGAGTTGGATTCTTTAGGGCCTTGTAACTGTAAGCTTCTACCCCAAATAAACATCCTTTAGAAAACCAACAGATTTCTGGTACTTTGCATCAGCACCCCTTTGGCAGACTAATAGACATGCTCTGTAGTTTTTTTTAATTGAAATATAGATATGATGTATCAGCTAATAGGAACTGAGGTAATTAGGCCTTTTGTGTAGATATTTATGTTAATCTGGCTAAGAGTTAAGCTGTGTTTAATTTTTACTGTAGCTGTAAATTTCAGAGGCTTCAAATTCCTCTCCTGTCCTTGTTTTGATCTCCTGTGTTATATGAGAACTCCACATATAGAGTCTGTACCTTACAACTCTTTCAGTTTAATCCAATGTTACACTGGATCCTTATTGATATGGTGATAAAGTGTAAGGGAGGAAAAGTGTTCTATAATTTTACAATTAAATCTGTTATTTAATGGACCTATGTTTCTGGGCTGTGACCTTCACAAGTGTTTCTTAGCTCCCTTGCCCCCTTCCTTATCCATCTTAGGTGAGACAGGAAGCTTAAAGGGGACTGGAATAGGGTAAATGCACTTCTGCTAGGTGGAAAAAGACTCTGATGAAGTCTTTTCCCCTGAAGAGCAGGTTTTGTAGAGAATGTTCCAGGCATATTTCAAAATGATTATTTTTCCACTGTCCCTGCCATAGCCTCATGGGGATCATTCTTGGTTCTTCGCTGTGAGAACACTGAGGTTCTTGGAGATAAAACCCATGCATTTGTGGCAACCTGCTTCAGGCTGTGGACCCCAAGAGTTACTCACCATCGTATGAGTCCAAACTCAGCTTCCAACAATTTGGCAAAATTACCCTACCAGTTTATTGCTCCAGCAGCTTCTTCTCCAGGTAAGTAGATCTTGGTTGTGACTCTCAGGGTTCATCTGTCTCTTTGGATTTGGGGATGGTAGTTTTCCCTGTGACCTCAATTCTCTGATAAGTCCAAGAAGAGTCACTGATTTTTAGTTTGCTCAGCTTTTTTCTTGTAAAAATAGAAGTGATGACTTCCAAGCTATTTACATGTTGGAGCAGAAACTGGAAGTCTCTCATTAACTTAAAAAGTTAATGTCATGAAAAAAAAAAAAAAGATGGGGGTACTCTTCTAAAGGAAAAGAGTATTAACATAAATGCATATATAGAAAAATTTTAAATATCACCCATTTGGGCCACAATTAGGAAAACTTTTGAATATCAACTTTGTATTAGATGATATTAAGGAATTATAGCTAATTTTGTTTGGTATGATAATGGCATTGTTAATGGTTATTTGGGAAACTATCCTTATTTTTTAGAGATGTACACTGAAGTATTTAGTGTAAAACATCACAAAAATAAATGAGAAAAAATGTTAACAATTTTTCTAATAGGTATAGATATAAGGATGTTCATTATACCACACACTCTATTTTCTAGGTGTTTAAACTTTTTCATTGTAAACTTTAAAATTTAATCTACCACCCCATGTTAATGAGTATTAAAATGCATGCATAAGATAATATAAACTACAATGCATGGCACTTAGAACATGTTCCATAATTGCTATATAATGTCATCTCCAAACTGGGAGTTTTCTTTCCTAGGGTAAGGAGTGTGTCTTTGCTTAGAATAAATAATGTAGTCTTCTGAAATTAGTTTCACTTCACCTAACACTCATCTTTTTAGAGTAATGAAGGGTATATCAATGTTGTTTGTAAAACAAACACTATTAGCATAAATGCAGCATATGTCAATGCTATTACAGCTTAATGATGAATCATCAATAAGCAAAGTAGATACCTACAATACAAACCCAGCTGTGAGCATCCTGATGTTCAGTGGCCATCCACTCAGTGATTGACACTTATTGAGGATTTTGTCAGGCCAGCAAATTTCTTGATTTTTCTGTGCTTCAGAGAAAATTCTGAAGATACACATTCAGGAGATTAGTATGTATTATGTAAGTAGTTTAAAAACATGAAGTGATATTTCTCCTTCCCACCTCATTAAGATCTTTGATGATTCTATAATTCTATGAGCTATGAATTGCTCTGAAAGTCAATGAGAACTTAGAAATCACTGGGCATAATTCCCTCATTTTAAAGATGATGGTATTTAGACACAGAGAAATTAAGGAACTGCCCAGATGAGAAAACAGGCACTCAGTTTTCAGTTCTATCACCTAATATATATAACACATACAAAGGATGCTTTCTTTAAAAAATTTTAGATAGAACTTCATCACAACTTGGAAATTACATTTACTGTATTCTCAAATAATTTTGCATCAATTAAATACACATTTATTAATTGCTTACTCTGTGTCAAGCACTAAAAACACTAAAAGACCTGAGCTGTGATTCCTGCCCTCAGCAGTTCACAATCCAGAGAGGAATTGAAATGAGTAATGGTAAACAAGTCAACTGTGGGCTTGGAAAGAGCAAATAGGAACAAATTGATTCTGCTGTGAGAAAAGCGTAGATGTCATGGAGGAGATGGATTTGATCTGGGTCACAGAGATAAGTATGAGTTCACTGGGAGACGTAGAAATGGAAAAGGACAGCACAAGCAATGGCGCAAAAGAGTACAAGGGCTTGGTACCTTCAGAGAAGAATGCAGAGTGTGGCGTAGTCTTGTTGTGTGCAATGAGCAGGCAGGATATCAGGTTACGAAGTTACCAGGTAATGATCCTGAACTATTAGAATCACAGGGTGACTTTCCAAAAATAATTGGGGTCAGTAATGGATGGAGGTAATGGTGGCTCAGCTTTATAAATATAATTAACACCCGTGAATTATATAACTAAAAGTGGATAAAATGGGAAATTTTAGGTTGTTTGTATGTTACCAGAACAAAAAGGAAACAAAATAGTGGTGTCCAGGCCATGCTTGCAGACCAAATCATACCTGGATATCTAAGGTTGACCCCAGGCATAGGCATTTTAAAAGCTTCTCAGGTGATTCTTTTGTGCAAAACTGACCACCAGTGAGCTAAAGACACCTTAAAATGGACCGAGAAGGTTTTTGGTCAATAGTTATTTGGATCGCTCTGACCTGATCCAGTACAATATCATGAAAATTAAATGAATTGATTTCTGAGCAAGGAAGCCCAATTTAAAGACAGCAATTTTATCTTATGACTCAAGAACCTAGATTTTTCCTGAAACTAATAGTTTTAGTTAAGAAAAACAGATCCTAAGTCTCTGTGACAAGGTGAACATCACAATCAGTGTGAGAAAGTCAACTTACAGTTAGAAGACTCTACTTCTCAAAACTGATCTTCAACTCCAATATCTAATGGTACTAGTATTAACAGAAAGCCCAATGTGGGACATTCCTGAGTTCCCTGGATTTACCAAATCCTCACATGACAAACCCAGAATAGAAGTTCTCCAACACTTTTTAATTTGATCAGTGCAACTTTCACTCATTTAATATTTACTGCCTATCTCTGTGAGTCAGCCACTGGTCGAGCCTCTGAGGGCAAAGCTGTGAATAAAATAATCCCAGTCTTTGCATTCAGAGAGCTCACAACCAAAGGACTGCTTTCCTTCAAGTCAATTGAGCACTTCTAATCTCAATTTCTAATCCTTTAAGCCCAGGGTTCTTAACAAGGGGTCCATGAGCTTAAATTGAAATTCAAAAAAAACACATTTTTCTTGGGCAGATGTGTTGGTGCGTGTTTGATATACTTATTGAATAATACACAATATAGTGTGGACTTAGTAAGGGGTCCGTAGTTTTCACTTGATTCTCAAGGGGGTCTGTGGAACAAAAAAGGTTAAGGACCCCTGCTTTAAGCAATCCAAATAAATAGCACCAAACTTTTGGATCAGTTAAAAGATCCAATTGCTTTTTCCATCCCTCTTCCAATTGTCTCTCTTTCACTCATTTTCCAGATTAATCTCTTAAAAACACCACTGTCAGCACATCCCTCTGACTGTCCAAATTCCTCTAAGGGCTCCACATTGCTTACAGCAGTGAACTTGCTGTCTTTGTCCAACCTCTTCTTCCTTTCCACCATTTTGGGGGACCGCTGTAACATCAGTTTCTGTTATTCAGATGAGTAGAGCACATGCTCCAGGTATAGGGAGGTAAAAAATAAAATATAAATTCTTGCACTAACAGCAGCGAAGCCTGACCCCACACCTTCCTGTTTAGCTGTACCCTCCTCTGCTGCGGGACATCAGTGCAAAGGTATTCTTCATGAGCCTTCTCTATCCCTGTCTTTCTTCATTGTTTCTCCCACCTAAATGGCGCCAGCATTTACAACCTCTCCCACTCTTTGACAACTAACCTTCTATATTGAAATATCTCTTGTGTCATTATTTTCATCTATGTTTATTTCAACAGTTGAAGAATCAATCCCTTGGGGGATCAGGGCTGTATTTCATACATGTGTGAGTGACTCATAGCCCTTGGAGAGAGTGGATGCCAAATGGATGTAAGAGCTTACTGTTTATAATCTGACAGACCTGGGTTTAACTCAAAGCTGCAACACTGCCAACCTTATTTTTTTCTTCTTTAAAATGGGAGTTTTAATTCCTTTCAGACACCAAGGAATAAAGGAAAAATCAGCAAAGCTTAAAAAATTTTACAACTCTGAGTCTATTAGCTTGGGAACATACACCAATGAAGAAATTCACTGAGTTGTTGAAGTGTGCAGGAAAGGAAACAAGGGATTGTAAGTACTATAAATTGGGAGTTCTTGGTGGTTATGATAATTAAGTCTTGACAACTAGCACTCTGGAGAGAACTGCCGCAACACCTAAGTCTTTCATTTTTTGAACAATTGTAAATGGATTCATATATTTTTTTACTTTCAGTGTTCAAATGTTCGTTGCTAGTATATAGAAATGCAATTTATTCTTTTATGTTTATTTTTTATCCTGAGACCTTCCTGAACTCACTTATTAATTCTAGGAGATTTTTAAAAATTCTTTGTGTTGACAATCATGTTATCTGCATACAAAAACATTTTGATTTCTTCTTTTCTAATCTGTTTGCCTTTACTTCCTTTTTTGCCTCAGTGCACTGGCTACATCTTCCAACTCTATGTTGAATAAGAGGTGTGCAAGCAGTCCTCCTTGCCTTGTTCCTACTCCTAGAGGGGAAACATTTGGTCTTTAACCATTGCATGAATTGTTAGCTCTATGGTTTGTACAGGTACTCTTTATCAAGTTAAGGACATTCTCCTCGATTCCTATTTTGTTGAGAGGTTTCTTTTTTACCATAAATGGGTGTTGAATTTGGTCAAATGCTTTTTCTGCATCAATTAATTTGATCATGTGATTTTATTTATAGTCTATCAACATGGTGGATTGCAGTTACTGATTTCCCAATATTGAACTAACCTTGCATGTTGGAATAAATGCTAGGTCATGGTGTAGAACTCTTTTCACATATTGCTGAATTCTATTTGCTAATATTTTGGTAAAGATTTTAGTATCTACATTCATGAGGAATATTGGCTAGCAATTTTCTTTTCCTGTACTTTGTCTATTTTGGGATCAAATTAATACTAATTTAACAAATAACCAGGAATTGTCCCCTCTTCTTCTATTTTCTGGAAAAGATTGTTTAGAATTCATAATTCTTTAAAAGTTTGGTAGAATTCTCCAGAGAAATAATCTGGCATGGAGATTTATTTTTTATGAATGTTTAAATTATGAATTCAATTTCTTAAGAGTTATAAGGCTTTTCAAATCATTTGTTTTTATTGGGTGAGTTGTAATAGTTTGTGTTTTTTTTAGGAATTGGTTCTTTATATCGAAGTTGTTAAATATATGAGGTTAGAATTATTTGTAATTATTATTCCTTTGATATCTGCAGGATGTATAATGATATCGCCTGTTATTTTCCTGATACCGGTAATTTGTATGTGTCTATTTTTGTCAATTGTGCTAAGTTTGTCAATTTTATTGATCCTTTCAAAGAACTACCTTTGAGTTTCATTGGGTTCTTCTATTGTTTTCTGTTTTCAATTTGTTTGATTTCTGCTGTTTATTATTTATTTCCTTATTCTTGTTTTTGGTTTATTTTGCACTTCACTTTCTAGGTTCAAAAGGTGGGAGCTTAAAGTATTGATTCAAGACTATTCCTATTTTCTAGTGTATGCATTTATTGCTATAAGTTTCCCTCTTGGCACTACTTTAAATGTGTTCCACTAATTTTGATATTCTGTAATTTCATTTTCATGCTGTTCATTGTATGTTTTGATTTTTCTTGTGACTTTCTTTTTGTCCTATGAATTATTTGTAAACATGTTGTTTAGTTTCCAAAGGTTTAGAGATTTTTCTGTTACTGATTTCTACTTTAATTTCATTGTGGTCAGAGCACAGCTCTAAATTATTTTGATTTGTTTTAATGTGTTGTTTGGGTTTATGGCCCTGAATAGGTTTAGCTTTGTATATGCTTTTCAGTGGGCTTTTGAAAAGGATGTGTATTCTGATGTTGTTGAGTAGAATGTTCTATAAATATAAATTAGATCCTATTGGTTGATGGTGTTGTGGAATTGTTCTATATTCTTGGTGATTTTCTGTATAGTCCTAGGAATTCTTGAGAGATAGATGTTGAAGTATCCAATTATAACTGTGGTTTTCATCTATTTCTCTTTTCAGTTATATTAGTTTGGCCTCACATAATTTGCAGCTCTGGTGTTTGTGCATACACATTAAAGATTTCTATGCCTTCTTGATGAATTGCTCTTTCATCATTATTTTATGTTCTTCTCTGTCTCGAGTAAATTTTTTCCTCTAGAGTCAAGTTTATTTGATATTAATATTGCCAACCTGCTTTCCTTTAATTAATGTAAGCATGATATATCTGTTCAATCCTTTTACTTTCAACCTGCTTATGTAGTATATTTGAAGGGAATTTCTTATAGACAGCGTACAGCTGGATAACTTTTTAATCCACTGTGTCAATTGGTATCTTGCAATTGGTGTATTAGACCATATCATATCATATCATATCATCATAATTAACATAATTATTGGTATGTTAGTGCTCAAGCTGCCATTTTATTTTTTTGTTTTTTGTTTGTGCTGTTTTTCATTCCTCTGTTTTCTTTTCCTTGCTTTCCTGGGGGTTACCTAAACATTTGTTAGAATTGCATTTTGATTTATCTATACCATTTTTTAATATATTTCTTTGTGCAGTTTTTATAGTGGTTGCTTTAGGTATTATATTATATATCCATTACTTATCATAGTCTACTGGTGGTGTCATTTTATCACTTTGAGTAAAGTATAAAAATTTTACTCCTCTTTTAGTTCCTTTACCCCCCAGATTTATAATATAATTGTCTTAAACCTAAACTTATAATCACATCAGACAGTGTTACAATTTTTGCTTCCACTATCAAACATAATTTTTAAAACCAAAGAAGATATGGAAAACCTATAGTATTTACCCATATGTTTGCTTATCATGTTTTTTCTTCATTAATGATGTTCTAAGGTTTTCTTTCATGTCCTTTCCTTTTATAGATTTTCCTATAGACATTCATTTATGGTAGAGTTACTGGTGACGAACTATTTAGTTTTTCTTCATCTGAGAACGTCTTGACTTCCTCTTCAGTTTTTAAGGATATTTTCAATGAGATAAGATCCTGAGTTGATAGTTCTTTTCTTTCAGCACTTGAAAACTGATGTGCCACTTCCTTCTGCTCTCCATGGTTTCTGATGAGAAGCCTAATTGTTTTTACCCATAGGTAAGGTGTCCTTCCTTGGTTGCTTTCAAAACATTTTCTGCATCTTTAAATACTGAAGTTTATGTATATATATATATAAATAACATTTTTGTAAGCAAATACACATATATGCATATATATTTATATATCATTTTACAAATGTTTGTATGTATTGTGAGAATTTTGATTTTTACCCATAATAAAAAAAAAAAAAAACCAGTACCTCCAAAAAATGCAAGTAAACAATCAAACAATCAAATGAAAATACCAACTCTTATTGGGGACTGGATGAAGCTCAGTTGTTGAATGCCTGCTTCCCATGTACGAGGTCCTTGGTTCAATTCTGGGTACCACCTTGAAAAAAAATTGATGGTGTCTTATATATATATATTTAAAATATGGTTATTCTGCTTCCTAAAGAGAGTAAGGGATTTTACAGCCTGGGAAGATACAATAATAAGTATAAAGATGATATGAAATGACTCAAACCTATAATATAAATGTTTTTATATTGAGTTTAAGAGTTACTTTGCTAAACATATTTATAATCCATGTACTTCGCATCTCCTTTAAAGGTGTTTCAAGTGCCAAAGTTCATGATGACAGTTTAAAGTAATTATATAAATTTAACTAACTTGTTTTTAAAATGATATCATTTTGTATGGGAATTTACCCAGTTGACTCCATATGTTAATTGAGCATTGAATAAAGAAATGGCAATAGTTTTAGCAACAAAAAAATAAATAAATAAATAAATAGATAAATAAATAAATAAATAAATACTGAAGTTTAATTGCAATGTTTCTTTGGATGGTTTCCTTTGAATTTATCCTGTTTGGGGTTCACTCACCTTCTTGAATCTCTAGGTTTATGGGTCTTACCAAATTTTGGTGGTTTTCAGTTGTTAATCTCTGAGTACCTTTTCATTCCTACCCTCTTTCCCCTCTTCTTCCAGAATCTCAATGTCATGAGTGTTAGATGTTTTGTTATATTCCCAAAGATTCTTGAAGCTCTATTTTTTATTTCAGTCTATCCCTTCTCTTTTGTTCTATTGGGTAATTTCTATTGTTCTACCTTGCAGATTACTGATTTGTTCTTGGCCCTACCAATTTTCTGTGGAACACATCCACTGAGCTTTTCGTTTTGATTATTGTATTTTTCAGGTCTAAAATTTCCATTTGGCGCTTCTTTAGATCTGTTTCTTTACTGAGACTTTCCATCTATCTGCTGGGGCTTTCCACATTTACATTTGTTTCACGTGTGTTCCTAATTGCTCACTGAAGAATTTTATCATAATTTATAATCCCCGTCAGATAATTCTAACAACTCCATCATCTCAAAGTTGTCATCTTTTTATTGTCTTTTTGCATTCAGTTTGTGATCTTCCTCATTCTTTATATGATGAGATATTTTCAGCTGAAACCTGGACATTTATGTATTATGTTATGAGTCTCTGGATCTTATGTAAACTTTGTTTTAACTAGTTTTATTTGACACTGCTTTTGCAGGGAAAATGAGGCAATGCCCATTACTACCATGTGTAGGTGGAAATCAAATTTCCTGCTAGACAGCCACTGGCACCCAAAGTGGGGGAAATTCCACATGTCTGCTGGTCACCCCACATGTGGCTTTATTACTGCTGAGCAATAATGAAAGCCTTGAATTTACACTTGGCCTTCTCTGACACTACCTCAGCAGAAAAGGGGAAGCATGTTTTGTCCATATTCCCATGTGGGCTCCTGTAGCACTATAGCAGGAGTAGGGTGCATAGCTAGTCAGCAGGAATGAAAATCTTGGCACTATACTTGGCCTTCTCTGACATGGATCTGGTGAGAGTGTTTCAATGCCTCATCTCAGCCTCATAAGGGTCCTCACTTGGCTCCCCATTGGCTATTGCTGACATGAGTGGGGATAGGGCCAGATTTTTCTGTGGTATTTGGCTGGAATTGAATGGTTATTTAAATTTTTTTTTCTACCTTCCTTGATTGCCCCTTTCCTAGTCTTTTGGCTAAGAAAAGCAGGCTTTTGGTGGTGCTTTTCTTGTCTGGTCCCATTGATGTTTCCAGGTTTCCCACTCTTTCAGCTCCATGTTTAGGGCATGTGAGGTGAAAAGAAAACCCAGGAAACTCACCACTGCATCATTCCTCTGGTCCTGAGGTACTTACCTTGTCTTTTTCCCATCTTTCAGAATGTTCTCGTCTTTGTCTTACATATAATGCCCAAATTCTTCAGTTATGCTCATAAGAAGAATAGGGGGAAAGGCATCTAATTCATCTTCCCAGAGGTAAAGGAGTCCCAATGCAATATTTCTAAACTTCAAAACTAATGCATGAAAGCCATGATGGACAAAATATAAAAATTTTAAATAAGGACAGGATCAGCAATATTGATTTTTCCTCTTTCCTGAGACTCCAAAATGGCTCAGCAAAAACTGATTTCTGATCCTGTCTATATTTAAAATTTAAGATTGGCCTGCATATAGCAAACAAAACAAAAAACTGTGGTTTTAATTGAGAAAGGTGTTTCTCTCTTGCATAGAGGAAGTCCTGAGTTGGCAGCCTTGGGCTAGGAGAATGCTTCATAGTATCAGGAAGAAATTTGTCTCTATCTTTTCTCTTCTACCATCTTCAGTCTATGACTTCTTTTTCAAGGTCACCTTATGATGTGAAATACTGTGTTTATACCAGAAGGAGGAAAAATGGCAGGATAGCATACATGAGTTCAGTCCCAGCACAGATAGCACTCTTCAAATAGCCTTCCACAAGTTCTTCAAATTTCCACTTCCATCTTTCTAGTCAAAACCTATCTCATTGACACTCCTAGCAGAAAAGGAGGTTAGAAGTATGGTATTTTATTCTGTACTGCAACATGCTCAGCAGAAAATCAGGGTACTCTGTCTAAGGGAGGAGAGGAAACCAGATGTCAAGCAAAGGAATTAGCAATCTTTGCCATCCAGATGATACCTTATTAGATCTCAAAGTCCTAAGGTTATTGGCCCAATCCTATTTATCTCACAATCCCATACATATTGGTAAATAGTTTTCTTTGGCAGAAAATGCAAAGTCAAGTACACTGATTGCGAGAACTCTAAGTTACATGTACACTGAGAACTGTTGGAAAACATTGACACTAACGGTGACTGCCCACTGTTCCTCTTCCTTGGACTGACTTGGAAGTTCTCACTTATTAGCCTGGTCAATGTGAAAAAAGCCAATACGTCACATTCACTAATGCAAAACATAAGCTTTTATTTCCTCATGTCAGTTCCATTGCATTGGATATTTAAAAAGCAAGTTCTCATCAGCATTCCATATACTGTAGCAGGTAACAAGGTGTTTCACACATTCTGAGTTCAGCCCTCACTGCTGTCAGCTTTATAGAGGTGGCTGTAAAGTTTTCCAGGGAAGCTCATCAGTCCTGCAGCAGAATACCTATTCGAAGAAGAGAAACAAAGTCCCATATTTTGACAATTTTGAACAAAGTCAATAGTTTTTTGCTTTATTTTACATTACCCAAAGCAAGGCAATAATGGTATGGGAACTCCAAACCAAGGGCTGAGAGGCAGGCTTTTATTCAGTCTTCAAGGGAGAACCCAAAAAAATCATGCATCTGTGAGAGGAAATTTTTGCGTGTTTATTTAAAGGTCAAAAATGAAAAAAAAAAAAAAAAGTAAATAAATTCACAGGAAAACATATAAATATCACATGGAGTAAAACAATAATATTTTCGTTTTCTTTACTTACACCTAACTGATTTATAAATTTTGAGGTAACAGAGTTTGTTCAAGATAAATTCAGCAAAGGTATTTTAATATATTTCTATTTTGGAGTGCAGGTGCACAAAAGAAAGAATTAACCATTGAAAAGACCTTGTCAATAGGAAAACACCATCCAGATCTTACCTATAACATCCTGGCATCACCACAACCCAAGAGCTATTCATATGGTCCCTGCTTTCTAGATGGAGATCCTGTCTCTCAGCTAGATGAAGATATTCCCTGAAGATTTCAAATTTAGAATGAGTCAGAGTCAGGACCCAAACAGACCTAATCCTAACTACGTGAAAACATGGGGCTGTCCAGGTGTGGGAACACAGCAGACATGAAGAGGAGTGAAGCAAAAAGAGACAGTCAGGCCAACATGAGAGAAAAGCAGAGAGTTGAGAAGAGGCTAGAGCTTAAGGGTTTCTCAGTGTTCATAAATTGCTATCACACTCTGCATTCCACTTGAGCTAAAGATCTCAATGTTTCTTTCACCTGTTACCACAAATTGTGATGTGATATCTTCTATAACACCATTTAGAGTCCTTCTTTTTTTTTTTTTTCCTACTCTTGCCCTGAATAAAGTTCCTGCAGTGATAAATTAGGAGGAAATTACCTATGGCATTAAACAGCAGTGACCATAGCCACTTAACCCCAGAAAAAAATGAAATGAAATTAAGGACCTTTATTTCCTAGGATGATGGTTTCTCACCCTGATTTATGTGGTAACAGGAAAAGCCATTCAGCACCCAGGACCCCCCTCTACTCTCAATAGTGCTACATACAACTGCATGGAGACAGCAACACCTGTTCATTTTGTCTTTGGAAAGTTTCCATCCCATCCTCTGTGAACTGTTCACTTCTACCCCCCCCCTCAGTGTGTGGGTCCCCTGTCCCAGGACCCTCTTGAGATGCATTTCCCTAATCTGCCCTTTATCTTTCTTCTATACCTTTGAGAAAACAGTTTTGTATTTCATTAACTCATTAACACTGGATTTCTGTATTAACTCTTATGAGAGATGCTGGATTTAACAAAGGAACCTGGTAACAAGAATCTTTAAATCCTAAGGAGACGCTTGCTAGTGAAATAAAATGCCTGGAAGAAGACAAGTAGGGCTGTTGGGACTTGAAGTCATTCCCTAGAGACACCGCAAGGATGGACCTGCTACTAAGGGTGAAGCTAGGCAATCCCTGGCAGCCAGCAATTCTGACTTGAAGGAAATACTTGCAGCCTAGTCATAGTCTCTGTCCTCTGAAACACCATGGGATTCTGATGGGGACGTGAAAGAGCCAGAGGCTGAGAATGGGAACAGAGGTGCTTTTGTAATTGGGAAGAATGGCCATAGCTGCAATTTCAGCCTCCTACAGGAGATTTTTTCCGAATCCCACTTTGTAATGCAAGACTTCATGGGTAGTAAGGAAATTTATGTGGCATATCAGAAGCATGAGGTAAACTTTAAAATCATAAAAAATAATATATTCAGTTGTAATACTGTATATAATCCTGTTTAAGAAACGGTATTTCCTTTGTTTAACTTAGTCTAAGTTTCCATCATATATCTGTATATGATATATATATGGCATGGCATCATGACAAGATATTAAACCAAGGGGATTAGTTCACGTGTTAAAAGAGGAAAAATCATTTTCTTCAGAAATGTTAGTAAAATGGGGTGAAATGTTGAATATCATTCCTCTCAAATAAAGCTGATGGAATATAAATAACTCCTAATGCATCTTATTCTCTTTACAAAATACATCAAGAGAAAATATTCTCTGCTCTTCACATACTTTGAATAGGTTTAATCCTCCTCACTTGTCTGCCAATTCTGAGCTGTGAGGTTACTGAAGTTCAAGGTAGGAGTTTTGGGTTCTCATATAAAATGGGATTTTTTTTCCCCAGGATGTTGCCTAATCTGAAAGAAATCAAAATTTCAGAATAGTTGCTAAATTGAGAGCCAGTTTTGAGTTTTCCAGTCAACTGATACTGTCTGAGCTTGCCAGCCAGAGTCCTTTCTGGTTTTCATAAATATTGTAGATAACCAAGCAAGCAAGATTAACAAACCCAGGATGGAAATATTTTCTGTATCTTGGAACATGGGCAGCTCCTAGTAAGAGTTGGTTCTTGTTGATAAGAAGAGTTAGGAAACCTCATTCATGACCACAACAACTCTAAAGAAAAGAAAGCATTCCCCTTAAGATATTCCCCACTTAAAGCTTAAAGCATTAAATATAAAGAACAATAGAAATCATGTGTCCTAAAATACAAAATAGATTTTAAAAAGCCAAGGACCCTACAATATTGTGGCATATAAGTCCTAGAAACAGTGCAAAGGTGATCACTTTCTCAAATCAGAAACACTATGATTTCAGCTGGTTAATCTCTGCTTGATTCAATGTTAAGTAGTCATTCATGCCTATATGCATAAACATTGGTAAACCAATATGGTCCAAGAACCTCAAAAAAATCTCTTTTATTCCCAGACATAGATGGTTTGAGTTTAATCAGGATCCATGAGAATTTCACTGACAATCAACAAGAGGAGAACAAAGAGAGTATGCTAAAATTAAAGCTCAGAAATTCTTGAGGATTCAGAGTGGTAAGATATTTTAAGGAAGCGATCAATCATGTAGACTTAAATCCTGGATTCCTAAAATCAGATAGAGCAAAGAATGTCAAGTATGGACTGATGAGGCCCGCATTTCATGAGCTACCCATCAAAGCATGTCGTTGAAAAACAGTTAACTGAGACAGAGAGCAAGGATGCTCCATAGTTCATAAACGTGTTCAGCAACAGGTACTTTAAATCTAACATGACAAAGGCTGAAGTTTGCCATGGTATTCTGAGAAGAAGAAGAAGAACAAAAAACAACTCAGGAATACACTATGACTAAACTAAGACTCTAAGAAGGTTAGTAAGAGATAGTACAACAGACACAAACACAAGGAATCCAGAGTTCTGAGACTATTTAGGAGCCAAAGTCATTCAGATTTTATTGACTTGAGGGACTAGAAAGGGAACTAAACACTTGGTTGCATCTAGGATGCAAGGCAAGATACAAGATGATTTAGATATATTGTTTCCTTTAATCTTTTCTTAAAATTTTAGTTAATTTTTTTTATTTTTAAAGAGCTTTAGATTACATAAATGTTACATAAAAAAATACAAAGAATTTCCATATGCCCTACACCCTCCCCCTCCCACACTTTCCCACATCAACATCTTTCATTAGTGTGGTACATTTGTTACAATTGATGAATACATGTTGAAGCATTGCTACTAACCATGGATTACAGTTTACATTATAGTTTACACTCTGTCCTGCACAATTTTGTAGGGTATGCAAAATATACAATGGCCTGTATCCAAAACTGCAATGTCATGCAGGACAACTCCAAACTAATGAAAATGCCCCATATTACACCTATTCTTCCCTCTCCCATCCCTAAGAACCTCTGGTAGCCACTGCCTTTATTGCAGTGTCCCTCTCTCTCCCCTCTCCGGGAGTGGCAGATCCCTGAAGCCCCCTTTGTCTGTGGTCTCAGGCCCAGGGGCCCGAGAGTTCTGAAGAGAGTGGGGGAGGGTGCCGGCAGCAGCAGAAGCTGCTACTTGCAACTCACAGTTCTGTAGTCACGATTTCCCTCTTCTGTCCCTCTCTCCTCTGGGTGGTGTGCAGCCTTCACCTGCTGTCCTAAACCCTAGAAGATCTTTTTTGGGGCTGTTTCAGCTTGACCTCTAGCTATTTTTCTGGAGAAGAGATTCCCGTGTCTTACTAGTCCACCATCTTCCCGGAAGTCCTTCAACTGGCATATTAATGGATGAAATATTCAAGTCCCTGGGACATATATTTAACCAATATGGTGCTAATTATAGGCTTCACTAAAAGGGACAGAAGAGCCATATGTAGGGAAACCATAAATGAGACTAACTTTGCTACACTGGGGAGCATAAATTCCAGAGTAAGGCCCACTGACTGGGTGCTGAATTCCTGAGCTGTCTGCCCTGTTAATAATTGCTGGATGTCTCTAGAGCCCTCAGGAGTCCTGCTACTTGAGGCAGTGTTTACTGTGGCAGTCAATGAGATCCTGCTAAAACTTACACAAGCGTAAATTCCAGAATGACCTCCCAACTCATTTTGAAACCTCTTAGCCATAAAAAGTCATTTGTATTTACCATTTCCCTCTTTTGGTCAGGGTCTTTTTCCAGATGCATTGCTAGTTGGCACTTGGTAATAATCCCTTGGTGCCAGGGAGGCTCATATCTGGGAGTCATGTCCTTTAATCTTGACAACACTATGAGGGGATAGTATTAACTTTCAAGATTACAAGGTTTATTAGTAAATTATAGAGCCAGGATTCAATCCAGGCCAGTCTGACTCAAATGCCCATGCCCTGCCCATTGGATTATACTTCTTAAGGGTGGAAGAGACAGCTGGCAGTGGACAGTGGTTAGGATTAAGTTAGCTAAAAGTATAGATGCATTTCTGCTGACTCAACAATTCTACATTTAATAATTTACTTTGAAAATATACCTGCACAAATCCAAAATATCATTCACACCTTTATTGTTCCTTTATTTGTAATAGTAAAAGCCAGGGGAAAAAAGCACAAAATGTCTCCCAATAGGGGAGTGGTTGAAAAAGGCATGGTGCGTTTATACACTGGTGTGCTATGCAGTCACATACAAAGAATGAAGATCACTATATACTCATATGGAATAATCTCTAGAATAAATTATTAATTGAAAAAATAAGGAGCAGAACAGTGTATATAATGTGCTATCATTTTTGCGAGAAGAGGAAATAAGAACATTTATACCATTATTTTTCTATATAAAAATGTAAGTAGGTAGAAGAGAGACAGACAGAAGACAGAGAGAGAGTGAAAGAGAGACAGATGATTGTGGAGTTTGAGATTATTTATGATTCCCAGAAAGAGAAAGATTATGTTTGTAAACTAATATATTCCTCTGGGTGTGATTAAAGCATTAAATTCAATTAAGGGGCCTTTGCTTAGAATACCTGTTAAGATTGCTTTTATGGCATTTTTTTTTTCAACCTCACTGTAAGCTGTTACTCAGGTTGAGACCACACCCTCTTGCTGGGTCTGATATAAATGGACATCCACAAAGACCCAGACACACAGATTAGAGAACTTTGTCATTTTTTATCCTTCCATGTGACAGAAAGAAGGCTCAAACAGCTAAAGCCCTGGGGAGAGAAGGACAATTTGCCTGATAGCTTACAGCTAACATGGGGAAGAGAGCTGCAATTGATATAGGAAGCCCTGTGTGACAAGCCCTATGCCAGCCTGCAGCTGAGATCAGGAAGAAGCTAGGCCTATGGAGCCTCAAGAGGAAGAGGAAGCCCAGAAGGGAAGGCTGAAACCAGGCAGAGATCTTCTGCTATCTTGCTTCAACACATGGCAGCCGACTTTGGTGAGAAAGTGCCTCTTATGGTGCCTTGAGTTGGACTTTCCACAGCTTTGGGAATTTTACCCCAAGTAAATACCCTTTATAAAAACCAACAGATTTCTGGTACTTAGCATCAACACCCCTTTGATGGACACTTATAAAAAGAATCATTAAGTAACAACCAAAAAGTAATAAACATGTTTATCTAGAGGTGGTAGAGAAGAATGGCATGAAGCAACAGACGTATAAACTAAATTTATCTGTTGGCATAGTTTTGACTTTTGAACCATGTAAATATTATTAATGCTAAAAATGAATGAAAGACTTCCAGAAAGATGACATCACAGTAGGTATGCAGGCTCAACACTTTCACAAAAACAATGGAGGAAGGGCAAAAAAGTATCCAAGGGAGCTGCTTTGGGGATCTGCAAACCAAGAGAATGCTGCACATCATCAAGGAGGGAGAGGGACAGAGAGACAAAGGGGCCAAATGAAAACCATGAGTTACCCCTACAGCTAGGAACAACACATATACCCCACCCTCAAGGCAAATAGCCTTGGTAAAACCCCTGGCTCACTAAAACCAACTGAGTAGGAAAGAATGTTCTCCTTCCTGGGAAGAAGAGGGGTCTGGCAGAGGGTCGAGAGCGGCTTCTCTTCAATGAGTTTGGTCAGATGAAACACTTTTGAATCTCAAAAAGACCCCAGCCAGCACTGAAGTGGCCTCAGGAAGAGAAGGGTGGGTATCTGATCAGGCAGCCTGTCACACTCTGCAGCACTTAGAGGGAGAGGAGCTAGTTCAGTGAGGGGGTAAGTGGAGACAGTTGCCTAACCAGCCCAGGAGAGAAGGAAGCCAGGCGAGATAACTGACAAACTGTTAGAAAAGGGAAAAGGAAAGGGGAGAGCCAGAGGAGCTTTCAGAAGCCTACCTAACCTGTGGAGTGGGTGTAGCTAAGTATAGGAATGCCTGCCTCACATATATTAGGTCCCTGGTTCAATTCCCAGTACCTCCTAAGAGAAGGGATCCAGAGAGTGATCCACTGGATTGTCAGGCACCCAGCTGGCACCTTATGGCAGGGAACTTATAGACTGAGATTTTTTTTTTTTTTTAGGTTTTTCAATCTGTTATTTTTAATTTTTTTAATCATTTTTTTATTTTTTCATTCTTTATTTGCTAAAACCAGGTACCTTACTTGTGGAGGGCAGGCTGCGGGTGATTGATTTGGATCCCAGGGGCCTAAGAGGGAAGCCTGTTTTTCCTGGGTTGTGTTTTTGTTTTTTGTTTGTTGTTTGTTGTCTTTTCTCTTTCTTTAGTTCCTTTTTTCTTTTCCTTAATTTTTCTTCTTAGTTTTTTATTTCTTTTTTAATTTCATTTTCCCTCTTTCATTAGACTTTTCTTTCATTCCAGCTTTTCTTGTTTAGTCTTTTTCTTTCTTCTCATATTTCCAGTCTTTTATTTTATTCTATTTTTTTTCTGGTTTCATTTTTTTATTGTACCTTTTTTATTCTTATTCCTTTGTACTTTTTATGATTTTCACTCTTATTACTTATTTATTTTCCTGGCTCCTTTTCTATCTTTTTAAAATTATTGCTATAATCCTCTTTCTCTTCTTCTCTCTTTCCTTTTCTATAGTCTTAACTTGTTTTCAAGGAAACACAGACGTTTACAAGGCTATAGAATAAGTGGAACCAAGTGTCAAAAAGGTAACTTAATACAAAACAAAACAAAATAAAACCCTAGAGTAGAAAGAGAAATTAACCATCTGAAAAAGCACAATATAAACAGATGTCTAGACACCAACAAAAAATTGAAAGCCAAACTAACAAACAGGAAGTCATGGCTCAGTCTAATGAACAAACTTAAAAAAAAAAACAATAAAAATGCCAACAGCCTTTTTTCTTTTTTTTTTTTTTTTTTCCCCAGAAATCAAAAAACCAATAAATTTATTTGGGAGGGCAAGGGGCCCTGAATAGCCAAAAACATCTTAACAAAGAAGAACAAAGTTGGAAGAATCACGCAACCTGACTATAAAGCCTACTACAAAGTTACAGTGGTCAAAACTGCATGGTATTGACACAGGGATAGATATATGGACACATGGAACTGAACTGAGAGTTCTGATATAGATTGTCACACATACAGTCAACTGATATTCCACAAGGCCACCAAGCCCGCTAAAATGGGAGAGAATGGCCTCTTCAACAAATGATGCTTGGAAAACTGGATAAAAAAAAAATGAGAGAGGATCACTATCTCATGACCTATACAAAAATTAACTCAAGATGGATCAAAGACCTAAATATAAGAGCCAAGACATAAAGATCCTAGAAGATAATGTAGAGAAACATGTACAAGATATTGCAGTAGGAAATGGTTTCATAAGCTTTACATCCAAAGCTCTTCAAAGGAGTATGTCAAGATACAGAAAAGGCAGCTTACTCAATGGGAGAAAATATTTGGTAACCAATTATCTGATAAGGGCCTAATATCCAGCATATATAAAAAGATCCTACACCTCGAAAATAAAAAGATAAACTATCTGATTTTTAAAAAGGGCAAGAAATTTGAATAGACATTTCTCCAGAGATGAAATACAAATGGCTAAAAACCAAAACTACAAATGGCTAAAAATCAAAACTACAATGAGATATCATTTCACATCTACTAGACTGGCTACTATTAAAAAGTCGGAAAACTGTAAACGTTGGAGAACATGTGAAGGAAAGGGAACACTCATTCACTGCTGGTGGAAATGTAGAATGGTGCAGCCATTGTGGAAGACAGTTTGGCAGGTCCTTAGGAAGCTAACTATAGAACTACCATATGATCCAGCAATCCCTTCTGGGTATATACCAAGAAAAATTGAAAGCAGGAACAGGAACAGATATATGCACACCAATGTTCATAGTGGAATTATTCACTATTGCCAAAAGTTGTAACCAACCCAAGTGTCCATCAACAGATGAATGGATAAGCAAATTATGGTATATACATACAATGGAATATTACTCAACTGTAAGAAGGAATGCAGTATTAATACATGGGACAACATGGATGATCTTGAAGACCCTATGTTGAGTGAAGTAAGCCAGTCACTGAAGGACAAGTATTACATTACTTCACTGATATGACTTAAGCAAATTGAGCAGACTCACAGAGCTAGAGTCTGGAAGATAGGTTATCAGGAGACAGAAAGGGAATAGACTGTGGTAAGTCAAGGCTCAATATGGACAAAATTTATGATAAGGTGGAAGGGGGTTGTTAGGCAGTGGATGGGGATTATAGTAGTGCAGTGATGTGATTGGGTTTGAAGGTGCTGGAATGTGAGGGAGACTGGGCAGGGGAGTTGGGTTGTACTATCCGTGGGACTGAGGGGAAGGTTGGAGGAAGGAGCAGATGAACTCTGGGAATTTGTAGGTCTGTGGTTTAAACTAAGATGGTGGAAATGTTCTTTTGGCAAATATGGCAGGGGAGGGTGTTGGGTTCAGGGTGTTGGGAGTAGAGGGATATGTGGGATACAGAGTACCTGGGTCATGCATCTATGGAATACAAAAGTGTTTATCTTGTCATAATGTATTATCTCAGTGGATGGAGACCTACATAATAAACAAGAAAATACTCACATCCCATCCTGGGGAGTCCTGCTGTGTTCTCAATTAGAGGGGCAAGAATCTCTCAAGAACATAGGCAGTGCCTAATAAAAGAAAACACATCAATATATCAAGCCCTCAATATTATTGCATGTAACTATGAACATTATTCTTCAAAACTTGAAACTTAGTCATTACCATAGGTTCCAAGGGGAGGGGGAGAGAAGAATAAAATAAGTGGAACATAGGGCATTTTTAGGGCATTGGAATTGTTCTGTATGATCTCACAATAACAAATACAGACCATTTTAAATTTTGTCAAAACCTATAAAAGTGTACAGTGCAAAATGTAAACCATAATGTAAACCATTACCATGAGTAGTAGCAATGCTCCAATATGTAGATCAATTGTAACAAATGTACCATACATATGTAAAATGATATTAACAGGGGAGAGTGGGAGGGGGTTTGAGTATATAAGGATCCCTCATATTTTTTATGAGACTTTTCTGTAACCTAAATATTATTTGAAGATACCGGGGAAAAAATAAGATACTGGAAAAACACATGGAAGAAATTGTTGCTGTACATAAAAGATAACAGATCATACAGTGATGAAGGACACAATGAAAAAAAAAGTTATTTTATTTTATTTTACTTTTGTATTTTATTTGTAATTTTTATTATTTTGTTTTCTTTTTATTTTTATTTGCTTATTTTTTTTTACTTTGTTTTTGGGGGGGTTTTGCTCACAGAAGGGTCACAAGTATGGCAGGGGAGGATAACTGCTGTGGGATGTCTGATGGGAGTATGTATGGGGAGGAGTGCACCTGGGGCATGACTTTATGGCATATGAATATTCAAGCGGTCATCAGGTGTTGTTTTGGTGGGTGGAGACCTACACAATAATTTAAAGAATATTCCCGTCCTTGGAAGTCCTGCTATATTCTCTAAGAGAGTGGCAAGGATCCCCTGAGTACATGGGCAGTGCTTAACAAAGGAGGACAGACCATTATGCCAGGCCCTTGATATTGATGGTTATACTTATGGATGCTTTCTTGTGAAATTGAAACTTAGCCTAGTATCATATACTGCCTAAGAGTTACCTCCTGAAAGTCTCCTTGTTGCTCAAATGTGACCTCTCTCTAAGCCAAACTCAGTATATAAATGCACTACCTTCCCCTGGCATGGGACATGACTCACGGGGATGAGCCTCCCTGGAACCAAAGGATTATTACCAAGTGCCAACTAGCATTTGGAAAAGGACCTTGACCAAAAGGGGGAAATATTAAATACAAATGAGTTTTTATGGGTGAGATTTCAAAGTGAGATGGGAGGTCATTCAAGAGGTAACACTTATTTATATCTCACTAGGATCACATTGACTGCCATAGTAAAGAGTTCCTCAAACAGCAGGGTTCCTGACACTATAGGCAGGGCAGACAATCTCAGGAATTTGGCACCCTGTCAGTGGGCCTTACTTTGGCATATATGCTCCCCAATATTACAGAGTTAGATTCATTTATATAATTTCCATACACATAGCTCTTTGGCTCCTCTTACTTGAACCTATAATTAGCACTATACTTATTAAATATATGTCTCAGAGACTTCAATCTTCAGTCTGTTCATATGCCATTTGAACCCTGAATCTCAGCAGAGTTGCAACACCTACTCTCCAGTTCACTGGACTCGCCCAGGACAACTAACAAAAGGATGATGATGGACAATGCTCATCCCAAAAAACAGAGAGTATCACAACTGCAAGTAAGGCAGTTCTATCCATCTCTCCCATGGGATCTAAGTCCCCTGTCAATCAGAAACAGAGTGAGCATCACCATCCCAATTCCTCAAGATTGAGGAATGAACAAACATAAGGGGGAATGCAACTATGGCCTAAATTGTACTTATTATTCCAGCAATGGAAGAACATGTATCATTGACATAAAGGCAGTGGCCACCAGAGGTTCTGAAGGGAAGGAGAGGGAAGAGTAGGTATAACATTGGGCATTTTTGGTACATTGGAATTGTTCTGAATGACATTGCAATGACAAATACAGGCCATTATATGTTTTGTCAAAACCTATAAAATTGTGCAGTTCAAAGTGTAAACTATAATGTAAACTATAGTCCATGGTTAGTAGCAATGCTTCAATATGTGTTCATCAATTGTAACAAATATACCACACTAATGAAAGATGTTGTTAATGGGGGAAAGTGTGGGTGGGGTGGGGGTAGGGTATATGGGAATCTCTGTATTTTTTATGTAACATTTATGTAATATACAGCTTCTTTAAAAATAAAAAAATTAAAAGTGATAATAAAAAAGGAAAACAAAGCATCAAATCCTAAAACTGAAAACTCTCTGAATCAAATGATTCTAACTACTAAATTATAATAAGATTGGCCACATGGAACAAATAATTATTTCAGTGTCATTAGAAAACAGCACACTGATCCAACACCCTTAATGGTATACATTTTAGAACAAAGGGAATTAAAAAGAAATATTAAACTTCATTCATGATTTTCATTTTATTATCATAAGCTGGGGATGCTTATATCTGTAAATCTCAGGTGAGGGTATGTGCATCTCTGACTTTTTCCCAATATATTATAAGCAATTTGATTATAGAGAGTATTTTTGCCCCTGCTGTCACTCCCCAAAGCAGCAACATAGATGGCATACTGCAATAAAATTTAAGTGACCAAGAGACTCACAAAAATATAAATAGGTAAATGGTACAACACACACAAAATAGCTATATTCTCTGTTCCAACTTTATCCATGCTTCTTTGCAATGTGACTTTGCAAGTCTTCCAATCAAGATGTGGGATGTGTTACTTCACCTCTTGCATCTGGGCTGGGACTTACTTTGACCAATAGTATGCATCAGAAATGATGCTTCACTTTAGAGCCTCGTCCTCAGGAGACCTTGCATGCTTTCATTCTCTCTCAGAACCCTCCTGGCCACAATTTGAACTGACCCAAGCTAGTGTGCTATATATTGAGGAACACTTTGTCAGTTGCCCCCAATGTCCCAGCTAAAGAGCAGCCATCCCTGGCCAGCAGCTGGCCATGGGTCAATTAGTGAACCCAGCTGAGAACAAAAGAATTGCCCATTTGAGCCCAGCCAAAATTGCTGACTCACAGAATTGTAAGCTGAATAGGTGGTTGCTGTTTCAAGCTACTGAGTCTGAGGTGGTGTTTCGCACAGGGAAAGTTAAATGATAAGAAGAATGAAGGGGAAGGATGGGGAAAATCAGAGAGAGAAGGAGGTAGAAAGGGAGAAGAGAGTGCCTGAGTGTGTGTGTATGACATTTTTTTTCACAGATGTCCTGAATCCCATATTTTATTTAACTAGAATTGCTGATATATTGGAAGTATTCAGCAAGACACAAAAGTTAGGTTGCAATCCTTCCTCTATTTTCTCAAACTTGAGGTTTGAAATATTTATACAGATAAAAGAGCTCATTATAATTTGGAAGAATTTGCCTCATTTGCCATTAGTTATACGCACAGAACAAGCATCTGTCTTCCAGCAATGGGTAGCTACTTAATCTCATCTAGCAATTTTCCCTTTGATTAACCCCATATAGCAGAACATTATTGCTTTCTTGTGTTTGTTAAGATACTGGTACTCCACTTTTTAGCTTTTTAAGGCTGTTGGTACTGAGAGAGGTGATTTCTTCACAGAGACATTGACCAGATTTCTGAAGTCACAGTGATTCTGGATCAGATCTGAAGCTCCTTACTTCCTCCTACCCCCACCCATCATTCACCCACCCACCATATCATAAAATACAAGGAGAACCTTATCCAGTGAAAAATAACTTAGAAAAATTTATCAATATCAAAGTCTACAGAAGAGTTAGGAGAGAGACTTTGACAAACAATAGGAAATTCTGTGTTTTTTCTTGATACTGTGCAAGGAACCCAAAGAATATCCATGAACAGAGGAGACTAAAGAAAGGAGTAGACAAGACAAACATAGAGAAATATCAAGTCAAAGAATCACTAAATTCCTTATCCCCTGCCAAGGGTTTTTAAAACTGGAAGAAATCCGGGGAGCCATGAGGATGTAAAAGGCATATATGCTTATGTTCATTGTAGAAGAGACTGGAGTGAAAAAGAGGAAAATGGGGTAGAGCTATCTGGCCAGTTTTGCCTCTGTAATTTTGGCTTAGGCCATCTTTTTATTGAATCTTAGTCTTCTCATTTAGTGGTCTGGCAGATGAAAATAAAGTGATTAATCCCAATAAATTGAATTCTACTTATCAGTTTTCTGTGCCTGTCAAGTAGTGAAGATGCAGTAGCCAATGTACTTTCATGGACCTGCAACCCTTCCAGGGTAAGAAGGGCTAGAATGGACCAGTGGTTCCCCTCCAAAAATTGTGCATAAGTATTACTCAAGATGTTTTAATAAACATGGTAGACTAGGTCCCATTCAGACCCATTGAATCAACATCTCTGAGAGCCTGGTAATCCAAATTCAGAAAACTCCCTCAATTAATTTTCCTGCTGCCATCCAGATGCTGGTTTATGACCACATTTTTGGAAAACACTGAACAAGATGAAATAAAGGTTAAGATTCAAAAAAAGCCTACTTGTGGAGCTATCATTAGACTAATCTGACTTCTGTTGAATTGGGGCAATTTCGTAAACACATCCTTTGAACGCAGCCCTAAGGCAGAGATAATGGAAATCAATGCCCATAATAAAATTCACATCCAGTTGTTGCCTTTGGAGAATGAGAGTACAGCGAGATTTTCCAAATACATCCAGAATTTCCAATATTTTAAAGTGAAATACCCTGATTTTAAAATGTTAACAGGCTGTTTTCTATGGGCCAAAACGTGATCGTCCCTGTTGCTACCTTCAGATATCTACAGCTCTGTTGCTGCCTTTATTTAATTCTGCTCTGTAATAGACACTCTGAAGCATTTCACTTATCAAAGGTATTTAAATGCAACAAAGAATTTACCCTAGGGTGATTTATGACTGATCTTGACCAAATAAAATATTTTCACCTTTTTATGCTTTAAGGGTAGTACAGACCTCATCCTTAACCCAGCTTGACATGGGGCTCAGCAGCAATCCCCAACCCCCTACCACCATAAAGCCAAATATACACCCATATTTATCCCTCAGCATTTAGGGTGATATGTGTAGGGTGTTTGTGTTTTGGCTGGAGGAAGGCACCTTGTATAGAGACACAAGGAGCAATAAGTCATGGAACAATAGCTCCCACTCTTGGTATTTTTGAAGCTGCTGCTTTGGAGTCTTTGTGGAGAATGATGTTAAAACCACAGGATGCTTTTTGTTTTTGTTTTTGTTTTTTTCGGGGACCTAGTGAGACTCCAGTTCCAGAGAATGATTCTCAGGGGTCCAGGTGAGAAAGTCTAAACAGAGCCAGGAGCACGGGCATTCTCTCCCTTTGTGTAGCAGAGCTACAGCACGTAGAGGACTAAATGAGTCCAGCTCTGCTTGGCACATCTGAGATGTTGCAGTTCTTGGGGGAAAGGGTAATGTTGGGCAGGGATTTGGTACCTCGTGGAGGTGCAGTGTCAAATGACCTAGCTTGAGTCACTTGGTGACAACCACTATCTATAAGGAGACCAGGTGATAAAAACCAACTTATTCCTGAATATCAGTGAAACCACCCAGGGAACTCCCAGAAAATTAGTCCTTCCCACCATTTACCAGCCACCATCATCATCTGTACCTCTACTGAATGCCTTATTCACCACAGGTATATCTGTTAAGAACTGACCTAAAGCTGTATGGACCCCAGGAAAGTATGTTCTTAAAGTTAATCTATTCCTGTGGATGTGGACCCACTGTAAATAAGGATCGTTTAGTGAGTATTATTAGTGCAAATAATTCTCCACAAAGCAGGGGAAGCCAGAAATAAACGGAGTTCTAGACCTAGGTTGCTACTCGAAAAATATTAACCTGCTGGGATTGTCCGAGTGTTAATTTTGCAAGAGTAGAATTTTCTGTACAGATATTTCTGGCCATCATATATTGAACACTCTTCATTTCTCCAAAGATGTATTCTTAATACTCCATATGTTAATTAATAGCCCTCCAGTGCTGAAATCAGATTGTGGTATTTGAAGCACTTCCTGCAGCCACCCCTATACAGTGTGGAATAAGGTGCTTTGAATTCTAACCATCACCTCTGAAGGATCCTGGAGCATAAATTTCTGAACAGAGTACTTCACATGTTATACCACTATCCTTGCAGTATAGACTAATGCTAACTTACACATACATACATGCCTCACACTGCCCAAATGGAAGTACTTTCAATAAATCTTAGATAATAGAATATCCCACAAAGCATTGTTTTTGGCTAAATAGTCCACTTTACAGAGAAAGAAGCCAAGTCTATGGAATTCACTGGTCTCATCATCTACTCATCTACTCCCCCTCTACATCATCTAGAAACAGTTGGCCCTGGTAAACAGAAGAATGGCTTATAATACAAAGACTCTGGTACAATGTTAACTAGGAGAAAACACCAAGCAAGGTAGGGATGTCACAAATAGAACTTGGTACCTGCTCTAAACCAGCAAGTAACAATGGAGCCTGTTCTTCCTATAACTCAGATGCAAGATCTAAGAAGTGAAAGTGAGAGGAGTGTGGCTGACACACATAATGGCTCTATCACAAAAATATGTCCTGTGTGGCATGATTTGTGGTCAATATCCCCAAATCATAAACCTCTGTTCCTTCTCTTTAATCAGTTGCTGGAGAAAGCCAAAATCGACAGGTGGATCCCTCAGCTTTAGAGTGAATGGAACCGTTTTTGAGTGGAAGCACTGTTCTGCTGGTGGCAGCACTATTCTGCTGAAATAATAAAATCCTGAAATTAGAGGAGCCAAGGTTTATCTTGATAAGGAACAGTGAGAAGAGTGGTAATGACAGTATTAACAGTTTTTCCCCCCTATCATTTCAATCTCTTTTCAATAGTCGGGGAACTTCCCACATTATGAATCTAGATGTGAGGCAGTATCTATTCCCACAATAGAAGCCAAGTACACTGGGAACTCAGGTTCCAGGCCACCTTTGTAATTTGCACATGGGCACATGATCTAAGCTTAGTCAATTACAAGCATTCATTCTGGAATTTGAATAAGTAACAGTAAAGCAAAGAAGCAAGACAGGGAAGATGGCGTTAGTGTAGGAGGGCACACAGCTCCCAGAGCAAGGCGGATTGTGGACGGGGTCCTGCCCGGGGGTCTGTGCTGTGAGTGCGTGGAATGAGAAGCTTGGGACATCAATCTGCACAGATCAACGGCGTGGACAGAACGGTACAGATTCATGAGTTTTAAGCCTGCTGGTGGTGGTTGGCACAGACAGCTGAGCCCCGCAGTTAGGGAAAAACTATATATATATAAAACGGCCAATTGGAGCCACGAGCACGGCTCGGCAACCAGGAGTCAGGGCCTAGCGGGAGGGGGCACTCTCTGAGGGGGGGCTCTGGCAAAAGGGCGAGAGAGTTTTATTTTCTGGGGATTTGGCTGCCTGGAGCACCTTGGACCTTGGGTGAACAGAACAGCCGGAGCGAATCGAATCGGCACCCGGAGGAGGGGAAGGGTGATTCTGTTCGGGGAAGGAGTTGATTTGCCTAGCTGCCCAGGGATAAGCCCCGGGCCGCCACGGAGCCAGGAAGAGGGGACACTCTCCAAAAGAGGGAGGGTTATGTTGGAGGACAGGAAAGGGAATTTTTTTTTTTTTTTTTTTTTTTTTGACATCGATCTGGCTGCCTGGACCACCCCATAGCTTTGGGGAGCAGATAAGCCGACCTGAAGCATCATCAGGCTGAGAGCAGACGCGAATCTGCAGAGTCAAACTGATTTATATAGTAACCCTTTCTGGGGCTCGGCTCCAGAAAGGGTGGAGTGGGCCGTCTTTAGCACTCTGCACTGACTAACATCAGAGCTACAGCTACCCTGGGGAGTCCAGGAAGTGGGACGTGCTTGATTAATTTCTACAGGGTCCCCTCCGTTAAGTGGGTTGGTCTAGAGGAGGAATTATTTTGGGTCCTGTATTTCACCAAAAAAGAAAAAAAAAAAAAAGGTGAGAAGGTCACTTCAATAAATGAAAAATAAATTCTTTTTAATTTAGTTTAATAGCTAAAAGCTGCTTCAGGACCTGCATATAGAACCCTGTGGGGAAATTGATTGATAAACACAAGTAGGCAGAGAGGATCCACATGGACCCTAGGGGAATCAGTGACCCCCCTTAGCTCTGTTTGACTGCTTGCCTGTGTGTTCTTTGGTTTTTCTCTGTTTATTTCTGGTTTCTTGGTTTTCTTTCCTCTTTCCTCCCCCCTTTCTTTTTTCTTTCATTTTTTAAAATTAGGTGCTGCTAGTTTGTCGCTTCTTTGCTGTGCTTCTTCTTCAGTAATTTCCCACTCGCTGTCTATATTGATTTTGTATTCCAAACTATCATTTATCCTTCCTTCATCTTTCTGCTTTCTGCTTTCTGTTGTGGCTCTTAGATACAACATTTTTTTATAGGCCCACAACTTAAGGGTGTCAATTTCTATTCCATCTATTTGGTTTTCTTCTTTTTTTTTTAGTATTAACTTTTTCCTTTCAGCCCTTTCTTTACTATTTCTCTCCCTCCTCATAATTCTAACCTTCTAAATCACTATATATATATTTCTCCATTTGTTTTCCCAGTCCATTGCAGGAAGTCCATTTTTTTCCCTATTACTCTACACTGCCTACACAAGTTAAATATTCATCTCATTAAGTCTCATTTGGCCCCTCTTCTAACTTTTATCAATATTACTATTATCCTTCTGCCTTCCTTACATCTTCTGATTCCTCTGGCCCTAATCTTTTGCCTTCAAGGGAACATAGAAAGAAGCAAGGAAATAAAATAAGAAAAAAAAGTGCCAAAAAGGAAACTTAACTCACACGCAGAACCACCAGCTAAATAAAACTCTAGAACATAGAGAAAAGCTAATCGACTGAACAAACCCATCAAGATAATATTATGACTAGAGGGCAACAAAAAAATACAAATGACTCTGAGAAACAGGAAAACATGGATCAGTCCAATGAACAAATTAAAAACCAGGAAGTGATGCAGAACAACGAACAACTAATCAAAGCTATCCAAACAAATATCACGGACCAACTTAAAGAAGTGAAGGAAGAGATTAAGGATATAAAGAAGACACTGGGAGAACATACTGAAGAAATTGCAAACATGCCTAAAAAGATAATGGATATGATGGTGAACGATGGCACAATCCAAGAAATCAAAAAAATGCTGGATTCACATAGCAGCAGATTTGAACAGGCAGAGGAAAGAATTAGTGATATGGAAGACAATACAGCTGAAATCAAAGAGATGGTAGAACAGATAGACAAAAAGATAGTAAATATCCAGCATGGACTCAGGGAATTAACTGATAACACAAAATGTACAAACATATGCATTATGGGCATCCCAGAAGGACAAGAGAAGGGAAAGGGAACAGAAGGAGTGGTGAAGGAAATAATGGCTGAAAATTTCCCAACCCTATTGAGAGAGATGGATGAGCAAATCCAGGAAGCACAGCACACCCCAAATAGTATAAATCCCAACAGGCCAACTCCAAGACATATACTCGTCAAAATGTCCAATGCTCAAGACAAAGAGAAAATACTCAAGGTAGCAAGAGAAAAGAGAACCATCACATACAAGGGAAGCACAATAAGATTAAGTGCTGATTTCTCAGCTGAAACCATGGAGGCAAGAAGACAGTGGTATGACATAGTCAAAATACTAAAAGAAAAAAACTTCCAGCCACGAATTCTCTATCCAGCAAAACTGGCATTCAAAAATGATGGAGAGTTCAAAATATTCACAGATAAACAGAAATTAAGAGAGTATGTCAATAAGAAACCAGCACTTCAAGAAATACTAAAGGAATCTCTACAAGTTGTAAGGAAAAAACAAGGGAGAGAAAGTTGGGAGAGAGTTTAAAAGCAACTAAAAAGACAAAAAGAGAAACAAACCAACATATGACATACATTAACCCAAAGAAAAAATGGCTGAAGTAAGAAATTCGTTACGAGTAATAACACTGAATGTTAATGGATTAAATTCACCAATCAAGAGACACAGATTGGCAGAATGGATAAGAAAATATGATCCATCTATATGCTGTCTACAAAAAACCCACCTTCAACCCAGGGATTCAAGGAGGCTGAAAGTGAACGGCTGGAAAACCATTTTACAAGCTAACAATAGCCAAAAAAGGGCAGGAGTAGCTATTCTAATATCAGAAAAAATAGACTTTAAATGCAAAACTATTGTAAGAGACAAAGATGGACACTACATATTAATAAAAGGAGTAATCTCTCAAGAAGAGAGAACAATCATCAACATTTACGCACCTAATCAGGGTGCCTCAAAATACGTGCGGCAAACTCTGGAAAAACTAAGAGGAGAAATAAGTGCCTCTACAATTATACCAGGGGACTTCAACACACCACTATCATCATTAGACAGAACATCTAGATGGAGAATCAATAAAGAAACAAAGGCACTCAACAATACATTAGAAGACCTGGACTTAATAGACATATACAGAACACTACACCCAAATACAGCAGGATTTACATTCTTCTCTAGTGCACATGGAACATACTCCAAAATAGACCACATGCTAGGCCACAGAACAACTCTCAATGAATTCAGAAAGATTGGGATTATACAAAGTAATTTCTCTGACCACAACGGAATGAAATTGGAAATCACTAAGGGCCAGAGAAACAGGTTAGGCACAAGGATATGGAAGTTAAACAACACACTCTTAGACAAACAGTGGGTCAAAGAGTAAATCTCAAAAGAAATCAGTAACTACCTTGAAATCAATGAAAACGACAACACAACATAAAACCTATGGGATGGAGCAAAAGCAGTCCTGAGAGGGAAGTTCATAGCCATAAATTCATATATTAAAAAAGAAGAAAGAGCTAAAATTGAAGACCTAACTGCACACTTGGAGGAATTGGAAAAACAACAACAAACTAAACCTAAAAGAAGAACAAAGAAGGAAATAACAAAGATTAGAGCAGAACTAAGTGAAATAGAGAATAAGAAAACACTGGAAACAATAAACAAAACCAAAAGCTGGTTCTTCGAGAATATCAATAAAATTGACAAACCCTTAGCCAGACTAAAAAAGAAAAAGAGAGAACAGATGCAAATACATAAAATAAGGAATGAGCAAGGGGATATCATTACTGACCCCACAGAAATAAAGAGTATCATAAGAGGATATTTTGAAAAATTATATGCCAACAAGAATGATAATTTAGAAGAAATAGACAAGTTTCTAGAAACCCACAAACAGCCTACATTGATGAAAGAAGAAATAGATGAACTCAGCAGTCCAATTACAAGTAAAGAGATAGACTCAGTCATCAAAAACCTCCCAACTAAGAAGAACCCAGGACCAGATAGCTTCACAGCTGAATTCTACCAAACATTCCAGAAAGAGCTAACACCAATTCTACTTAAGCTCTTCCAAAAAATAGAAGTAGAAGGACTATTGCCTAACTCATTCTATGATGCCAACATTACCCTAATACCAAAACCAAATAAAGATACCACAAGAAAGGAAAATTACAGACCAATTTCTCTAATGAATCTAGACGCTAAAATCCTCAACAAAATACTTGTTAATCGCATTCAACAACATATCAAAAGGATTTTACACCATGACCAAGTGGGTTTCATGCTGGGTATGCAAGGATGGTTCAATATAAGAAAATCAATCAATGTAATACACCACATAAGCAGATAGAAAGAAAAAAATCACATGATCATCTCTATAGATGCAGAAAAAGCATTCAAAAAAATACAGCACTCTTTCCTCATAAAAACACTACGAAAGATAGGAATAGATGGAAACTTTCTGAATATGATAAAGGGCATATATGAAAAACCCAAAGCTAACATCGTTTTCAACGGTGAAATCCTAAAGCCTTCCCTCTAATATCGGGAACTAGACAAGGATGCCCACTATCACCACTCCTATTTAACATTGTCTTAGAAGTACTTGCGCGAGCACTGAGACAAGAAAAGGACATAAAAGGCATCCAGATTGGAAAAGAAGAAGTAAAAAATTCATTATTTGCAGATGAAATGATCCTATACATAGAAAGCCCTGAGAAATCTACAATAAGGCTTCTAGAACTTATAAAGGAGTTCAGTAATGTTGCAGGCTATAAGATCAATGCTCAAAAATCAGTAGCATTTCTGTACACCAATAATGAGCAAACTGAGGAGGAAATCAGGAAAGAAATACCATTTACAATAGTAACTAAAAGAATCAAATACCTAGGAATAAATTTAACTAAAGATGTAAAGGACTTATATACAGAAAACTACACAACACTGTTAAAGGAAATCAAAGAAGACTTAAATAAATGGAAAAATATTTCCTGTTCATGGATAGGAAGACTAAACATCATCAAGATGTCTATCCTACCCAAACTAATCTACAGATTTAATGCAATCCCAATAAAAGTCAACACTGTATTTTTTAAGGAACTGGAAAAACTAACCACAAAATATATTTGGAGAGGCAAGAGGCCCCAAATTGCCAAAGACATATTGAAAAAGAAAAATGAAGTTGGTGGTATCACACTCCCTGACTTTAAAACATACAACAAAGCTACAGTGATCAAAACTGCGTGGTATTGGCACAAGGATAGACCTACTGACCAATGGAACCGAATTGAGAGTTCTGATAGAGATCCTCGCATATACAGTTATCTGATATTTGACAAGGCCATGAACACACTCAGTTGGGAGAGAATGGTCTCTTTAACAAGTGGTGTTTGGAGAATTGGATAATCATATCCAAAAGAATGAGAGAAGAATACCATCTCACACCTTATATAAAAATCAACTCAAGATGGATCAAAGATCTAAATATAAGAGCAAAAACCATAAAGACCTTGGAAGATAATGTAGGGAAGCATATACAGGAACTTGTAATAGGAAATGGTTTCATGAACTTCATAGCCAAAGCATGGGCAGCAAGAGAAAAAATAGATAAATGGGATCTCATCAAAATTAAAAACTTCTGCACATCAAAGAATGTTATTAAGAAAATAAAAAGGCAGCCTACCCAATGGGAGAAAATATTTGGCAACCATATATCTGATAGGAGCCTAATATCCTGCATATATAAAGAAATCCTACACCTTGAAAATAAAAAAACAAACAACCCATTTAAAAAATGGGCAAGTGACCTGAAAAGACACTTCTCCAAGGAAGAAATACAAATGGCTAAAAAGCACATGAAAAAATGCTCAACATCGCCTGCTATCAGGGAAATGCAAATCAAAACTACAATGAGATACCATCTTACACCCATCAGAATGGCAGCTATTAAAAAAACAGGAGACACTAAATGTTGGAGAGGATGTGGAGAAATAGGAGCCCTCATCCACTCCTGGTGGGACTGTGGTATGGTCCAGCCACTGTGGAGGACAGTTTGGCAGTTCCTCAGAAAACTAACAATAGATCTTCCGTATGATCCAGCAATTCCACTGCTGGATCCCAGAAGAACTGAAAGCAAAGACACAAACAGATAATATGCACACCAATGTTCATAGCGGCATTGTTCACAATTGCCAAAAGCTGGAATCAGCCCCGGTGCCCATCAACAGATGAATGGATAAGTAAAATGTGGTACATACATACAATGGAATATTACTCAGCTGTAAGAAGGAACAAAGTGCTAACACATGGAATAATATGGATGAATCTTGAAGACCTTATGTTGAGTGAAGCAAGCCAGGCACTGAAGGATGAACAGTATATGACCTCACTGATCTGAATTGAGGAAAGTGAGCAGTCTTTGAGAACCATTGTCTGAAAGATAGGTTAACAAGGGAGAGAAAGAGAAGAGCAGGCTTTGAGCCACCACCCATATGGACATAATCTATGGTAAATGGATAGTGTATAGTTACATATTGAAGGATAGGACAGATGGGTAGTGATATTACTGGGTTTGGTGGTACAGTGTTGACAGGTGGGTAGATTAGAAAGGGCAGGTTCAAATACCCAGGACATGTAGCTATGAATCTTGACATTCCATGAGTCAAGAGAGGGGAGTGTCATATGCCCCAGGGGAGTGGGGAGGAAGGAACAGTTAAGATCTAATGGGGTATTTAGTGGTCACAGGAAAGGTTTTTCATTACCTTACAGTAATGGACACAGGACATGGTAAATATCATCAAAACTTATTAAACTGTATCATCTAAATTGTAAACTATACTGTAAATCATTGACAATGTTTAGTTGCTATATTTTGCTATCTGTATAACAGTTATAACAATGCTAACAACCAAAAAAGGGGGATTTAATATGGGGTGGGGAAAGGGGGGGTGGTTTGGTATCTGGGAGTCTCTGGTATTCCATGTGTGACTTTGCTGTGACCTAAAACTTCTTTGAAAATTAAATGAAAATTTGGGAGACACCGGGGATTGAGAGGGGGAAGGTGTCACGGCACACCAGACATCCGATAACACAGTGATAAAAGGACAAAAAGAATATATATATATATTTTAAAGGTATTTCTTTTACTTTTTTTTTCCATTTTTTTGAATGTCCCAATCCGCTAATTATATTTTGTTTTGTTTTGTTTTTTGTTTGATTGTTTGTTTGTTTTTCCTGAGTTTCCTTATGTTTGTCTCTTGCATGTAAGCTTATCATTCTTGTTTCTTTTTCCTATTAAGTGTATTTGATTATTATATGGGCTACATGTTCATGGAAGATTTAGATCACAGAAGGGTTATAATGGGTACTGCAGGGGATTATTGGTGGGGGGTGTCTGGAAGGGGGTATTCATGGGAGCAAGTTCATCTAAATATACATGAAAGTTCTAAAAAATTGTTCAAAAGATCAAAGGATGGAGCATGGTCACAGTGGGTGGACAATCACTCAATAAATGAGGGAATCTGAATTCCTAGCCTGGAGAGCTCTGCCACATTCTCCAAGGGAGTAGCAAGTCCTCTGAGTGCAGGGACAGTGTCTGTCAAAAAAGGATGGCCCACTGATGAGTTCTTGTTATTGATGACTACCCTTATGAGTCTTTGCTCTTGTAACTGAAACTTAGCTTACTATTATGGGGTGCCTAAAGGTTGCCACCTGACAGCCTCCTTGTTGCTCAAATGTGGCCTCTCTCTAATCCAAACTCAGCATATGAATGCATTACCTTCCCCCCAACGTGGGACATGACTCCTGGGGATAAGCCTCCCTGGCAACGAGGGATTAATACCAAGTGCCAACTGGCAACACAACTAGAAAAAGACCTTGAATAAAAGGGGGAAAAGGTAAAGACAAATGAGTTCAAGTGGCTAAGAGACTTCAAAGAGAGTCGGGAGGTCATCCCAGAGGTAACGCTTAACGCACACCTCAGTAGGAGCTCATAGAACATCGAAGTGCATATCACCCCACACAGAGGGGCTCCTGAGAGCTCTGGAGACACACAGGTCCTATATAAGGGGGGATAGCCCCAGAGACTGACACCTTATCAGTGGGCTCTATTTTGGAATCTGTGCTCCTGAGAGTGACAGAATTGGACTCAAATAAGTCCTTCCTACTCATGGTTCATCAGTCCCTTCTATTCAAACCTATGTGTGATGCTGGAGTTTTTAGGTCTACTTCCAGAGACTGGAGCCTCTAGCCTACCTATGTGCCAGGTGTGCGTGGAATCTCGGTAGAGCTGCAACTCCTACACTACAGCTCAATGGACTCATCCAAGTCACCTGGCGAGGAGACAACGATGGGCAGCGGCCATCCCAGGGAATGGAGAGGGCCTGCATCTGCAGGCAGGATCATCCCACCCACCATATCCATGGGATATAAGCCCTCTCTCACTTGGAGGTGGAGTGGACATCACCATCCCAGTCCCCTCAGGATTGGGGGAAGAACTATGGACTAGAGTGGACTTGATGGTATTCTGTTGTACACATATGGAGATTCTAGCAATGGAAGAAATTATAACAGTGAGGTGGAGCCGGTGGCCACTGGACACTTTTGGGGCAGGGAGGGGATGAGAAGTTGAAATACAGGGGCTTCTTTGGGATTTGGAGGTTGTCCTGAGTGCCGTTGTGGCAACGGATGTAGGCCATTTTAAATCAGCACATACCATTCAGAACTGTGTGGGAGAGAGTGTGGTCTACGGTGTGAACTGTGGTCTATGGTTGATGGCAAGGCCCCAGGATGTGTAAGTCCATTGAGGGTGATGGGCCACACTTGGGGGAGATGTTTGTGCGGGATGTGGTGGGAGGTGTGGGAGGTGGGCAACATGGGAATCCCTGAAAAAAAAAAAATCAGACAGGAAAAAACACTTTATACTAAGTGAAAGAAACCAGACCCAAAGTACTACATATTGTATGATTCCTTTTATATAAAATGTAAATATAAATCAACTTATAAAGACAAAATTAGATTAGTGGTTATGTAGGGCTAGGGAAGGACTGCTAAGGGGTGTGGAGTCTTTCTTTTTGGAGTAATGAAATTGTTCCAAAAATTTTTGTGGTGACGAATGCACGACATTGTGATTATAATAAAAGCCATTAATTATATACTTTAAATAGGTCATATGGTATGTGAATATATCTAAATAAAACTGCTTAATAAATAGGTAGTTGTGCAAGAATAGCAGAAATTGCAGCTATGTTCAGCAGGGGGAGCATGGATAGATTGAGAGGGGGAAATTTTTCTTGTTTGTTTTTTTGTTTATTATTGGAATAATGAAAATGCTCTAATAATGATTAAAGTGATGAATGCACAACTATGTGATTATACCAAATAGCATTGATTGTACACTTTGGATGAATTGTATGCTTTATTAATATGTATCAATAAAATTGATTTGTTTAAAAAAATAAAAAAGAAAAGAAGAAGAAAAAAATCTTAAAAAAAAAAAAGAAGAAGCAAAACAGGAGGGGGCTTCTTTTAAAGTAGATGTGCGGTACACCCAGTTTCCAGGGGCACCAGTATCTGAAACGCAATGACCTCCAGCCCTGAGTGCCCTGGTGAAGGCCATGCCACTACGGTGTCCAGAGCTCGGTATTGGTTTTCTATTGCTTTGTACCAAATTATCACCAACTTAGTGCCTTAAAACAAATACTTCTTCTTTTACAGTTCCAAAGACTAAAAGTCCTGTTGGGATTGCCTGATTTCCCTACTTCAGATCTCATAAGGACCAAATGACGGTGATGGTGAGCCTGGGCCCTTCTCTTGTGGCTCTGGGGGAAGTTCTGTGTAGGGGGTGGCTCTGCCCCGGGGCCCTTGCATGTATCCACAAAGACTCCACAGGCACAGGCTTGGCCCTTGGCTTATCTGAGAATTGGCAGAATGCCTCACTATGGCTCATTGTATCTTTCCCAGTAGAAAGTCAGGTCTTGGACTGGGCCTTGCCTTTGCACTTGGCCTTGCATTATCTTGTGTGTGCTTGATGATCTGCTTCCAAGCTTTTTTGGGGTGTTGGCAGAATTGAGCTCTGGGGATGGAAGCTGAGGTCCCCATTTTCTTGCCGTCAGCTGGCAACCTCTCTCAGCTCCATCAGGCTGCCTGCGTTCCTCATCATGTTATGTCTTCTATCTTCAAGCCAGCAATAGGGCAGTGTCCTTCTCGGGCTTCCGGTCTCACTGACTTCTCCCTCTACTGCATTGTTTCTGCTTCCCGTCAGAGAAAGTTCTCTGCATTAGGGTTCATGTGATGTCTTAATTTGCCAAGGCTTCTATGGCAAATCCATACAATGGGTTGGCTTAAGAAATAAACATTTATTGGGTCACCATTTTGAAGGCTAACAGTCGAAAATCAAGATGTCAGCAAGGGCATGCTTTCTCCTGGGGTCAGCAGTGTGGGCGAGCTCTCTATCCTCTCTAGCTTCTTCTGACTTCTGGCTTCTACTAACAGTGCCTTAATTTTCCCCCTTTATAAGGCTTCTGGTCATAGTGAGTAAGGCCCACCCTGATTCAGTTCGGCCACAACTAAATAGGATCTTTGATGATCCTATTGACACATGAGTCTACCCACTCTCCCACCTTAACATATTCAAAGATACTATTTATAAACACGTTCACACCCACAGGAATGTGGATTAATATTTGAATCTGCCTTTTGTGGGGTACATGATTCAATCCCCAACATGAAAGTAAATTGGATCTACTTGAATAATCCAGGAGAGTCTCCTTATCTTAAGGTCCAAAACCTTAGTTACATCAGCAAAGTCCCTCTTGCCACATGAGGCAACATATTCATGGGTTCTGGGGGATAGAGTCTGGGCCTCTGAGGTGGTCCACTGTGCCTACCACTATGGGCAACAGTGTTGGCATCCCCCCAGACCAGGCGTGTGGCCCAATTTTGGCTTTTGCTTGGGCTATCTGGTCCCCAAGCTTAGTTTCGCAACACGCAGCTACTGAAGCTACCGGGATCTATTCATTATTCTTCTATAAATTCCTTTTCTGCTTATCAAGGTCAGTTTCTGTTCCTTGCAATTAAAACTCCAACTGATACAGATGGACATGATTTGTCAGCACTGTCGGCAAGTATTGGATGAAATTTCTTGAGCCTTCAAATTCTTCCTCAAATAATTATAGTCCATAGACTTGTTTACAAACCCCTTCTTTACAATGCTTTAGCACAAGTGACCCCTTAAGGGTGGGAAGCCTCTCTTTTTGTTGTAGTTGGGACAGGCCTTGTGATATCAGTGCCTAATACTCTGTCTTATGAAGTAGCTCTCGTATTCCTGACTATTTATTGTATAAATTGAATGAAAAGGTAGTTTTCCAAGGGTGATCACCTTGCCTCTCACGGGAACCTTCCAGGTCACTGCCTTCCCCCACCCTCAGCCCCTATCAAGATTGCTGGACAAACACCATCTGGAACTGCAGAGGGGAACAATCATTCCATATCATTTAGTTAAGTTCTTGGGATGGTAGCTTGAACTCGGCCCCCTTCCCTCTAGACATCAGAGTCAATCCATGACGCCCCACATGCTTGCTTCCCTCAGGTGCCAGCTGCACTCCCGTCCCTTTACCTTCACCTGCACACTCATCTCCTTGCTGCTAGAGACACTTCTCACTCCGGTACATTCCTCACTCCTTCCTGCCCCTGCAAAGCCTCCTCTGTGCACTTGGGGTCTCTCACCCTGGCAACAGCAAATCCTCCCTCAACTCGTCATGATTTTTGCCTTGCTGAAACCTGGTTCTCCACCAAGGAGAACCATTTCTCTAAAAAGCTCTCAGCTGGAGATCTGGTATCTTCTTCTTTCACTCCCCATGCTACAGGGTCCTTGTCTGCTTCACAGATGTGTCCTCAGGAACTTGGATAGTGTCCAACACATTAAGAAACATTACCTACTGGAAACTGGGTTAATATAATTATGCATTTACTTTGCATTGTCACGGTATTGTTTTCTTACACTAGTTATTCCCAACAAGCCAAAGTCCCATTACATGAAGTTATATGAAGTTCGACCTTGATATGTTATCCAAATAGCCAATTGTACAGTACTATTGATGGAATCATATGCTACCTCCATGCAATATTTTCTTTGTTACATGTTATATACTTACATAAAGTCTGTTTTATGATTTTCTGCTCTGTCTCTTGGATGCATTGGTCTGAATGTTTTGCCAAATCCAAACTGTTTTAATTACTGTGACTTGAAAAACCTTGTAAATAACTGGTGGGGAAGTTTCTTATCCCCTTTTAAACATTCATAGGGAGTCTTATCCAGATGAACACTGCAGTTCAGACTATTGAGGCATGTGGAATGACAGTGAAACAAATTGCAGTGTAGGAAAAAAATACCTAAATTTTACTACATAAAAATATGAACTTCCATATGTTGCAAAACATTAAAAGTGAACTTAAAAATGAACTTCGGAAAATTATTGGCAGAAATGTATCCATTTTTGGGTAGGGGTTAGAGAAACACTGTGAGTCCACTTTTGGCTTCAGGTCACACCTTCTCCTTAGAGTCCTCCGTGTGCTCTGGCAGGACCAGCCCCTGCCAGCCATCAAGCTGTGCAACTGCCATGGAAGCTTCAGGAGGGAAGAGATACTCAAGGAAGCTTTTGCCTTGCAAGGCTCTAGGAGGCAGTGTGAAAGAGAGAATGTGAATCGAACACAATTAGGATTCAGGTGTGTTCACAGAGGCCTCACAGAGAAAGTTTAGGAGTATGTCTGGAAGTAAGTGCCAGAGTCTAGAGCTTGGTGGGAAGGCAGTTCCAAGAAAAGCCCGACTCTGGCCCGGCCATCCCACTACACTCTACCTCTGCCCTTGGAGCACCTCTGCTGTCTGAGGAGAGGCCCGTGGCATAATCGAGGCACTCTGTTTTAAGGATCTGACCGTCGTAGTGTGGAAAATCCCTTCCAAAAAACTATTCAGGAAACATGGAGGAATCTTCCTGATAGTCAGAGAGAAGAGCCCTCATGTGCATTCCACGAAATGTGGAAAAAAGAATCAAGCTAGTTGTCAAGGACTTTGAGACACAAGGCACAGCCATCACAGAAAGGTACTAATGTCTGATTTTTATGTGATTAGCTCCCCATTCCCTGACCAAGTTCCTGGAGAAGTAATGTGGTAAGAAGTGCTTGATCAAGGAAGTAAATGCTCTGGTTATGCAGAACTGCTGAAAATTTGATTTACTTGAATTGCTGATAGGTAACGCTAGTGCACCTATGGGTAAAAGAAAAAAGAAGCCAAAGGGTTAATATTATCCTTAATATAAAAAGTGCTCTTAAAACTGAAACAAAGAAATGACTGGCTTTACAATGGAAAAAATGTTAGAGGATATCAACAGATAACTTACTAATGAAGAACTGTGACTAACCTATAAATGTGCATATATGAAATTCAATTTTAAAAATGAAAGAAAAAATAAAAATATAAAATTAAAACAATAAAATGTTTTATCAACTGAATCAATATACAAAAGTTGTTAAACAGGATAGTCTGGATAAAAGGAAGATAATACAGGGCTCTCATAGGAATAAGAGTGGCACAAACTTTCTAAGAGGTTCGACACTAAATATCAAACACTTTAAAAGGCCTGTATTCTTTGACAGTAATTTCACTTTTTGGAATCAAGCTAAGGAAGTCATTTAGAGATGGAGACAAATATTTACAAAGATATTTATTGCGGAATTTTATGATGAAAATATTGAAAACAACCTAAATATCTAGGAAATAGAACATTATACAGTTATTAAAGCAATGTTTAAAGTAAGTTTAGGGACATGGAAAATATTTAATGTTGAATGAAAGAGAAAAAAGCATGCAAAACTGTTTAGTCTGATTACTTACAAACCATAAAATCACTGAACTGAAAATACCTCAGCCTCACCCAGGCCCTTTATGGATAAGATGATTAAGGCACAGAAAAGAAATTAAGATCAGAGGGGATGAATGACTTCCCCAAAGTCACAGAGTTAGGGGCAGACTCACATTGTGCATTTTTAGGGGTTTCCAAAACCACACCGGCATCACCACATCCCTTTCTCTTTCTTCTCATTAGTAACTGACTCTGATTCAAACTGCCCTTGTCTCCAAATCCATATTTGACTGGGTAACGGTATTGTTTGTTAAAAAACTACTTTGCATCCTTTCTTCTTGTATTAGTCAGTCAAAGGGGTGCTAATGTAAAATACCAAAAATGGGTTGGTCTTTATAAAGGGTATTTATTTGGGGTAGAAGTCCACAGAGACCAGGCCATAAAGCGTTAAGCTTCTTCTCTCACCACAGTCCATAGCCACGTGTTAGAGCAAGACAGATGCTGGCGTTTGCCAGGGTTCAGGCTTCTGGGGTTCCTCTCTTCCCGGGGCTGCGTTTCTCTCCGGGCTTAGCTCCTGTTTCCTCTACAAGGTCAGCTATAGACGATCAGGCAAATGGCTTGCTTCTCTTCTCCTGGGGCCTTCTTTCCAACATCAAAACTTCTTCTCAAAAGACTGCTTCAACTGTCCTTTGCCTTGCCTTTTATATTCGATTCCCCACCCACCAAGGGGTGGGGCTCAATGCCCTAATCCTAACCTAATCATGCCCAGATTAACAGATCCGTTTACAAGCATGATTCAATTATATTTTTGGAATTCATAATTACATCAAACTGCCACACGTCTCTAAATACTTTTGTTCTTTTTACCTATCCCATATCATTAACATTGAAAGAAAAAATGTAAGTGAATCCCTGCCCCTTAGACAATGGTCCCATAAATTCAGTACAGAAGTATTTTTTATATGGCCATTAAAATAAATTCTGGCAGAAGCAATTTTTGAAATAGTTTCAGATTGCTTACTCTTGTTTGTCCATAGAGTATATAATAGATCTGAATCTAACCCACCATTCGGCCACTTAATTTTATTTTCTGGATGAGAAAAATAACTTTTGGAATCAATTAAATTTCACCCCAAACCTAGTTGTTGACTTTCTTTTCAAGGTCATTTTCCAAAAAATAAATGTTTAAAAAAATTCAGGAGGAGAGGTAATGAATATACAATGCCAATTTGAGAACAGAATTGAGGTTTAGATGCTGGGCAGCCAATTAAGTTCATCCACTGATATTCACCATCTTAGCCCATTCTAGAATATTAAGTTCAATTTTGTGAGGCCTGCAAAATTTCCAATTACTACATGTCCCAAATAATTGAAATTTTGAATGTTATTCACAAATGCCAAGAATCTCCTCTATTGTTTTGTTTTTCATAGTTTTTGATTATCTATCGTCTATGTTTAAAATTATCTGATGCCTATCTATCCCTTTCCAATTAACTTAGTTACATAGCCTGTGCTTCTAACTCTATCCCTAGCATAATGTTGAACATAAAATAGTTGCTCAGTAGTTACCTATTTGATTGTATGACAAAGTCTCTGCAGACATAGCAGGACCAGGTCATTAGTGGAGCTAAAGAGAGGAAAGACTGAAATGCGTGTCTTCTGGGGGCACCTCTATTGGTTTTATGCAAACAAACCTTTGATTTCCTACATTATCCAGAGCAAATGTTTTGCTCTACTGTGAGAGATTAATGTGCGCCAGGATCTGTCTGGTCTTTTCAACAGTAATAGAGTGAGAAATATGACATTTAATACATTAAATGAAAGGGAAAATGGCATTGAAAGTGTTTAGTTGAGGAATCAAATTCCACTGCCACTTGCATGAAAGGAGTGCATATGGGACCTCTAATTGTAATGTTCTTTCCTTCCCCAGCAAATACCAGTTCTTTTTGGAACTATTGGGCAGGTGTGTCAAGGCACAGCCCAGCCTTGCCATGCACATGGGTCAATGCTGCTGGAAGCCCAGGCTTCTAGCTGGTGACAAAGAGCTGGTCCCCATTCATCGCTACATACATATTTGGGACTTAAATAAGTCAAGGACTTTAATGTAGACTTACTCTTGAATATTTTTCTGGTATAAATTTGTATTGCTTAAGGGAATATTTTAAATGCTTTTTTCAATGATTATGATAAAACTCACCAGCTATGGATATCTCTTAATTTAAGGCTAGTAAATAAATTTCAATTAGATTTCACACAATAAGTACAAGTGTAAAAGCATCAGTCCTATATGCAATCCGTGATCGAGTCCTTACAATTTTACCTCCTAAACATTTCTCAAATCCACCCCCTTTTCTCTGTTTCTACTACTACTATTTAATTCCAAGCTGCCATATACTCTGACTTGGATCTTGGCAATCCTTTTCCATTCTGGTTCTCCACCAATCTCTTTTCCTACTGCAGAGAGGGATTTAGAAAATGTAAATCTGATGTCAGGTCACTGCTCAAACACCTCACAGGCTTTCCATTGATGTAAGGTTAAAAATCAAACTCCTCAGTGGGAGCTACAGGGCCTTGCAAGGTCTCCTGCTGGAATAGCCCCTTCTACTGTGCATCTCAAGTGATTCTCACATGCAACCAGAGTGGAGAACCAGGCTTCCCAAGTAGTCTGGGTCAGGTTACTTTGTTCTGAATTCTCATGCACACATGGCCTCTACATTCATAGCATTTATTTTCATGTACTTTTACACTGCATTTAAGGGATCATTTGCTTAATTGCTCCTTAGAACCAGAGACTCTGCTCCCCATTGTCTGCCAAATCCCCAGCACCAAATATTGAGTGCTCAACAAGTGAGGGATGACAGAACAGCTACAAACATATCGATTCCTTTATTTAAAACAGTTTTATGAAGTAGTACATATTCATTTTAGAGAATGTGGAAACTATATAATGGTGAAATAAAAACCTATAATCTCATCACTGAACGGTAACAAGTAACCTTGCATTCTGTATTACATTTTCTCCCAATTTTCTTTTCCTAAGCATATATATATTCAAATATTACTGGGATGCTATTGTACATTAAATGCTGCTTTTTGGTAACTTAATGCTACTTTGTGATAGTTAATTTTCCATACTGAGAATGGCACAATAATAATCTACTAACCAAGGTCTTTATTCTTTTTTATAAAAAATCTTTTCATGATTAGGAATTTTGTATTATTTTTTTCATTTAAAAAAGTGATCTTTTTGAAAAAAGTGTTTTTTCAACTTCTGATTATTTCATAAGGCTTGATACTTAAAAATGAATTATTGAGTCAGAGGAACTATTTTTGATACATTTCATCATTTACATTTTTATCAGTGATAGATAAGGCAACACATTTGGCTGTACTCATGGCAAAAATAAATAATATTTAGTTTTCTAAGTTTCCTATTTTCATAAAACAAAAAGAAAACTCCTTTTTTGAATCTTCAGATATTTTTCAAATATTTATTAGATTTTGTTTGTCTTCACTGAATGTTCATGCTCCTTTTCATTTTTCTAGTACTGGTTAGTGTTTCTTATCAGTTTTATGTTATTTATAAAAGGTATCCAAATTTGGACTAAATATTTATAGTAAATGGATCACTTGATTTTAATTTCATTATGTTTATGAACTATAAAAGTTTAGTTTCCATGTAATCAAAGAAATTCATTTTTCTTTTGCGATATCTTCATTCTCTTTATGGTATGCTTAGAAAATCTATTCCCGTGCCAGATCAGATAAATATAATGTGAGTTTTCTTCTGGATTTTAGTTTCTCCCTTCCTTCTGTACACTGAGAAACCACAAACTAAGCTATAAAACATTTATTTGGAGTCTTAGAATTGCAATTCGGGGTACACAGATTCAGGTAGTAAACTGCATCGGTCCCAGCTGGAGCTGCCAGCAAATGTTTTTAAAAGGAAGAAGAGGAAATTTAAAAAAGGAGAAGGTTGGGACAAGAGTCTTAGAAACAGATTTCCTTTTTCTCAGAAAGGAACTGGTTTTGTTAGCTGCTTAGGCTTTGCTTTTCACAGCCAGTTTCAGGGTTCCGGGGTGGCCTAAGGGCCTTTTTATGTGCACAACTCTCCATTTCATGTCTCTTAACCTAAATTACTGCATTTTTCCTTCTTCTCTCTCTGTTTTTTTAGACATTCATCTATGAATCTCATTTCTCTTTTAAGGAATCAAGCACTGAAATTAAAGAAAACAAAACACGCTTTGGGATGAAAGGGTCAGGAGTTCTACCCCAAAATCTCATCTCAGGCAAGTTAAGGCACATCCTTAAGTAAATTGGGCATCACATCACTCGCCATCCAGGGCTGTTATTGGAAAGGTGATGTCCTAAAATGACTGGATCCAAAGAAGTTGCTTCTGCTCCTTTCTTCCCTTTGCACACACGTTCATTCTTGCATTTCATGACATTTTCTATTCTTTATTTCTTCCTCCACATTTAAGCTAGTATTAATTACTGCCTCTTCCTTAGTAATTCTGTCTGACCTAATCTCCCTCTTCAGGGCCACACCCCCTGAGGTTATAATTAAGTGCTACATGCTGCTTCACAGCCTTCCACTGCTTTTATGGGGGCTTGCCCTCTCTACACAACTAACTCCTCCCCTAGGCGTATGCTCTGGATTGTGAACAGCTTTTGCAAGATGCTGTAGAGGATTCAAAAGGTCTGCACATCTCAGCTAACTGATTTGTTGAAATAGCAAAAGAAAAGCAATCCATAAGAATTTAACCCCCACTCCCAACCCTACCCTAATCAACAAACTTACACCTTAAAAATATATATACGGGAGGGTTACCGGGCATCAAGCACTCAATGGCAAATTATGTATCATAGATCATAACCCTTGTCAGTGCATTTTGGACTTGTGGGGGTATTTTCAGGTTCTAAATACAGTTTCCAGTATTCAGAGCTCAAATTGTCATACTTCTAGCTGACCTCAGCCCCCTTCCCAGGGTTCACTCCTTCCTGTCTCCTAGGGCCCTGCAGCTCCTTCAAAGCATCATAACCTCTTAATCTGGCTGCTCCTTTGGAGAACTCTGCTCCGGGCTGGCTGCAAAGGGCTGCTCATTAGCTGGGGCTCTGGCCTCATCACTTCAGTGTGCTCTGCCTTCCCTTTTTCCCATCTTCTGCCCCCTCCCCTTTTTTTCCTCCTTAGACTGAAGAGCTCCCCTTAGATACAACATGATTTCCAAATCAGAGCTGTGGAGGCAATCAGCATATTTCTGGAAGGCCATTAAAGATCCTTCATTAACATCGAGTGCCCCTTTGTAATGAACCATGGAGCTGGGAAGAAGGATTGAGGTTTAACCTCCCTGCAGAGAAGCAGCTAAAGGTTTCACTGCAGCAGCTGGCGACAGACCAGTCTGTAGAGTAGCATTGCTTAATGGTGAGGACACTGATGCCGGAGTAAGCTAGACTAGGCTTTGAATCAAAACCATCACTTACTAGCTCGGAGACCCTGGGCACATGATGGAATTTCTCAGGGCCTCAACTTTTTTTTTTTCCTTCCTCTAAAGTGAAGAAATTTATATCTATTATGCAGTGTCCTGGTGATTTAGTGAGACAATCTGCATAAAATGTATAATATGGGACCTAGTTTTGTTTGCTAAAAGCTGCTGGGAGCAATACACCAGAAGTGGGTTATTCTGTTACAAGGGGAATAATTAGGTTAAAGGTGAACAGTTCTGGGGCTGAGAAAAATGTCCAGATCAAGGCATCAGGTGACGCTCTCTCTCCCAAAGGTGGACTCCTGCCACGTGGCAAGGCACAAAGGCGGCTCTGCCAGTCTCTGCCTTCTCCTCCAGGCTTGCTTTCTCCCTGAGCTCAGCGGTGGGAGATACCGCCCGTGGCAGGGCAGAATAGTGGTGTCACCTCATCTAACCTCTCTTCTGTCTCTGTGGATTCTCCCTGTGTCTGCGGCTTTTATTCCTCCATTTATAAAGGACTCTAGTGAGAGGATTACAACCCACTCCTGGGCCACGCCCTACTGGAGCAATCTAATCAAATGGCCCTTAACTGATCTGATCTAAAAGGTTCACAATAGGTTCTATTTAAGAACATAATTGTCCAGGGGCCACAAAAGATGAAAACCAACACAGCACCCTATGCTAAACAAATGACAGCTATTTAATATTGAGTGTCCAAAGCGTTATCCTACTGAGGGCTTAACACTTTAAATTTACAAAGTGCTTTCCTCATAGTACCTATCTTGACCCTCATGCAATCCAAGAGGCAGACAGTGTAAGTATTTTATGTCCCAGGAGAGTGTTCTTTTTCCAGAACTGCTAAGTAGCAAAGTCAAGTCTCAAACCCATCATTTGAGAGTCCGGGGTCCTTTGCTCTGACCACAAAAGACCCGTTGACCTTGTAATGTTGGAGCCAGTCCGGAGACCGTGATCCCTGTGAATAAGGAGCTTCTAAACAACATGCAGTGGTTTGCTTGGTTGCTTTTATTCATCTACTTGATTTCAACCAAGCAGTATTAAAACCGAGAAGTCCAGCTATTGTGTGCTGTCAATTTGTTTAATGATTATTCCAGGGCCAGGTGATTGTGATCAGAATGCAAGTGACAGATTGCCCATTAGATAGAAATGCGTGTTTTTTCAAACCCGGAACTCTCAACAAGCAGGGGAAGCAGAGCTGGCATGCCTGCCTCCCAGGAGGTGCTGCCCCCTCCCAGTAGAAAGGCTAATGGTGTGGTTATCTGGGTAGTGTTTGTCTTTCTGGGGAAAACGGTTCATTTCTTCCACCTTTGTGCTTTGTTTTGCATGGTCACATTAAATGGGGAAATTTTTTAACACGCACCTATTTCTTGATTTCTTTGGAGGACACTGGTTGTCTACCAATGAGATCACTCCGGGAAGGAGGTCTTGGCAGCAAGGAAAGCTCCTGCAAAAGAAACCAGTTACTCCTCCAAGGATGATGATTCAGGGCCAGGATTGGCTTGGCAAAGGTAAGTTATGGATCTCTGACATCTAAAAACCCAGAAAGGAAAGGCATCCAGTCCTAGCCCAGCTAATGAGATTCCTGTGCACAGCCCCAGACATATGTCTTCCAAGTTCTCTGAGGTAAGCCAAGACATTTGCAAACTGAGAGAGAATTAAGGGTTCTCATTTATCTCATACAGTTAATTAGGACTCCATTTTTCCTCTCCCCATCCTGAGCAGTAACTGCAAAGGAGTGATTCCTAAAGGATTCATTTATTTAGGCATATCCCAGGGCAAAGGAACCCGACTTTTCCTTTAAAAGGGGGGGGGGGAGGGGGAAGCATGGAAAAAAAGTTCTCACTCAAAAAGTTAGTCGATATTGCTCCCTAGTGGCAATATTTCCAAAGAGCAACCTTTGCTTTGGTGGAGAAACTTCAGAAACCCAAAGCGTCATACCATGGTCTACAGACTGTCATAACTAAGGAGGGGAAGAGGGTCACGAGCTCAGAGGGAGCCATTCCATGGCGCTTGGTTGGCTTAACAAGAAAATAAAATCTTGCCACCAAATCGCTATCCTTTTTCCTTCCACTACGTCTCTTAGCTCCTGACGATTTGATCCTTACTCTTCTGTAGTATTTTTTTAATTTCTCTCCCATAAGGTCAATGCATGTTAGAAGTGAGATTGAAAGATATTTTAAAACACTCAGCAGGCTCAAAGATTTTACCGGAGTTCACCCTTAGTTCCTTGATGACTACTAGTCATCACTGGATTTTCTTTTTCTCCATAACACCATTCATCTTGATGAGTTGGAGGTGACTCTTCTTTCACAGACTTAAAGGACAAATTCCTCTGCTTGGGCCTCAGTATCCTCGGTTTTAAAAGGAATGGGAAGGGCTAAGCCTAAATGGATTTAAAACTCTCTAACCCCTGTGCCCCAATGTACATATTTTTTACATATATTCCAAAAGGACCTTACTTCAAGGGCAAGCAAAAATAATGATAATAAATGTCTTACTGTAACAATTACATCCAAATTCTACATCAAGTGCGTTGCATATAGTGACAGTTTTTAGACAAATGCAATGAAAAGCATACTCCTGATGTAGAGAGTCAGAAATACCAGTAAAGAGGGCAACGGTACCCTTTGATGGGAGAAAGAACAGAGCTGGACGAATGAGCGATGCGCTGTCTAGAAGATGTTAGCCAATTCCAGGGCACTTCATTTGTCTTATGCATGCACCTTTTATAATTTGTTTAGATTTTCTTTAAAATATGAGGATTAAAATAAATTTGGGTTTTAGAAAGTTTTCTTGTATTTGTGGGGGGTTAGGGTCTTTCTCGAGATAATTGGAGAAATACTGGGCTATTCCAAACCAAGGTTGGACAGCTGAAAGCCAGTTCTTTTATCCCCTGCCAATGCCCAAAGCAAGCAAGTGGATGGTTGAAGGGTGGGTGGGGTGGGGAGAGGCGTGGAGGGGAGTCTTTGTGTGACCATGTGATTCAGTAGGCACTGGCAGAGAGAAGAGTGCTTTCATCTCCTGAGATGTTGGTGACAACTCCGTCTTTCACCCTAAGCTTCAAGTTGGCTATGAAGATCCAGAGGACCCACAGCCCAGTTCATTATAACTGAGGCTTTGGGATCCACACTCACAGGGCACTTGTGGAATAATGCTGCCGGCTGGGAGGAGGCTCGGTGATTTGCCTTCCTCTGTCAATGGTAAACCAGAAATTCCGAAGGGAAGCCATGGAGAGGATGGGCTAAGGGATAGCAGAGTAATTATTGCATTGGAACCAGGGCCAGAATGCTGGCTGGAGCTGCCAGCAGAGAGCCCGGGCTGTGGTCTCCCGCTCACCACTTTTGCTGCTGGGCATTAAGCATTCTTAGGAAATCACCAGCTAGATGTTCAGCTGACCTGATTGCTGAAGGAGACTGACTGCATTATTCATTCTCATGAGGAAGAGTCTTAGACCCTCAAGGATGCATAGAGATTATATTAAAACAAAAACAACAATAAAACTTCAGGCTTATTAGCAGCTTAATTTATTCTTCTATTCTTTCAAAAGGAGCCGAAGTCACAGAAAATGAGTTTGGGGTAAGGGTGAAAGAGTGTGGAAGTCCGGTATTTTATAGAATTGGGTGCCTTACTATTTTTCATTTCTTTCTGCTTCTCTTCCAGATGGGAGTCTCTATCAAGAAAGAAAGAATGAGAGAGAGAGAGAGAGAGAGAGAGAGAGAGAGAGAGAGAGAGAGAGAGAGAAACACATTTTTGAAACCCTGCTGCTTGCTAATTCCTATGAAACCCTGCCATCTACTGGCCAGATGGAGAAGTCTCACATCTTAACTTTTCTTGTTATACTTTTGCCATGTTTTATGAAGAACACTCCCAAATACTTAGTAGAGAACCACAAACCAGAAAATTAATGAGATTGAGGAAATTCTTCACTTTGCACTTAGCAATTCACAGAAGCAATACTGACATACAGTATGTGTATATGTATACATATATGCCATGTGCAAATACCAAAATTGAGGCACAACTTTGTAGTATTGCAGAAAGCAAGTAAGTGAGAAAAAGGAGTGGGATTCTGGGCAAAGAAGGGGGAAGAGCTGGTCTCCCTGGCAAACCAGTTAGCATATATCTGATTGCAACACATAGGGAAAGAAGCTCTGGATTTAGACATGGATTCAGAGACAGCAGCCAAGCTAATCATGTTCTCTCTATGAAGAGAAGTAATTCCATGGGATCTACAAAGAAATCAAATTGGATTCCAAGTTAATCTATCAAAGGGGACACCCTTCCAATAAAATGTACTCACAGATACTGGCTCTTCATTTTTCTTCCTTTTTTTTTTTTTCAAGAATCCATTTGGAGAATGAGGTCAGACACTGGTATAAGGAGAGATGTTTATGGCCTTTTAGAGAAATTATCTGGGATTATAGAATTAAAGATTCCTAGTGTGTCACTGCTGGGCAGGATCTCAAAGACCAATCCAGCTTCCTCATTTTACTGGTGAGAAAACCAAGGTTTAAGGAGCATGAGACATGTGTCCAAAGGCTCACAGTTGACAAGTAAAACAAAAATTTCACAACAAATAAAACCAAAACTCCAGGTTTCCATATGGATTTTAAATGCAATGACATTGATTATATGATCAGCCTCTCTGAGAGTTGTTAGTTTCTAGACACAGATCCACAGTCACACAGAATCAGGATAGACATTCTGCTATGGGATTACAATTCCCATCACAGGGGAACTTTCTATTGTGGCCTGTCCACTTAGAATAAACAGAAAATAGCATAGAAGAAAAACTGCAGGGCCTTTTAGAAGGGTGATTATCAATAGAGCATGGATCTAAATAAAATATAGATTAAGTCACATTCCCTCAAATGTAAGCTTTCTCTAAATGTAGTTTATGTAGAGCTCCTTTTCCATGAAACTTTGAGAGAGGAGCTAAACCAAAAATGAAATCTTGAGGCGGTGAAAGATAAAACCATGGTGAATGGAATAGTTTCATGCAAACACCTTGAGAGACTGAGGATGTAATCTTTAAGTAATGTTGCTAAAGTGAGAGATAAAGTAAGTTAACAAGGAGATGCTTACTTCAGAAACAGCTTACTCTGATGTACTTTCACCACAACATGCGTACTCTGTGGAGTTAAAACTATCTTCACTCTTGATTTTAAACCTGTATTTCTTAACCAGTGTGTTTGATCGATGGTGTGGATATTCTTTGAGGGTATAAATAAAAGTACTGCTGGCAGAGGACCGTGGGAAGATGGTGGAGTAGAAAGCTCCAAAATTCCAACCTTCCACCAAAACAGTTATTAGACAGGCAGGAACTGTTGCAAACAACTATTTTGAAACTCTGGAGGCCAGATGTAGAGCATCTGGCTCTTGCGGAAGGCCACTGTGGGGTCCAGCTTACTGGTGACGGAAAGGGACATAAAAATCCTCTTCCCCAAAACAAAGGTGGGCCTGGTTGATCACTCATCATGGCCTTCGATTAGTGAATTCTGATCACTGACGGCCTGGCTCTGAGGGCGGCTTTGTGTCAACCTGCCCAGTCAAAGGTGGCAGCAATCAATCTTTCCATCCTCCCCAGACAGGGGTGGAGAAGTAGAGATGCTGTAGTGCAGGGCTGCAGGGGACAGGTATCTGAGGGGCTGCATTTGCTGGGCAGGCTGTTGGAGAAGCTCTCAGTGCCCTTCTTGATCCCCTCCCCAGGGCACATTGGAGCTGGTCTGCACCTCCTTCGTGGGTTCCTGGACTTATTTTGACTGGGAAAGAATGACTCAGGAAAGTCTTCTCTGGGGTGATATTCTTCCCAGATTTTGCCTTCCAGGGAAAAGCAGCTTGAGACTAGGAAGAGTGTAAAACATCAAACTATAGAGGTGGACAGTTTGGGTCAAAGGCCTGCTTGGCTTCATAAACCTGGGAGAGGGAACTCTGTCTCCGGGAAAATAGAGGGGGCAGGCAAATTGTGTACACAGGGCAACTCCAAAACAACTAACAAGCAAAAGGACAGACAGAGGCTCAGAAAGACAAGGAAAACTCTACATACTGCATTCACCTTAGACAGACCTTCCTCATAGGAAGCCTGAAGTTCAAGAAAATCTCTGTCTTATCACCAGCCAAGAAACAGATATCTCAGGGAATAAATCCCCGAGTTAAAATTTTAAAGTATTAAAATGTACAGTGTACAATGAGTACAAGACAAACAAAGAAAGAGGAAACAATGGCTCATCCAGAGGAAGAGGATAAAAATCCAGAAAACACCAATGATGAAGACCAGAATGTGGATATAACAAACAAAGCCTTTAAAAAGTTGTCTTAAAAATGCTCAAGTTGTTGATTTAAACTAAAGAACTAAAGGATATCAAGAAAACATTGGATGAGCAACGAGAGTCTTATGACGAGATAGGAATTTTAAACAGGAATCAAACAGAGTTACTAGATTTGAAGATCATAAAAACTGAAATGAAATATGCCCAGGAGAGTTTCAAGAGCAGATTGGATTCCCATTTTCTATGTAACATTTATGTAATCTAAAGCTTCTTTAAAAATAAAGAAAAATGAGCAGATTGGAGCTGGCAGAATAAAGAATTGGTGAACTTGAAGACAAGATACTTGAAATGAGTCAGGCTGAGGAGTAGGGGAAAAAAAGAAATTTTAAAAATGAAAATAGCCTACAACAGTTAGGAGACACCATCCAGCATACCAATATGTGCATTATGGGATTTCCAAGGGGAGAAGAAAGAGAGAACAGAGCAGTAGGAATATTCAAAGAAATAATAACAGAGAGTTTCTGAAACATAGCAAAAGATGTGCATATGCACACCTAAGAAGTTCAAGAACACCAAATAGGATAAGCATGAAGGAAAACCCTATCATATATTGGTGGTACCCCAAAAACAAAATACAAGGAGAGAGGAAAGCTGCAAGAGAAAAGCAGCATGTTATCTGCAAGGGACTCCCAATTAGATTGAGTGCCAATTTCTCATCAGAAATCATGGAGGCAAGAAAGCAGTGGATTGAAATACTTAAAGTACTGAAAGAAAAAAACTGCCAGCCAAGGATTTTACATACAGCAAGACTCTTGTTCAAAGATATTGGAGAGAATAAGACAGTCTCAGGTAAACAAAGCTGGGGAGTTCATCACCACTAGACCTGCCCTACAAGCAAAGATAAGGGGAGTTCTTCAGACTGAAAGGAAAGGACACTGGACAGTGGTTCAAAGCAGCATAAACAAATAAAGACCTGCAGTAAAGGTAACTATGTGGGTTATAAATACCAGTATATTGTTTGGTATATAACTTGACTTATTACTCCCTAAAAATGAAAAAATGCAAATGCATAAAAAGTAATTATAAATATATGGTTTTGACATACAAGTTTATAAGTGGTAACAAGCACCAAAAAAAAAAATGGTAGAGGGGCAGAAGAATATAGGAAATGTTTATATGAATGCTATTGAAGTTAATTTGGTATCAAACCAAATATGATTGTTATATATTTAGGATGTTAAATTTTAACCCCATGGTTACCACAAGGGAATTAGAAGAAAAATATGTCCAGATAGAAATGAGAAGGCACTCAGTACAACACATAATATTAAATAGATATTAAAGTAAGCATTAATGGAAGTGAGCAACACAAAAGGTAAAAGACTTACAAAGGATAAAGAGCAAAATGGCAGAAGATAGTCTTGTACTATCAGTACTGACTTTATGTGTAAATGAATTAAATGTTCTTAAAGGCAGAGGTTGGCAGAATGGACAATAGAGCATGACCCAACTATGTGCTGTCTGCAAGACACAAGATACAAGTAGGTTGAGTATGAAGGAATGGAAAAAAATATTCCATGCAAGTAGTGACCAAATGAGAGCTGAGGTGGCTATACTAATATCAGTTAAAACGGAGATTAAGTCAAAAACTGTTATGAGAGACGAAGATTGCCATTATATACAGATAAAGGGGACAATTCAACAGAAAGATCTAACAATTATAGATATACATGCACCTAACAGCAGATCCCCAAAATATGTGATGCAAATACTGATGGATTTGAAGGGAGAAATTGTCACTTCTATATTAATAGTAGGAAACTTTAATACACCATTCTCAATAATGGATAGAGCATGTAGTCAGAAGATCAAGGAAGTACAAGACATGAATGATCCTCTAAATCAACTAGACCTAACAGACATATATAGAACACTGCACCCAACCAAAACAGAATACACATTCTTCTCAAGTGCACATGGATCATTCTCTTGGGTAGACCATATGTTGGGTCACAAAACAAGTCTCAATAAATTTAAAAAATTGAAATTATACAATGTATATTCTCTGACCACAATAGATTGTAGCTAGAAAAAAAACAGTAACAGAGGGAAAAATGAAAATTTCACAAATATGTGGAAATTAAACAATAAACTCTTAAACAGCCAAGGAGTTAAAGAGAAAATCGAGGCAAAATTAAGAAATATCTTGAGAGGAATGAAAATGAAAATACAACATACCAAAACTTACGGGATGCAATACAGACAGCGCTGAGAGGGAAATACATAGCTCTAAATGCTTACATTTAAAACAAAGAAAGGCTTCAAAAAATAGACCTTACCTCAAAAACTGGAAGAACTAGTAAGAGAAGAAGAAACTAAACTCAAAGTGAGCAGAAGGAAGGAAATAAAGGTTAGAGTGGAGATAAATGAAACAGAAAACAAAACAAAAACCTTAGAGAGTATCAACAAAACCAAGAGTTGGTTCTTTGAAAAGATCAATAAAATTGACAAAGCTTTAGTTAGATTGACAAAGAAAAAGAGAGGAGGGAAATAACTAAAATCAGGAATGAAAAGGCAGGCATTATTACCAACCCTGCCAAAATAAAAAGGACTATAAGAGAATAATATAAACAATAGTACACTAATAAATTATATAATATAGATGAAATGGACAAATTCTTAGAAACATACTACCTACATTGGCTTGAGAAGAAACAGAAGATCTTAACAAACCATTTACTAGTAAAGAGATTGAATCAGTAATAATTAAAAAAAACAACTTTCCAACAAAGAAAAGCCCAGGACCAGATGGCTTCACAGGTGACTTCTACCAAATATTCCAAGAAAATTTTATTTCAATTCTGCTCAAACTCCTCCAAAAAATGGAAGAGGAGAAACACTTCCTAATTCATTCTATGATACCAGCATAACCCTCATAAAAAAGAAAGATAAAGATACCACAAGAAAAGAAAACTACAGGCCAATGTCTCTTATTAATATAGACGGAAAAATCCTCAGCAAAATACTAGCAAATCAATTCAACAGCACATTATAAGGATTAGACACCACAATCAAGTGGGATTTATCCCTGGTGTGTAAGGTTGGTTCAACATAAGAAAATTAATTAATGTAATATACCACCTTAGCAGAATGAAGGGAAAAAGAACACATGATCATCTCAAATGATGCAGAAAAGACATTTGACAAAATCTAGCACCCCTTCATGATAAAAACATTTAGAACACTAGGAACAGAAGGAAACTTCCAGAAAACACATGAAAAGGTACTCAATGTCATTAGTCATCAGGGAAACGCAAATCAAAACCACAATGAGATACCATTTCACAACAATAAGGATGCTGCTATTAAAAAAAAAAAAACAGAAAAGAGCAAGTGTTGGAGAGGATGCAGAGAAATAGGAACACTCATTCATTGCGGTGGCAATATAAAATGGTGTAGTCTTTGTGGAAGACAGTTTGGCAGTTCCTCAGAAAGCTAAGTATAGTATTACCATATGACCTGGCAATCCATTACTAGGTATATAACCCAAAGAATTGAAAGTAAGGATTCTAACACATATTTGTACACCTATGTTTATAGCAGGATTATTCACAATTGCCAAAAAATGGAAGCAACTCAAGGATCTATCAACTGATGATTGGATAAACAAAATGTGGTGCATATGTGCAATGGAATATTATTCAGCTATAAAAAGGAATGAAGTCCTGATACATGCGACAACTTGGATGAACCTGGAAGACCTCATGTTGAATGAAATAAGCCAGACAAAAAAGGGCAAATATTGTATGATCTCAATGATTTGAAGAAATTAGAATAAGTAAACACATACAGTAAGAATCTAGACTATAGTTTACCAGGAACGGGGTGGGAATAGGGAATGGGAAGTTAAGGGTTACAATTTACAGCATTCCTATTTGGAATGCTGGAAATGTTTTGGTAATGGAAAGTGGTAGCAACAACAGTTAACAGCACTGACTAGATATCTGAATATGAATAAAAGGGGAAATTTTAGACTGTCTATATGTTAACAGAATAAAATATTTTAAAAATCCAAAGAACTATACTACACAGTGAACCTTAAGTTTAACCATTGACCTTAATTAATAGCACAATTATAAAAAAGTGTTATCATTAATTGTAACAAATATCCCACATCAGTGCATGGTGCTGGTGATGGGGTGCTGAATGGGAATCCTGGATTTTATGCACAATTTGTTCTGTGCACCCATAACTTTTCTAATAACAAAAATCAATATTTAAAAATAATAATAGTACTGCTGATAGTAATAAAAAGGGAAGAGTTCTATCAATAAATACAACGGATAAATTTATGTCGTTAAAAGTTAATATTACAATGTAATTTATTACTTTCAGAAGCACTTCCAGCATACACACAAACATACACACATCCATGTGTGCTGCTATCTACACTTGAAAAATGAAGTTCTTACTATCCTTTCTCAGATACAGCACATTTCTCGTAGAGAGTAAAATTTTTAAATGAAAAATACATTTAATCTCATTATAAAGTATAATTTTTTTCCAGAAAATTTGAGTGCCCAGAGGCAAATTAGAGAGATGTGTACAAAGTGAAATTATTTTTTCTAATCAAATCATTGCCATATTTTTAAAAATCCATCAGAACCAAAGGGGGAAAAAACCTTATAGTAGCATAGTCTTCATTTCTTAGGTCAAGTTTTAAAGGCATAGCAGTGAATGGCACCAGCCACCAGCCAGATTGACCTGCCGCAAACCCAGGGTCAGCCGTGACACTGCCTTGCCCTCATCTCCCACGTGCTGGCTGCACTTGCTGAATATCACTCTCCTGTGCCCCCTTCTCTGTGTCCACAAGCACATCTCCCCTGGAACAGTCAACAGGATCTGAAGGTATCTCCTCTACTTTCCTTTCACTCTAGATACTTCAGTACCTTCTTTGAACAGAATCTAGAGTGATCCTATTACAGCAGAAAATTCAATTGCTTAACTCCCTTTTCTAGAACCCTTCTATCATTTCTCTTATTTTTAGGTTTTAGAAAATAATCTTAAAATGGAATAAAGCATTTGCACAATCTGGTTCCCTTCATACAGAGTCAGCCTTCTCTTGGGCCATTGCATTCCAACCAACCATCCCCTTGTCTGTCCTACAGAAGCGCCATTCTCTTCCCCACCTTTGCCTAGAATATTTTCTCTGCCTTATTCCCCAGCCTTCACTACCCCACCAGTGGTCCTGGCCCAGGTAGCTCCTCATCCTTCAGACGTGACAAACCTGGGTAGTCTCACACTCCTCATCTAGATTACGGGCCCCCTTCTACTACATATGTTTCCTTCAGAACACTTTTGCAGCTTCTAATTGTAGGTATCCTCTTCAGTTGACTGTATCCTCTCTGACAGAATAGATTAGGTTTGTTTGGTCAATCATTGTACTCCCAGTGTGCCTGGCACATAGTAAGTGCTCAACACACACACAGTATGTGTATACTTCCTTGATGAAAACAGTTTGCATTGAAGGTGGGAGATAAGGAGTAGAGAAGCACAGATAACCTGGTATAAGATCCATGTAGACTCAGTATTTCATTCACTAACAAATATTTTTGAGGATCTGGCAGTCATTTATTCAATCACCCAATATATAGAGAATGCATAAGACCTGCCAGGCATATGCCGGGTACAATACTAGACCCAGAGGACTCAGTGATGGCTAAAGCCGGTGTGGGTTTTGACTTTGTAGAAATTAGAGTCTTGTGAGGCGCAGGGAATTAAAAATAAACCAGGCACCCAATTACATATAGTTACAAATCATGAGAAGTTCTTCAACGAGACGTGTAGGAGAAGATCAAAATGATGTAAGAGAGGTCAGGAGGAAATAACTTTTAAGTGGAGACCCAGGAGAGAAAAAACAGCAGCTATTAGAGACATCAGTGAAGGTACTAGGTAGAAGGAGCAGCATGGCATGTAAAGTTCTGCAGAAAGAAGACTCAGCACGGTCTAGTAGCTGAGAGGAGTTGGTTTGGATGGGCTCCGTAGAGATGAAGCATTGTGGAATGCAGGATGACCAACTGTCCCAGTCTGCCCAGCACTGAGGAGATTCCCAGGGCATGGGACTTTCAATACTGAAACAAATTGGGACACCTGATCACCTTAAGTTTAAAATGAAATTGGAGAGACTGGCTTTGGAAGCACCTGCACATTTTTTGACTCACTTGCAGAAGCTAGTAATTCTCATGATAAAAGAATATTAGATGCACAAACTACCTGGTTGTTTAAATTGAATTGAATCTTTTGTGCCTCACAGGACAGCTTCTGGGAAGAGGAAATGATAACCAGACAGCATCTTGGAAAGAATCAGTTACACTTTGACAATATTAAATAACAAAAATTAGGAAAATGAAAGAACTTCTAATGATGACAGCTTAATAACTAGCTAATAAATAAGCAAATTCAGTAAATAATGTGGAAGAACTTCAGCTTGAAAATTCTGATCTTATTTTCCAAATAACTATGGGCCTTTGTGTGTATGTGTGTGAAAAATGATTACTTCCTTCTTTCCTCCTTCTTTTCTTTCTCCTTTCTTCCTTCTTTAGTTCCTTCTTTCTTCCCTCCTACCCCATTCCTTCTTTTCTTCTTCCTTTCTTTATAACAAATGTCATTCAGAAAAGGATCTGAAATGACTAGTTATCTTTTTTTGTATTGAGTTTCAAACTTTTCAAAATACACTCACATTACCTTATTGAATTCCCACAAAAATTCTAGTATGTATTATCTTCAATATAAAATAAGGCTATGAAAAGAAAAGTGGCTCTATAGGCATCACACAGTAAACTTACCAGGGCTGGAACTCAGTGCTCCTGATTCTTAGACCAGAATTCTTTCAATACTACCCTGTGCAGGTTTTGTTCTGTATGCAGAACAGAAAAACATGTTCTTAATCCGTTCCTGTGGATGTGAACCCATAGGAAGCAAGGGCCTTTTGACGAGGTTACTTCAGTTAGGCTGTCGTCTGCCTCATTCAGGATGGGTCTTAATCCTCTTACTGGAGTCCTTTGTAAGTGGAGTGAAATTTGGACAGACGGAGAGAAAGCCACAGAAAGCCAGAAGCAGAACATCAATGGAACCCAGTAGAGAAGTGAGAGACCAGAAGGGATGCTGCCATGTGCCTTGCCATGTGACAGAGGAGCCAAGGACCAAAGATAATGGGTAGCCAGCTCCTGAACACCAGTCTTCAGGAAGGAAGCACCGCCTTGATAACACCTTGATTTGGACTTTCGCCAAGCCTCAAAACCTTGAGCCAAATAAATTGCCATTGTATGACCTGACCCATTTCATGGTATTTGCTTGAATAGCTTAGAAAACTAAAACAAACCCTATGCTAATAAGACAGATCAATGATAGAATTTTGTGGAAATTATAGGTAAGCATAAAGGAAAACTATTTGTGGCAGCAGTTCTGGAAAATGCTGTAGTTATCTTCTAGAAACTGTCTGCTGCACAGAGCAGAGTCATGGCAAGCTCCAAAGACAACAAAATTTCTCCTGAGTCTCATAACCTCATGTCGTCATCTTTGTAATAACTGGGGTGAATCAGGCCCTCCAATGGGCTCTGACATTTTGACTGCCACCTGCACATGCTGAAAGGCATGACATTTCTTACACCTTTGAAAACATCAGAGAAAATAAATCGCTTTCATTCTGAACTTTACCTTTGCTGGACCAAAGGATTTGCTAACAGGGCAGTAATAAAAGCAAAAAAGGGGATAGTCCAATAAAGAGGTCAGTGGAACAGATCATAAGTCAGCATAACAATTGGCCAATGATCATGCCAGTAAAATCACCTTCTACAATACTTGCAATCTAGAGGATGTCTTTCTTAATTAAGGGATTAAAAAAATCTTACAGTATTTCTCTCATCTCTTTATCCAAGATTATTGAAGATGTGGCATTCTCTTGGGCGAAGAACCAACTCATTGGCCCACAGATGGCTGGGTGTCATTTCACGCAAAGATAGCTGTTTTGAAATCATCTGACTGAGAAAACAAAATAAACATGCAGCTGACCAAAGCCACAGAAGATATGATTTCCTCAAAGTCATAGAGAGAGTCAGTAACAGAATTAGATCTAGAATTCTCATCTTCTAATACCCATGTTGTGAACCCCAGCCTTCTACCTCTGTTCATTAATTTGCAACCCATGAGCCAGCATGGCAGCAGCTAGGAGAGGCTTGTTCCTGGAGCCGCTGGTTAGTACACCCTGTGTTAGGACCCTGCAAAACAATGGACGCTAATTCCTGGAATCATTGCCATGTGATCGTTACATCACAGAAGCCCAGCCATTCCACTTCTTATGTTCCGAGCTCAGCCACAGAATGAAATTGGGGAAGGATTGGAAAAAATGCTCTGCCCATCTGAAATCCAAGCCGCATTTATTCTCTCCTCCTTGGTGACCTTCTTCAGTGGACTCCTCATCTTATTCCTTTTCAGGATAATGTGGATGCACTTTAAAAACTGTAAAAACCTCGAAGTAACAGGAATTCTACTGGTTAGTTTCCTTCTTTGGGACCTCATAGTATAAAGGGCAGAGACAGGTTTGGCATGTGTTTGTGTTTGGCCAACAATTTAGGCTTCACTCAATTTTTGTGGCTAAGAGAGCCAGTTCTCATCTGGTACCTCAGAAAGGGGTTGAAACTATTTGGGTGGGAAACAGGCCTCCACTCTGGAGTCCACAGGTACAAGGCCAGGCTTCCTCTTCTACCCCTGCTCATAGGACCACTGTTTTATTATGGATGATGATGGGTGATAGCTCTGGAAACAGAGGTTCACTGTTCTGAGAACATCCATGGGTATTATGTCAGAACTCTGCTTTGGATTTTAACATGACAGTGGTGCTAAGTCCTATGAGGAAGATGAAAGAGAGCAAGATATCATTTTCAGCCTTACTTTCATAACTTGTTATGCATGATGCATATGCACTTATATTTACACACATATACACCATGGTAACACAACACAGGGAATTGCATAAGCCTGCACATAAGTACACACACACCATGCACATGCCATCCAACCACAAATGCAAATATGCTTCCATGCTTCCATGCTCATTCCCTCCCAATGAGCATTGCAAGGGTTGGTATTGTTGAATAACATCTGGTCAATGATGATGAATAGTGATATCTTACCCAGATAAGACTTGCTTAAAAGCTTGAAATAAAACTCTCAAATAATATACCATGGCCATAGTAGACTTCAAAAAGTTTTATTATGCCCTGTGTACAGGATGATTTGTCTCCATTTTTGTTTTCCAAACTTTGTTTTTTCCTCTGATAGACTATAGTAATTTTCATAGCAGAAGACATTTTACATGTGATATAAACAATACTGAAAGCTTGCTTCAAACATTCTTCTTAGCCCTAAGCATTGACATAAAATAATAGAATTTATAAGAATTAGCTTGCTTTTTAAGATTATTGGCAAAGATATTAATATAGAATTCAGTATTCTGTATTTTAAAAATTGTCAATATTGTAGCTCATAGGTCGTGTTGCTAAATGACTTCAGTCTATTAATTATTTCTAGAATAAAGAGTTCAAGCAGTGGTGTAAACATTGAAAAACATATTCTGGCATACTGACTAACAGCAGTGCTAGAGTACACAAATGAGTAGGGTGAATCTGCCAATTGCTTTCATCCTTTCTTTTTTTAACTTAACACATAACTGAATTTATAGAATTTTTTAAATCTCCTTATTCTTCTGCTCCAAAAAATGTGTCTTCTTCTCCCATTATATTCATTTTTGTGTGATTCCAGAAATGTAAGAACACTTTTGTCCATCACATTTGCTGTGTGTTTTCTTGTTGTTGTCACTACTTAGGTTATAATTTGTGTCTAAATTTCAGCTTCTATGAACCTTTTAATTTCAAAGAGCAAGTAAACATTACAAAATGTTAAAAAAAAAAAAAAGAAAAAAAGAAAAAAATAGGGTCTGAACAACCAAAATACTATACTGCTCTTCTTTTCAAATCTTGAGGAGAGTTTAATATAAGTTGAATGATTTATCAAAACTTTGTTATATTTAATTAAATTGAGATTGCTACACTTTCCTTTAAGCCTTTGAGAAACTTGACCAAATGCAAATATGTCATAAATCTAGCTACTGTGAAAAGTTCTTTTAAAAAATTATTAGGACAGTCTTAATTTTCCTCTTAAATGTACATTTTTAAAAAGATTTACTACATTCATAAACACAATTTTATTTTTATCTTAGTGTCAATTTGTTGTTCTACAGAACTCTACAGAAGGCACCCCCAATTTTTTAAATAAAATTCAAACAAATGTTCCATGTTAAGCTCACATTGAATATTTCAATAATTAATTCTTTGACAACATCTCAGTAATGCATGTGATGAGTCACATATTTCTGAGGCTAAATCATTGATCGGGATATGAACCCTATCAAAGAGTCATTTAATGAGACTTTCTTTGTTACCATTAACCAAATATGAGTGGGAAAAAAAATAAGTCATTTCCAAACCCTGGCTCCATTTTAAAAGAAGTTTTCTGAGTCACAGGGACTCAGCCATCTTGGTTGGTAAATCCTAGTTAGGGTCTTTCTTTTTGTAGTTCAAGAGTGTATCAACAGACGTGGATGCTAGTTCTCTAGCCTTCACTTCGTAGCCTTTTCTTTTTTTTTCAGGAGGTACCTGGGATCAAACCCGGACCTCGTACGCAGGGAGCAGGCACTCAACTGCTTGAGCTATATCCGTTCCCTTCTCACTGCCTTTTCTTGGGCAAGTCATTTAATTCCTTTGTCTACCTCATGGTATTATTACACATTTCAAATATAATAGAATGAGTAAAGAATTTTGTAAATGTGAAAGATTATAACTTAGAGATCATTATAATTTGAAGAGGAACTGAAAAGCATGATAAAATTGCTGAAACGGTCTTCCCTCTTAACAAAGGAGAAACTAAAGTAATCACCTAAAAATCGATTTGCAATCTTTTTCTTTGTCCAGTTATCTTGATAGGAAATGTTAAGACACATATTACCAAAGCAGAAGAAATCACACTGCTTCCAAACCTGGTCATTAAAATTATGCCAGTTTGAAGGGTATGGGACTGGGAATATGTGAGGAAGGCACGGATGGAAACCACAGAGTTTGGAATTAGAAAGCTGTGCAGCAAAATGCAAACCCAGGAAAATTCATTTTATGAAATATTGTATAAGCAAATTTGGGATTCTCTGGGTTGCACAAGGGTGGGAGTGATTTCTGGCTAACACGGCAAGAGACTCCATCAACATAATAAAACAGATTTATTTCCCTGAGATCCAACTCACTCTCTCAATTCATCTCTCCTGCTTACAGGAATTCTTCCTACGAAATAACGTCCCTAATAAACATTTAAAAAGATTCCACTTCCAAGGAGCCTTCCGAGAGCGTATAGAAATGTTGCTTTCAGCACAGACCTTCGTTGGACAAGTGCTGGTAAGAAAATTTTCATTGTTAGCTTGCTAACTAGCTTTGGTCATGAGTGTGATTACAGTCAGTGCATATAATCATTTTTTTTAAGTTTCTTGGATTTACCTTTTTTTTAAATTAATTAATTTATTTATTTATTCCTTCCCCCCTTCCGCTTGTGCTCGCTGTCTGCTTTCTGTGTCCATTCACTGCACGTTTCCTCTATGTCTGCTTGTCTCCCTTTGTTGGGTCATCCCGCTGAGCCAGCTCTCCATGAGCGTGGGCCATGAGCTCTGCATAGGCGCTGGCCATCAGCTCTCTGCCGGCGCTGGCCAGCCTGCTCTCACCAGGAAGCCGCGGGATCCGAACCCAGGGCCTCCCATATCGTAGATGGGAACCCAACCACTTGAGCCACATCCGCTTCCCAGTGCATATAATTTTATCATCCAAATAACTATCTAAAACATCACTGCCTCCCAATCCCCATCTCCCCGTATTTACCACTCTCCATCCATTATCCTTTTCTTTAGAGTTACTATAATTGGCATTATGTTATATAATTATTGCAGACTCTCCACTAGAAGGTAAGTTTTGTGAGGGCAGAGGTTCTGTATATTTTGTTCTCCCTATATTTAGGTGGGTGTCTGTCACAAATAAATGCACAAAACAATGGATGCATTGATCTGGCCAGAAATTGGATGCCGATTGCCTCTTTTCTTCATTACACAACTGGTCTTTTTTGCCCCTCCATAATATTTTTCACGGTTTTTTTCTAGGTATCTTTGTCTTATGAAAACTCATGTTAGGCATCATCTCCTCATATTTGGCTAAAAGCCCCCTCATCTAAGCTTTTGTAATGTCCATTGAATACTTTTCATATGTTATTAAAATTATCTGCACACATGCCTGTCTCCCCCAGCTAACTGTGAAGTCCCTGGGAGAACAGACTAGGCCATAGAAATATTTGTGTCCCATTGTCAGAAATAGAAGATGCCCTCCAAAGGAATATTGCACTGATGGTTATTTCAGTAATATTGTTTGACTTGGAACATTAAAGAAAGCTAGAATCAGTAGTATGAGATATGCTGCCATCAGATGGTTGTAAGGTAGAAGTAGGTGTACTGAGCTAGAGATTGTCCTCTGCTTCTGCTTCTGCATCTTGTAATTAGTGAAAATATAGCTTTTTTCTAGTTAGTCTTATTTAATTCAGCATATAATTAAATTCTAAATCTTGCTTGCACATGTATAAGTAAAAATGCTTTCATAAAAGCTGCAGGGAATTTTATATACTCTGGGAATATGCCTCTCCGTTTTCTGTCTGGATAACAGATGGAGAATGATAGACACAGGGAAATGGGGATTTGGAGGCAGCGACATTTTAATCTTGGTCTCTTCTCCCAAATTCCCTGTGGACATGACCTGTTGGAGAAGGATATCATGATTCTCTCTGACTATACACATATCATGTTTGTGTGTGTGAAGATAATACTGGGAAATACAATATTAAAAGGCCATTAGGGTGAGGCACAAGTGAGCTTATAACATCCATACAGCACTGTAATATCCATAGAGCATTGGACTTTAGGGTGTAGGTGGAGGACTGATGCCATTAATTAGTGACCAATAGTTCCTTCTTTCATGATGGAAGGATTGTTCTTGTAACCTGTTACAACAGACAATTATGTAGTTGGAATTCCAGGAGACATGAAATAAAGATTGGATTAGAGTGACTCCAGTCTGGTAAGATAAAACTAAGATTCTCAGTAGCCCAAAGCAAGTGTTTTTGTTGTTGTTGTTTAAATGAAAAGGTGAGAGAACAAAATGGCTTATAGATTCCCTTCCTTCCATCTATCTTTCTTTCCTTCTTCCTTCTTTCTTTCATCAAATATTTAGTGTCTGCCCACTACCTGCAAGGCAGATATTCTTTCAGGAACTAATGATCCCATGGTGAAAACTACACGCAAGAGTCCTGCATTAGGGAAATAAGGTAAATTCAGATGGGATCAATGCTAAGAGGGAAAGATGGGTATGGGTCTGAGAGTTGGGGTAGGGAGGATTATAGAGTATCAACCTTTAGATACAGTGATCAGAGAAGACCTCTCTGAAGTGGTGAGATTTGAGTTGAGACATGAAGAACCAAAATTAAACAACCAGAAATTGAAAGATGGGGCCAGTTGAGTTCCAGGTAGAGGAAAGAGCTTTGGGGAGGTGAAGAGCTCAGTTTACTGCAAGAACCAAAAGGGGAGTCATGTACTAAGGACAGGAAGGGCATTGGAGCTTGAAGAGAACAATGCATGCCTTGCCCTTCCCAGTGAGGACCTAAGCTATTCTAATGGAATAATGTGATTCCAACACAACAGGAAGCCATTGAGGGTTTTTAAGCGTGAGCTTGATATGGTCTAAACATGTTTTAAGATTCAAAAGGCACTAAAGGTTGAAAATAAAGGAATTGTCAAAGGCACACCAGGCAAATAACAATAGAAATTGGGAGCCAAATTTTAATATCAGATAAGTCTGAATTCAGGGCAAAACTATTAAATGAGCACAAGTAACTTTTATGATGAATGATCAAACCTTAACCAAGCTATAACATTATTAATATCACTATACCAAAAAAATATTATTTCAAGGTAATTATTAAGTGAAAAATTATAAGAAATGAAGGTAGAAATTTAAAAATTACATTAGTTCTAGGAGATTGTAGTTCACCTCTCTCAGATCAAGACAAACTAAACAAACAAAAATAATAAGCATGAAGAAGACCAAAGTAACTTAATTAATAAGTAGCTTAATTAATAAGAAAGGCTGATTGAAATGATTGAACTCCATACTTTGTAAATGGAAATTACACCTACAAGTATCTATGTACTATTTTTTAAAACTCAACATATATTCAACCACAAAAATAGTCCCAATTATAACATATACAAATTACAGTGTTAACTGAACAAAATGAAGTATTATGAGAAAATAGGAAACGGAGAAAGCAAAACAACTAAAAACAATGACTTTGCAGCTGAACATTTTTTAAAAATTCTCCCTTAAATGACTCTTGAGTCAAGGAGAAATCAAAATGGGAATCACAAAATATTTAGAAAGCAAAGATGATGAAAATACCACATATCCCTTGCTTCCATAAGACCGAAGCTGCTCTGAGGATTTAATGCATAACATTAAATACTTATTTTGATAAATAACAATTAATTAATATAAATGAATTAAGTATCAAACTCTAAAAGTTAGAGAAAGAAAGCAGATTGAACCGAAGCAGAATAAATTAACAAAGATAAAGTCGGAAATTAATGCTTTACAATACAAGTTATTATTTGAAACAAACAACATAATAGAGAAATTGTTTGCTAACCTAAAGAAAGAAAAGAGGGAAAATGCACAATTTATAACATAGGATATTGGAACAAGGAAATAAGTGCAGATAAAAAGGAAATTGAAAGATGAAAATGCAATTAAATTTGAAAATCTGGATGGTTCCTTAGGGAAATGTAAACTACCAAAACAGGCCTTAAAAGAAAAAAAAAAATGTAGACTTAAACATCTAGAAGAAAAAGAGAAGTCACCAAAGACCTGTATCTCATCATCTTCACCTTACAGGCCCCCTCCCGCTGTGAATGAAGTAGTTGATTTCAAGATACAGTCTACCAAATCTTTAAGGAGCAGATTTTCTCTAATGCTAATTAAGCAGTGCCAGAGCAAAGAAAATGAACGAAAGAAAGCTTTCAATGAAGTTTTATTTTTTAATGAAGGCAGAGTGTCTATATCAAAACACATGAAGAGAGCAAACAAAAACTTTACAGACGAATGCTCTGATTACTTTGGGAGTGACTACACGGCCAACTCCCCCGTGTAAGAAAAATAAGAAAAGGAAGACAAGAGGAAATAGGAAGGTAGGAGAAGAAGGAGTAAAGAATGAGGGAGGGAAGAGGAGGAATTGTTTAACAATTAAATGGAAAGAAAAGATTCTCTTGGAAACAGGCTGCCTAACAGAGATTCTTCTAGTTTGACCATGACAGTGCATTGATCAACCCTGCAGCATCTGAAGGCTTGTTGTAGTGCATCACAAGGTATCTTTTCATAACAGCCTACTGGAGAAATTTTCTTCTAACTTTAGTTCCAAGCATAATCCTTTTGGATGTTGTGAATTGTGTAACTGACCATGTTTCTCTGTTGTTTTGTTGGCTAGAACATTTATATAGAACCAGATTTATGGCTTATCTTTAGCAAGTGTATCTATTTTTACTATTATTTTAGGCACCATTTTATGTACAATTCTGTTTTATTTTCTTCTCTTGCTCCTATTTTTCCAGGTAATCTAACATTTGATGTCTTTGTATTCTGCCTTAAATCCTCTCTGTAAATGTGCAATCCTTACTGTAAATATATAAGACCTTAGCTCAGCAGCAGTTATCAACCTTAAACTACAGAACAACTAAATGATGGACAAAAAAGGCATCTCAGCTCATTTGAAAATGAGAAACTATTTCAAAAATAATGTTGGGGAAATTGACTAAATATTCTAAAAACTTTTAAAGTTTTTTTTTCTCATTTTTCTAATGTAATGCTATTCCTAGGAGGAAAAAAATAAAACATAAAACACACTAAGAAAGATCAGTTTCTAACTTTATAATTTACATCTATTGTCTATGCATGGTAAATTTTTCTGCCACCTTGAGATACGTTGCATATGCATCTATGTTTTTTTTTTCTCATTTCCTTTAATTATTTGATTTTTTGCATTTACTACATCAAAAATTTATTTTGATAGTATGAGAATACATTTTAGTTTAAAGAATTGTATCATATTAATGAGGAAACAACTAGTAGGAAATACTACATAATGTATTTATACAAATAATTTGAATATAATTATCTTTTTGAATAGGTAATTTTGTATTCAAATTTCAAATTGTATCAAAAGATACATAGTAGAAAAATAAGTTTCTTCCTTACCTCTCTCCCCAGGGCAAACCACTGCTATCATTTTCTTCTTTCACAACTTGCAAATTCTTGGCAACAATATTGAGGGTATATTTTCCTTAGGTGTTGAGGTCACTTCAGACAATTCTCTCTCCTCCCATAAGTTGTCTATAATTTCAAAATCTAAATTTTGAAACTATAAAATCTGCTATTCTTGTGACACTTCTTTGTGGAGAGTGCTAAAGTGAATGGTTAAAGAGGCCAGTTGGAAGTAAAGTAAGATCCAAATTCAGGTTAGTACTGTGCCTTCAAATCAGGATACAGAGATAAATGAGAATGAGTTAACATGTTGTGATGATTACATGAGCTAGTATTTATAAAGCATATATTGTATATGCCTAGCATATAATTAACATTTATAAGTATTAACTATTATTAATGTTTTCATAAACATGGTAACTCAGTGCTTACTTGATTGATATATCTTTGCCCAGCTCTGTTTCAATATTTCTGTCTCATTCCCTCTTATACCTATCCTGGCGCATGTCATGTAGCTGGATTATTCCTCTTTTATTGATTTAAGAATCCCTTTATTTCTTCATTTCTGATGACCAGTTTTACTGGTCTTTATAATAATTAAAGATAGAGGTTTTTGGTTTTTGGTTTTTTGGTTTTGTTTCTTTTTTTAGTTTATTTTTAGAGACATTTTAGATTTACATTTACAGAAAAATTACACCATAAGCATAGAGAATTCCCATATAAACCCACACACACACCCACCGACCTAGTTTGCCCTATTATTGACATCTCAGATTAGTGTGGAACATTTGTTACAGTTGATGAACCAAAGTCTCAGAGTCGCCATTGTCAGCCATGAGGCAACCCCTCCTCTGAGGCTGAAGCCCCACCTCCAAGGAGCACCTCCTGCAAGTTATTACAGCTCAAAAATTCTGTCCTTTTGCTCTTCCTGATGTTGTTGTCCCAGCCATTGGGTGTTGCTTCTTGCAGTTATTACTTCTGCTTTTCCTCCAAATTCCCATTTGCCTTTCCAATCGTCCAATCTCATTTAACACATTCTTACAGTTAAATTGTCTGGTTTAAATGATTGGTATAGTTTCTGATTCCCTTCTTGGATCATTAATGATACAGGTTAGAAGTGAGAATTACAAAGCCAGACTTATTCTCTTTCATTAAAGATAGTCTGGCTTTGATTGTTTTCCAATATAGAAGAGTATGTGGTTTTTTTTTTTTCAAAATCTGAAATGTCCCCACGATGTGCCTGTATGTATGTCCTCCTGCCTGACAACTCTTGGTGGACCTTTTCAATATATATTCAAGTCTGTCTTCAAATCGGAGTATTTTATGTCTTCAAATCAGAGTATTTTTTGCTATTTTTAGCTTTTTTTGGTTTAAAAAAAATGTTATTTCAGCCTTCTACAATACCAGTTGTAATTGTCTCTCTTGCATCTAACCTCCATGCCCTTTTCCATCATAATTTCCATCGTTATTTTTTGCTTAGTTGTCTTGGAGAATTCTTATATTTGTTCCATTTTGCTTTCATCAATATCCATTCTGCTATTCTGTAGCTCTATTGAGTTTTTAATTTTGTTAATTACATTCGCCCCAGCCCCAGGAATTCTATCTTGTTCTCTTATTGCTTTTTCTGAAGGCAGACTGCATTTATTTAATTGGTGCAATATCCTTTTAATCTCACTAGGAACACTAATTGCAATTTAAAAAAGTTTAATCACATATTCTGTGTTATCTCTTTCGTTAGAGGTCATTTTCTCTTTTCTGCACCTGGTCCTCCTGTTTTCTGTCACTTATCATATAAGTGGAAATTTTCTATTACCTGTAATAGTCATAAATGAAAGTTTAGAACACGCATAGCATCCTTTTTTGACTGTGTTGGTCACTGTTTCTCTTCTGAAGACACCCACAACAATCCACTACTTAACCAGGGAAATATTAAGCAGTATTGTGGAAATCAAAGTCCCAACTTATGCATTTTTCCACAAAGACAAAACAGGGGAAATGCTGTGGCCAGCCACTCTGCAAAAGAGCTTCTCTGTGGTTGAAAGCGCACATCCTTCAGTTTGCTTTCCTCTGGCTACTTTCCAAGGTGCTGCTGAGAAAATGAAGTGTTGCCACTAGACAAGAAGTTTCTCCTAGTGACTGCCTGGCCTCAGGCTCTTCTTTAGGCCCTCCCTGGCTGTAAGGTTCCACCTTCAGTGTGTAGCCTCTGTGGCTTGGGCGGAGCACTTTCTACCCCTCCCCAATCAGCCAGCACATCCAGATTTTGCCCCTCCAACCTGAGGGGCAGTTTTAGGTCTTGCCAGGAGTGCCTCTTTCTGTCTCACTGAAGAGCGTTCACACCTTTTGGCTCCATTGGCCTTATTTTGGTTTGGTATAAATGTTGCGCTTTGTTATAGATGTTATTTCTACTTGTTACATAACATTATTTAGGCTTATGGTATGATGGTGGGATTGTTCTTAGTTTCAAGAGAGATAAAATTTTCTTCTTTCATTTTTTGTCATTTCTGCGGTTTGGGAGTTTGTAAATATATGACACGCTGCCATCTTTCCAGAAGCCTGTCCATATGTGATTTATACCTGAAGGATCTTTTATGGAATTAAGTAAAGTAAAAAAGGGAAAATGATAATTGTCACATATAAAGAGAAAAACAAAGATTTCATGAAAACTATTTGCTAATAACTTTCAACATTCTGCTTTTATCCCAACGTATGTCATCTCTCTTAAACTTCAGACCACATGTCTAACAAAATATCTACATGAAACCCTCAAACCTGGTACTATTTCCATCAATACTTAATTTAGATGTTAAAATGGAACTGTAAGTAAGATCTGAGAGCACAAGAAAATAAATGAGAATAGCTCCCCTGATCGTAAGTAAGGTGCAAGATGGCCATTTACAAAGCAGTTGGAAGAAACCAGCTGAAATTTTTAGGCTCCTACTTAATCTTGTAAATTAGGGTTGAGCTGGAAATTGAAGAGGAATTTTGGAGCAAGCTCTGCTTTAGCAGAGGTGTTGGAGTGCTTTTCTCTCAGCTCAAACCTCAAAGGAGTGGCTTAAGAGGAACCCCTGAGAATTCTGTACCTGCATTTCTTGGAACTTTGGGGACATGCAGCACTGTTATCTGGCACATTTCTAGCAAGATACTGTTGGGTTAACTGTTCTATGCCAGAGAAGTTGCTACACTGGAGATAATCTGCCCTTCCAGTGTTTGCTGGGGAGAATACCTGAGTGCTTCCTGATAAAAGGACCAGATAAAGATCACATGAGAGAGTCTTCTACGACGTGCTTAAGTAGGTAATAAGCACGTAATAAGTGTAATAAGGGTAATAAGGGTTCCAGCAGAAAGTAGAAGTGTGGGGTAAAATGAGAGAAGGGTTGTGGGAACCAATGCGAGAATGTGCTTTCACGCAATTCAAGGGAGCCACAAATGGAGCACTTAAATGTTATCAAAACTGAAACCTGTCCTACCCCCCTTGCATTTCTGATCCCCCCTTACTTTGCTTTCCTTTATTTCCTTGTACTTAACTTCTAACACACTATGCAATTTATATATTAATTCTCCTTATTTATTGTCTCAACCATAAGTGGAACAAGGTCAGGGATCTTTGTATGTGTTGTTCATGGATGTATCCCCTGCTCCGGAATAGTACTTGGATCATAACAAGTACTAAAGAAGTATTTCTTGAATTTGCATATGCATTCAGTTGGGGTCTCCAGAGAGCAATGAAACGACCCGGAAAGCCCCCGGCCAATAGCATGGTAAGGGAATAGCAGTTAAGGAAGAGCTCTCTTGTGCTTACCTCTCCTTTTCATTCACTCCCCCAAACCAAGACACCTACAATTCTAGGAAGCCTAGTCAGTGGGAGAGAAGGAAGAAAATCCCCAAAACCATTAATAAAGAAGAAACTGAGCCATTTTCCAATACAGACAGCCTGTCCAAGCAATACCTGAGGTAGAAGGAAGAAAAACTGTAATTGTAAATAAAATTCAGAGTTTTAGTATTTAACTATAACAAGGTGATTTGGAAACTTGAAATCACTAGAGGAATTTTTATTACCTAAAGTTGACCTGAAAGTTGTAGAGCTGGTTCAAGATTTCCTTCAGGAACAGAAAAACAATCAAATGCATTGAGGCTTTGAATGGACAGTTTTATCATTTTACTTCAGAAACCCCATTAGCAGGTTTAAAAACACTCATTTTCTTCTTCTTACTCATAGTACTATCCCTCCTGGCAAAATTCTGACAGAACAACATTTATGTTCTGTAACACCATGGGCAGTTGAAGTCCAGGGTCTATGCCCTACAGCCTTCATTTTCTATCATGTAATCAAGTGCAGAACATACAATTTCTGGCATTTAATAAATGTTTGGTGAGTGAATGAATAAATGATAGGACTTCTTGAGATCAGAAAGGTCTAGGAGCAGCACGAAGGACAACCTGTTTATTTGTGTACAAGAGTTAAGATTAGGTCCATAAAACAAGTACGTGTTCATTTATTAAACATCCAGCAAAAGTTCAATAAATTTTTCCTGAATGAATAAATGAATGCTAATATGAACGGACATGTGAAAAACTGACTACACATATATAGACAAGGTAAAAATAGAAAATACAATTTTGTTGCTTTGCTTATTCATTTATATTCCATGTCAATGAATGTGTTTGAACATTTGTCCCTTTATTTTTAGATGATCCTTGTCTTCCTACTAAGCATTGGGTCTCTCATAATCTATTTCATCAACTCTAATGAGTGAGTAAAATCCCAAGTTACCCTTTTCTGCTATATCAGTAGGTTGTCCAGCTAATTTGGAATATTCTCCTAAGAAATAAAGCTTCACATATTTAAAAGAAAGAAAGGGAGGAAGGAGGGAGGGAGGGAGGGAGAGAGGGAGGGAAAGAAATACTTATAAAGATGTAGAAAGGATAAATGTTCAGAAAGAACTAAGACCAGCTCTGTTAAAAACAAATGATTACGTTTCCCCTACATCCTGCTGTCCTAGGAGGAGTAATGTACACAGATCTACTTCAGAGTCTCTAGGAACCCAAACCCCAGCTTCTTTCTCCTCACTTGGACAGATCATGTAGGCTTTACATAACTTTGATTCCTTAGTTTTTGAAGCAGAAGTTCTGTAGTAGTTTCAGGGTTTCCCATAGGCTTCAAACAACTTTGGATGGTCTCAGGAAAGGGAAAGCACTAGCCCTCTCTTGAGATCAAAGAACAGATTATTGTCCGCTCTGCTTTAAAGGCATTCCCTTCTTATAGTCCAGAGGTAGGACAGTTCCTAGACACAGCCCAGTCTTACCCTAATTCCATTCCAGTCTTCTGGGAGTCATATTGGATTTCCAGCTGAAGCAAAATTGAGACTACAGGGCCACAAATGTCAGGCAACTTTAGGGAACCTAGGGAAGCAAGTGGATTCCTAACGGAATTCACTGTATGAATGATTTGTGAATTCTTAACAGATCTTTAAGTAAATTTTCTTTGAATTTGATTCCGATCAGTCCACTTGACCTAGAGAAGCTTTCTGTCAGAAGGGTGCAGAAGCCAAAATATCCTGGCTGGAGAAAGGGCCTTGTAATACAAAGGAGAGCCACATCAACTCTGTGCCTCCAAATCCCCATTGATGAAATGCAGACAGAACCATTGAACTCTGTGAAAGGAAAAGCGCGTAATTTTCCTGTGGTTTTCAGCTCCACAGTGGGCAGTCCACTGACCTTATTCATGCATAGTCCACTCCCAAGAGAAAATAAATTTCCTTGAGACCTGAACTTAAGTGTCTGGATTGACCATTCATGATGAATAAATAGAAAATTGCCCACCCTTCCCCTTTATTTGGTCCTATGTAGACACAGCTTGTAAAATGTTCACCTTTCTCTTCCAGCCCTGTTGGAAGCTGTTCTTCATATGAAGACAAAACCATACCTATTGATTTGACTTTCAATGCTTTCTTTAGCTTCTATTTTGGGTTGAGAGTAAGTACCTATTTTTTAAAATGGGAGCAAACACCCAAACACTACACATGCAACTAAAGAGATGTATGTGCCTTAATTATGCAATCTGCCTTTGTTTCAGACTAAAGATAGAGGTCTGTGCCCAAAATTGTTATATAATGAGACAGAAAAATTCTCTCTCCTGTACTTCAAACTGTAAGCCAGGGCAAAAATTTGAATAGAAATTAAAAATGATTCCTTTATTAAATGGCATTATTCTGTTTATCGGCTTCCCACCTACCACCGAGAAAGCTTTACTAATAATCACAAGTTAGCACAACTGTAATAACAGCCCTCTGAAGATATAGTTGGCTCCACTGATATATGCACCATAAAACTGCGAAAAATAATTTTGTTTCATTTTTGTTGCACTCATTTGTAAAATAATTCTCTTACTCCACAAGTACCCATCCCAAATCTGGATTGCAATGTATTATCTATCCCTTGTTTATGAGAGATGGCATTTAAGTATATATTTAGTATATATTAGAGATACATGTATTTTATAGATACATGTATTTTATAGTGTGTTTATATATGCTTATACATATAAATGATATGTCTTTCTTGACCCACCTTTAAACCTTGCTCTGACCACACTGACCACCAGAATCTCCTTTATAGCAAAGACTTTCCCTTCTGAAAGTATTAACTTTCTTAAATTTAAATAGGGTCTCCACTGGAGACCATCTACATTGCTCACAAAACATATATCCATATATTTATATCTATATGTCAGAAAGCTCTAGGAAGAACAGGAAGATCAAAGTGCTCATTCTTAATTGCAGAAGTTACGATTAGGTAAATAAAATGGTGCATGTTCATTAATTGAATATCCAGTAAAGGTACAATCTCTATATCCCTATATCTTTATAAGTTTACACATGAAATATAATGACAATAAACCTTCAGTTGATGAATGCAATTTAGTTGACTAATGCTATCTCTTGTGTTCACCTTAAAGTTCTTGAGGATAAAAGAATTTTGGTCTCCTGTTTCCATTTCATAGTTTGTGGCAGCTGATGACAAGATCAAGTTCTGGTTGGAGATGAATTCAATTGTAGACATCTTTACTATCCCACCAACCTTTATTTCTTATTATTTGAAGAGTAATTGGCTAGGTAAGTTTGTTGTGAGAATCAGTAGGAATCTTGAAAAATCTTAGCTTTACACTTTCATAAATTTCCTTCATTTTTTTAAAAATGCCAAACTGTCATTCAAGAAATTTCTCACTGTAGTTGTATGATAATGAAATATATTTGCAGAACCCATTTTTTTATGTCAGCATCTAGCAATGTATCTGACACACAGTAGGTGCTCAGTAGTTGTTTATGGAATGACTGTACCTAAAAACTAAGAGAGCAGGGTCCTACCTCCCATCCCCCTGTAGTATATTTAGCTGGGATTCTCATATGGACTGGGGTAGATAAAAAGCCTCCTTTGGTCTTAAAAGCTATGAATCATCAGATCCAGATATGATGAGTCTTTATCTTGAAAGTGGATGTGTTGATACAGACTGGACATTATATAGCTTTCATTCATTTTTATGTAACTTTATATTATTCATTATTATCAATAATGTAAATCCCAATTCTTTTTCTTGCTATCTTGTATCAAAACACATAAAGTGAAAAAAAAACACATACAAACATTGAGGAGGATTTTAAAGAGATTCTGTGATAAAGAGTTGAGGGAAATTTGCTCTGAAGTTTAAAGAGTTAAATAACGTAAAATATACATACTATTTATTTTATGTGAGGCACCCTTCTGCGTGCTTTACCTTAACAACGCAACCCTGTGAGGCAGGTACGATTCTAATTCCTACTTTACAGATAAGGAAATAGAAAAGTTAAGGAGATTGCCTTAGATTATGACAAAAATTTGACATCAGGGCCAGGATTCGAATTAGAGTCATACTCTTAAACCCACAATATTGTAAATTAGTATGTTTGAGCATCTCAGAGAGAAGAGGTGTGTACATAATCCTAATTGTATTATAATTCAAACTTCTCCTTGGAGTGACCTTCTTTGGGTAGCTTTCTCTTTTCCACTGCTTTACAGGTTTAAGGTTCCTAAGAGCACTGAGGCTGCTAGAGCTCCCTCAAATCCTGCAAATTCTACAAGCCATCAAAACCAGGTAAACGCCAGCCCTGCCTAAAAAACTACTTACTTGTTAGCTTGGATTAGGAAAGGAAAATGTTGACTGAGCCTTAAACTTAACTCATCTCCCATCAGAAATTCAGTGCAAAACTCATGAAATGCCTCAGCTCCCAAAATATTATTCACTCAATTCCTCCCATATGTCACACTGGCTGAAGAGTTTGGCATCATTTTAAAACGTTTGTTCGTTCTTTATTTTGTAAAGCTACAATCTGTAAATTGATTTAGGTTTTAATTCTGAGCCCCAGAAAACAAATCAAAGCAATCCAGAGGCTTGGGTTATACAGTTTTGCTTTTTATGAGTCACGTCTCTCCTGGCTATAGGTAGAATAAGAAGCATTTCTTCAGGTGTAGACGTCTAGGACAATTTCTCTGAGAATGAGTGTTGCCCGGCAGCAGCAGTAAACTATTGCTCACAGAAATAGGGCTACCTAAATATCTAGGGAAAAAAAAAAATCACCTATGGGCAGCAACATTTCTAAAAGTTTTAGCACTTTGGTCCAATGTTACCAACTTCAAAATCTCTATGTCTCTATGATCTCACTAGAAAAATCAAATATTACAAGTATCATGTATAACTATAAAGTACTTATGCATTATAGAGAATTCAGATAAGAAAAGCTATTCTCTTATGACAGGTGCCCTGCCTAAAAACCACAGAGGTTTCAACTAAACTTTAGGGCTTTATTTATAAGGTGAGAGTTTTTCTGATCCTTTTCACTCAAGGATTATGTTATGAGCTTAGCAATGTGACTCCACATTTCTGTGATCTACTCAAAATTTCATTTTGCAATCCCACTCCCAGGATTCCTGGGAATTCTAATGGATAATGCATATTGTACTATCCTTTAGACAATGTAAGCATCTGTTAAATCTATTTTACTATGACCTATATATGGTACATTTTAAGAGCAGTATAATATCACAGTGAAAATCCAAACTTTTTAAACAAGTATAGGAGACTGGGTATGTTTTAGAGCTGTGATTCTCAAACTCGAATGTGTAAATGAATCTATCTGAGGATCTTGTAAAAATGTAGATTCATGGTCAGTAGATGGTGGAGGGGCTGGGATTCTGCATTTCTAACATGCTCCCAAGTGATGCCATCACTGCTAATCCATTGAACACACGTTGAATAGCAAGATTTTAGAGAATGAGGTGTTTGTGGTATTCCAGAATCTGTCAGAAGAGGCCCAACCACTCTTGTCTTCCTCCTTCTAGTAATTCAGTGAAGTTTTCCAAACTGTTATCAATCATCCTCAGCACCTGGTTCACCGCGGCAGGAATTATTCACCTGGTAAGCATCTCATCCTGCTCCCTAACGTTGTCTGGCAGCGTGAACTTCCTTTCTTTGAAAAAAAAAATGGAGTTGAAACTTCTGAACCCCCTGTTTCCATCACTGGAACCAAATGAGGTTTCTCTTATTAATTCTCCCTTGTGGGGTTTCCCCACCCCCAGATTCTCCACAAATATGTATTTCCTACCCTCAAGATATCTATGTTCCCTCTTCCAACATTTGAAACCTACTCTTAGGAATGTCCCTGGTAAATCCACCCTTCAAAGGTATAAACAATGGATAAAATTGATCACTAGACTTTAATGGGGTTTTAACATTTTTAACAAAGGATAAAAAGTCTTAAAGTCAAAGAAATAAAGCTGAATGGAGAATTTCAGACTTGTAAAAGCTGGAGAGTTGTTGGAGAGAAGTTGCTGAGTTGCAAAGGGTGCCTTGGGGCTCTCCTAATTTTCCTGAAATCAATCCATGTAAACAGCTGCTCCTTTGCCTACAGGAATGGCTAGTTCTTATCCCACATCATCAGAAATGTAGTAAATAGATTTCGACAATAAGCAAGAAACCCCTGGACTTTATTGCTTGAGGACAATTGAGGAACAGTCATTAGAAAATTCAGGAATTGAAGTGGGATATTGAAAGCCTTTGAGAAAAACAAAGCAAAGAAAACAAAATATAGAGGAAGTCATTTGTACTTGATTCCTTCTCTCAAAATTATTTAAAAACAGAAGCAGTAGAAAAGGGAAAAAAAAGATTAAACTTAACCATCTTCAACTCATCAAGAAAAATGTCCAACACCAAATGCAAATTATGAGATGAACCTTTGGGAAACCCAGAACCAGACACATACCTCCTTAGCACTCAATCAGGAAAGACATTTCGCTGAAAATAAGTATCACATAAATAAAGGCAGGTCCAAGGATCTAGAAGACTGGACCTAGGGGCATGGGCCTACCGTGGGAGAAGCAATCAGTGTCCCAATAGAGACCAGATGGACATCACAGAATGGCAGGCAAAAGAAGACAAAAGGAGAAACCATGTTCACAGGACATGCTTCAAGGGGCCCTCAGGTAAAATTTCACCACCAAGCATATTATGTTTTACTCAAATATGTGTTTGTTTAATTTTTTGTTTTCTGTTTTTTTATTATTTGCTAACTTTTGTGGAGAGTTAACACAAATACCTGTTTTTCTGGATTCTTGGGGAAATTGAAGTTTCTGTCAGCCCCACTTGTCCAAGGCCACCAACAATAGTAGCTGAAGAGCAGCTGCTCCTGTAAAGAGCGTGTGCTCTTGGGTTGGACATGGTCTCCACCAGGCATACTTGGACCATTAAAGTCTCTTGCTTGATCCCTTTAGGCATGTGAACGTGTATACCTGCTGGGTGTCCAATCTTCCAGGCAAAAATGTGGCCAGTGATGACGCGTGCAGATAAAGAAGGAGAAGCAACCAGACAGCTTGTGATTTAAGGACCTCTACAAGAGCTATATCCCAGAGCTAAGAAAATAGCAGATTTTTTGAAAGGATGTTTAAAAAGACAAAGCAAATCAAAGCTAAGATTGTCCCAACTTACTACCTTCCCATCCTCACAATGTCCTGTAGCTAAAAGTTGGCACCATTCAAAGCTGAGTATTAACCAGAAAGGAATCGATATGGTGTCCATGCTTAAATTCTGCCAAAATAATAAAGGGCTGTGGTGGAGAACTAGAGTATAACAATATTTACATAATGCAGCACTTGAAAGAACAGCAATTTTGAGATAAGTTACCCAAGGAAACAAAGGAAAAGTTAAGAAAAAGCCTTCCATATTTGTAAAACTACAAATAAGGTTTTTAAAAAAACTGAAAATAACCATTCAAACAAGTTATATAAGATTTGAAAGAAGACATTATTAAACAACAGCAGGAGAAAGAAAAAAATAATTGCAGAGTTCTGAAAAACACATTAGAGGGAACAAAGATGTAATAAATGTGACAAAATCATGGTCAGAAACATGATGTACAGGATTGAGGAAAAAATACTGAAATGGAAAAGACAAAGACACTCAAATGATCATAGAAAAGAAGCAAGCAAATGGACAATGTTGATTCAACATACTACAAGCTAGGTAATCTGGAAGGAGAGTACACAATGAACAGCACCAGAAAAGAGTTTTAAAAGAAAGAAAGTCTTGAATCTGTAGGTTAAAGGGCATACTGTAGCCCAGTAAACTGACTCTAAATTATCAATTCTAACCATATTTTGGAGCAGTTCCTGAGCTTCAAGAATAAGGAGACAATCAAACCAGAACATAGCAAGAGATTTGAACAAATGAATCAAATCTCCTATTTATCTGCAACATCAGTCAATACCCAAAGATGTTAGTACAGCAAAGTTTGTGTGAAGAAAGTGTAACCTTCCCAGTTGTTTTAAGCATATTAGGGAAAATAGCACTCATAAACCCCTTTTAAACACAACTCTTAAGGATAAACCCAGCCACAGAGGAGATGAATCAAAGGTAAGAAATCAAGAATGGAGACACCATGAAAAAGTAGTGGTGGTACTTACTGAATGAATGTGAAACAGAATCAAGATGAAACAAAGGGAATTATATAGACTAGAATGCCTATATGCAATGTACAATAATATAACTAGCACAAATGCAGGATGGGGAGATAAGAGGAGATGGAAGAGTGTCCTTATTTCTTCCTTTTTCATGGCATAGAGTTAAAAGAGTGTATCTAAAGTTGAAACATAAAGTAAAAAAAAAGTAAAAATTATGTGTTGAAATACAGAGTTTAAATACACAATAATTCAGTGTCCATAATCCTTTTTCCTAACTTTCATTCCCTTTCTGGAACTGATGGGTTGATGCTAACATGGTTATGAGAGAGAGTAGAATGGTCAGGTAGGCCTGCAGAAGGCTGTCATCTCCCTTTTGCCTTGAAGGTGGTTTAGAGAGGTGCTGGGGACAGGGTTGGAGCAGGGGATATTTGAAACACTAATCAGAAAGTCCAAAGACAATGAGCTACACTTTAAAGGGCTATTTAAATTATTGTGAAGGAGACTTCCGAGTTGAAGTAAATTTAGTTTCAGTTTTATTTTATTTTTTGGCCAGGATATGATGGAATCCCTGTGCTGAGATGTAAAAGGTGCTGGGTTTTAGCTTAAAGGAAATTGTCCCAACCAACAAATACTCCTGGAAAAAAAAGTAAAACAAAATACATTAGTGATTTAAGTTGGTGTGATTTAACTTGATTTTCTTATGATATATTAGTTTAAGAAAATAATGAAAACTCCAGAGGTCAGGGGAAGCAGAAAAGTAGACTTTGCAACAGAGAAAGGACATTTGATCTCTTTATTTTGCAATGAAATCTTATAGAAATCTACTCTTAAACCTACTCATCAAACTTAAGGAAGTCAGTATAGTGCCATTGTCTAAGGTACTCAATTTATTTCATATCATAAATAGATAATCTGATCATTTCAGTTTCCTTAAAATGTGAAGACATAGAGGGAAAATTAAAGGAAAATATTTTCCAGAAGTTTTTCTTTTTAATCGCTCAAAAGTTTTTTGGGGAGAGGGGAAAAATAACTTGGAAAACTTGTTCTTTTACATTTCCTTAGACGCTAGAATTCATATACTTAAGCTCACTGAAATAAAGTGCTCATTTAAGTATTCCTTACCTTAAATAATTCTGACCTAGTAAAAATAATGATTGTATAATGTTGTTCAGTTTAAGAGTCATGAGGTTCCAGGATGTGATGCACCCACATAAAAAGAGATACAGGCAGTCATTCCCCTGTGGAGCCTTCCAAAGGTTGGACACAAGCTACATGTCCTCCAGATTTTAGTAATAATCACAATTAAGGAAGCCAAGACTCCACAATCACTACTTACAATTTATAACCCCTTCACAGCATCCTGAAAATCACTTATCCATTTCACTGGGATTGAACTAAGTGAAATTAATCTACTATTTTGCAGATTCCTTAAAAACCTTCCCTTGGATTCCATTCAATGACTATACCTATGTTTCTCTTTTTGGACAGGTGGAAAATTCTGGTGATCCTTGGATGAGAGGTAGAAATTCACAGAACATGTCTTATTTTGACTCCATTTACCTGGTGATGGCAACAACATCAACTGTTGGCTTTGGAGATGTGGTAGCCAAGACATCCCTGGGACGGACCTTCATCATGGCCTTCACCCTTGGGAGTCTGGTGAAGAGTAGTTTGATGTCTTTTAAATATAGCTACGTAAACAAAAAAAAAAAAAATTTGATTAGTGAATGGAAATGACATGATAAAGATTGAAAAGTGGATGGTGCATTATTCAGAGCAGATACCAAATGAAAAGAAAATAATACATAGATCCCGTATTTTCCATACTGCATCCCCGGAGTACATGATGTAATGACCCTGTTGCCAGGGATGAAGAACAGTAAACAAAGAAGATGCTTTACTTATTAGCTTCTAAATTGATTTGAGCAACCTTATCTTCCCTCACCTTTTGCTCAACAAAATTAGTCTTTGTTCTAAAGAGGAGGGCCTCTGAGATTTGATCTGAAGAAAGTTCTGTCTCTTCCAGCCCAAATGAGTTAGTTCCCACCAAACCAACATCTTACCTCAGATTGGAGAATTATCCGTGCTTGATTTAGGAGTGTAGCAAGGGCTAAAGAATACTTCTTTTCTTTTTGATCACTTTAATTTCAATTCCTTAAAAACCGTAACAGAGTCTTTATCTTACTGATATTACCATGCCTGCATTATTACATCCCCTCATTTCAATCATTTTCCCTTACCCCCAACCCCTTTCCTCAGGCTTTGTTTTCCAAGACCCCAAATAGCATAAAACCAAAGAATGGAAGGGAGTTAGAAGTGAGATGGGCAGAGCCTTACAGCTTGTCTTTGCTTTCATCATTTTGAATGCTGAAAAGCATTTTTATTAGATTGGAACCAAATCCAAAGGGTGAAGTAAGGGATAAAATGGTCTCCATTTGAAAATGCAATTCGTAGTTATATCCCTCCTGGGTGAGAGAAAGTTTTATGTACCTCCTTTCTTCTTTATAATCTCAAAATTTTGGAGTATTCTTCAAAATAATGAGAGCTAAGGTGTTTTTTTTTTTTTTTTTTTTTTAA
>JAKSZT010053830.1:12394379-12410114 GCA_026826555.1 Tolypeutes matacus | reverse complement strand
CCCCCCTTGCTGCTTGTGCTCGCTGGGTCAGCTAACCACGCCGTGCGGGCGGGCTTTGCCTTCACCAGGAGGCCCTGGGAACCGAACCCAGGGCCTCCCATATGGTAAACGGGAGCCCTACTGATTGAGCCACAGCCGCTTCCCGAGAGCTAAGGTTTTATTTGCTCTATTTTAGATAATATTTGCCAACTATGTCCCTGAAATTGTGGAACTTTTTGCTAACAAGAGGAAATATACCAATTCCTATAAGGTAGTCAAAGGAAAGAAGTAAGTAGCATTTCAAGTATTTTTTTTTTACAGTTTGAGATATTGAGATATTCTATTAGTCACACATCTCATTCTAAATGCCTAATATTATTGCCTGACCAGCTATAGAACAAAAGATGAAAATACTGGCAAGGTGCTTCTGTCATTAAAGAGGGTTTTGCTAGAATAAATACCATAAGACAATAGTTGGTACTTAATACAAACTACTGTGCAGATGCTCGTGAAAGTGCAGTAAATCAACTAAAATGACAGATAACATTGCAATTCCCTGTCAATAAAGATTGATGGTGATGGTGGCAATACTTCCATATTCCATATCCCTAACATTCTTATATCTATTAATAATTGGCTCAGCTAGAGGAAGAGATTTGCTACAATGGAGGAATAGTGTCTACTGTCTCTTCTACAGTGCATCCTAGATCACTTATTATGTCCATGTCATGGTCATTTGTTTGCTGAAGGGAAATGGAATTGGAGTTGTTTTATCCCACTTCTCCATGTATTCATGTTACCTTAGTTTCCATAATGCTTTTTCACATATAAGAAGAAAAGAATGGACCAGGGATATTAAATTTGATGTGATTCTTTTCTGTTTCATCCTTCTCTGCTGCAGATGAAAGAGACACAATGGAGATAAGTTCTCTTAGAGTGGTCTCTATGCAGATAGGTGAACCTTATTATTAACCTAGGAGTATGAGGAGGAGAGTTAAAAAACAATGAATAAACTAAATAAGCCAGAGTCTTATCCAACTCATCTCAAGCAAGGCATATGGGAAACATATTGGCTGATTTAAGCCAATAAGGTCTGGAAAGTCTAAGGTTACTTAAAAGTATGCTTTCAGTTTCCTTAAATAAATGATGAAAAATAAGTTCTTTAAATAAATTAATTCTCAGGAAATTGACAGGCACTTTTCACCATAAAAGCAATATGCATAGATTTCTGTACCTGTTCTAGGAGTCTCTTCACTGGACTTATCTTTTTGTGACTTACTACATAATTTTAGATGTGGGAGATAAATAAAAACAACCTAGAATGCAGTGTCTTCTCAGCTATGGTCTGTGACTATGGGAAAATCATTTGACCATTCTGAACCTCAGTTTTCTAAGTTTAAAAAAAAAAAAGGAGCATTTCAGCCAACTAAGAATCAAGTGAAGAATCAAGTGAAATACCACATGTGCACGTCCATTATAAGTTATAGGTAACTATGTAAAATCTAGCGAGAATGATGACTATTATTTGGAAAGCTGTGTGTAATTCAAGTGTTTGGAAACAAACACTACTTGGGATGGGCTAGAGACTATAGGAAGGTGATGCTACTTTTATATATTGGAGATGGAGTCCTTAGTGTTTCCATTTTTAAGCCTGGATAATTCAGATACCACATTCATTTAAAAGTAAGTCCAAGTGAATTGCCCATCTCTGTATCTTGACAAGAAGATACTTCTGTTCCTCAAATGAGCCACCACACATCTTGCCACCTAGGTTCATCGTGGTCTGTGGAAACATCACTGTTGACAGTGTGACTGCTTTCCTGAGGAATTTTCTCCGTCTTAAGTCAGGGGAAATTAATACCGAGATTGTTTTTCTGGGAGAGTAAGTATCTACATGGCCGATGGGTTCTAAATTAATACTTGAAATGTATGTGAATATTTGTAATGAAAAAAAAAAATTGCCCTTGTACTATTCATAGAAAAATTAGGAAATAATAATGGGCAAAAAGAAAAAGGAAAGCCATCTCATAGCCAGAGATATGATCTGCAAATATCTTGTCAAATGTTTTTGTGTCTATGTACTTATATTATTTAAGTGATTTCCTATCCTCTAGCCTTTAGGAGAGTCCACACTTTTATTATATGTGACTATAATTTTGTGACTATAATAAGTTCTGGCCATTTCATAATTATTAATCAAGCCATTAATTCTTACAATTGGAAATGTGAAGTTCATATAGATGTAGAAAGGATTGTTGCTGATGGTCTTTCTCTTCTATGTAGTTTACCTTTCCACTAGCAGTGTCTAAATCAGGTATTTCGTCAAACACTGGGAAATCCCTATTTACTAGAAAAAGGTTTTAAGTAGGCAAAAATTGCTTCTTCTTGCTTTATTTTGCAAATTGCAATTTTGATTACAAGTGTGATTGAACATATGTTGTATGTTTTGACTGTTTGCTTTCCTTTTCAAAATTCTTTATTTCTTTGATCCTCTTTTCTATTAGAATGGTTGTCTGCATTTGTATTAGTCAGCCAAAGGGGTGCTAATGTGAAATATCAAAACTGGGTTGGTCTTTATAAAGGGTATTTATTTGGGGTAGAAGTCCACAGATACCAGGCCATAAAGCGTTAAGTTTCTTCTCTCACCAATGTTCATTGCCACGTGTTGGAGCAAGACAGCTGCCGACGTTTGCCAAGGTTCAGGCTTCTGGGTTCCTCTCTTCCTGGGGCTGTGTTTCTCTCCGGGCTTTGCTCCTGTTTCCTCCACATGGTCAGCTGTAGACGATCAGGCAAATGGCTTGCTTCTCTTCTCCTGGGGCTTTCTTTCCAACATCAAAACTGCTTCTCAAAAGACTGCTTCAACTCTGTTCTTTGCCTTGCCTTTTATATTCAATTCCCCACCCACCAAGGGGTGGGGCTCAATGCCCTAATCATAACCTAATCATGCCCAGATTAACAGATCAGTTTACAAGCATGATTTAATTATATTTTTGGAATTCATAATTACATCAAAATGGCCAACTGTTACAGCATTATTGACCTAAAAGCACCGTCAATATATTTTGATATTAGTCCTTTTGTGTCATGTGCTCTGAATATTTTTCCCTCTTTGCCTTTTAATTTTGTTTGCATTTGATCTGTATGTATTTGAATCTGTTGTGTGTTTTTTTACTTCTTGCTTTTCTGATATTCCTCAGCCTCTCTGTTGTAGAATTAAATAAATATTTCTCTTTCATCTTTGCATTTTCATATCCTAATTTTTAATATTTAATCTCTCAGGAACTATTTTTGTGTGATGTTTAGAGTACTAACATCCCCCCCCCAAGTGGTTAATCAGTTGTCCAAACATTATACATCAGATAAGCCTGCCTGATTTGAAACATTTTGATCTTATATGGGATTGTATATGGGATTGCCTCAATCTTTGTTCAATTTACAATTGAACACTGTATTTTGACATTGTTACATGTCCAATCCACCATAAATTCAAACTTTCATTTATGAGATAATGCGTATGCATTTTGAGCCACTTTGTTTTTTACTTCATTATTTTGTTTTACAAGACTTAATAGCTATTGATGGACAGCCAGTGGTTCTGTTTTGGTATCATTGTCATCTGTATTTTCAGTAGTTTTTGCATTAGTTGAATAATTTGTAAAAAATATTCTGAAAAAGCAAAAGTACTAAAAACTAGTGATAAGAACTAAAATCATTATATAATTGAGACAACGAAGATTTTAGGTGTATGGAAAGTGACATATTTTACCTGCCACTGCATTTTCATGGATAATTTAGGTTATTATATGCACTTGTCAAGATAATGAATGATATTTTTTAAATGGTGCAAAAGTTTGAAAGTATTTCTTCTAAAATTTTGTCATTTGCATCTATAAAATGATGACCCGAAAATGTATATCTCCTACCAGGCATCCTTTGTAGCTCCATATTCACACCAATTAATTGCCTACTGGATATTTCCACCCCAGTGTTTCAAAGGCTCCTCCTACCCAACACTGTCAAAAGCGAATTCATGATCTTGTGTCTGCCTTTCCATCTCACAAGTGGTAGTGATTTGAAGCCATATGTCTCACAGAAAAACATGTCTTTAGATTTTAATCCATTCCTATGGATATGAATTCATTGTAAGTAAGACCTTTTGGTGAGGTTATTTCAGTTAGGGTGTGTGGGGCCCAGCCCAACCAGGATGGCCCTTAATCCTATTCCTGGAGTCCTTTATAAGTGGAATGAATTCAAAAATGAGGGATAAAAAGCTACAAGAAGCAAGATACTTCATCATCAGAACTGGGAAGAAAAAGGAGAGACCAGGAGATGTGGCCATGTGCCTTGCCATGTGACCGAAGAGCCAAGGATCACTGGCAGTCAGAACACCACAGTCTTAGAGGAGAAAGCATGACATTGCCTTGATGATACTTTGATTTGGACTTTCTTTTAGCCCCAGAACTGTAAGTTACTAAATTCCCATTGTTTAAGCCAACCGACTTTTTTGTATTTGCTTAAGCAGCCTAGGAAACTAAAACATAAGGCAGGCAAACAAATGAAAGTAAAAGAAAGAACAAAACAAGCATTTTCTATCTCAGTAAATGGTACCTCATCAATGCAATACTTTAAAACAGAAAGCTGTCATAAACTTTGAAGCCCCTTATCCTCCTGAATCCCTCAAACCCCATGTACACTATCATCAATACCAACAATTTGTTTCCTAATTAAATCTTAATTCTATTTCTCCCATTTCATCTCCACTATCACAATCCTACCCAAAGTTAGTATCTTGTGCCTCCTGAATTTCTGTATAGCCACTTTACTGGTTCTTCTAACCTAGAAGCTCTTCTCCAATCTTTCCCTATAGCCCATTTATTGTCATCCTTAAGCACTCAGAGAGACCTTCCCTAACCAACCTATCTAAGCTGGTGTCCTCTGCTTTCCTTCTATCACATTACACCATGTATTACGCACAAATGATAGTGTGCTAGTTATGGGCCCAGCCCTTAAGTGGGTTTCTGCTTTCATTCTCTTGGAGCCCTGAGTCCCACTATGTATAAAGCGTTCATTCAACTGCTCTGATGCAAAGAAAGACCCATCCAGCTGCCAGCTGTTCCAGCAATCCCAATTGAGACAAAAGACAAATAAATGACACCGTCTTGGATGTTCCATCGCACTAGGGCTCTCAGCGAAATACAATCACATAAGTGACACCAACAAAACTACATGGAGCAGAAGAATTACCCACAGAGCCCAGACAAACCAAAAATTATGAGAAATTATAATCCATTATTTTAAACCATAAAGTTTTGGGATATTTGTTATGTAAAAATGGATAACTGATACTGAAGTTATCGCGTTTCTTTTTTGGTTACTCATTTATTATTTGAGAAAAACAATATCTAAGACATTATGCTATGAAATGTCATAAATGTAAAATATTAATTTACATTTCTATTAGTCAGGAGAATTATTTTCATGCAACAAGTACTAACCTGGCTAAATTAAGTAAAATAAATGTATAAAGAGATATCAAAACCTCCAGAAGAGACAGATAACTAGACTGGGAGATTATACAATAATCTATGATAATGTTTTATGCCTTAGGTAGCTTGTTTTATCGTTGCATGTGAGTGAGTAAAGTGTTGACTTTATCATTTTTATGCTGTATGCATATGTTTTATACTCGTATATATGCTATTTTTCACAATTAAAATAAAAGATTAGACATTTCTAGAATTGAATAAAAATATCAGTTCTCAATTTGAAAAGATACAATGATGTTAATCAGGATAAATGAAAGTCATGGGCATGCGTACACACTTGATACGTGAAATTCAAAACAAAGGGATGAGGTGAGGTATGTATATGAATGTTGTGATAACATGGGGGGAAAACCTAATCAGCAATGAGGAGGGGCACAGATCAGGGTAGGCATCTGGGGAAAAGTATCACCCAAGAAGGTACTATATGAACATAATTTACAAATCAAATAGCAAAATGCTTATGAAATAACTATCCCCTGTCTTTTTCTTCAGTTCTGCTGCTCAGAAATTACTAAAAACTTTTAAATTTCATGTTTCTTCTAACTGTATATCCATGTTTTACTGCTTTCTTATTTCTCAAATTTAAATGGTATTTATTGGCCACCTGATATTGCATGTGAGAATTGTTCAGCATTCCACACCACTCCATCTGATTCCATTGTTTCAATATCTTAAAATTTGTAGGTAAAGCAACTGTGTTTATATATCATGGCTCTGGAATGTTGTTCACTACAGATTTAAGTAGTGCATTATGGTAACAGTACATTTCCTGAAAATTATTTTGCTTTATAAGACTTAATGATTGCCTCATTTTTGTAATATGTCTATCATATTTTTTCCAACAGATGTATCACATACACAGCAATGAATATTTTATAAATTCTCCAGTGTATTAAAGAATCCAGTGGAAAAGAGTTAAAGGGAAAATTTCCAAGAGTTGCCTATAAGTCATTAGAATATAGGAAAAATATATTAGAACTTCTGTTTATTTTTAAAATAGCACCATGGTTCAAGATTTTTATCCCAACAAATAACTCATAAATAAAACTACACAGAATAAAAAAAAATATCTTAAATGATGATTATAAAAATGTACATCTATGTAACTGCTACTCAAATCAAGAGTTGTACCATTGCCAGCACCCAGCTTTCCCTTTCAAATTGTAAACCCATCCTTAGTTCCTAGAAGTAACTATGATTCTGACTTTATAGTTTATATTTTTAATTATTTTGTATTCTACATTTAGTTAGAATATAGTTTAAGTTTTTCCTGTTTTAAAACTCTTTGTAAATTGGATATGAAAGTATTTCCTTCAATATTATGTTTGTAAGATTTATCCCTGTTGAAACTGGATATAGCTGTGCTTATTCATTTTTATTGCTATCTAATAGAAGAGGCCATTATATAGTTAAACCACAATTTATTTTTATCCATTCTACTTTTGGTAGACGTTTTCCCTCACTATTTAGCTATTATGAAGAATGCAGCTGTACAAATGCCTGGCACCCAGGAATAGAATTACAGGGTCATAAAGTACAAATATCATACTGTAATAGAACTGCCAGTTGTCTGAAATGGTTTTACCAATTTACACTATCACCAGCAACCATGGCAGGTCCTGTTGCTCTACATCCTTATTAACACTTGGAAATTTAACTCTACATAATACTTAACATCCTACATAAGAATGGAAATAGTAGTCTTTTTAATTTTCACCATTCTAGCAGGTGGTGTTTTATGACTGACATCTTACTGGGGTTTTAATAAGGTTGAACATCTTTTAATGTTTATAAGCCACTTGGATTCCCTCTTTAATGAAATAACTATTAAATTGCCTTGCCCATTTTTATCCTGATTTGTTATACTTTTCCTTATTTATGTACAGGAATATATAATGTAAAGATTCCACTTCTATATGGAATTCCATATACATATATATATATATATAATGTACAAAATAGACTAAATCAAATCGTGTTAGTGTTTATTAAATTCACCTTTTTATTTAACTCGTTTTATATATATTTCTTCTTGTATTTCTACCTTCCTTCCTGCTGCAAGCCATTTTCTTTATGCCAAAAAGTACAACCTTTAAATTTTCCTTGAAATTTAAATTTCAACCTTTAAATTTGTCACTGACAAACTCCTTGCTTTTTTATGTAAAGATGTCTTTATTTATTTTGTCTTTTTTTTCCTCAAAAGATATTATCATTTACATAGTGTTCTAGTCTGGCAATTTTTAAAAAAACAATTAAGGTATCATTCCACTAACTTCTTAAATTTAGTTGTTGCTGTGATGAAATCTGTTCAACTATTTTCTTAAAAGAGCTATCTTCTTAAAAGATCATATGTTTTACTTAATATGAAGGTATATTATAGTTTTACTATGATGTGTCTAGGTTTGAGTTTCTGTTAATTTATCGTGCATAGGATTCACAGAACTTTCCAAATCCCTTGATTAGTTCTTCAACAATTTTTGGAAGATTCCCAATAATTTTTTCAAATTTGTCCATGTCACTATTTTCTCTCTTCTTCTATTCTGGAACTCTAATTATAAGCATGCTAGGACTTTCTACTGTACCAATTATATTTTTTAAATTGTCATTTATATTTTCCTCTTTTTGGATCTCTGTGTGCATGCTGGATAATTTATTCTGACCATATTTCAGGTCTCTAATTCTCTCATTATCTGTGTTAATCTTCTTTCATAAACCCATCTATTGGGTTTTTAATCTCAGTTATTGTATTATTTAGTTATAGAATTTGGTTCTTTAACAAATCTGCTCCATCAGTTTTTTATAGCTTTTTGAATTTACAGGCTTGTATTTCATTTACCTCAGCAAAATAAAAAAAAAAAATTGTATTGTCTGTGTTTAGCAATGTAATGTCTCAAGTATTTGATTTTATTGTTGTTTTAGTTTTCCTTGGATGCTCAAGCAAATACCATTCAATGGGTCACTTTAAACAAAGGAACTTATTAGCTCATGGTTTTGAGGCTAAAAGAAAGTCCAATTCAAGGCATTATCAAGACAATACTTTCTTTCCAAAGACTGGCATTCTGGGATTGGCTGCCAGCAATCCCAGGGCAGCTTCTCCTGGTCTCTCCATTCTCTTCCCAGTTCCCTTGAATTTCAGCTTCTGCCCACTCCCTGTGATTTTCTCTATTTCTGAGTTTCGTTCTGCTTATAAAGGGTTCCAATAATCAGGCCACATGTTAACAGAAGTAATTTCATCAAAAAGTCCTACATACAATGGGTTCACATAGGAATGGGTTAAGTTTAAGAACATGTGTTTTTGTGGGATACATACAGCTCCAAACCACAACAATATTGTTTCTGCTGGATCTCACTTATAGGTCTTGTTTTCCGTGTGTTTCTTATTATTTTTGATTATATGCTGATTCTTGCATTTGGAAATTATTTTTAGAAATAATTTGCCACCAAGAAAGCTATTATCTTCTCCCAGAGAGAATATTCCTTTACCTCTGCCAAGTACAATGGAGTACTTCTTCCAGACCACCTTAATTCGCGGTCAAGCCTTGATGTACCTACATGACAAACTCACACTGACAATCCATTTGAAAACTAGTTTTTAATCAGTTTTATCCTTCTTCTACATTTGTATACCTTTGTTTTCCCATTTTACAGTTGGGAGGGGTTATCAATCACTTCACTTTGTAGATGGAGGAGCTAGACATTTTTGTACTCTCTTGCCTTGGAGACCATCAAGATTTTATCTCACATTGTTAGCTGATACTTCTTGAATTATTAAATATTTTCAGGGAAAGGAAAAAACTGGACTTAATCTCTGAGTTCTTGATGTCTCCTAGATTTGGGCCTAGTAATTCTTCATTGTCTTTTTATATCCTTGATGCTTTATTTGAAGTTTTTATATTTTATCCAGCTTTTTAAAGACATGTGCAGGAAGATCTTGGCTAAAGTTACCATTCTTGAAAGCAGACATTCTCAGCTCTACCAATATATAATAAAAGGATTTATGCTAATGCCTTCGTTTGGTTCATATATGCCAATAATCACCAGACACATATTGAATGCAAAATATTTTAAGAGAATAGAGTACTTCCAGTCAGAAAATGAGACAATTTCAGAGTATTTCAAAGTATTGAAAATTGCATATACCCATTAAGTGGATTTATAATTGATTTTACTTTGCTTTAATAAAACTAACCATCACACATTGGAGAAGTGGCTTAAAAAGATTTCTACAAATAAATCTAAGACTGAAATGATATTAATAATGTTAATAACAACAAAAAATGGGAACGTAGTAAATTTGACATTTCTTCTAGTCCTGGCATAAACTCTTTACATACTATATAATAACAATATTATAAGCAAAGAAATAAATGCATTAACAAAACAAGTATCACTTTGAAAACAAAACAGGAACCCATGATATTGAAGAGCATTTTGAAAATGGATATTTGAAAATACTTTCACAATTATATAATTTAGATGCAATAAACAAAATCATAACTTCTACTTTAAAAATTATAAAAAGAATTTTCCTACTGATTTTTTAAAAACACACAAAACATAAAAAATCAAAAGCCTTTCATAGAGGGAGTTCCTGGAAGATGGCATTGGAGTAGGCAGTCAGGGCTAAACTCTTACAAAAACAACAGAGAAAAGGCCAAAAGCTGTACAAGGGACCTGCTTCAGGGATTAACAGAACAGGGCAGTGCTGTACAATTCCCAGGAGGATGAGGGCAGAGAGATGAAGAACCCAAAACAACAAGTGTGAGTTACTAAACCCTCCACAGCAGCTGGGAAGGGATCCCATACTCCACCCCCAGGACAGTAAACCAGGATAAAACCCCGGGCTCACAGCAGCAGACTGAGAGAGGAACAGACATCTTCTTCCCAGTCAGCTATTACAAGGGAAAAGTAAGGGGGAGTTAGGGAGCTTCTCTTCAGTGAATTTGGCCAGCAGAGCCCATATTAAATCTCTGTTCTAGCCATATGGAAACACAGGAAAGCTGAGATTGAAAGAAACACCTCCGTGGAAAGTTGCTCTGACGAGCACCGTCTGCTGACAGGTCTGGAAATTGCATGAAGAAAAACTATTTTTAGGGCTTTCTTAACCCAAACACTGTGAGAAAATCTGCACCCCATTAGCAAGTCACTGGCCTGACTTGCTGGGCATTTTTAAAGTCTTAGAATAAGTTGAACCAAATATCAAAGAAGAGCTGTGAAAAAAACAAATAGGCAAGAGAGAATTTGGCCATCAAAGTAAATTCACCAACATATTCAAATACCTAGACATCAGAAAAAAATTACAAGCCATACTAGGAAATAGGAAGAGATGGCCCAGCCAAAGGAACAAACCAAATATCCTGAAGAGAAACAGGATTTTAAGACAATCAAATCAATGATAATCACACAAGTCTCCTAAAATCAATTCAAAGATTTGAAAGAATATATGACTAAAGAGATAAAGTATATTAAGAAGACACTTATTGAGCATAAAGAACAATTTGAAAGCCTGCAAATAAAAGTAACAGAAGCTTATGGAAATGAAAGACACAATGGATGATATTAAAATCAGCACATAAGAGCAGATATGAATTGCTCAAAGACTGAATTAGTGATTTTGAAGACAGAACATCCAAACTGGAAAAGACAGGAGAACAGAAAGAGAATAGAATGGAAAACATGGAACAGGATCTCAGGGAATTGAATGATGATGTGAAATGCACTAACATATGAATTATTGGTGTCCCAGAAGGAGAAGAGAATGGAAAAGGGGCAGAAAGAATATTTGAGGAAATAATGACTGAAAACTTCCCAACCCTTATGAAAGACATAAATATCAATATCCACAAAGGACAACACACCCCAACAATAAATCCAAACAGACCTACCCTGAGATACCTAAAATACAGAATGACAAATACCAGAGATAATGAGAGGATTCTCAAAGCAGCAAAAGAAAGGAAAAGCATCACATACAAGGGAATGCCAATAATATTGAGTGCTGATCTCAAATCAGAAACCATGGCAGCAGAAGAAAGTGGTATGATGTTTTAAGATACTGAAAGAGAAAAACTGCCAGCCAAGATTTCTGCAGCTGGAAAAACTGTCTTTCAAAAATGAGGGTGAGATCAAAGTCTTCACAGACAAACAAAACTAATAGAATATGATACCAAAAGACCAGAATTACAAGAGATACTAAAGGGAGTGCTACAGCCTGAAAGGAAAAAAACAAGGATGAGAGACTTGGAGAAAAATGTAAAAATGAGGATTATTAGGAAGGGTAAATTAAAGGGTAAGAAGACAGACAATATTATGATATGACAATATATAGCCAAAGGACAAAATGGACGATGTAAATAATGCTTTCACAGTAATAACATTGAATGTTAACGGCTTGAACTCCCCAATCAAAAGACATAGACTGATAGAATGGATAAAAAAGCAATGAGCCATCTATATGTTGTCTACAAGAGACTTACTACAGATGTAAGGACACAGCCAGGTTAAAAGTGAAAGGTTGGAAAAAGATATTCCATGCAAAGTAACCAAAAAAGAGCTGGAGGAGCAATACTAATACCAAACAAAATAGATTTTAAGTGCAAAACTGTTATAAGGGGTGAAGGTCATTATAAATTAATAAAAAGGGCAATTCACCAAGAAGAAATAACTATACTAAATATTTATGCACCTAACCTAAGTACCCCCAGATACATGAGGCACACACTGGCAAAACTGAAGGGAGAAATAGATGTCTCTACAATAATAGTTGGAGATGTCAATACATCACTCTAAGTGTTGGATAGAAAATCTGGACAGAGGATAAATAAAGAAACAGAGAGCTTGAATTACATAAATAAACTAAACCTATAGAGCATTGCACCCCCAAACAGCAGGATATACTTTCTCTTCAAGTGTGTCATGGTTCATTCTTCAAGATACACTATATGTTGGGTCAAAGACAGGTCTCAGTAAATTTTAAAAGATTGAAATTATAAAAACACTTTCTCTGATCATAATGGAATGAAGCTGGAAATCAATAATGAATGGAAAAGGGGAAATTCATAAATATATGGAGATTAAACAACACACTCTTAAATATCAGTGGGTCAAAGAAGAAATTTCAAGAGAATCCAACAAATATCTTGAGATGAATGCAAATGAGAACACAAAATATCAAAACCTATGGGAATCTACAAAGGCAGTGCTGAGAAGGAAATTTAGAGCCCTCAATGCTACATTAAAAAAGAAAAAAGAAATAAAATTGAAAATCTAAATGCACACCTGAAGGAACTAGAAAAAGAACAGCAAACTAATCCCAAACCAAGTTGAAGGAAAGATATAGTAAAGATCAGAGTAGAAATAATAATAATAAAAAAAAACAATAGAGAGAATCGACAAAGCCAAAAGTTGGTTCTTTCAGAAGATCAACAAAATCAACAAAGCCTTAGATAGACTGACAAAGAAAAGTGGAGAGAAACCACAAATAAATAAAATCAGAAATGAGAGCAAGGACATTACCAATGACCCCAGAGAAATAAGAGAAATCATAAAGGGATACTATTAACAACTGTATACCAAAAAACTAGACAATGTTGAACCACGTGAACCACCTACACTGACTGAAGAAATAGAAGATCTCAACAAACCAATCACAAATACAGAGATTGAAACAGTCATCAAAAACTTCCCAAAGATGAAAAGCCTACGACCAAATGGCTTCACGGGTGAATTCTACCAATCATTAAAGAAAATTTAATACCAATCTTTCTCAAGTGCTTCCAAAAAACAGAACAGGAAAGAATGCTACCAAACTCATTCTATAACCAACATTACCCTAATACCAAAACCAGATAAATATATTACAATAAAAGAAAATTGAAGACCAATATCCCTAATGAATATAGTTGCAAAAATCCTCAACAAAATACTTGCAGACTGATACCAAAAGCACATGAAAATAATTATACACCACGATCAAGTGGGTTTTATCCCAGGTATGCAAGGATGGTTCAACACAAGAAAATCAAATAGTATAATAAATGACAAGATAAATTAAAGAAGATAAATCACATGAACCTCTCAATTGATGCAGAAGAGGCATTTGACAAACTACAGCACCCTTTCTTGATAAAAACACTCCAAAAGATAGGAATAGAAGGAAGCTTTCTCATTATGGTAGGTGCATATCTGAAAAACCTATAGCTAGCACTGTGTTCAACTATGAAAGACTGAAAGCTTTCCTGCTGAGATCAGGAACAAGACAAGGATAGCCACTGTCACCATTGTTATTCAATATTGTGCTAGAAGTTCTAGCTAGAGCAATTAGGCTACATAAATAAACAAAAGGCACCCAAAGAGGAAAAGAAGAAGTAATACTTGCACTATTCACTGATGATATTATACTATATCCAGAAATCCTGAAAACTCCACAACAATCTTCTAGAACTAATAGACAAGTTCAGCAAAGTGGCAGGATACAAGATTAATACACAAAAATCAATAGTGGTTTCTATACACTACTGATGTGCAATCTGAGGAGAAAATCAGAAAAAAAAATTCCATTTATAAATGGGATTAAAGAATCAAATATTTAGGAATAAACTTAACCGAGGGCATAAAGGACCTGTATGCAGAAAACTACAAAGCATTGCTAAAAGAAAGCAAAGAAGACTTAAGTAAATGGAAGGGCATTCTATATTCATGGATTAGAAGACTAGATAAAGATAAGGTGTCAATTCTACTCATACTGATTTATAGATTCAATGCAATTCCAATAAAACCCCCAACAAGTCAATTATCAAGTTCATTTGGAAGGGTCATGGGCTCCAAATAGACAAAAATGTCTTTAAAAAGCAGAATGAAGTTGGAGCACTCTCACTTCCTGACTTTAAAACATATTACTTAGCTCAGTGGTAAAAACAGCATGGTACTGGCATAAAGACAGACAGATTGACCAAGGGAACAAAATAAAGAACTCAGGAATAGACCTTCACAGCTACAGTCAAGTGATTTTTGACAAGGTGGTCAAGCCCTCCCAGCTGGGCCCAAACAGTCTATTCAACGAATGGTGCTGGGAAAACTGGATAGCCATATCCAAAAGAAAGAAAGAGGACCAGTATCTTACACATTATACAAATATTAACTCAAAATGGATCAAGGACCTAAATATAAAAACAACCACCATAAAACCCCTAGAAGAAAATGTAGGAAAACATCTTCAAGATTTTGTTGTAGTTGGTAGTTTCTTAAACCTTACAATCAAAACATGAGCAACAATAATGAAAAAAAAATAGATAAATGGGACCTCGTCAAAATTAAACACTTTGGACTCTGTCAAAAGGGTAAAAAGGCAGCCGGCTTAATGGGAGAAAATATTTGGCAATCACATATACAATAAGGGTTTAATACCTATGATATTAAAGAGACATACAACACAACAATAAAAAGACAAACTATCTGATTAAAAAATGGGCAAAAAACTTGAAAAGACAATTGTCCAAAGAAGAAATACAAATGGCAAAAAAAAAAAAAAAAAGAAAAAATGTTCAACATCTTTCATAATTAGGGAAATGCAAATCAAAACTACAATGAGATATCATTTCACACCTATTAGACCGGCCACTATTAAAAAGTCAGAAAACTGTTGTGTTGGAGAAGATCTGGAAAGATAGGAAAGCTTATGCCCTGTTGGTGGGAAAGTAGAATGGTACATCCACTATGGAGGACTGTTTGGCAGTTCCTAAGGAAGCTGAATATAGATTTGCCATGTGACCCGGCAATACCACTACTGGGTATATACCCAGAAGAACCAAGAGCAGTGACACGAACACACATCTGCACACCGATGTTAAGAGCCGTGTTATTCATGATTGCCAAATGTTGGAAACAACCCAGCTGTCCATCAATGGATGCACATAAAAAACAAATTGTGGTGTTTACACACGATTGAATATTATGCACTGGTAAGAAAAAATGAAGTCATCAAGCATATAACAACATGGGTGAACCTGAACGACATTATGTTGAGTGAAGCAAACCAGACACAAAAGGACAAATACTGTATGACTGTGCTTATTATGAACTAAATATATTGTGTAAACTCATGTAGTTAATAATTAGAATATAGGCCACCAGAAAATAGAATGAGGGTAGAGAATGGAAAGCTGACGTTTAATCTGTGCAGAATTTGTAAAAAAAAAAAAAAAAAAAAAAA
>JAKSZT010053830.1:12226355-12394279 GCA_026826555.1 Tolypeutes matacus | reverse complement strand
AGTGAAACCTCATGTAAAGTATGAATTTGGAGATATTGCATATTTAAGACTGTTTTTACAAAATATAAATACAAATAAACTAGACAGATGCAAACAGATAGCAGGTATGTATGGCAGGGGAAGCATAGATAGATTGAGTGGTGATAAGGTCTATTTGTTTTTTGTTTATTATTATTATCAGAATAATGAAAATGCTCTAAAAATGACTGAAGTGATGAGTGCACAACTATGTGATTCTACCAAATATCATTGATTATACACTGTGGATGGATTTATGCTTTATTAATATGTATCAATAAAATTGATTTGCTACCAAAAGCCTTTCATATAAAGAGATTTAGGGGGTTTTAATCACTGATTGATGAGATTAGTTTGTGATAACAGCATTACCAAGATAGAAAATTATTAGCCAAATTTAAATAAAATTGTATAGGATTACAAATGAATACAGGGGACTGGGTGTAGCTCAGTGGTTGAGAGCCTGCTTCACATGTATGAGGTCCCGAGTTCAATCCCTGCTACCTCATATGAAAAAAAAGAAAAAAAAAAAAATTACAAAATTTAGAAAGCATGGAATTAATACACTTGCTTTGTTTTGATCTTTGTGTAGTTTCAGATTATCCTTTTCAGTTACATTAGCAACTAACAAGAAATATTGTAGTAAACTGAGGTTAAATTAAGACATTACAATCAGTGTTTCATAGAATGTTAAGCCAAGGTTCTCCAGTATGGTGGATTGCATTCATCTGCATTGCTCTAACTAAAAATATCATATTAAAGATATAATACTTTAATTATATAATTATGCAATAACATTACATTATTTTAGCTATAAAATACAATATAATTAGCAATATAATTTGTATTAATTATAATATTTTGATTGTAAAGAAATTGATAAATATAAAAATTAATAATTATATTTTAGCAAGATTATTTTTAATATTAACAACATGAATTATTTAAAATATTACTTTATTAATCTTTATTTTATCAATTTTAAATATGAGTATTTTGTGAAAGGTTTTGGCATGTAAATAATACATTTGGACACTAGGAAGCTTCAGTCAAAATTTTTACTGAATGAAAAATATTGGGACAATTTAATCTATCTTTTCCATTTATTCACTGGAAACCTTCCATTAGACTTCTACTCGGCTCTAATTTATACCCGTTGCTTATTTTCAGCCTGGGAGTTTCCTTCATTGTCAAATCATGATTTGCTACTTTCTTGCATTAGAATCTTTGGTTTCTCTGTTCCCATGCCTTATTTACTAATTTATTCCTTTATTTTGCTAGAAGATATCGTCCAATAACATTCGAAGAAACAGAGTATTGGGCGTTATGTTTTGAATCGTTACTTATATGACACGGTCATTATTTTAACCTCACACTTGATTAATAAAATGACTAGGGCTACAAGTCTAGATTAAAAATAATTACTAGTGTACCTGTGGGCACGAGGGTGGTGAGAGCACTTCACCCCAGCAGGGAAGGGTGTTTTACCACCGACATTATAAATTCTCTGCAGCCTAACCCACCCCTTATAGGTCACAGCCAGGGTGAACTCTCCTACTGCTCCCTACCTCCACCTACCACTGAATAAGAATTTTTCATTAGAACACTGAAGGATTTGTTCCATTGTTTCCTGTCTTCTAATGTTGATGTTGCGAAGTTTAATGACTTTCTGATTCCTGTTTATTTATATGAAATATTATCTTTGCAAATATTTCAATTCTTCTCTTTATCTATAGTATTCTGAATCTTAAGAAAGATGTGCCTTAGAGGTTTTGTTTTTTTTTTTAACTCTTCATACTGGGTACTTTTCCATTCAGAGATTTTGTTACTTAGATCTAATTTTTTTCTTTCAATTAAAAAAAATATTTTCTGCCTTTCAAATTTCTCAGGATTCTCTTTCTGGAATACCTATTACTTGGGTGTTAGACCTTCTAGATTAATTTTTTGAGTTCTCTTCCATTTTTTAAACTTTCTGAGTGTACGCCTTCAATTTAACGTTTATATTTCTATTATATTTTATTGAATTTCAGATATCATATTTTAAATTTCAAAGTTTTTTTGTGTTCCCCAATTTTTTCCCTATTCATGGCATTCTGTTCTTTTTTGGTGGATATAATCTTTCTCAATTTTTTGGAAAATGGTCAACTTCATTTTTTAACCTTCTATAAATTGCATTCTCTCAGTTCCCTCTAGATTCCCTTATTTCCTGCATATTGCAGTTCTCTCTCTCTTCCATATTGTAGTTATTTTTTCAGGTATTTAGTGGCTCCTGATTGATTTTTTTTTTTTTTTTGTAAGACTATACATCAAAAATTCATTGGAAATTCTGTATGTGTGGACAGCATGTATAGTCTTGGATCGTACTGTAAGATAACTGAATATCAGGTCAGGCATTTTGTTGTGGGCCCAAATGCCAATACCTGGAGAATTTTTCCCTGGAATTTTTGTTTTTCCAAAGATAGATCCTCATTCTCTTGTGTCTTGGCTGCTGACATGCTAAGAACAAGATAATAGAAATCACTATTTGTGGTAATCATTCTTAGTGAGTATAAAATTACACAGCTATTGTAAAACCAATTGATAGTTTTTAAAAAAATAAACATAAACCTATACCTACCACATTTAATTCTACTAGTTATTTACTCAAGGAAAATGTAAACATATATGTACAAAAAGACTTGTTCTTAGGAGTTTTAGTCATAATAGCACAAAACAAGAAAAAATGAAAATTTCCAAAAAAAGATGAATGAATTAACAAATGATGGTACATTCACACAATAAAATACTACTTAGCAATAAAGAGAAACAAACCAATAAAAGCTCATTTTGATGAATCTCAAAAAAATTATATTGAATGACAAAAAACAGACACAGAAGAGTGAACACTGTTTAAAGTTCCATTGATATAAAGTTCCATAAGAGGCAGAATAATCTATGGAGATAGAAACCAGGCAAGTGTTTAGAAATCAAGACAGTGTTTGTGGTGGTAGACTAATTAGGACATGAAGGAAATTCCTGGGGTGATAAAAATATTTTCTATCCTGATTAGAGCGGTGATTACACAGATATATACATTTCTCAAAACTCATTTAATGTACACTTAAACTCTCTGCATTTCATTTCATGTAAATGAAACTGCAATACAAAGAAATACAAAATAACTATTAATTAAAGGTCAAATAAATTTCAGCTAATCTCCCTATATCTGTTGTTTTCAATCCTCACCTGCTTGTTACTGCGGAATAAGCACCAGCCTGGCTGTGGAAATGGAGATGGTGGGGTGAGGAGGGACGAGTGGTTCCTAAGCAATATGAGATGGAGGAGAGAGGACATGAGAGTATAACTGCTTCTTATAAAAGCTTTGAATCATCTCCCTTGCTCCACTCAACCATTTTCATTCAATTCCTGGTGTATCCATATCCTGAGATCCTTTGTTCTTTTCTCACAAATCTCTGCAGATTAAAGTTATACTACATGAGGCCAAAGTGATGATTTATTACCAAAAATGTAGGCACTGAAATTGCATGGCATTACTTTGCTATAAAAAGATCATGCAGATAATGACTTTTCTTCATTACATATTTTTGCCTGTCATCTTATGGAAGAGCCATTTGTAAGAATTATTGGTGAATGAACTGGAATGCGTGGATTTGGATGATAATTTTGCTAATTACTGGAAGTGCAATTCTGTGCACATTTTTAACTATTCTGTCTTTTCTATATCAGAATCTTTCATTGATTCAGCACGTATTTATGGAGCACCTACTATGGGCCAGGCACTCTTCTAGGTGCTTGGGATTCACCAGTTAATAAAACAGATAAAAATCTCTGCTTCCACAGAGTTTAGATAGTAATAGGAGAAAATGGATTTTAAAAAAACAATAAACATAATAAAATAGTGCAATATAAAATATATCACATGGTGGTAACTACACCAGAGAAAAATAAAGGAGGAAAGAGAATTGGCAATTTCGTGAATGGGGATAGTGATGCTGCTTTAAATAGGAGAGGTCAGAGAAAAATCCCTTTTGGAAGAAATTTGAACAAAGAGCATAAGAAGGTAAGGGAATGAATACCTGAGAGAACTGCCTTTCTAGTAGAGATAGCAACTGGTGCAGATGTCAAGAGGCAGGAGCATGCCTGATATAATCAAGTAGACCATTGTTTCTAGAGTGGAGTAAGCCAAAGGGCAGGTAGTAAAAGATGAGATTAGCGAATTGAGAGTGGGTCTTACCAGAAGGGGGTCTTATAGGCCATTGCCAGAATTTGACTTTTAAAAAGTTGCTTTTTCTCTGAGTTACCTTTGCTCTGGGTCACTTCTGAATTCTTGGAGGATTTTGAGCAGAGGAAGGCATGATCAGATTTAATTTTCTTCAAGTGTCACAGAAGCTTTGGTGCTTAGAATCAGCTTTATCATGATTCTTGCTTATAACACACTTGCATCATTGGATAATTCATAGACCTGTTTGATTATTTATGTAGTTAGTTATTTTTAATAATGTAATAAGTTCTAGTGCATGAACTCACCACCATGATGAAATTTAGGGCGATAACCTTCATTTAACTGACCTATCCTGCTTACTTTGAATCTCCTCTACACCGTTCCCATTCTTTTTCCTATAGTTCGAGTGTATCTATACCCATCCCTATATGTTCAACTTTATACAAAGAATATCATGTCATATGTAATCTTTTGGGACCTAGATTCTCCTCATTTTATATTCTTCAAATTTATCGATCACATGTGTTTCTTCTTTCTGTGAAATGCCTGTTCATGGTGGTGGTTTTTTTTTTTTTGCCCATTGTACTATCACTTTATTATGGGTTTTAAAATTATATAATTCATAAGAATGCTTAATATATTCTTGACACTAACTCTTCATCAATTGTGTCAATTGTGAATGTCTTCTTAAAGTTGTTAGTTTATCTTTTCAATGAATGTTAGATATCTTAATGTTCAAAAGCTTTTAATTTCATTATATAGAAATTTTCAGTCTCTCCAGGTATATTTAATATTGATTTTTTTTTGTTGTTGTTGTTGTTTAGGAAATCTTTCTCTATCCCAAGGTTTAAAAGAATTTTACTCACATTTCTACATTTTCTACCAAGAATTTTCTTCTGTTTTGTTTTTTGTTTTGCCATTTAAGTCTCTCATTCATCTGGAATTTGCTTTTTATATGGCTTGACTGACATAAGTATAACCTTCACCATTATCCATAAAGACAAATTTTTTTTTCAATTTCATTTGTTGAACAAACCCTTTTCCCCTTAATGGTCTGACATGCCAGTGCTATGAATAGGTCTATTCTGTGCTTCCTATTTTAGTCAATAATCGGTTATTCAAAAATCACTCAATTTATCTACCACTGCAGCAATACTACACTGCTTTAATTAATAGAACTTCATAATTAGTCCTGATATATCCTAAGGCAAGTTCTCTCTCCAAGCTTTTCATTTTCAATAGTTGACATGCTCTTCTTGGTCATTTACTCTTCCATGTAAGTTTTTAATTACCTTATCTTGAATTATGGAAAATCCTGCTGAGATTTCATGGGAATCTGACTGAAACTTTAGATTCAGGATTGACTTCTTATGTTACTCCGAATGTATTGTGGTGTTCTGATTTGTCTTTTGTGGACACCAGAAAATTGTGTTCTTAAGGTAACCTATACCTATGCCTGTAAACACCATGTAGATGGATCCTTTTGATTAGATTCAGTTAAGGGACCTTTGATTAGACCACTCAATTAGATCACTTTAGGGCTTTTGATTAGACTACATCAGCAAAGTGTGAGCCAAGTTGGATCTCCAGCCTCTTGCTGGATCTTATACAAACTGAGACACACAGAGAAAGGGAGCCACCATTTTGATCCTGCCATGTGAGAGAGGGGACTTGAGGATCATAGCAGGCAAAACTGAAGCAATGAAGCCCCCAAGAGGCTAGTTCCATGGAGCCACTCAAGGCTGGGTTGACAAGCCATATGCCTGATAGTCCACAACTGAGCTCCAACATATGGTGAGTCTGGGCAGGGAAGGCAGGGATCTTGACAGTAACTTGCCTTACAACATGGCAGGACACCAGGATCACCAGCAGCTGACTTTGGTGAGAAAGCATCTTTGATGGTGCCTTGATTTGGATATTTCATGGCCTCAGAACTCTAAGATTTTCCCCTAATAAAATTCCCATTATAAAGCCCAACAAAATTCTGGTACTTTGGCAGCCCTGTGGCAAACTAAGACATAGGGTTATCCATTTATTTAAGACTCATTAATATTTTATAATTTCCCATGTAGAGATTTTACTGACATTTATTTATATTATATATTTTCTAGGTACTTGATATTTTGTGGTGTTATTGTAACTAATTTCCTCATTTTAATTATGTTTTCTAGTTGTGTGCTATTGCTATAGAAAAAATACAATTGATTTTTTATATTAATCTTATATTCATCAATATTAATGTATTCTTGTATTATTTTTTTAAATTCTGTGGTGTTATTGGGTGTTTCTAGGGAAATACTAATATTATTTAAAATATAGTTTATTCTTTCTTTCCAATCCTAAAGTCTTCAGTTTATTATATATTTTTCTTAGTGGACTTGCTGAGACATTAGATATAATGGTGAACAAAAGTGATGATAGTGAATTTTTTTCCTCATTACCCATTTTAAAGGAAACACTTTTAACATTTTCCCATTTATGAAAATGTCTTTTTTTTTAAATAAAGATACTCTTTTTGAGTCAAGGATATTCTCTTCTGTTCTTAATGTAACATGAGTTTTTGTTATTTTTAACTGTGAAGAGATATTGAATTTTGTCTAATTGTATCAGCATCTGAAATTATTTTATAGTTTTTTCTTTAATTTGTTAATGTAGTAAATTACATAAAAAGTTTTGGTATCCTGGTTATTTTGACCTTATAGTATTAATAGAAGACTATGCCCTCTTTTTAATGTCTCTGAAAGATTTTGCATAAAAATGGGATTATTTGTTGCTTGGATGTATGAAGGAAATTGTCTGTAAAGCCATTTAGAACTGGTGGGAGTTTTTTGTTTGGCTGTGTATGTTTGTGTGTATGTGTGTGTGTGTTTGATTTTATTTCATTTTGAGAGATTTTAAACAACAGTTTCAGTTTCTCTGCTAGTCATAGGACTGTTCAGGATTTTTGTTTCTTCTATAATCAATTCTGTTAGATACATTTTTAGGAATTTGTCTAATTTTTTTTTAAGTTATTGGCATTTTGTTCTATGTTTTATTGTCCCATTATAATTTTTATTTCTATTTTATCTATAGGTATTTCATCTTTTGCATTCAATATATGCCATACTTGTCTCTTCTTTCTCTCCATCAATTTTGCCACAACTTTACCTATTTTGTTAGTCTACCCCACCCTACCCAAGAACTGACTTTTGGCTTTGTTGACATTCTCTGTTATATCTTTGCTTTCTATTTTGTTGTTTTTACTCCATTTTCATTGTCTTTCTTCTTCTTTCTTTGGGTCTATTGCTCTATATATCCAAGGATATGAATTTCCCTTAAGAGTCTCCCTTTCTTGTACCCAAACACTTGGATATTTGGGTGTTTTAACAAAATTTACTTCTAAGAAATTTATAAATTCCGTAATAATATTTTTATCCCATAAGATTTTGGCAGTCTATTATCTTAAATTTTAAAATATGAAGTACATATTTATCTATCTTTTGGTTATTATCTTCTAATTTAATTGCATTTTGATCAGAGATTATAATTTATACAATAACTTTTTTTTAATGTTAAGACTTTCCTTATTGGCCTATTTAATTGGGGGAAAAATGAGATACTGTAAATATTTTTTATAAATATCAGGCTTGTGTGTATTGTATTTGTGATGATTATTTATTCTGCTTTATGTATCAATAATTGAGAGCAATGTTATAAGATCCTACTACAGTGGCTGATTTGTCCATTTTTCCCTATAATTTTGTCAGTTTTTCTTTTGTATATGTAGAGGCTATTTTACTAAGTGCATAGTTGTTTCAAAATGCCTTCTTTAGGAATCTAATTATATAGAAAACTTAATAATTAATAATTCTTTTTAGCATTAATCTAATTTGTATTTTTCTATACTTTTACTTTCAACCATTTTGTAGCCTTATACTTTCATGTGCTCTTATAAAAAGCATTATCTGATTTTGAAAAAACTAAATCTTGGAATGTCTCTCTTTAACTAGAGATCTTGTGTCATTTATATTTGTGGTCATTATTAATATGATTAGTTCTGTTTCTACCATCTTAGTTCATTAATTCACTTTTACCCATTTTTTATTCATTTGAATTCCTTCTTACTTTCTTTAAAATAATTTAGCATGCACTCATGCAGTCTCCTAATCCCATCCTTCATCATATTGAAATTATCTACACTTTTAACTCCAGTCTATAACATATTTTTTAATTATTATTATTTTTCCTCTTTCTTTGAAATTAGTTATTTTTTTTCAGACAACAAAATTGAATCACCTTCACTTTATATTCTTTTCAGAATTGCCTTGATTTGTCTGTTTTCTCATTTGGGTCTTTAATTCAAAATAGTTTGCATTGTGAGTCTTCTGTTATCATGTATACCTGGGAACATATTGTATTTGAATGAAAGTTTGATGTATCTAAAATGCTAAGTTTGAAGTTCTTTTCATATAGTTCTTAAAAAATAACACTTGATTGTCTTCTTGCATCTAGAGTTGGTATTAAAAAAATATGATGTCAAATATATTCTTGTTATTTTAGAGGTAGGTTTTTTTTCTCTCTCTCTCCAGGTACTTTTATAATTTTCTCTTCATCTTTGATTTTCTCAAATTCACTGTAATTTGATTTTATCAAATTCTGAGTGAAGGTTTTCCCTTATTTTCCCTTTTGATTCTCTTAGGCTCTTTCCAATGTGAAATACTTAATTTTTCCTAATTGAAAAAAAATTATTCTAGTATTTTCTCTTGTACACATTTATTTTCTTTCACTGACACATCTATTATCCAATTTTAGCCTTCTAGTTCTTTTCTTTATATATCTTGTGTTTTCTTTTATATTTTCTTTTTCTTTATAGTTTTTTTCTCTTTTCCTTTTAAGATATTTCTTTAAACTGGTCTTCTTTTTCACTCAATGCATTTCATAGCTAAATGAATCAGGATAAATCTGTATTTATCCTGATTTTTTCTTCAACTATTTTATGGTTATAGGTAATGTTTCTTCTCTGTTCCTTTTATATTATTTTCCTATTCTTATTTCTTCTACTATCACCTTCCCTTTCTAAAATTTTTTCTCTATATTTTAAAAAATTCTTTTGTTTCTGTGCTAATAAATGGCTTCTTAATGAATCTACTATATACTTTGTTGCCTTTCTTTTGGAATTGTTGTACTCCTGCATTATCTTGCTATTTGGCTTTCTTCACTCAGGGTATGTCTATCAAGCAATGAGTATGGAGGTAGGGCATTCCCAAGTCCTTATCAGACCTTAGGAGACCAAGGAGTAAGAGTGATGAGGCTGGATGTGTTCTAAGGTGGGCAACTCTAAGCACCAGAAAACCACAGTTAATCACCTTTTCCCCACAAAATAATTCATCACTTCTGGGTGTCAGCCTTAGTCCCCTAGGTGAAAGCCACTTTTAGGAGATGCTCCTTAAATTGTCATTACCAGCCCTGGAGTTTGAAAGGAAAGAGAAGTACGGTTGTGGAGAGCAAATATCTAAGCAGCATCTTTGTTTCTTAGTACTTTACTCTCACGGTACTTTTGTCCTGTTCGGGTTTTGTTCCAGAGCCCACTCAAACCATTAGTCTGAATCACAGCTGTGTAGTGTGGGGCAGCATTCTATGTCTCAAGGAAATGACCAGGGAGAAGCAAGAACAGAATTCTATGAGCTCCTTTCCTATCTTGTGTTGAGTGCCTCATGCCCCAGGCCAAAGCCACTAAACTTTACCTGTCAGTTTAAAACCTTGACCTCACCCAGGGCTTCTCACTGATTAGGAGATCTTTAGTTCCTACTTGGTTGAACTCTAGGGAGAAAGCCAGCAGTCCTGCTGGTTCAGCTCTGGCCTACCAGGTTGTGAATAGGTTAAAGGTAAGGACAGAAGAAGGGATGACAGTTTGGAGGTCATTGCAGTGTTCCAGGTGAAAGATGATGGTGGCTCAGGCCAGGGTAGCAATAGTAAAAGTGTGAGAAGTGATCCTGGACATTTTTAAGGTGACAGGATTTTCTGATGGATTGAATATGGTGGGGGGTTTGGGACTTGAACACTTGAAGGGGGGTGTTGCCATTTACTGAGATGAGGATGCCTGAAGGAGGACCAGACCTGGGGTGCTAGTGTTGCTAGTAGGGGGAGGAGATTAAAAGCTTTTCAAGAAATGTTAGTTCAAAGTACTTTGTGAGGCAGGCTTTCCCAGCATTTCCAGGCTTAGAGCTTTACTATTCCAAGGCCAGCTGAAAAGAGACCCTGCTTCCCACTCAACAATCCTAGAAAACCCCAGAATATTGCCTGTCATTGGTGCCAGTTGGATCACATGCCTGTCCTTCATCTATACCCTGTGTCCAAGGAGTTGTGGCATTCTGATCAATTTTAGACTTGAGCTACAGGCCCATCCCTGTACCACATGGATTAATAATAGAGGATGGATGGTTTCCCAGAGGAAATTAGGGGTGCTGTTACCAGAACAAAATGATGAATGGATGGTGGACAAGCAAAAACAGCAAAGCAAACCAAGTCTACAGCCTGTAGTAAAGCAATATTCCATTCTTCTCACTCTCTTCTGACTTCTACACATCAAATGCACTGAATGAATTTAACAATCTCCATAACCAAAGTCAATCATATATTTCCATCTTTGTCACTATGTTGTTTTATCCAGGGTCCCTCCTTCTTTGGAACTGGAAACCATATTTAAGTGCTACATGGCTTATACAAGCTTTGTTTCTGGATCTGCACTGAAGTGGGAGGATCTGAGGCGAGTTGCGGTAAGATCTAGTTGCTTTTCTCCTTGTAGCTCTCCTAAGCTGCACCAATTATGATGATAGCATACATTGCCCTTTAAAAGATACAACTGCAAATCCTTAAATTGGGGGAGAAAAGTAACTTCCTCAACTTTAAATATTGATCATAAAGGAAATGCAGTCATTAACCCCCACATCTTCTTTGACAAATACTCAAGCAGACTCCACTGTCTAACTACACTTTAAATTATTTTTTTCACTAGATTTTCTATTTATCTAAAATAGCTTTATTTTATCAGTCTAAGAGACTTGAAAAACTTATGGGTAACAAAATTGTGTTTGATCTTACCACCTAAATAAGATTCTTACCATAAGGCATATTTCTAGGAGTCTACTTTTTTGTAGTTGTTATGCACCATTTATTTTTTCATTGAATATTGCCTCATGTATACCATTCCATATCAGAATATATAAAGTTGTCCCACCCTTTTTATCAACTATATATTATCCTATTTATTGACATATTACAATATATTTAACCACTCTACTATCAATGTCTATTTAGGTGATTTACAATCTGTGATATTGAAAACAATGTTTCAAAGGATAATTTGTGCAAATGTCATTTTAAACATATATGTTCTATCACTAGGACAAATTCCTTAGAATTTGTGTGTCTCTTAATAGTGCATGTTCCCTTTCTTTGCAAAAGTTGAAAGACCAGGTTTGTATCTTCAGTCCAATGTTCTCCCCTGAACATTAACCCACTGATCAACTATTTACTTAAAATAGCTACATGGCCATCTCAAACTTATTATGTCATAAATTGACCTCCAGTCTTTCCCATCATATAAACGGCACCATTCACTCATAATTGAATATTATTCATCCATAAAATGGAATGAAGTTCCGAAACATGCTACAACATGGATGAACCCCAAAGATATCGTGTTGAGTGAAATAAGCCAGACACAAAAAGACAAATGTTGTATGATTGTAATGATCTTGCTTATATGAAATAAGCAAACTTCATAGAGACAGATAGTAGACTATAGATTACCCATGGCTATGGCTGGTTGGGAAGATTGGTGAAGAGGGATTTATTGCTGAATGGGTGCAGAGATTCTGTTTAAGGTAATGGATATTAGTGATGGTAGCACAATATTGTGAATAGAATTAATGCCACTGCATTGTACACTTGAAATTGTTTAAAAAGAGAAATTTTGAGTTGTATATATGGTACTACAATAAAAAGGGAAAAGGAAAAAAAGATTATAATGAAAACCAGTTCTATCTCTCATCCCAGTTTTTCATCCCTCTTCCCAAGAGATAATTAATGTTACCAGTTTATTGAGCATCTTGGGAGAGAAATTTTAGGCATAAACAGGTCTCTGAATTTGTGTCCTTTTCCCCACATAAATGGTAGCACACGTTACATATACAAGATAACTCTTCAGGAGACTTACTCTCTATTTCCTGAATTAGCATACTTGCTCTCCATCCTTATTGCAATTATTCAATCCATTGTTACAGAGTACAGGTCTATTACTTCATAAAATGTCACTTGACTTTGCTTGTCTGATTTTTTCCTTATGATTAAATTAAATTTATGCTGTTTTGACAGTAATACCACAGAAAGAATATCATGTCCTTCTTAGATGCCTCATATCAGGTGGCATCTCATGTCAGTCTGTGTTATTGTTGGTAAAGTGAATTTCAAGTACTTGTTTAAGGTGACATCTGCCAAGTTTCTCCTTTGAAAATTCACCACTTTTCCTTTTGTAATTAAAAAGTAATCTGTGGGGAGATTCTTTGAGACAATATGTATCTTATTCTTCATAAAACATTCACTGCTAGGCTTTTACATAAAATTTTTTTCCTGAATCAATTATTACTGCAGTGATTGCAGAATGATATGTATTGGTTTTAGTTTCACTGTCCTCAAGCTCTGCTGAACCCTAGAGCCAGGCTGGGTCAACAGTGCTGTGGAGCACCTCTCGGCCCTGTCTCTGCCTCCTGAACTCTGGCTTACCATTTCCAGGCCATTCAACTTGCAGTGTCAGCAGAAGGGACATTCCCAGGAAGGGCGAGAGAGAAAGATTTGGGCCCAGGGTGATGATATCAGATACACTGAATTTCTTTCTGTGCCCCCTCATTCTGGTTCCATAGAAATAAAATAGTTTCTAGTGAGGGTGGTGATTTTTCTATAGCTTCTATGCTTTGAGCTCTCATTTCAAAGATTTTGTCTCTGGTCTTGTCTTTGTTTTAAGACCTCACCAGGTTCTCTTTTTCTCTAGACATGGAAACTAGATCCTCAGTTTTGAAACCAAATTTGGACTCTTGACTCTGGAATCCCAATTTCTTTAGCAAGCCCTTCTTTGGAATCAACCCTAGGGTAAGAGTTGTTCTTAGATGCCATGATGAGATGCATAATATTGGGAAGAGGTATAGGTGGCATGGCACCCTCTGGCGTCTCTATCTTGAGTCTCTGCAGGGTGGTCTGGTCCGTGATCTTGGCTTGATTTAAGGCTTCCTCAGGTTCTATTCTTCTCCGGAATGGATGTCTAGCTCTTCGATTCTGAAGCCAAATCGGGATTCTAGACTCTTCAGTGTTACTTTCTAAAACAAGCTTTTGTTTTAGTAGCATAACCCAAGTAAGGTTTTTGGCTGAAACTGTCAATGAGGATTTTCAACTGATCCACTGTGAATTTGCTGTGACTCTGCCTTCAATGTGCAGCTATGATCTTGTTTGAGGATTTGTCTTGGGCAACATTGGAAGGGATTCTTGGTATTCAAATGAGTGACTGGGAGTGTCTCCATTAGCTTTTAACAACTTCTTCCAAACACACTGATATTCCTTCTGATAGGAAAAACATGAACGCAAATAGCAGAATCCCAATAAGACTGGGACTACAACAGCTAAACATCCAGGCAGTTTTGGTTAAAGAGTAAAGTTAGCTGCTTGTCATTTTTTAGGTTTCTCAGAATCATATAAACGTAGAGGTTTCCATTTAAAGTAGGTAGAGATCTATAGAGTTAACATAAAGAATTGAAACAGAAAATGACAGACCCACCATCATCTTTATTTATTTTTTTGCAACTTGGTACAGTAAGAACTTCTTCAACATTTTCTAGAACCTTAAGATTCAGAATCTACAAATATTGAGAGACTGCTTTCTTTGGGGCAAGCAGACTCCTTGTTCCTCCATTCTTTGCTATGCTGAAAGGAAAAATAATTATATAGTCAGATGTTCAAAAAGATTACTGTTCAGCACCAGCCATAAATTGATGATGATCCATAGTAGGAAAAATATAAGAGCTTTGTATTTTCCCCATTTTCAGTCAATCTTACCTCAATGTTAGAGTTCCTGTCCCCTACGCTATCAGTAGCAGCCCTCCTAGCCCTCAGAGCATTTATTGGACTGTGAGCCTGATGTAGAGGCATCTTTTCACAACTCCTTCCCAAGTGTGTTCTTGGTCTATATTCACGTTCTCTTTCCTGTTGTCAATCTTATGACCAAACCATAAGACAACCCATAAGGGGTATGCTTGGGCATTGCCTGTGTAATTAACATGATGGCTGCTGTTTAATCTTGAAGAGTAGGTGGAATCTGCAGAAGCATGCTTGATTATAGCCAACCCTTTGTGCAGTGACTCACATGCTGAAGACACTTCGAATATCATGAGGTAAGAAGCTGCCATTGTGTTTTGTATGCTTCAATGCTGACCTTTTTCTTTCTCTTTTAAAATAAAGTCTGGTGCATAGGACTACACAGGAGAAGATGTCATCTCTTACAGCACTAAGTTGATCATATTCCGAGCTTCTGCCTATATCTGTTTGACTCTAGAAAATGGGCAGAAGAAGGTGAAAATGAAGTATCTTGCATATACATGCTCTTACCAACATTCTTCCCTGAATTTTTATATGGGTTTTAGCTACATGAATTTAAAAAGCAAGCATCCAAATAACTGCTTATTGTTCAAATAGTACCACTATAGTTTAAATCATCATCATAATAATGTTCTTTCCCTCAAAAATAAAGATGCCATTTGAGAAACTTATTAGACTTTATTTATTGGATTTCACCCCAGTAGTTCTGACGAAAGATTATACATGACTCATGGAATGTGCTGGTGACCATTGTCAAGCATTTTCAAGATGACTAGATTTAGTTTACCATCTTCAACTGTGGAAAATCTATGAACAAGACTTGTGGTAACAGAGATTAAAACTATGATTGTAAGGGCAATGGCATTGTGTCCAAATGAGATGAATTTCTGGTCCCCGGATAAAAATAATGTACAGAGCTGAAGGGGACTCTACATACTACAAGAAACAGTTTAGACCTTGTGTCGTGCATAGTACAGTAAATATGAGTTAGGTCTCAAATTCTTAATTTGTAAAATGAAAAAGTTGGTTTAGATAGCCTATGAGCTACATCAAGCAATAGACAGCAATAAAATCTGTTTTTACCTGTAATCTAATTGTTTAAGTTTGAAGGATAAAACGTATGAAACCATTTCTTTCTTCCTAAAGAGGTGGTTCTAGAAGACAACCATCTCCTAATACCAATAGTTGAATTTTACATAGATTTGGTTTACTAAGGCACTAAAACAATAGCATGCTTCTGTGTATGCTATTAAACAGAATGTTTTTAGAAAACATAACAATGAACTTTATAATATGCTAAGTTTACTTACCCACACATCAATTTAACTCTGAATAGAATTATATTACAAAGCCATTGGTATATGATATACCACTGATGAGCATATTTGTTGTTTATGTAGGGTGCTTTCTATCAAGAACTATAACCCCAAGACCAGAATCATCATACAGATACTTCAATCCCATAACAAGGTATTGTAATATCCCAACCTATCCAATCCTATTGTCTTGTAGTCCATGGAACTAGAGGAACCTTAATACTTTCTAATGGATCCACAAATAAAAAACTTTTGCTAGTTGTGGGTGAAATTTGGAGTTTCGTTAAGCTTATTAATCCCTGAAGAATGCCAGTTTGGTGCAGAATTAGAGGTCTCAGCCTTTTGACCCGATTTTGCAGCTGTAGCTGTTACTGTTTTTAAAAGTGGGAAAAATGGACCACAAATAGCTTCAAATGCTGGATTTGTTCTTATCACTTCCATTGATCTGACCATCACTATCATGCCCAAGAGTGAAGAAAAAGTCAATGAAAGACAGACATGCATGGCGGAAGAGCTTTCTCGAGGTATGCTATTCCTAATGCTTGACCTTCTTTCCATCATGAAACAGGTTTACCTGCCAAAGATTCCCAGCTGGAACTACAATGCTGGGGACAACATCATCTGCTTTGCTGAGCTGAAGCTGGGGTTTATTGCCCAGGGCTGCCTGGTGCCTGGCTTATGCACCTTTCTAACCTCTCTATTTATTGAGCACAACAAAAAGGTAACCTTGTAAGTTGATGTTGAATCTTGGCTCTAAACTTATGTCCTCACTTTCTAGAATCAGAAATAGAAAAATAAATTTGAGGATAGCAAAAAGAACTCAAGAAATTAGATTTGACTTGTATTTGGAAGTAGTGAGTGTTTCAGAGATCTAGACTGATGCAGTTCCAGGTACTGCATTGATCCCAAAGAAGTCATGTACCTTATTCTTGCCTAAGAGTATTCATCCACAAAATAGAAATCATAATTCTGCTTCTTACCTGAAGCCCTGGAAGTTATGAATATAAATGTACTCATAAATGAGGAGGCACTTTGAGTTATTGAAAGAAAGTTGATGTATAAATAGAGATTGTATATTAATGGAGAATCCATGCAATATAATTGTTAGTTAAATACAAAATAAAAATGGACATAATACATAGTAGTAACACTGAAATGACAACACAAATAATAATTAAAATCTCATTTTCCAGATTATTTTAGGGACATGTCATGCAATTGTAATAATAATAATAATAATAGTGACCTTATATTGAGTGCCTACTATATGCAATGTAATTTAAATACATTGTGCCTTTCCTCTCAATAACATTGCAAGGTAATATCTCAGCAATAGGTCAGTGAAGCTAACTAACTTACTCGTGTATTAAGTTAGTAAGTAGCAGAGCTAGAATTGTATGGTCCACAGTCTTACCACTATGTCCTTCTGGTAGGGTATCTTCCTATAATTTCCCACATCGGATCTTTGATATCTTTGGCTAAGACAAAATAAAAGACTAAGGGGGACTACTGGACTTAACATCTATAGCATCTTGTTCCACTGTCACAAGTCCTTGAAACTTACGATATCACATGTTAGAGAAGAATTCAGAGCAGAATTCATAAAACACTGACACACAAAGGGTGTGTCATTTCATTCCCATGAAATGCTTCATAAAAGTTGTTTTATCTCTCAATTGTGCTTGGGTGTCCACTGTCCAAAGCCTCTCCAGAAAGTGGCCTTCCTTTCCATTTACTTCTAAATCTACATCTGCCTTTTTCTTGCCCTCCATTTCCCCCTTGGCCTCTCCTTCCCCTGCATTTCCTCTGTTCAATGCAAATTCTTACATCATTTCTGTTCTGTCCTATTAAGGAGAAGCAAAGGAGGTGAGAGATGTTCTGAACAACAAAACACTAACATTGGAACACGTAGAATTCTTCTGGCATTCCTTGTGTGACATAGAAGGAATAACCGTTAGGCTCTAGGGAATGAGTGCTGGTGCTGCTATAGGAACATGCACTGACCTTCACCTTCTGGTCATTGGCTGTGACTGAGGGTGAAGCTTATAAGGAAATTGACTTTGCTTGTGTTGTATTCTTACAAAGGGGCGGGTGTGGCTCAAATGGTTGGGTGCCCATCCCCCGTATGGAGGGATCTGGGTTTGATCCCTGGGACCTCGTGATAAAAGAAAAAAGAAAACATATAGAAGGCGCATGAGCCACCAGGCCCCACGAGCGGGTGAGACCCCAGGTCACACGCACGGCCGTGCCAGGCCCTGCCGAGCGATGCAGCAAGATGATGACGTAACAGGAGAGTGACACAAGGGAGAGCCAAGATGAGACGCACAAAAAAAAAACCAGAAACTAAGGTGGCACAGGTGGCAGGATGCCTCTCTCCCACATCGGAGGTTCCCAGGATTGAATCCCAGTGAAGACAGGAGGAGAAGGATGAGAGGAGAGGGCAGGAAACAGACACAGAGAATTGCCCAGCGAATGGACACAAAACAGCAAAAACGGTGTGGGGAGGGGGAGGGGTTAAAATGGATAAAAGTAAAATAAATAAATAAATCTTTTTTTTTAAAAGTGGCAGAGAACTGCATTATCTGTTGTGATGGTTATGATTTTAATCAACAAAGCTGGAGAAACTACACGGAACAAGAACTCGATATTAAGACTTTGTCTTCTTCAAGTAAGAAGGTAGAGATGTGAAAAACCAGCCCTGTTATGTTTGTCTTTATTATCTAGAGTTGTTACCTCCTCTCCGAGGTTGGTCATCTGACACGATTCATCACAGGATGGCTTTTGGTATATGAGAATTGACAGAGTTTGTGGTCACCAGAAATATTTTTGTGTTTGGAAGGGAAGTTTGTAACCCAGTTTCAGAAATCCTAAACTCTAAAGCAGGGCAAGATTTTAAAATGCTATCTTCTGTTCTCGTACTTTAGATAAACTATTGACCCAGGTTTATTGTCCAGGGCTGTAGGGTCTTATATATATCACTCTTCTCAGATTAGGGACTTATTTTCTCCGACTCTTAATTTCTATCTATAAAATGGGAGTTATTAATCCCATATCATGATTTTTTCAAAGTATTGAGTTAATATTTATAAAACTTTGGATACTCAATTTAAATGGCCTTTGTCTATGACATGTTTTAATTATAGTATTTATATTGTGAGAAATTTTCTCCAAAGGGCATTTCTGGTTGGTTGTAGGTACAGAACATTGATTTAATTTTAAACTGAGGGAGGCGGATGTGGCTCAAATGGTTGGGCGTCCATCTGCCATATGGAGGGACCTGGGTTCGATCCCCAGGACCTCCCGGTAAAATAAAAAATATATATATAGAAGGCGCATGGGCTGCCAGGCTCTATGTGCCGGTGAGCCGCCAGGCCCCGGGAGCCATGCAGCAAGATGATGACGCAACAAGAGAGAGACGCAGGGGAGAGACAAGACGAGATGCTCCGAAAGCTCTGGAAGCCAGGAGCCGAGGTGGCGCAGGGGGCAGAATACCTGTCTCCTGCATTGGAAGTCTCCAGGATCGAATCCTGGTGAAGACTGGAGGAGGAGGATGAAAAGAGATGGCAGGAAACATACACAGAGAATTGCTCGGTGAATGGACACAAAACAGCAAATAGGGAACGGGGGTGGTTAAAATGGATAAAGTAAATAAGTAAATCTTTGAAAAATAAGAAGAAGAAGAATAATTTTAAACTGAGAATAGATTCAACCCAACTGGCTTACTTGAGTTCCTAGTTGCTACTATCCAAAATCTATTTTGTCCTCTTATTTTCCTTTCTGATCTTTTTTACATTGTGTCAGAGGTCTTCACCATCTGGGGTTATAATTTTTTACCCTCTTTCTAAATTGGAAGGATTTAGATTAGAAGCACAAAATCAATTTCTTTAGCAATGGGACTTAAATAATGATATGGACTGCCCAGAGAGGTAAGCTTTCATTAGAGAAATATAAGGAGATTCAGCTGAAACTTGGAGGGGCCTCAGTTGCCTGAAATAGATGGTCCTTTTTAACAGGGAAGAATTTTTTTGTTTGTGCATGTGTTGTTGTGTTTTTTTAATATTTTCTCCCCTAAACCAGAAAGATGGCCATATCCGGGAGAGAGCTGAACAAGCCAGAATTCTCCACAGCCACAGTGCTACAGAATTACAGAAATTTCTATAGATTGTCACCTGAAATCCTGGGCCATTAGAAGGTTGTCTTGTTGTCATATAAGAGTTTTGTGAGGGTGATTTTCAAAGTAGCAGATGGAGGAGGATGAGGAGGACACAAGCAAAGCATAACGAATTTCCTGAGATATTACACAACTCTCAGAGACGAATTACTCAAATAGCCTCCCCTCAGGCTTCAGCTAGAATTTTTGAAAAATCTCTCTCTCTCTTCATACCTCCCATTTCTCTAGAAACCTACTTTTGTATTTGATTTTAATATCTCATTTCCACATATCAGGATGACTCTTCCAGTTCATTTGAACTTATGAAGGATTCTGATCCTGGGCAGCATCCATGCATTTTTTTTTCTTGGAGGTATATGGTTGATCAGTAGAAAACCAATATGTTCAAAAGCAATCTTGAACAGCCATATCAAGATTTCACTCTGTCCTTCCCATCTTATTATTTCCGACTTAAAAACCAGTCTCCTTTGCTGAAATTAAAAGTGGGCAAGACATATGAAAAGTTACTTCCTGCAAGGAAACCAGCTACCATCTGGAAGGAAGCTAAGTCATGATGTTTCAAACTCATTCCAAACTCTCTAGTCAAAATAGTTGAGATGTATGTTAGACTTTTAGCTCTTTAACTTTTCTCTGGTTAAGCACTGGGATAAATCTCCTTTCTATGACCTAACTGCAATGGGAACTGGTTTGCTGCTTAGCAGAACACACCACTTGAATTATAACATCGCATATCCCATGTCAATGTGCTTCTTGTGATGTGATTGTATATTCCAGGTGACTCCTAGGTATACATGGCAAAAACATTTCTTTAATGGCCTGAAGAACAAAATCCTGACTCAACGGCTCTCTGATGACTTTGCTGGAATGAATTTTCCTGAAGTTGCCCGGTAAGTTAAGGAAAATTCTTTCCTTCTTTCTTCTTGCAACAATATTCTTTCAACAATGTTCATTGAGGGCTCATTGTAGGCATGACAAACATGGAAGCTATAAAAATAAGTAAGTCAAAGTCCTTGAATCCTAGAAGTCTACATTCTGTGCAGGACAATTCCACGTCTGTCCCATTTGGTACATTGGCTATCAATTACTTCAGGATGGATTCACCTACAAGCAAAAATTCCATATTTTGGAGGTCCTTCCTCTGCTGAAGGGCAAGTTTCCTCCCAGACACAAAGTATTGGTGACGTTCCTGTGAACTCATACCTGGCTCTCTTCTCCCTCCTCACAACTACTTGTCTTCCTTCTCAGGATCTGCTTTGTGAAGATGAACCTCATGCTGATAGCCATCGAACACAGAAACTTCACGAACAATTCCAGGTACTTAAAGAGGCTTCTCATCTTTTACTTTTTTTTTAGGAGAATCTTTATGAGTAAGGCTTTCCCAAAGATCCAGCCACAGCTACATTACTGCAATCTGCTGAGAGTCAGCCACCTAGCATTGCTTCTCCCACTGTTGTGGTGCATTCAGTGCAGCTGCTAATGACCAAGGTTGGAGGGTTACTCTAAAGGGTGGGCAGGCACTTTGCCTTGTTCCCATGGCCCTGCCCATGTCTCTCTCAGGAGCAGGGGAGAGAAGTGGTCACCTTCTCAGGTCTGTTTCTCTTTGTGTTATTACCAGATATCATTAGTCTTAACCATGAAACAATGCTGTGGGGAAAAACAAAACAATGCTATAAAGTGGAATTATTAATGATTTTTTTTTTAAATCCCAGGAACTCTAGACTTACAAACTCAGGCCCCAGATATGGAAAAATGTGTATTTGACTGACCTACTGGACAAAGCCTATTATTGATAGTGTATATATAGCAAAGAGGTAACATTTTATTAGACATTCAACATGTCCTGAGCAACAATAGTGGATAATAGGAGAAGTAACAAAAATTATCAAGTAATAGAAAGGAAGTCCAGGACAAAATGAATGTACATAAACACAAATGGAAGAAAAGAGAAAAAAAAGAACAAGAATCAGCTACAATAATATAGAGATTAAAAAAAAATACTGAGGAATAAGGGAAAATGGAGTTTTAAGTAGGATGGGGAGCAAGGATAACTATGGTGACTCCCACGAGTGTGTGTTTAAGTGGAAAACTTACTCCAGCTATATTGGAATCAAAACTCTAGACTCTAATCCTGATTATGATTTGCTATCCCTGTGACCGTCAAGAAGTTATCTGTCTGGTCTTCAGATTTCATCTGTAAAATGAGCTCCAGAATTGACATGTCAGGAATTATATGGGCATATTCAGAATTCAATAATTCTGAATGATGTAAGATGGACTCTGAAGGGATGACTTTACATGAAATGTTGGCTAAAACTGGAAAGAAAAAAAGATCTGGCTGAGAAGAGAGGGTATAGAAGGAGAAGAAATCAGTGGGGTACCATAAAAAAACTGGTCATTAAGGAAACAATAACAGAGTATTTTATTGTATGGCTGACTAAAATCTATTTAACAACCCTGCCATGCTTACGAAAATCTCACAATCTAAACTTATGCATGTTTGAGCAAATGGACTTTGCACTGGAAGCAGGTCATGCTGAAAAGGACAGCATCCTAGAATCTTAAGCCACATAGTTTGGGTTTCAGATCTGTCTAAAACTTGATCAAGTTTTAACATTGTTAGCCTTCAATAACCTGGGCTAGGAATCAGAATTATTTGAAAAGTATAAAGACATATAAATTCTAAAACCTCGATTAAGATTTTACAAAATCAAAATCTCCAAGGTTGGGTCCTGAGAATTTTTTCTTAAGTCCCTGTGGTATAATCAGTATACTTATTGACATTAGGAATCCACTGGACTATGTGAGCTTAAGATCCTTTCCAACTCTTTCATCCATCCTAGATTTCTCCAGACTTTATCAGGATGATTGTTTTGGACATTGTAGACCAGAAACATGAATATTTAATTAAGCAACTAATTTTCACATAGGTCCAAGTGGTCCCAGGGCTAGGACATATTTACCCCCAAAGAGAAAGAAACATACTCCATGATAGATTTAACCTTGAGAAAAGCCAGATGAATGAAGGGAATTAAATCCTGATTTGGCAGAGATATTGCTAATAGCAATCTTTTATATAGTTGTTACTCCATGATCTGTACTGCTATAGGTACTTTGCTTCCATTAACTCATGAATCAGCACAACAGTGTGAGATGAGTGCTGGTATTAGACCCATTTTAAGAGGAAGCTGAGACCCAGAAAAGTTAAATAATTTGTTCAAGCTCAGAGCACTTCCAAATGGCAAAATCAGGACCTGAACTCAGACTAACTCTAACTCTAACATCTAACTCCAGATGCTGTGATTCTGACCAGTACAGTGTACTAAATCCACCACAGCTAGCATTGGTAGAGGGAAGATAGGACATCTTAATGGCTGGGTTTCAGATGTGTATATTGAAAAACTGAGGAAAACCTATCTTTACTCACCTTCTATTTCTTCCTCTGATTTATAGACTCTAACAATTGCCAAAGCCTTGGGACATCACAAGGATTTGTCTAGGGAATAATCTGTCACCTGCTAAGGGAAGACGTTGAATCTGGCTCCAGTCAAATAATATTCTGAGTTGGTTTCAGTGGCAAAGATTCCCTAATAGAGCAACTGGTCGTGATTTCTGGAGGGGAGTGAGCAACAATGCCAGTTTTAGAAAATCCTCAGGAGAAGTTCCTTTTAAAGAAAACCAGAAATTTATCATAAAAGTGTCTTTAAAACTAAATATTTAACATAAGCTCAGAGAACTCTTTTTTTTTTAAGTGGTATATAAGGTACAACTAAGCATATACTTGCTAGTCAGTGAACATCCACCAGTGATATTGGGGATGGTTGAATCCATGTGCTCCCCATTTCAAAGTTAACAACCAATCATTCCACTCATTAGCATCAATCAGCAAGTGCTCAGAAAATGCCATTCAATGTCCCAAGTCATAACCACCTGAATACTGAGAGTCAGTCTCTTTCTACTCTTGGCCCAAAACTAGGGGACTGGGGTTTCAAACCCTCTCATTTTCACCAGGGTTCTCTAACACTTGAAATTTACTTTGGAGTACCTTCCCAGCAGAAATAAAGTGTTGTCAAAAGTAAGGCTTGACCTCTTTCCAAGGAGAATTTCCACATCAAAAGGACGAGAGTAATATTTTCATCATGCACAAAAGATGGGAGGGGAGATACAGGGTTTTAAATCCTCAATATACTGTAGGTCTAAATTAAAGGAAATAAAGATAGGGATCCTGAAAAAACCTAGAAAGGTGGGGAACTCAAAAAGTCATAATGGGGTGCTGAATCAAAGGAGTAACATGGGTGAAATTTACAAGGCAGCAATTTCTAACAAACAAACCATAAGAAAACAGAGCATTAAAGCATTCGAGTAACAAACAATTCATGTGGCTCCTGCTTTCAAGCTATTTGCTGACAAGGTAGAAAAAAAAAAAATGAAGTTAAAAGAACTTCACAAATTGCACGGGCAAATAAAAGGAACTTGTGAATCTAGCTGGTTAATCAGAAACATTTATTAATGGAAGTGACCTTCTAGACATAAATTTTAAGGGCATTTGGCCTAAGGATAAACACCACTAGTACCTCTAGAAGACAGGCATATGTGTGGTCTCTTTTGCTTTGGCCTGCTTGGCATTTGATGGACTAAATTAGCAAGGCTTCATGTACCTGAGTCGGTTTGAATGTCACAGATTTATGATGCAATCCAGTGAGTAATTTAACCGTCAGCTCAGCTGGGCTTGGAGCACAGCAATCAGCATATTTAGCAGTAATCAAACAAAGAATTAGATATAATCAAAATCACATTTTCCATCATGTTTGGCAATTAAAAGAAATTGATTTCTATTAACACTGCAACTCAGAGCATCCATTGGTAATGACAGAGTAAAACATCAAATATTGCCACGGAAATCAGAGGAAAAATGGCTGTATTTTTATTTTCTGCTTCTAGGGGTCTGATATTAAATCCACCGGCACAAGTTAAGCTAAATAAGAACACAATAGGGTTCTTTATTGCTGAATCTTCAAAGGAACTCAGAAGGTAATTTTTTTTTTTTATTACTTTATGGGGGGAAGCACTAAAGCAAATACAACTTAATGGCAGGCAGACTGAGTCAGTCCTGTGTCTCCATAGTGTTAATCATTCTTGATTTGCTTTCCTTGTCCAGAGCCTTATTTTACTGTTCCGCCTGTCACGTTGATGTGAATTCTCCTGAGCTAATTGGAAAATGTGCCTGCAAAATCAAGAACCCTCGCCAACCCAGCACAGGTAACTGCAATTTATTTCTGGCTGTCCTTAGCCCAGCTCCCTAAGGGGACTGGCCACGGTAAAAGAAGAGGATTCTATCTCTTCAAAGACAACCCATTTGAACTTGGCCAAAAAGTGGCAGACATGTCTCCACTGGGCATATCAGACCTGATAATCAGGCTTTTAAAGCTGGAAGACACCTTAGGGTTATCTACTTCAACCACTTTACAAGCGAGGCAAATGAGTTCCAGAAAAGATTAAGTAGGGTTATTCATTTGAGTTTGTGCAAAATTGCCAAACTCAATCCCAAGCAATCTTACTTTCAGCTCATTGCCTTTACGATGCCATACTGGTTTTCCCAACCTCAGACTGAAAATTCATCCTGCATCTGACTGCTTGCTTGATCATGAAGATGTCACTCACTCCTTAAGTACTCTCTTTCTTAATGGATTGATTGTAAAGAGTTTAAATTTTACTCATTCTGACACAGTGATGCAGCAATGTAGTTTTCTCAATTTTCTCTAATTGAACTCAATAGCTTACCAACAATCCTTTCTACTTAATAGCAATAAAAGAAAAATTAATCTTACACATTCATGATAATTTAGTCCTTTCTGGTTTAAAATTTCTTTTTTCTGGGTGCTTTCAGATTCTTTGGGTAAACTTCCAATATTTCAGTCGATTCAAAGTTTAAATTTCCTTTCTGGGCCCTTCTTATCTCTTAAGAAGATGTTATTTAAATGTAGGTTTAAACCTGCTTAACGTCATCATTTTTCTTGTAGTAGAGGGGCGCAATCTCCTTGCATGCACGTTTCCACTGACCCCTCCTGAGATGAGTCATTCCCTCTGGTCTATGAGTGTCAGCTTCTGTGACCTCTGCGTCAGCAACCCGTGACTCTGTTCTTCCTGGGTGAGAGTCACCTTCTGTTATCTGCTCCTGAAATCTGTTGTGCCTGCCATCACTCTAGTCATGAGGTCTGCAAAGCCCTCCTCCTCCCTACACCTAAGTCCTGTCATTCCATCTGTTATTTTTGGCCCCACTGCTGGTGGGGATTTCTAAATCTTCCCCCATGGACGTCAGGACATGGGAATCCAGGTGAGTGCCGTCTTCGGCCTTCTCCTTGCTTCAACCCTATCTCTTCTTCTGTAGTCATCCTGCATTGTCACTGGACGTGTCTCTAGGTGGACTTCACCACGAATCAAAATGAAAAGTGAGGCACCTCTCCTTTTCTCCCCTCACATCACAAAGCTATCAGATTTTTCTTATCTAACAACCCCTCGCAAACCTGAAGCACTAGATATTATAATAGTTTTATTGAGATATAATTCACATACCATAAAATTTACACACAGTGTACAATTCAATGGTTTTTGGTGTATTCAGAGTTGTACAACCATCATCACAATCAATTTTAGAATATTTTTGTCACCCAAAAAAGAAATCCCACATCTATTAGCAGTCACTCCCCATTCTGCATTACCCACATTCCTGGCAACCACTAATCTTTCTGTCTCTATGGATTTGCCTATTCTGGACATACCATAAAATTGGAATCATACAGTAAGTGGCTTTTTGTAACTGGATTCTTTCACATGGCATAATGTTTTCAAGGCTCATCCATATCATGGCATGTATCAGTCTTAAATACCTTTTTTTTATGGCTGAATAACATTCCACTGTGTAAAAAGACCTCATTTTGTTTATTCATTCGTCAGTTGATGGACATTTGGTTTGTTTCTACCTTTTGACTATTATGAATAATGCTGCTATGAACATCAGTGTAGAATTTTTGTGTGAAGCATGTGTTTTGAATTTTCTTGGCTATATACCTAGGAGTGGAATTGCTGGTTCATGTGGTAACTCCATGTTTAAGTTTTTGAGGAACTGCCAAAATGTTTTCCAAAGAAGTTGCACCATTTCACATTCTCTCCATCAATGTATGAGGCATACAATTTTTGACAACCTTGTCAGCTCTTGGAATGATCAATCACTTTGATTATAGCCGTCCTAGTGTGTGTGAAGTAGTATCTCACTATGGTTTTGATTTGGATTTCCCTGATGGATAATGATGTTAAACATTTTTTCATGAGCATCTTATTGCCCACTTGTTTATCTTCTTTGAAGAAATGTCTATTAAGATCATATGCCCATTTTTAAATTGGCTTATTGTTATCAAGTTATATGAGGTCTTTATATATTCTAGATACACTTCCTTAATCAGATATATGATGTGAAAGTATTTTATCCCATTTGGGTGATGTCTTTTTGTTTTCTTGATAAACTTTTTTTAATGTTAAAATTTCTAAAATTTACACACACTCTGTACCCATGAGAGGGGAGTTTTTACTTGATAGAAAAAGAATGTTTATAAATCTCAATATTCTTTGAAGGACAGCTTTTCAATTTTGATGAGGTCCAGTTGATCTATATTTTTTCTTTTGTCACTTGTGCTTTTGATGTGATATCTAAGAAGGCTTTGATCAACCCAAGGTCAGAAAGATTTAGTCCAATATTTTCTTCTTTGAAACTTATGGTTTTAGCTATTACATTTAGGTCTATGACCATTTTGAGTTGAATTTTGTGTATGGTATGAGGAAGGAGTCCATTCTTTTTTTTTTTTTTTTTTCCCAGTATGGATATTCATTTGTCTCAGCACCATTTGTTCAAAAGACTATTTTTTTTACCATTGGACTGTTCTTAACACCCTTGTCAAAAGTTAACAGACTATAAATGTAACGCTTTTTTTCTAGACAATCAATTCTATTCCATTGATCTGTATGTTTAGCCTTATTCCAGTACCTTACTGTCTTGCTTACTGTGCTTTTGTAGTTTTGAAATCAAGAAATCTGCATCCTCCAACTTTGTTCTTCTTTTTCAAGATTGTTTTGGCTATTCTGGATTTCTGCATGTCCATAAAAATTTTAGATCTGCTTGTCAATTTCTACAAAGAAGCCAGCTGGGATTTTGATTGGTACTACATTGAATCTATAGGTCAGTTTGGAAAATATTGCCATTTTAGCTTTATTAAATCTTTGAATTTATGAAAATGTGATATGTTTACATTTGTTTAGTTAAATCATCTTTAATTTCTTTTAACAACGTTTGTAGTTTTCAGGATATACATTATCCACTGCTTTAGTTAGATTGATTCCAAGAATTTTATTCTCTTTAATAGTATTGTCAATGAAATTTTCTTAATTTCATTTTAGATTGTTCATTCATTGTTGTTGTATAGAAGCACAGTTTATTTTTGTGTATTGATCTTGTATCCTACAAACCTGCTGAGCTAATTTATTAGTTCAATAGTTTTTTAGTATATTGCTTAGTATTTTCTGTATGCAAAGTCTTATTCTATTCAAATAGAGATAGCTGGACTTTTTTTTTTTTTTAATCTGATTGTCTTTTATTTTATTTTCTTGCCTGCTTGCTCTGACTAGAGCCTCCAGCACAATGTTGAATAGACACGGTGACAGCTTACATCGTCTTGTTCCTGATCTTTAGGGAAAAGCATTCTCTCTTTCATCATTATGATGTTAACTGTGGTTTTCATAGATGCCCCTTTTCTGGTTGAGGAAGTTCTAATCTATTCCCAGATTGTTGAGTGTTTTTATCATAAAGGGGTTTTGATTTTTGCCCAGTGCTTTTTTTTTTTTTTTTTTTTGCATCTATTGAAATGATATTAATAATTTCATTTTTGTCCATTAGTCTGTTGATATAGAATAATTCAATAATTACTTTTTGGATGTTAAATCAGCTTTGTGTTCCTGAGATAAATTCCTCTTGGTCATAGTGTAACATTCTTTTTATATGTTGCTGGATTTGGTTTGCTAACATTTTATTGAGGAATTTTGCAACTATATCCAAAAGAGATGTTGGTCTGTAATTTCCTTTTCTTGTCATGTCTTTAATTTTGCCATCAGGGTAAATAAAATAATTTGAGAAGTGTTCCCTCTTCTACATTTTTAAAGAGATTCTGATAGTATTTCTTTATATATTTAATAGAATTTTACATGTGAAGCCATCTGAACCCAGCTTTCCATTGTGGGAAGTTTTTTGATTAGGAGCTGAATCTCTTTATTTGATAAAGGTCTATTCATATATTCTACTTCTTCCTAAGATAATTTTAGTAGATTTTGTCTTTCTAGGAATTATTCTATTTAATCTATGTTACCTAATTTGTTGAAATATAGCTGTTTTATAGTATTCTCTTATAATACTTTCTATTTTTGTCAGGTTGGTGATAATGCCCTTATTTAGTTCCAGATTTTAGAATTATGAATATTCTCAGTTTATTGTGTCCAGTCTTGCTAAAAGTTTGTCAATTTTGTTCATCTTTTAAAAGAGCCAACTTTCAGTTTAGTTGATGTTTCTATACTATTTTCCGACTCTTTAATTGGTTTATTTCCTCTAATTTTGTAAAATTATTTCCTTCTTTCTTAAGGTGGAAGGTTAGCTTATTGATTTCAGATCATGCTTATTGAAAAAAAAATAGGTATTTTACAGCTATTAATTTTCTTCTAAGCACTGCTTTAGGTGCATCCCATAAACTTTGGCATGTTGTGTTATTTTCATTCATCTCAAAACAGCTTCTATTTTCCCTTGTGATCTTGTGATCTTTTAATTTTATTCATTTGTTTTTTAGGAGTGTGTTGTTTAATTTCCATATATTTGTGAATTTCTCTAGTGTGGCAGTTTGAAATTACTTTATGACTCCCCAAAAGAGAAAGATTATGTTTGTAAACTAATCTCTTCCTCTGGGTGTGGTTCTCTTTAATTGCATTAAATTCAGCTGAGGGGCCTTTGATTAGATTACTTGATAAGATCATTTTAAGGCTCAAATTGAGCCTTCATACCCTTGCTGGGTCTGATATAAATGGACACACAGAGAGAGACAGACAGACAGATACAGGGAAAGGGAGCTGCCATGTTTGATCCCATCATGTAAAAGAGAGGACTAGAGGATTGTTTAAGCACAAAGCCCCAAGAGACTGGGCCCACGGAGCAGGTCAAGAGGAGACGAGTCCTCCTATTTGCCTGATAGCTTACAGCTGAACTCAGGAAGAAAGTGGAACAGCTGAGGCTGATATAGAAGGCCGGAAAGAGACAAACCATATGCCTGGTTGCCCTTAGCTGAGCTTAAACCTCAGCAGAGATTGGTGGCCATCTTGCTTCAATACATGGCAGCTGACTTTGATGAGACGGTATCTCTGTTGGTGCCTCAGTTTGGACTTTTGACAGCCTTGGAACTGTAAGCTTTTACCCCAAATAAATCACCTTTATGAAAGCTAACCCATTTCTGGTACTTTACATTGGCAGCCCTTTGACAAACTAAAACACCTAATTTCCTTATTTTTTTAATTTCTAATTTCATTACATTGTGGTTAGAGAACATACTTTTAAATCCTTTTAAATGTAATAAGACTTGTTTTATAGCCTAACATGTGGTCTATCCTTGAGAATATTCCTTATGTGCTTGAGAAGAATAAATATTCTGCTTTTGTTGGGTGGAGTCTTCTATAGATGTGTTTTAGGTCTAGTTGGTTTGTAGTGTTATTAAAGTCTTCTATTTGTTTGCTGATCTTCAGTCTATTTGTTCTATTCATTGTTGAAAGTTAAGTATTAAAATCTCCAATTATTTGTCTATTTCTTCAATTCTATCGGTTTTGTTTCATGTATTCTGGGTTTCTTTTGCTAGGTTCATATGTACTTATAATTGTAATCTTCTTGGTGGATTGACCATTTTATCATCATACATTCTCTAACTCTGGTAACAATTTTTGTCTTAAAGACATTTTGTTTGATATTAATAGAATCACTCAAGCTCTCTTTTTGTTACCATAGCATGGTATGTCTTTTCTTCTTTTCTTTCTTTTTCACTTTTTTCCTCCCTTATTGTCTTGTGGTAAAATATATTTTCTAGTGTATCACTTTTATTTCCTTGTCATTTTTTTTTTTTTTTTTTTTTTTTTTTGAGATACTGGTGCCAGGGTTAACCCAGGACTGCACATGTGGGAAGCCAGCGCTCAACCACTGAGCCACATCGGCTCCCCTGAGTTGGTTTTTCCATTTGTTTTGCGTGTTGTTTGTTTGTTTTTTGTTTGTAAAGAGGGATTGGGAACTGAACCCAGGACCTCCCATTTGGGAAGCACTATTGTGGCTTGAGCCACATATACTCCCCATGCCATTTCTTTTAATGTATATTTTGAATTATATTCTTAGTGGTTGCCCTGGGGTTTGCCATTAACATCATAATACATAACATGCTAGTTTGGATTAATACCAAGTTAATTTCAATATTATATAGCAACTTTGCTCCTATATGTAGTTCCAATCTCCTCCTCTTTATGCTGTTATTATTCCAAATTATGCCCTTACAAATATATGTCCATCATGTAATTTTTAATAGCTGCTTTTATACACTTGTCTTTAAAATCAGATGGCTGAAAAAAAAGGAGTTAAAAATACATTTATACTGTCTTTTATATTTACCTATCCAGTTGCCTTTACCAGTGCTCTTTATTTGTTTTTGTGGATTTGAGTTATACCATGTCCTTTCATTTTAGCTAAAAGATTCCTGTTAGAATTATTATAAGCCTGGACTGCAAGCAACAAACTCTCAATTTTTGTTTATCTCAAAATTTGTTTAATAAATGTCTTAATTTATTCTTCATCTTGGAAGGACAATTTTGCTGGATGTAGAATTATTGGTTGAGATTTTTTTTTCATTTAGCACTTTGAATATGTCATCTTATTGCCTCTAGCTTCTGTGGTTTCTAATGAGAAATCAGTAGCTAATCTTTTTGAGGATCCTTTGAATGTATCATTTCTCTCTTGCTGCTATCGAGATTCTCTCTTTGTCTTTAGGTTTCAACAGTTTGACATGGTATGTATGTGTGTGGATCTCTCTGAACTCCACAAGGAGTCCACTCAAGCTTATTGGATATGTATGCAAAGATTTTTGATCAAATATTTGAGTTTTTAGCCATTATTTCTTCAACTACTCTTTTGACCCTTTTCTCCATCCCCTCACTTTCTGGGACTCTGATGCATATGTTGGTGCACTTGATAGTGTCCCACAGGTCTCTGAAGTTTGGTTTATATTTATTCATTCTTTTTATTTCTATTCCTGAGAGTAGATAATCTCTATTGCCCTAGCTTCAAGTTTCTGATTCTTTCATCTTCTCAATCTTATGTTGAGCTCCTCTACTGAAGTTTACATTTTAGGTTTGTACTTTTCAGCTACACTATTTCTATTTCATACCTTTTTATAATTTCTATCTTCTTATTGATATTCTCTCAACGGTGAGATATCATTCTCATATTCCTTTTAGTTCTTTAGATATGGTTTCTTTTAGAACATATTTAAAATAGCTTATTTAAAATATTTGACAAGTAAGTTCAATACCAGGGCTTCCTCAGTGACAGTGTCTACTGATTGCTCTTTTTCCTGCATATGATTCATACCTTCTTGTGTTGTAACTTTTTTTAAAGTAGACATTTAAAAATATATAGTGTGGCAATTATGGAAATCAGATTTCCCTAAACTCTAGACTGTTTTGTTGCTGCTGCTTTTTTGTGGTAGTTGTTTGTTTAGTGAATTTTCTGAACTAAGTCTGCAAAGTCTGCATCTTTGTTATGTGTAGCTACTGAAGTGTCTACTCTGTTACCTTAGTGGTCAGCTAATGATTGAAAAAAGATTTCTTTAAACATCTGGAACCAAATAAGTCTCCCAGTATGTGCCAAGAGGCTCTGCTTGTATGAGGACATGCCTTCAATATTCAGCTAGGTAATTGACAACTCTGCCTTGGCTTCCACTTCCTGCTTGCACAGAACCTCAAGCTCAGTCAGAGAGGAGAGCTTAGGGCCTTTTCAGATCTTTCCTGAACATGTGCACAGCGGCACACAGCCTGGGCTGTTGTAGTTTTCTAGGGTCTCAGGAGCACACTGGGCCTTCTCAAAGCCCCTATGGATATCCCACTCCTCAGCTTTGCCTTTTAAGCTTTTATTTAATCTATTGCTTGTTCTAACTCTTTTCCATTGCTTCAGGTAGCTCTGATGTTAAAACATTTGAAAAAGCCCCCTGGGGAGGTCTTTTAGCACTGGGAAAGTTGAATGAGGTCAAATAAAAATGTCATTCAAGTAGGGACTTCCAGGAAACCACCAGAAATGTCAAATAATAAGTCTTCTTTGAAAATTAAGCTTTGACAAAGTTCCAGCTCTGTTCTGCTTCCTCTGATATAGGGAATGTGGGCAGTTATTTTTCAAGGCTGAGCTGGGGAGTAGGAGACAGGGCTTGGGTCAGTTAAAACACCACAAGCTCACGGTCCTTGCCAACATAAGCCATTTTTCTTGACTAAGTGTTTCTGGGTTGCTGCAAGCCTATGGTTACTTTCCAAAATTCTGAAAATTTTTATTCTGATCCTTTTTGCCAGTTCTTTCTTTACTTTGATGTACTGGAGAACTATCAGAATGTCCTTACCCAGCCATTTCTAGTTGAGGTTTTCACTTTTATTTTTGAAAGATCGTCTTGCTGGATATAGAACTCTTGATTTCAGCAATTTGAATGTTGTCCCACTGCCTTATGGCCTCTATTGTTTCTGATGCAAAGTCAGCTGTTAATATTATTTAGCTTTCCTTGCGACTTGTCAGTTTCCTCTTGCTGCCCTCAAGATTTTTTTCTTGTCTTTGGCTTTCAGCATTGTTACTATGATGGGTCTCTGTATGGACCTCTTTGTGTTTATTCTACCCGGAGTTCATTGCAATCTTTGGATGTGCAGTGCAGTAGGCAACAGTCCCCAAATATATCAAGGTCTTAATCCAAGGAGGCTGTGACTGTTACCTTATATGGTAAAAGGTATTTTTGCAGAACTGAATAAATTAAGGATTTTGATATGGAGAGATTATCCTAGATCAGGGATTCTTAATAAGGGGTCTGTGAGCTTGAATTTAAATAAAAAACAAACAAACATTATTCTTGTGGGGATGTGTTGGTGTGGGTATGATATATTCAGTAAATAATACACAGTATAGTGTGGACTTAGTAAGGGGCCCATGTTTTTCACTTGAATGGCAAAGGGGTCCGTGGAACAAGAAAGGTTAAGAACCCTTCTCCTAGATTATCTTCATGGGCTTTAAATATAATAAGTGTCCTTATGGGGGCAGAGGTAGATTTGACTACGGACAGAAGAGAGAAGGCCATGTGATAGAAACTGAGGAAAGCAGAGTCAGAGAAAGCAAATTCTGTTACTCGATTTGAAGATGGAGTAGGAGGCCTCAAGAACCAGAAAAGGCAAGGAACTTATTCTCCCCTAGAACCTGTTGAGGGAGATGACTCTGTCAACACACTGATTTCAGCCCAGTGAAACCTATTTCAGACTTCTGACTTCCAGAACTATAAGAAAATACATGTTTGTTGTTTTAAGCCACCAAATATAGAGTGATTTGTCATAGAAAAAATAATAAATATATAAATTTTTTTCATCTGATTTGGGAGGTTTTCAGCTATTATTTCTTGGAATTATTTTTCTGCTCCTTTATCTTTCTCACCTCCTATTGGTATATCCATTATATGTATGTAGACACACATAATTGTACCCCACATTTTTCTGAGAATTTGTTCACTTTCCTTAATTCTTTTTTTCTCTCTGTTCTTCAAATTGCACAATACTAGCTATCTTCAAGTTCACTGATTTTTTTCTTCTACCAGTTCAAATCCACTATTGAACTCTGCATTGGTTTACTATTGCCGCTGTAAAAAAAAAAAAACATTTGAAATTATCATCACATCTGCTCTGACTCTGACTCTGACTCTGACTTTTATACCTGCCTCTTCCATATGTACAGGACCTTTGTGGTTACATTTGGACCATCCAGATAAACCAGAATAATCTCATTATTTTAAGGTTTAGTGATCAGCACCTTTAATTCTATTTAAATCTCCCTAGTCATAAAACATAACATATTCACAGGTTCTGGGGATTAGGACATGGACCATATTTGGTGGGGTAGGGAAGGGGGAGGGACACATTTATGCCTACTGCAAGTCTCTCTAGTGATCTTTTTCATTTAAGTTAGACCTTGCATTTAGTTATATTTAAAATAATTTCTATCAGTTTACTTATATTCTCTCTTTGAAGAGATATTTTCATTATACTTTACTTTTTAAATTATGGTTTCCTTTAGTTCTTTGAACATATATATAATCCTGTCTTGAAGTCTGTCTGCTAAATCTGATATATGGACCTTCTCACAGGCAGTTTCTATTGCCTGCTTTCTTTTTTCTAATGTATGAGTCATGGTTTCCTGTTTCTTTTTGTGTCTCATAATTTTTTGTTGAAACTTGGACATTTTAAATAATGCTTTGTAGCAACTCTAGATGACAGAGCTTATTGTTGCTACTGCTTATTTGTTTATTTGGTTAGCTGTACTATTTTAGTGAAGTCTGTTTCCCTCACAATGTGAATATCTGATATCTGATGCCACTCATTAGAGGGTGCATCCTTGGGCATGAACAGAGTCACTCTGGGATGACAGTGGTTTCAGCAGGGCTCTCTTTAACTGTTTCCCTTATCTCTCCATTAAGGTGTCTGCCTCTGTTGCCATCACACCCAACTCTTAGGTTCCACATTACCTGCTGTTTTACTTTTTATACTATCTGAGACATATATTGCTCCACAGTCTAAACCAGTTAAATTTGGACACCTTTGTAGAAGCCATTTTTGAGGCCAGCCTTTGAGATTTGTTCTGAACTCAAGAGAACACTTCTTAGCTGTCTCATCACCTGTTTCTCTCCGATAGACTAGTGGCTTATGGTTTACCTCGTTGGTCTTATGGAACTACCAGCCTCCTCTTAATTGCCTACCGTGAATATTTCCATTGTCTTCAAGAGCATCCTTGGGCTTAAACTTCTTCACACTCTGATCCAAGTAAAGCCCATTGCCTGGGGAAAAAAAACTTTAGATCTCTTTTCTTAGTCTACTCTTTCTCCCTAGGCAAAATATCTGAGCCACTGCTTCATAGCTGGGGGAAAGGACAAAAGTTCACTTCTCTTGGAGTGACACTCCTGCTTTATGAGCAAGACACTGGGAGGCCTCTGGTGTTCTGACTTGCCTCTCCCTATGTAGAACCCCCTACATGTGAGCTGTGGTGAGGGCAAATTGCACTCCAGTGTTCTCAGCCTACTGTGCCTGGGCAGATTCCCTTCCCTACAAATTAGGGTCATGTGGAGGAAGGGAGTGTCTGAGCTCTTAAATGCACTCACTTGAAATTTATCTTCTGTGATGGAAGGGAGGGGGATGATAAATGCTAGGGGAGGGGGAGGGAGAGAGGGAGTCCTGTATTCTTGGCCCACATTCATCCAGAATGGAGCTTCCAAAACACTTGGGATTAGAGGGGGAAACTGGTCATGGCTCAAATCCCACAGATTTGCTGTTAATGGAGATTTAGTGTATTTTCTTAAATAAATGTGTCTTTATTTTCTGTATGCCTTTAAAACAATTTCCAGAGAATTTGTGTTTACATATATATCATTTTCATCAATTATGGTTGCTTTTCTGAGGAGCAGGTCCATGGAACTTATGCTGCCATTCTGTAACCTTAATTATAGTCTCTGTCTAAATGCTATCCTTTTCTCTAAATATTTCAATTTCCCCTCAAAAGGCCAAAACCCTTTCTGAATGTGATAAGAAACTGCTCCTATATAATTTCTTGAAATCCCTATTGGCTCTAGGCTTTTGCCATTGAATAATATTGAAAAATATTGTTTCTTGAAAGGGCTTCAGGATCCCATTTTAGGGTTCACAAGCTAAACATTGACTTTTTTTTTTGCAATACATAACAATAAGAATCTTTGAAGTGGTGGATGAGGATGACTAAATAGAAGAAAAGTCCTATTAAAGGAGGAGTGAACAAGAAAGAAAAAATAATATATTAAAAGGTATAATTTCACCTCAAATACTATTATACTAGCCTATATGCAAATTTAGCATGGTTTCATGCAGAAAAACATATCCCTGTAATCACAGTGTGCAAATCAAACTTTTTTCAAACAAATTATACATACACACTTGCATACTCTGCTGTCAGTGATTTTGCAAGACAAAAATTCTTTAAATTCTTTAAAAATATGATAATCATCATTTTTAAGCTAGCTTTTACTATAAATGAATATGTTAAAGCAGGAAGTTGCTCTAGTGTAAAAATAGAATGATTTTTATATGAAGATATAATCTTTCCTTCTATATTCAAAGATATGAGAAATTTTACCCACTTCCAGGATGTGTATTTTACAGTATCTAGGGAACAAATTAGTGGCACCTTCAATTTGCAATCTACATTTTTAGCTTCAATGTAGTTATCAGACTCCTCGGAATCCTTCATTCCTTCTCCTATTAGAATCATTCATTCTTTCTGCCCCTGACTTATCCTCAATCAACTTGCTACTAACCCTATTCCACTCTGTCCAGGAGAATTCTGTTAATCTTGCCCACTTTAAGTGAGTCAACTGGTCTTGCCTTCTATTTAACACGTGATGGCAGCAGAGTACCATGAAATGCTCACTTGGCCATTAGCTTGAGAGTGGATTTATTTGGGAACTTGAATCTGCCCAAATGTGTACTTGAGCTCTAGCCAAATTAGGTTGATGAGGACATCATTCTAGAAAGGGACTGCTTGGCTCTATAATTTAAAAAGCCATGATAAGATCTGGAAATTCCCCCAAAGACTCAGATATGGCTAAATAGAAAACTCACAGAATCACACACATTTTCAGGTAGAATTTTTCATGGTTTCATGTATCTCCAGTTCGCTCCCTTCAAATAACTCTCTCTTTATTAAACTCATCCGACCTACTTGGTCTCTCTCTAACTTCCTCCCAGTAATATGTGATGAGAATTTGGAAGACTTACATTCTGATCACAGCCATGGCATTGATTAGCTGTGGTTTCAGGAAGACATGTTACCTTTTGTGGTCTCAGTTTCGTCATCTCCAAAAAGGGAGCCCTGACCATCTCTATGACCCTTTTCAACTGTAATGTTCTATGATTTCTAATCATAAACACCTTCCTTTGATAACTTCCCTTTTTCTAATCTAGAACCACAGATTAGAATAATCTAACATTTTACAATAAATCTAACTAAAATAACCGAACATTTTAGAGAGGTAGCATGATATAGTGGTTAAGGACATGGATACTGTCCTTAACCACTATACTGGATACTGGATCAGTCACTTTTTAGTTGTGCAACTTCAGGCAATTTATTTAAGCTGTTACTGTGCTTCAGATTCTGTAAAATGTTGATAATAATATCACCTGCCTCATTGGGTTGCTAAAAGGATTAAATGAAAAAATTAATACATAAAGAGTATACAAATTGTGTATATTAATATAAAAGCACATAGTAAGTGCTATATGTATGCTAACAATCATATTATACATGGGCACATAACTAAAAAAAAAATCTCATGATTACTTGTTCTATCAATGTCATACAGATAAATAGGAATAGGTAGAGAAATTCTAGAAGATTATACTTATTTTAACCTACTCCCTGATGTCTTTTGGTTTCAGAGCATGAAGACCAGTAAGGTCAGCCCTTCAGAGTAGGAGAAGTAATTTTCCTTCTGCTTTGTGTAATTAGACAAGTTATTGGATCGGAACTTTCCCAGACTCCACTATACAGTTCACTGCCTGCTATTGCCCCAGAATGGTTCCTTTCTTCTACTGAAAACTCTAAGGTCTAAGGTTTTAGAGTAGTCCTCAACCAGAGCAGGGAGGAGTACTTAAGAATCTTTGTGAGTGATGGGATGGAGAGTGTGCGCAACATGAAAAATGCCCTTAGGAAAGTTCTATCCATATCCCCTTCTCCCTACCTCCTGAGAACTGTTTCAGAATCCTCATGGAAATGTTTATATTCTGGGAAGGAGTCACACTTAAAGGAAAGGGGAATTATAAATAGGAAATTGGGAAAAGGGTGTGAAAGACGATGGGGACAGGAAGAAATGAAAAGAAATGGATTGAGTAGGTGTGTCCAAACTTGAATTGACCCGACTTCAAGATTTTCTTTAGGTTTGGCTCTGGGTCACTTTTTCCATAACCATCTGAGTTTGACCCCTTGAAAAAGGGAGTCAGCCCAGACAATGGTCCCTAGGGAGGAGAACTCCAAACTCAGATGGTTGAAATATAACTACACCACCAAATCTACCTGCTCATTGCCCCAGCACGGCTTACCTAAGCAGTGCTGAAGTCCAGAGTTTCTCCACCTGTACCAATGGCCATAGGTAGGAGAGAGAGAAGATGCTGCCGTATGACTCATGTTCTCCTCTAAAGTAGGGCTTAGTGACCACGTGTTCTCTGAATGCCAAAAAAAAAAAGAAAGAAAGAAAACAATTTGATAACAAGTCCACAAAGACTACACAAATGCCTTATACTCCAATATTCATGATAGTTGCTATTGTTCTTTTCCTCCTCCAGCTGACCATGGCTCTCCATTGTTTTTTCAGTTCTAGCAACATCTAAACCTCTACTCCAACCCTCCTTATTTCTCATCCCATTGGTTACAAAAGTTTCCCAGGTGGCTTCCTTGGCTCTAGTCTCTTTTCATGGCAATCCATGCCACTTTTCATGATTATAATAACTTTCGTGAAGTAAAATTCTGACCATGAATGAATATGTAAATACGTAAAATAATTAATAGATGGTTGAATGTCACCATCACTTTAAGGAATTGGCTTGATCTATTTCCCTGCAGCTTCATCAGCTCCAAAGAGCAGTGATTCTTATCCAGAATATCACTTTCAAGATGCATCACGATAATTGTTAAGACCTAAATTTTGCAAATTATTGCAACAAGTTAGCTATTTAGTAAATTGGAGCAGATTCAGGATTATACAAATAATATAGCCATTATTTTCACATATTTGAACCGTGATAAAAATTTCTTCAGTGAGACAGAATAAGGTGGAATGATTGCTATCTAGATGGAAATCAAATATGAGGCATGTCCTAGGAGCCTATCATGTATGCCCAGAAAGGAAAACGTTCAATGCTTATTGCCTTCAAGAAAATGACTTCTTAAAGGAGAGAGAAAGATGTTGACCATGTACAAAAGGGCTTTCATTTTTGCAGAATGTCACAAGGCTCAGATGCCACGTCTTTTCTGTTGTCTAATGCTTATCCAGAAATCTACTTCAGGGTACCCACAGAGAAGTCATAATATGTCAAGGCAAGACATTAACAGTCTAGCTAAAGTGTTGGGGGAAACTCCACTCTACTTTTCCTTGCCTACGGTCTGAAAAAATAAAATTAAGTACTGTCATTTACACATAGATAAAAATATAAAGAAGTAAAAATGATCAGACTGTCTTGGAATGAAATTAAGGTTTATGTCACCTTGAGAGAGGGGACTTTGTTTTCCTATTTTTATTTTATTCTCTGCTTCTGCCACCCACTCTACCACATAATATTCAAAGTAGCCTTGAAATTAGGGGAAAAAGTGGAGAGAAAAATTTTAGACTTCCTTTTTCAAGGTTATTAGAATTATAGAACCTAGAGCTGGAAGGGACTGTAAGAGGTCATCTGGACCAGTTCATCCTTGACCTTCAGTCTTTGGCAAAGACTAGTCAAAGATATCACTAAACCCCATACAGGCTGCTCTTCCCAATTCCTGCCTTTATACCTCCACATGCTTTCATAATAATGAAAGCTTCTAAAATTATAAAAACCATTATTGTGCTTTCAATTTTTTTTTTCTCAAAGAAGTTGTGGGTTTACAGAATAAATCATTCATAAAATCCAGGATTTCCATATACCACCCTACTATTAACACCTTGCATTGGTGTGACACGTTTGTTACTATTGATGGCAGCACATTTTTATAATTGAACTATTAATCCATGGTTTAACTCAGGGTTCACTGTTTGTGTTGTGCAGTTGCATGGATTTTTTTTTTTTTTTTATTTTATTCTAGTATCATATATACAACTTAAAATTTCCCCCTCTTAACTACATTCACATATATAATCCAGGGCTGTTAATTATGTTCACGATGTTGTGCTACCATCACCACCATCCATTACTGAAACTTTTCCATCATCCCAAATAGAAATTCTGTATATGTTAAGCCTTAATTCCCTTTTCTCTCCAACTGCTCTGTCACCTAATAACCTATATTCTGATTCTGACTATATGAGTTTGCTTATTCTAATTATTTTATATCAGTGAGATCATAAAGTATTTGTCCTTTCCTGTCTGGCTTATTTCACTCAACATGGTATCTTCCAGATTCATCCATGTTGTTGCATATATCAGAATTTCATTCATTTTTATTGCTGAGTAATCTTCCATTACGTGTATATACCACATTTTCTTGGGCTCTTGGATTGCTTCCATCTTTTGGCAATTCTGAATAATGCTGCTAGGAACATCAGTGTGCAAATATCTGTTCAAGACCCTGCTTTCAGTTCTTTTGAGTATCTGCCTAGAAGTGGGATTGTCTGGTCATATGGTAATTCCATAGCTAATTTTCTGAGGAACTGTCAAAGTGTCATCCACAGCAGCACGACCATTTTACATTTCCACCAGCAATGACTGAGGGTTCCTATTTCTCCACAGCCTTTCCAACATTTAGAATTTTCCATTTTTTAAATAGTAGCCATTCTAGTGGGTGTTAAATATTATCTCATTGTGGTTTTGATTTGCATTTTCCTGGTGGCTAATGACATTGAGCATCTTTTCATGTGCTTTTTGGTCATTTATATATCTTCTTTGAAGAAATGTCTAAGTCTTTTGCCCATTTTTTAATTGTTTATCTTTTTGTTGTTGAGTTGAAGGATTTCTTTATATATTTTGGACATTAAGCCCTTATCAGATATGTGGTGTTTTAGTTTCCTGGACAGCTTTAAGCAGATACCATGAAATGGATTTGCTTGAAAAGTGGGAATTTATTAGCTTCTAATTTGAGGCTAGAAAATGTCCAAATCAAGGCATCATCAAGGTGATGCTTTCTTTTTGAAGACTGGCTGCTGGCAACCCTTGGCTCCTCTGTCACATGGCAAGGCAAAATGGCGGCATCTGCTGGTCTTTCCCTTCTCTTCCAGATTTCATTGATTTCAGCTTCTTGTTTGCATGGCTTTCTCTGTCTGTATTCATTCCATTTATAAAGGACACCAATAAGAGGGTGTCCCATCCTCTTTTAAATGAGGTGGGTCACATCTTAACTGAAATGGTCTCATCAAAAGATGCTACTTGCAGAGGGTTTACACCCACAGGAATGGAGTAGTTTTCAGAACATATTTTTCTGGGGGTACATACAGCTTCAAACCACCACATGTGGTTGCCAAATATTTTTTCTCATTGTGTAGGTGGTTGTTTTACTTTCATGATAATATCCTTTGAAGCACAAAAGTTTTTAATTTTGATGAGGTTCCATTTATCTATTTTTTTCTTTTATTACTTATGCTTTGGATGTAAATTCTAAGAAACCATTGCCTAACACAAGGTCCTGAAGATGCTTCCCTACATTTTCTTTTAGAGGTTTGATAGTTATGGATTTATATTTAGTTCTTTGATCCATTTTGCATTAATTTCTGTATATGGTGTGAGAAAGGGGTCCACCTTCATTTTTGCAAATGGAGATCCTGGAAATTTTTCATTTCCGTTATTGTGGTCTCAACTCCTGTAGTTCTGTTTGGTTCCTTTTTAAAATTTCTTTCTCTTTATTGAGATTCTCATAATGTCCATTTATTATTTTCCTGATATCATTTTGTTATTTCTCTGTATTTTCCTTCATTTCCTTGAGCATATTGAAGATACTTTTTAAAAGTCTTTATCCAGTATGTCTACAGTCTGGTCTTTGTTATGTTTCTGGATTTTTATCCTCTTCCTTTAGATGGACCATCATTTCCTATTTCTTTGTTTGCCTTGTAATCTTTTGTTGCACACTGTACATTTTAACATTTAAAAATGTTAACTCTGGGATCTATTCCCTGAGGTGTTTGTTTCTTGAGCTTGTAAACCACCTGGTGATATGACAGAGGTTTTCCTGAGGGTCAGCCCTCCTCTCAGGAAGATCCACCCTGCTATTCTGGACCTGTATCCTTTCCTGGGCTTGTGCTTGCTGGTGGTTTAGGAGATTCCCTGTTGACAGGCATGTGAACGTCATCTCTACTTCCCAGCAGACAGACCTTCTCCCAATCTGGGTTGCTCCACTGCCAGACTTAAAACAGGCAAACTCTTGCCCCAGGTCATCTGTCTCAGTTGTTTCTTACACTGCTTTCCATGTGGGACGCTGCTTTTGCCTGGAGGGCAAATTCTGGTAAGGGGGCACAGTTGAGAGGAGTTTCCCAAGTCAGTCTTTCCCATCTGGAACAATGCCAGGGACCCACAATGGGAACCCTGGATGGCCCTAAACTGCCCTGGAAAGATGCTGAGGGAAAGCCCAAGAAAGGTGCCAGGAGCTTCTTCCACCACTCCCCAAAGCTTCACTTTCTTGACCTACCCAGCAAATGCAGCCCTTCACCTGCCCTTCACATTTCTGAAGAAGCATATTGTCTTTAACTCTCCTCCACTACCTTTGTCCAAGGTGTGTTGGAACAATGGCCACCCTCAGAGCTGGGGCCCGAGCAATCCAAAGACACTAATTAAAAGCCGTGGTCAGCGATTAGGCTGTGCCAACCCCAGATCTTGGGAAAATGCATTTCTATGTCCCTTTCTGGCACCAGCAAGCTACACCATGGGCTGAATCTTACTGCTGCCTAACATGAGAGTGGGGGATAGGCACCAGTAACTGTGGTGCCTAGAGAGCAATTTACTGGTATTTACCATAACTTATCAGCCTCTTTCTCCTGTTCTTCTCTGCTACTGTACAGTGTTCTGCTGGACTCTGGAGTTTCAAAACAGTTGATTCAGGCAGTTCCTGCTTGTTTAGTAATTGTTCTCATGAGGGACTCATTCCTGGAGCATCCTACTCTGCCATCTTCCCATAATCCTTCTGAGTACAGGTTTTATTAAGAATGACACAAAGGAAGGTTCAAAGCTTTAGCCAAAGTTTTGAATGGATTATACATAGCATTCACCTCACCCACTTACTCTCCCCTCCCCCCCTTTTTTTTAATGATTGGCAAATGTTTTTGGCTGGAGAGTTAGGTGACCTCTCAAAAGTTTCTTTGCTCCTAAGCCAGTTTGGGCATGCTGTCTTTTACATTCCATAATTCAGCTTCCATCATGTGTACTAACCTGGCTAGTCTTTAAAGATGGACAGATGGTAACACAACTAGTCCTCACTCAGATTTTTCTTCAGATGTTTCCTTCCTAAGTCATTCCCTCCAGGGCAAAAACTAACCATAAAATAAGAAACCATCAGTCAAATTGAAAATCCCTGACAAACCCCTGTGAAGGTTTCTGGGGATTACAGGTAGGCAGCAATCTTATTCCAAGCCTACCTCTTAGCACACCTGTGTGATGCAGTGACTGCTGACTTAAGCTGGCAAGTCATGTATCCAAAGGATGTTCCTTCTTGCCAGAAGTATGTTTTGACTCACTTGATGTTTCTTATGAATTAAAATGGTTCAGAAAAAATTACATCAAAAAGAGAAGGATACCAAGATGTTTGTGTGGCTTTCTGTCTGCCAATGTTCAAAATGATAGGATAGGTGGGTTTAAAGACTTGTGAGCTCCCCATTCAGACTATTCCAAGTACAGAGAAGATTTTTAAGTTGAGATAAGAAGAAAGGTCAAGTGTTTTTTCTCCACTTAGGTGGGCTGGGGAAAAGAATGGTAGTAATGGTTACCTTTTGACTTTTCCCATTTCCTTGGTAACTTCTGCTCAATCTCCCTACTTCTGGTCACCCAGCAAAATGGTTCAGGCAAGCAGATAACAGACACTCCTTGAAGGGTCAAACACAAGCATTTAACTTCCAGAACATCATTTAGATGGCTATTTGATATCACAATACCAAATGCCAAATCTTACTGATTGAAAATCACTTCTTAGCCCACTGTGTTGAGGATTCTTGGGTTGAATCTATGTTCAGGAGTAAGAATGGCAAGATTGAATACCAACATATGGGTGCAAAAAGAAGTAATGTCTCATGTGTCAGCTTCATGGTAGTTATTTTATCTATTACTTTCAAACATTCTTGTACCCATCCTCATATTCCCCCTTTGAAATTGTGGTATTAGCCCCATTTTGCAGGTGAGAAAATTATATGCTTTTGTGTTATTTTTAAATTTTGAAATTCACAAAGGTTTTAGGACATATGTATAAGATCAAGATTCTTCCAAAGTTAAAGTTAGGCATAAAGAAGCTTTGAAGGAAAAATAAAATAAAAGGGGGAGGTATCCAAGGCGAATCTATTACAGCCTGAGCAGGATCTGTAGAGGAGAGAAGGGACTTAACTGTCGATGCTTTCTTTGAGCCCCCAATTGGTTCTGGATCCTGCCTTTAGCAGAAAGTTTCCCCAGATGCAGCACCCTTGGGTGAGATAAGAGGAGTGATGTATTAGAAAGATGCAGCAGCAATTCAATAGGTTTTTATCTGAAGCATAACACAGGAATTGAAATCCTCACATATATTTTCTACATATTTTTTAATCCTGTTGAAGGAAATTAAAGACTGCCAAAATTCATCCTTTTAGAATGAACCTATAGGTAAGGATCCCAAACCTCTCCCTGCCTGCCCAAGGGCCTAGAATAGTTTTGGACAATGGGAATGGTCAAAAACCCCTTGTGAAGGAGATATGCCAACTCTTAAAAACTGCTGTGCTTTTACAGGGCAAACAGTAGTGGCAGTGAAAAGCACAAAGGAATTCAACACTAGTATAAGAGAAGAGGAATTTTTTGGAAGGACACATTCAAGCATGACTATGATCTCAAGTGTAGCCAACAGGTAAGAGCCCCCAGAAAACCTAATCCCACATGGTTTCCTGATAATCGCTGGGCAATAAAAACTTGACTCAAACCAGAATATCTACATTATCAGCTCCTGTATTGACCAATGTTATTGCTTCTCACCAAACTGAAGAAATCCCTACCCCCTATAGCATTAAGCTAAGCAAATGTATCCCCCCCCCCCCCCCAACTATTGCTCAAATAATCTATTCCTGTGATGATCAAAGGTGACTAAAAACCATTTATACTCAATTTTCCTTCCGATCACCTTTCAGGTATTCTGTAAATGTGGATTAGGGCCAAATTGCAACTATTCCTGAATGGTTTTTCTGTTATTAATCTATGCCTTATTTCCAACAAATTGATGATGAGATTACAATCATCAACAAATGCTTCCTCTCCCATTTTCTTTTCCCTAGACTCACTAGTACAATAAAACCTCTATTAACCAGAATGTTGGGTTGGAGAGAGAGAGTAATCTGCTTAACTGATTTTAGACAGAGGTTTGATCCAAAAGTTCTACTCACCCCAAACTTAGTTGAAAATTACTCTGTAATATATTGACAGTTTTCATATCTTATCATCTACGAGGAAGATTTTCTTGAATGATTAATGCTTGTGATTGTTTAAGGGTAAATATTCTATTACCAGCAGAATTTAGCCATTGCTCTCACATCACACAATCTAAGTTTAAACACTGGCTTTAATCTGTGTGACCTTGGGCAAGGTCAACTGCATAGGTGATTTACTTCTAGGTGTCTCAGTTTGGGTGTCTTAAATGAGAACAATAGTAGTCAATCATTCGTAAGGATTTTTGTGAGGATTGAGGATAAGTACAGGTATCTAAAGCACTTAGCTTGCTTGATTCCTGGCAGATAGTAAGTGCTCATTAAATATTACTTTCTATTACAATTATCAATTCTTACGTCCAGGAAGGTGTATGAAATTGGGCTGAATCCATAGTCAGGGCAGAGCCTTTCAAGGATGTTGATATTTGAAACAAATGCTTTACTTGATCTTGTTTTTGCTATAATTTACCTGTTACTTGTAAAGTGTGTAGAAGCATTCTGTTTAATTGAGGAGTCTATGGGTCTGCTTTAGTGAAGATTTGTTGCACCTTCCCCATGGAGGAGGGCAGCTGTCAAATGTCTGAGTCCCCAAAGTTTCCATCCCTTAATGCATGCACTTTCTAAGAGGGATATAAAGTCCTGGGGGGTTATTTCCTGCCCTTCCTAGTCTTCCATTCCTGGAATCCCAACCAAGTGCGAACTGTTTGGAGAAAAGGTGTTATGGAATTTTGCCTCACTCCTTCCCACAACACAATAACTACAGCCTAGCATTGGGAAATGCAGATATTTGTCTTTTCTTTTGAAATGATTGGTTTATAGGTATTTATTCCATATTTCCAAGTGCAGGTAGGAGCTATGCTTGATGCTTTTGTGGATATAGGGATCGTGTTTTAACTCCCACGCAATCTAGTTGGGTAAACAAGACCAATTCATGTAAAATAAATCCAAGACCCAATGAGGCAGCATTCCTTCATGGGCTACACTGATGATCCTGACATGAGTTCAGAGGAGGAGGCTGGAGTGACCGGGAAAGCTTCCCATGGGAGGTGGACGTTAAAGGGTTTGGAAAGGTAGAAGAGAGCAGGAAACTCAACTCCTGTGAAGGATGTGACATGGGCCAGGCATGGGGGGACCAGCTAACCTGACTAGAGGCGAGAATGCATAGTAGAGTGTCATGAGAAATAACATCTTAAATTTCAAAGCACACTTTTTCGGTAATTTGGTATTGTGCATGGCATGCATGTATGTATATATGTATGCACATTATGTTTATCTTAATGCAAAATTACAGTGACATGATTTCAATCTGAAAACTGTTTTGAGGCTATAAAGACAACATATGCGATAGCACATAAAGTACTCCAGCCATGTGTATGCTTTCATTTATTCTTTCCCATGTCTTCTCTGTGATAATAGAGGACTGGTAAGCCATGCGTAATCAAAAATCACAGAAAATCCTTAAGTATCATTCTAGCCATTTAAGGGACACTGACTTTTACCACTATTCTTTAGCACAACTATGAAAAACCAAAATAATTTAACTTATTGGTATTTCCCCTCTGGCTTTAATTCTTCCTTTATCTCTGATGAACAAAAAAATAGTCCAAAGCAGGAGATATGATCCTTCAGAAGGCCTGGTCCATCTGTGGACTGAGCCTGTCAGCCCAGAAACTGGTTGGGTTTCTCTGAATATGCTTTAAAAGCCCTGGAGCGGTCCAGAGATGATAATCCATCCAGATCATCTCTATAGATGACGCTTAATTCACTGGCACTTCTTCATTTGAAACAAACCAAAAGCAATGTTCCCATAAACTTTCAGAGCTGGAAAAAAAGGAAAAAAAAAAACTCATTAGGGACAACTGCTGAATCTCTTAGACAGTCGTGTACACTTGAATAGATAAGTGCCATTTGTGGGTGAATTTCTGTGATATTTCATCAATGGAGTTGGTTAGCTCAGTTGATTTAAGGACAGAGTTAATGGATCAATGACAGATCCTGCTCCCACTTAGTACTCTAGAGTAAGATTTTTTTACAGGGCAAAGATAACTCCAGCCAGCAAATTGGCACATATATATCCTAGCTAACAGTGAGTGGTAAAAGAGACTGGATGGCTTAACAGAGACAAGTAGGCATTATTGGAAAAAAGTGTGAAATGTGAGGTACTTGTTGTTTGTAGGTCATTTCTGGCATGTTCATAGTATTATGTTCACATACCAAAACCAGCATAATATAATTTATAGTTTTGCTGACAAAAGCCTTGATGCTTTTAAAGTACAATCTTCAGACCACCAGTGAGTTTTTCAATAAGTCCAAAAACCATTTTCTATTCTTAGTACTTGAAGCAATACAACACCGCTAACTCACACAAAAGTTATAGCCCAATCTTTCATTTATTTTGCATCTCTGGTGTCTCTTCCCATAGAATAAGCAATGCTATAAATAGCAGTTAGGTTCTCAGGTCAACCCACAAAAGTCTATTTAACAGATGGTAGTTAAATATATATTTGTTGACTGAATAAATAAATAAACACTAGCGTGTTCGCCTGCGTTCTGTGTCACTAAAACAAGGGGTCATGTAATAGAGGAAAGAGAATATGATTATTTCATCTTCCTTTTCAGGAGAATAAGAGTTAGCCCGATGCAAAATGTTATGATAAACAAAAGTGCATCTCATCCACTGCTGGAGAACCTTTGCCTGAGCTTCCAATTTAGCTCCTATAGCCACTGTACTTTGGGGACTAAGTTGGGAGAACTCTTCCTCTTTTTTCATGTTCCACAATTATTTACCATCCTTTGCCTCTTCCTTATCAAAACCTACTTCTTTAGTAAAATTGACTTTAATTAGAAATCAGAGAAGACAAGAATTAGATACAACTAATTCACACTGTGGTGTGACTGACTGATAACTCTATGATCATGCTAAATCATTCAATATTTTAGAAAGTAAATGTTTATAATCTCAAGTAGATATCCATAGATATTTAATCAGTGAAACAAAAAGAAGCAGAAATTTCCAATCAGTTTATGATAGACCAGGGCCAGGAGAGGAACTCATTTTTAATAGAATGATTTTTCATCTTTTGGACATATCAGCTCTTCCCTGGAAATTCTCCCTCTGGGTCTGCTTAATTCAACCCTTAAATACCATATACTGAGGTATAAATACTTTTCCACGTAACTTTCTTTCCCACTACGTCTTAGAGGTACTCATAAATGAGATTATATTTATAATCTCAACTTCATCTCTGCACCCTATATGCTGTTTTAGAGATACCAGGGACCACAAATATTATTTTTACTTTTCTTTTCCCATGTCCAACTCTGTCTTAGCTTTTTAAAGGCCAAGTGACCACAAATATCAGTTATGGGCAGCAGCCCCTAGAGCAGGCCTGAGCCCTATATCTCCATCCTTTTTAACTTTTAAGCTTTAGTATCCTCATCTATAAAATGGCGACAACAGTAAAGCCTAATAATTTAAATATGGTGGGGATTGAATAAGAGAAAACATACTAAGTCTTTGTGTTATGCCTAACACATAGTAAAAGTACATCAAGGGGAAATGGTTCTTGTCGTTATTATTCTTACTCACCCCATGTCCTCATCTTATATTTCCATGCCTTTCCAAACAGTTTATTTCACACTTGGAGGGGGGGTGTGGTTCAAGACCTTCCAAGATTTCATCCACTGTCCACCACCCACTGTCCATAGACCATCAGTGGCATATCAACAGGTTTGTAGTGAAGATCTATAATACAGTAACGCCCACTGGCACAGATGCTTTGCCATTTCCAAGTCTACTTATATATAGCTTGCCATTCTCCTTCCAGAACATTCTTTTCCATGGCAATTCCAGTTTCTCTCTGGGCTAATTCCCAGTGCCTTCCAGCACCACTGATCCCTTCAGTTTTTGAGTCCAGAAGGACTGCCAGCATATCCTCTGCCAGGCTAACTGCATGTCGGTATAAGAAGTGCACTAACCGAAAGAGCCTGGGGAAATCCACCCAAATGGGAGAAAGGGTTTGCCTCTCCTCTGGCACACCCAGGTTCCATGCCCCTCCACCACACACTGTTCTCTTAGGAAGGGAAGCTAGACCCTCTTCCTGTTTTACTCGCAGCTGCTTTAGCCCCAGCAGTGCCTGAACTCCTACTGGCTCAATTTGCCAACTTCCAGGGTTTCTCCAGAAGCAGATGATTGGATATGCACTATACATGGCTATTTTTTTCCCTTCCCATGTTATATCTGAGCTTTCTACAGAAACTGGTCTTATGATAACATCTGAGCAGGTATCTTTTTTTCCTTTCCTTTATATTAAGCTTTGAAAACTGCTTTTCTAGGCAGGCATGGGCTTTGGTTCTTTCATCCATATTTATTTATTGAGTATACTTTTATTGAAGCATTTCAAATTGTGCTGTAGAAATACACATTTATTAATACTGCATAGCCAGCATTTCATCTCCCAGTTCTACCTTTATTCAAGGGTCCAAATAGCACTTATGTTCTAGTCCTTTGTTTTCTTACCCAAGATTTGAGAACCTCTAAAGATGCTTTCCTCATTTCAATGGATGGCGTTGTTTGGATCCACAAGAATCACTTAGCAGTGGTGCATATCTGTCATGAAGTTTAATGAGTATCTTCACCAAATCTCCATACAAAGGCCAAAGAAAACAATAAGGCAAAATGTATCCCCATATAAGGATAGGAATAGAAACAAATAACACAGGCAGACATAGACATAGATATAGACGTAAAGAAATGTACAGTATATTTTTATTTTTTATATTTTCATCTTTTTATTAGAGCAGTTGTGTGCTAACAGAAAAATCATACAGAAAGTACAAAGTTACAATTGATGAAATAATATTAATATAACTATACTATTAACTGTTGTCCATAGTTTACATTAAAATTTATCCTTTGTGCTGTACAGTTCTATTTTTTATTCTGCTCACATATACACAACCTAAAATTTCCCATTTTTAACCACTTTCAAATATAAAATTGAGTGGTTTTAATTACATTCACAGCGTTGTGCTACCTTCAATATTATCCATTACCAAAACTTTTCCATCATTCCAGATGATGAGAAGTTTACTGGCCCCTGGTAATCTGTATCTAGTTTATGACACTATAGAAATATGTATTTTTAATCACAATGAGCTGGTGTTCCAAAATCAGATGAAAGATCTTGGGTTGGAAGGAATAGGGAAATAAGAATTTAGAAAGAATGAATGGGTGCTTTCTCTAGACCCTCTAAATATCTCTTTTTTTAAAAAAGCTCTTATTTATATCTATTGGCAAAAATGAGATTTCTGAGATACAATGTGCTACAACCCTAGCAAAGTACCATATCTATATGTTTAATCAAGTATTTATTGAGTGAATGACTTATTTAGATTAACAAACAATATTTTTATTTTTATTACCTAAAAATAGAGGACAAAATAGCCTCAGGCTTAATAAAAGCATCAGAGTTGGGCTGTAGAAATTTCAACATATCCCTCTCGTTATTCTTGCCTTCCTCACCCTCTCTCTTTGAGAAGCTTAACAGGTTATGGTAAAGGAGAGACAAAGGCATTTTTTAAACCACGTTGTGAATCTGTGGACAGGTCGTAAGAAAAATGAAGTCAAATTCTCCTAGGAATTGTGGATATGTAAATTTCCATTGATTTGTCTAGGTGGCAAGATAAGGAAGCAGCCCCCGTATCATGGGAATAAAAATAAACTGAGATGACAGATAATTTACTAAGTGTGCATATTTATTTGCATTAAGTAATTAGTATTTGCATGTTTTCATTCTTCATCTCATTTGTGATTTCCTCAAAGGCAAGGATGAGGAAAGGATAAGACCAACTTGATAAGACATGGTGAAGATTATGGAAAGCTAAGTCACTGTTTCTAAGTAAGATCTCTCTTCAAGTTTAGGAAAAAGACTTACATAGTTTCTGCAGGCTTTTAATTCTGTGCTCTCTGTCCCCCCACCCACAATCATCTTTCTTGGGGGCTCAGAGAACCCCAGCTACTTACTAGCCCCATCAACATCTACAGTTTGAACCTTAAAATATCAACTCTTCCATGAGTAGTTTGTCTTTCGGCAGGGATCAAGGACTTCAGCTGAGGAACAAAGCCCTAATAGTAGAATTTCAGGTGTCAACCAAAAAGGGGAAGTATGATTTTTTAGCAGTATCCAGAAAGAACCACCTGGGTACACCTAAGCCCAGGCCTCAAAGCCTATTGTCTGCTCTGCTATATTAGGGGAGGCCGCCCAGCCTTTTGGCTAAGTCGGGGTCTCCAGAAGAGAATTGTCTAGATTCAGCTCTCAGCCCTGTGACTTGGTGCTGGGTGACCTGATCACATCACTTATTGTTCCATGGCTCAGATTCCTCATCTGTAGAGTGAAGAGAGCCAATCAGAGGGCTGGTGAGCAGCTTACACGTAAATCTCTTAGTTCAGCATGTAGCAAAGAGGAAGCACTCAATGAATGTTAGCAATTAGTACTACACAGATGACAAGACTGTCCCCCAAAATAATTGTCCCCATGATCTGGAGTCATCACAAGGTAGCTTTCTGATAAAACTGTATTAGCCTTCTACATTTGTATTAACACCGATACTACGTGTAGGAAAGACAGAGGACTTGGAGATAAAACTCATTTCAAGTCAAATCTGAGGAGAGGCAACGCTGCAGCACTTTGCCACTCAAGTTTAGTAACGTGAGAGGTAGCCCCAGTTCCAGGCTCTCCAAGAAGAAACGTGGTCTTTGCCTGGTAGGAACTATAGCACAGAACTGGAAAGAAGTGTTTTTGTTTTTCCTTTTTTTTTTTTTTTTCTTAGCCCTTTCTCTAAGGACATGAGAATATTAGAATTTTGAGCCCAGGTGAGAACCATGCTTTTCTTCTAAAGACCATGCTGGCTTTGACAGTGAAAGTCAAAGTCAAATATAAGACCATAATTATCCTCCTTAACTTAGTATCAAGTTTTCCAAATACATTACTGGCTTTTATGAAATTATCTAAACTTTTCGTCTAAGCTGCCAAGGACAGGGTGATTTTGAGTCTTTAACAGAGCTCTACATAATTGGGAAAGTCTTTCTTACCAAGAGAGAGTTAAGCAAACATACCTTTACAAACGTCTCCCCTTCTCCAGAGCCCCATTTCCCTTTTGCTCTCTGTTCCCTTCCCTATCCCATTCTACAGCTGAGCGTAGAGGCAAACACAAGGCAGGCAAAACTTCAGAGCTGCTGGGTAGCTTTACAACTCAGCAGCTGTCTTCAGCACATGCCTGGCTATCAGGACAATAAAATCGCATTCATTGCTTCTACCCCACAACCAGTAAGGTCAGCTGTAAATATTGGAATTGCTTGGTAAACATGCTGGTAGATTGTGCTGACTTGTTAAAATAAGTGAAAATGTAATTAGATTTATAACACTTTTTTGTTTTCCCAAGCCTTAATTTACAACAACAACAAAAGAAAAAAAAATTCTCTTGCAACCTGCTGAAATATCATTATTAAAATGCACATGAAAAGTCAATTATGCCAGAGGGAGGTATTTAAGAGAAGTGAGTTTCCATACCGTAGGATGACACCATGGGGATTACATATTTCTTATTTATTTTTTTCCCTGAGATCTTTGCTGCTGCCAAATGAAAAGGAGCAGATACTTTATTTATATCACTCTGAAATATAGCTGCAGATAGTGCTAAAAAGTAAACTAAATAACCTGGCTCCCTAGAAACCTACTCTGTTCTCCGCAAAGCCTCAGGAAAAGCCCGGTAGTCACCATTTTTTTAAATTTACAAGCTCATCGCTCTTTAAGCAATAGTCATCTTCCTTAAAACATGTGGAAATCAAATCTTTTCTCTAACTGTGATTCTGTTGTATGCTCGATGGGAGTAGATTATTATCTGGAATTCTATGGGGATTCTCCACGTAAAGATAAGAAATAACCCCTTAGTTCATTTTCATTTTCAAATCTGGTGTTTCCTCTATTCCCTGGAGCACAGATGGAGCAAAGCTCTATCCTCAGACAAGATGGCACGGAGGGACATGCCATTCTCGGGGTGTCAGAGGCACAGGTGCCATCACTTGCACTCACTGGGCAGGTGACCAGAGAGTTGTGCCCACAGGGCTGGGCCTTCTCTTAGGCCATGGCCTCGGTGTCAGGCAAGGCCACCCCCTGTGCAGGGGCTGTGGCCCTCCTCCTGGTTCCCACCTGAACCCAGCCAGGCTGCTCTCTCTCTTTCTGGTTTCCTCATAATGAAATGTAGGTATTGTTCATCTCATCTGCATTTAAGGTGCCAGGCGGGAAAAGCTAGTTTAAAAAAATCATAAAGAAATTGATAAGTGTGAATGAAAGAAGCTGCCATTTTCAATCTCAAAATTCTCCTAAAGTGGTCACATTAGATAATGGAAGGCATTTTTAAAACATATATTTTTTTAGACTCTTGAGGTTATATCCTGCAAATAAATCAGTCTTTTTGGAAAGATTTTGGCTTTGCCAGATAAGAATCAGTAAAGCAATCTTATATACATATAAATATATGATATATCTCTTGTTCTTCTCAGTTATTGAAAGCAAGGCAAATGATCTTCCATCATAAAAATGATCACAGTTTTTATTTATCGAATAAAATCACTATGTTCAATACATTTATATTTGCGTTTTATTACAAGTGCACTTTAAAATTACTAGTTCTTAAAATAATTCATTAAAAGTTACCATTTAGCTAGGTTTCCTTCGACTGCATTATTTTGATTAATTTTAAAAACCAACCAAACATGCCTGGATTTCACGCCGTTTGGGAGTGAATCTGAATAGTCTAGTAAATGTGAATATTCTCAGACCTTTTAAACATCCTGGGTTTCATGAAGCATTTGCCTATGGTGTAGGTATTCCGCTGCCAGGACCATAGCTAATGTTTTCTTTCCGTCGATTTCTGTTTTATTCATTTGAGAAGCTCTTCTGTAGATCAGCATTAGAAACCAGTTTTAAAGGACTTAGGTATGACTCAGAGATGAAAGACAATTGAAAAGGATTTGGGAGGCCATGTCAAGTATCTGCTGGGCCTGTGAGCTCAGACTTCCAAGAACATTTCTCAGCACCTCTTTGCCCACAGCTTCCCACACCCAACCCAAATTAATTGGTTTCCATCTTGTATCTCTTAAGCTTACCCAGAAATAAGCTCTGAAGTAGGTTAAAAAAAAATCAATGAACCCAATAGCATAAGGCCTTTAGCTCTCTATGTGGATTCTTTTTTTTTTTTACAGCTATCCATAGGGATTTTGGTGAACATATTAAAGAAACCATCCTGGTGACTGATTTTCATCTGTTTTTCAAACTCAAAGGCCTATGTCAGGTGACTTCTCTAAATGTTTAGGGTTTTTTTGGGCTCGGGAAGAACACAGAAGAAATCTATATATAAATATATATTTACAGTCTTCATGAACTGATCAAGAGGGTCTTTCAAGGTCTACCTTCTCATCTAGAACCTTCTTCTTGTGGCGGGGGGAGGGTTTAAAGAAAAGTAGTTCCTAGTGAATCACTCTTTTACTCTCTCACCAGGCCTTCCCACTTCACCTCCAGATCTGTGGAGCTGCCCCAAATTCTTTTCCTTCTTTTCCCCCTCCTCTACACTTCTTCATTTTACTGCTTCAGCCACTGAATCTTCCGTAAGATTCAACCAAAAAACAAACAGGGGAGTAGAGAAGGAATAAAATAATATCTGAAAATTAGGGGAAGGGGTATGAAACCATGGATATAAAAATATCAGGGAACAAGAGACTTATTGGTACTGTATTTTAACCCTGATCTAATGCAACCCCTGGCTAACTTGATTTTGCCTTCAGAATCACTGAAATAGAAAGGGAGTGAGAAGGGAAGGGAAGACATGGAGAATGAGGAAAAGTAGCTGAATTGCAGTATACTTTTGCAATACCAAATTAGGGGGGAAAAAAAAACAAAAAAATTACAAAATTTCTGAAAGGATCTGATTTCTATCCTGCCTCTAGTTAACTATACTCAGGAACCACTTTAGGGTAGGCAGATATGAAAAGTCAAACAAAACAAATGCACAGCAGAAGCAAAACCCCGAACCCAGTCGTTTCATGAACTGCTAACCCCCGAGCTAAGCATCTAGGTAAGGGTTAAAAGAATCCAGTGAGGAAGCTGTGAGAAAGGTTTCTGTCCTGAATTCAATCAATCCTCATGTTTTCTCCATTTTTTTCACCTAAATATCTCTTGGATATTTCTACCCTTTCCACCTTCGATTCTAATCCCCCTCCAAGTCACCATCTTCTCTTTCTAGGACACTGCTGCAATAACCTGTGACTTGGACTCTCCCCACACCATTTGTCCCTTCTTGAGCAGTACATCAAAAATGAAAATTTGACAATATTGCTCCCATTCAATGGTTTTTCAAGTGCTCTTAGGAATGAGATCAAAACCTTCATCATATGGCCCCTGCCTCTCCCCAAGTCCTCCAAACTCAAACTACATTACACTGTTTCCCTCCCCCAAGTACACATCATGTGTTTTTTTCCCACCTTGGTCCTATGCATAAGCTTAGAATGTGCTTCCTTTCCCATATTTGCCTACTAAATTCTTACTACATTCCAAGGGTACCCCAAGACCCAAATCAAAATACCCTAGATTACCAAGATGCACAAGGCTTTTTATTTGATTAACATCCAAAAAGATACCAGTCTTCTCATTTTACGAGAAATGAACTCCTTTCAAACAAAACATGTCTGTCATAGGGTCTCTCATAAAGCTGATTTATCATCACAATATATGCATTATAATTTAATATCCAACTGGTTGCAAGTAATGGAAACTCATTTAAACTAAAGAAAATTTCTAATAAGGAATCGTGGAACAAGCCAACTGTATTCGTTTTCTAGGGCTGTGTAACAAAGTACCTCAAACTGGGTGGCTTAGAACAGCAAAGACTTTTTTCTCTCCCAGTTCTGGAGGCTGGAAGTCTGACCTCGAGGTATCTGCAGGAGCCTGCTCCCTCCGGAGGTTCTAGGAAGGATCCTTCCTTGCGTCTTTCTAGCTTCGGGGCCCTCAGGCATTCTTTGACTTGCAGCAGCACAACTCCAATCTGCCTCTGCCTTCACGTGGCCTTTCCCTTCTCTTCCTATACAGACACCAGTCACATCGGATTTAGGACCCATCCTTCCCTATCTAATTCTATCTGAAATGGCCCTATTTTCAAATAAGGCCAAATTAGGAGGAAATGGGGGTTAGGACTTTTTGGGGAACACAATGCAACTCAAAACACATGCTAAAAGAAAAGTGTCATTGCTCTTCAGGAAAGATTAGAACCAAGCGGTGGGAATGTGCCTGCCCTGAGGCAGCCAGTCCCTCAGCTGTGCTGTGCCATTGGGCAGTGTGAGCTGAGGTCTTGGCTCCATCCTCTGGACATCTGGACAAAGCTTTCTTTACTACTCTGTGCTGTGGAAGACGGCTGCTCCTGTCCTAAAGCCACACCCCAGCTCCACTGTCATGACCTCGGTGACTAGCTTCCCGGCATCCCAGGTCCTCCTTATAGGAAGAAAGCATCTGATCGGCTCAGCTTGAATAAGGTTTCCCTGACTTGTCCAATCACGTCCAGGGAAGTGGAACAAATCTGGCCGCCGAATGAGACAGTTCTCAGAGGAGCAAAGAGACATTCAGATGATTCACTCCAAATACTAACAAGAGCTATAACCATAAAAAATAAATACTTTCAAACAATATTATGCCAGTTAAGGTGTGGTATATACCACAGGGTATACATTGGTGTAGCGAACATTTGGGGTACCCATTAAACACAAAATCCAACCTCAAAAACCTCTGTCTGATGTGGAAGAAAAACTGAGCCATCAACTGATTGTGGAACTGGCGGAATAAATAAATGCACTGTGTGTTTCCATCTAATATTTGGTGAGTGCCTTTGATAGGCATTGTGCTTTCACAGATTCATTCATTAGAAAATTGTATTGAGGGAGGGGTCAGGGATTGTGCTAGGGGTCAGAAAATTAATGAAATTAATAAGGAAGGCTTCCTGCAGGAGGCAGATCCCCGGCTGCATTTGAAATGCCAAATGCTTCAACAGCTGGCATACCACGAGCTGCACAAATCGCAGCTCATATTAAAAAGCAAAGCAAGCCGGATTGAAGGAAAAGGCAAGTTGACTTTCCCTCAAATGAAGTTTACCTAGTAGTGGGTAAGTTATCGGGACTTCACTCAGCATGCCGGCCGGTTTTTCAGGTCTTCACGGGAAGCCTGCCTCAAGTCTGCACTTGGTTTATGGCTCAGATATTTGTTACCTTTTAATAAGGCCTGAATACTTGGGTGTTATTCGCTGCAGCCGCCAATCAAGAACCTGTGCAAAGGCAAGACAAACACAGCAATAAATGCAAACCTCTCCAGTGCTCAGCTACTCTGGCAGGATGCACAGCGGGCTTTATGGATGTGTGAGAGTGAATATACAGAAGCTCGGGAAAAGGTCACTGGTATTTTTGGAGCAATAAATCAAGTATGGAAAGATTTGCATTTTGGCTGTATAACACACAGGACTGGATTAGAGGGAGAGAATACTTTGAAGTAATATTTCTCTGCTGACTTGTTTTATTAGCTTCCTTTAAACATGTTACATTATTGCTTATAGAATTTCATTTACTCGGATTGGCAGCTTGATAAATACGTCTATTGGCGATGATTTGGATTGCTCTGGGCATTAATATTATTAAAACCTGTCACAAGGAAATGTCTGAGAGATGACTTACTGTAAAGATTACAGCATGAAATAAATCATCCAGTGGTATTTGTTACCATTTATGGCCTCTTGGAGCTGAGTCAATCCCTTTTTATGTTGCATTATTTTTCAAGTTTTTATAGCCTTACATTATATATTGCTGTCAGAAATGAACAGATGGGGTGTTGAACATGAGCTTTCTGAATAATTCCCACCCTCCAGTTATTTGTATGAAGGACAAGTGCAAAAGCTGTGCGTTCTCGAGCAGAAAGGAGAGAGAAAGAGGTGCGGAAACTGCTGTTGAGGAAGGGATCCCTTTGTCGGGTTGCTTAGGCCAATTCCACCAGCTGGTTGGAATCCCTGACTGGCAATCGCCCTTGTTTGGGTTTCAAGAAGCAAGAGATGGGGTGGCTGTACTTGGCTCCAGCGAAAAACACGTGTGCTTTTCAACTGCGTTTTCCCTGAGTGCCTCTTGCAGAGACCGCTCTACATTTGGAAGTGAATGTGTCTTGTAACTCTCTTCCCCAAATGCTGAGAAACTTGGAAAGAAAAGGAAAAAAAGGTAGGAGAGAGACCCACAAAAGGATTTACTATTCCTTGAGTGAATAACTAATGCCGAAGCCTTCTGTGGGAGAGCACAAGGGATCCTGTACAATCTGTGTAGGGTCCTTGGAGTTTTGATGTAAAGAGAAGAAAAGGAGCCCCATGGAGGTTTTCAGCCCCTCGTGAAAGAGGCAGCCACAGATGACTGCAAGGCCTTATGCACATCACAGTGCAGTGTGCCCTTGGAAGCCACTAGCTCTCCTCTGCGGAGGCCAGGGAGCAGCCTGACTGATGCCTGCACCCCGCACCCCTCTGCAGAGTCCTGAGTCTTTGCTTCCATTCGAGGGGGAGAGAAAACTGACCCACTGAAAAGCCAACCAACTTTGTAAGAGAAGGGAGGAAGGAAGGATGAATGTTCCTTGTTTACATTCCCTACCCACCACTACATCCATTTTGAGTAGTTCTATAAAATACCAGCATATTGTTGAGGGACAGCTAAAAGGCCAGATCACAAAGTCTGGGTGTCTGGAACCCCAATTCACTGCTTATCGGCTTGGGACTTTGAGCATGTGCCAATTTCTCATCATCGTAAAATGTGCGGAATAGTTTTCCCGCTTACCTCATAGTTTTTCTGTGGAAAGTCGAATCAAATAATACAGACTCACACACTTTAAAATTTAATGGCCCCTACATCTGTCAAAGGTGGACATTCGAATCACCACACTGCAACCAGCCCCTTGTTCTTCGTCTATAAAGCTGTGCATTTTCATGAGTTTATCCCTCTCTATTACCCGTTGCCTCAACCCAGATCCCTTAATATCAAGTTGTCCCTCTGCCATCTCTTAAAATACCTTCCTCCTAGGGCTGATCTGTACACCATACAGAGCTTCAGCATGCTGCCCCGAACCAAACCTCCTCTCTTATCCTGTGCCTCTGGCTCCCTTATCTGTCTCCTCCTCTTTGGCATCATCTTCCCAAGAACCTTCCACACAAGTTTGTGTTTGGTTATTTGCTGCATTGGAGTGAGGGTGTCTTCTGGATAAACCCATATAAATATAGACATTCACCAGTCACACATAATACAGGCAGGGCTGAGGAGAGCTGTTTTATTCCAGTCAAAGTTCACAGCTTTGCTGTCTTTCATTTGAGGTCTCACTCTTTGGTAGCACAGAAAGCTTATTGCCTTTCACCCAAAAGGGTGAATTTCAAAAAGAGAACCACTTAATTGAGGCAGTGGATTACTTATGCGAGGTTGGAATTTCTATATCCCATAAGAAATGCAAATCTGGTCTGTCTCTTCCTCTTTCCTCACCTCTTCTCTCTGTCTTATTCTTTCTCTTTCTCATTCATACTCTTGCTCTCACTCTCACTTTTGCTCTTTTTCTCCCATTCTCCCCAACACTAACATGAACATTTGCAGAAATTCCCCCTCCCCCAGAAAAGTGGCAATGATTAGCCCAGTGGCGAAAAGATATATAAACCTGTAACCCGTAGATGTTGCATCTATCTATAAGGATTGCATCCCTAGTTTTATTCTTCCTTGTTTCATTCTTTTTCTTTTAAATTGTGCTTATTTAATTTTACTTTCCTAGTGATATATTTGACTCTGTTCAAAGTTCTTAGTCTCTTTTGACTATGCATATCAATGTCCATGCTTCCATGTAGTGATTATCTTGTCTCAGGTGAGGCCATCTTGTCTCAGGTGAGGCCATGATTCACCAGCAAAGCAACCAGTGAATTGGTTTTCCTCTATCTTACAAACTACATCTGGACCTGCCTTCAGTATTTTCTCATCCAGTCCAAAGATGAGAAAACTTTGATGCTCACCGATTTTCCTATCAGTCCTTGGCCTACCACACATTAAAGAAGAGAAGCATGCCACTAAGCTCGAACCAGTTCTCTTACTAACTGGCAGCCACATGATTTCTCTAGGCTAAATTCCCTATCTGTAAAATTTGGGGAGGAGATGACACATGATTGCCTAAAACTCCTTTGAGCTGTAAGCTCATACTTGCTCCTGTTCCAACTGCCATAGCTTGAAAAAGCCTCATCATAACTAATTTTTCCCTAGGTGCTTTGTCTTTCCTGGAGAAAGACATCTCTTTCTCCCATTGTTTCCAAGATGGTCCCTCATGCAGAGTTTATAAATCCTCTTCCTCCTTGTTTTAGTTCCCATTAAAAAGGTACCATATATTCATTAAAACCATTAAACTACTCATTAAACGATCTTAACGGTTTGTGTGTGTACGTGTGTGTGCAGCATGTTGGGGGATGGGGTCAGGGAGAGATGCAAGTTTGACCCAGAGTGGCCTGATATAATAAAGTTTCATAGTAATGTCTAATTACTGCTACCCACCTCTTTATTAATTCCACAATTCCAGCACATAAAATAACTTAATCATTTTCAGAATTTACATGACTAATGGAATGAGTTCTGATAGACTAAGGATAAGTTTCATAATTAGGTTTTGCCAGGAACTTGTGCAAACCAGTCTATTTATAATTTGGTCAGCTACTGATTTTTAATGAGGGCACTGAGAGTGACTGAAGCCTCTGGCAGCATTCCCTTCATATTTTAATTACCCACAGTAATTCTGACAATTACACTCATGTCATAAATCACATCATAATGACCCATAAAGAAAGTGTATTTAATTACTGAAAGAGGAGTTCTCAGGTTAAATAGGTAGATGGGATGTGACGAGACGTGAACCAATCTGAAAACCAAGCTGCCTGACTCTGGCATGGAAGACTCAGCCTTTGAAACTTGTAGTATAGAGAGGAAGGAAAGTCATTGCCAAATTTCCAGCTTCAGCCTTGACATGTAAAGACATTGGAGGTCATCACTCCAGTCCATACAATAAGAAACAACTGAAGAAACTAAAAATCAAAGATTTTTCTTGGTCCATTGGAGAACTGAGGTTGCAGGGCAAACTATCCACCCAATCTTTGAGAGAGAGATTGAGAGAGAGAGAGAGAAATCCAGAGAGTAACAGCTGAAATCCTCTTAACCTGGGTGGAGTTTTCCGAGCCACAAACTGGTAGGAACACTAAAATAGTAACGAATTGATAAATTGCTGGAGGCTGAGTACAGACTAGCTAGAAACTCCTGGAGGCTACAGGCTTAGAGTGGGCACTCCCATTTTGGGGGATTTTACCTCCAGGAATCCCATCAAGTTCTCCAATGAAGGGATGCAGAAAATCCCTTCAGTGGCTCTGAAAGGGTAGAAGAAGAGTAACCATCTTGAAATATAGGCTGATTGTTATAACAAAGATCTACTCTCCAGGTGAAAAGGCTTTACCAGAACCTTATCCCACCTGGGGAGAGGGCATTTCTCCCACTAGCCTTCCCGTCTCACCTGAGTGGGGGGAAAGATGCTATGCTTTATTCTGCTCAGCTGCTCGAATGCCATATACCAGAAATGGGTTGGCTCTTACAATGGGGATTTACTAGGTTGCAAGATTATAGTTCTGAGGTCATGAAAATGTCCAAATCAAGGCATCATCAGGCAATGCTTTCTCTTTGAAGACCAGGTGCTGGAGATCCTGGACTCCTCATCACATGGCATAGCACATAGTGGTGTTTGCTGGTCTCTCCTTTCTCTTTCAGGTTTTGTTGCTTCAGCTTCTGGCTTCCTTTGGCTTTTCTCAGCTACTGTGGCTTTCTTCTGTCCACTCTCTGTATTCATCCCATTTATGAAGACTCCAGTAAGAGGATTAAGACCCACCCCGGGTCATAAAGTAACCTAATTAAAGGTCCTACCGAAAATAGGTTTATACCCATATGAATGGATTAGCTCTAAGACATGATTTTCTGGGGTCCATAAAAGCCTCAAGCCACCACAGCTAAGATCTACTTGTAAAGGACACAGACCTAAGCCACTGGTCCACTAAAACACTGAAATGTAATTATAAGATTATAGAATGCTTCCTCTTTCCAGCACCTTCCTACCACACACTCAGGGCTCCAGTATAATAATAGTTCATTACACTTGAAAGAGCAGACTATTAAGAATATATTCTTAGGAAAACCTAAAGATATGCAGGGAGACAAAATCAAGGACACTAGAGGGAATTTGAAGCCTGTACAAACTATAGCTACAGCAAGCACTAAACAATTTGCAACTCCTAGCCAGATTAACATAAAACCTTACACTAAAGGCCTATTTCCCTATCTCGATATTATCCAATATTTTAACAAAAAATTACAAGGCATGCAAAAAAGCAAAAAACAAAACAAAACAAAAACAAAAGCCCACAGTGAAGAGAGAAAGCAAACATTAGCACCAGACTAAGATGTGACACCAAGTTTGGAATAAAAACAACTGGGAATTTAAAATAATTATGATTAATAGGTTAAGGTTCTAATGGAAAAAGTGGACATTATCCAAAATCACATAGGTAATATAAGTAGGGAGTGGGAAACTCTAAAAACAATCAAAAGGTAATCTAAGCACCTCTTAAAATATATGTATATATATATATATAAATAACATTTTTGTAAGTAAATACACATATATGCATATATATTTATATATCATTTTGCAAATGTTTGTATGAATTGTGAGATTTTGATTTTTAACCATAATAAAAAAAATAAAAAATAAAAAAAAAAGCAAATGCTAGAAATAAAAAACATAGTAAAAGAAATGAAGTAGACTGGAAAGAGTTAAGCAAGAATAAGTAGGATTGAAACTATGTCATTAAAATTTTTCCAAACTTATATGAAAGAGAAAAAGTAGGGTAAGAAGAACAAAATATCCAAGTAATATGGGACTATTTCAAAAGATGTGACATATGCCTAATTAGAATACCCAAAAGAGAAGAAAGGGAGAACAAAACATGAAAATATTTCAAGTAATAATAGCAGAGACTCTAACAATGTTAATGAAAGACACCAAATCATAGATCCAGGAAGCTCAGAAAACACCAAGCAAATAAACACCCAAAAAATCTACACCTAGGTATAGAATATTCAAACTTCAAAAATGAAAGACCAAGAGAAAGCCTTGAAGGAAGCCAGAAAAAATAAATCCACCATACTGATAAAGGAACAAGAATAAGAATTACAGTGGTCTTCTCCTTAGAGACCATGTAAGTAAGAAGAGTGGAATAAAATATTCAAAGTGTCAGAAAAAATAAAACCGCCAACCTAGAATTCTGCATTCAGTGAAATTATCCTTCAAAAGTTAAGGAGAAATAAAAAAGTACTCAGACAAATAAAAATAGGGGGAATTCATCACCAACAAACTTGCTCTGCAAGAAATATTAAAATAAGTGCTTCAGGGAGAAGAAAAATGCTATAGATCAGAAATGTGGCTCTATACAATGAAAGCAAGAATATCATAGAAGGATTAAATGAAGGTAAAATAAAAATCTTTTATTTTTCTTATTTGATCTAAATTATAATTATTTTAATAACAATAACAATGTATTGGGTGATTATGGCATGTGGGTAACAAAAATGAATAGCAGCAATATCATAAGTGATTGGAGGGAGGAAATAGGAAAACCCTGTTAGAAGGTACCCTCACTACCCATGAAGCAGTTCAGTGTTATTTGAAGGTGGATTTAGATTAGTTGTAAATTTATATTGCCAACTCTAGGGAAACCACTGTAAAATTTTAAAAAGTATTACCATTTATGCTAAGAGAGAAGACAAAAGGGAATCATAAAATCCTTATTACAAACCAGAGAAGGCATAAATAAAGAGGGATAAAGAAACAAAGATCAACTGCAACAAATAGAAAACAGTTACAAAAATGGTAAATGTTAATACAACTATATCAATAATTACTTCATATGTGAATCATCTTAGTACACCAATTAAAAGACAGATATTGTTGAGTGGATATATTAAAAAACAAGAGCTAACTACATTTTGTGTACAAGAATCCCAGTTTAATTATAAAGTCTCAGATAGGTTCCAAGTAAAGGGATGGAGAAACATACATCATGCTAACACTAACCATAGAAAGCTGGAGTAGCTATATTAATTTAAGATGAAGCAGAGTTCAGAACATGGAAAATTATCAGGGAAAAGAAAGGGCATTATATACTGGTTAAGTGGTCAATTCTCCAAGAAGACATAACATTCTTTAACATATATGCACCTAACAACAGAGCATTAAAGTACATGAGGCACAGATGGATATAATTACAAAAAGAAATAAACACAGCCCATTAGTACAGTTGAAGACTTCAATATGCTTTTCCTGGAATTGACAGATCAAGTAGGCAGAAAATCAGTAAAGATATAGTTGATCTGAGCAGCACTATCAATTAACTTGATCTAATTGACATTTATGGACACTTCATCCAACGACAGGAGACTACACATTCTCTCAATCTTGCATAGAATATTCATCAAGATAGACTACATTCTGGTCCATAAAACACATATGAACAGATTTAAAAGAATTCAAATCCTAAAACGTATGTTTTAGGACCACAATGAACTTAAACAAGAATTTTAAATTGAAAGACAGCTAGAAAACCCCCAAATATTTGGAAATTAAACAATACATTTCTAAATAACACATGTATTTAAAAAGTCTCAAGATAAAGAAATATTTTTTACTAAAAACTTAAAATGCAACTTATCAAAGTTTGTAGAATGCATTGAAATCAGTGCTTACAGGGAAATTTATAGCATTAAATACATATTTTAGTAAAATAGGAAGATCTAAAATCTGTTCTCTAAGTTTCTACCATAGAAAACTAGGAAAAATAAAGCAATATAAATCTAAAGTAAGCAAAAGAAAAGAAATAATAAAAATTAGAACAGAAATCAATAAAATTGAAAAATGCAAACAGAAATCAACAAAACCCAAATCTCTTCTTTGAAAAGATCAATAAAATTTATATACTTCTGGTCAGGCTAACTGAAAGAGGGGTCATCATTATTTATCCCATGGATAGTAAAGGATATAAGAGAATTCTATGAACCACTCTATGCAAAGAAATTTGATAACTTTGATAAAATGGATGAATTCCTTGAAAGACAAAACTACCAAAAATTCACACAAGGAGAAATAGATCCTCTGAATAAGCCTATATTAAAGAAATTGAACCAGTAATTAATAAAATTCCCAAAGAGATAGCACCTGGCCCAGATGGTTTTATCAAATATTTAAGTAAGAAATGATACCAATTCTCCACAATTTGTCCACAAAAGAGAAGCAGAAGGGACACTTCCTAACTCCTTCTCCAAGGCCAGCAATAATCTAATAAAGCTATTATAAGAAAGTAAATCTATAGACCAATATCTCTCATGAACCTAGGTTCAAAAATCCTCAACAAAATAGCAAATTGAATCCAACCATGTATTTAAAAAATCATACAACCCAACCAAGTAGGATTTACTCCAGGTATGTATGATTGATTCAACACAAAAATATCAATGCAATCTACTATATTAAAAAGCTAAAGAAGGAAAATCATATGATCATATCAATCGATGCTGAAAAAGCATTTGACAAAATCCAGCATCCATTCATGATAAAAACTCTCAGCAAACTGGGAAGAGAGAAAAATTTCCTCAACTTGATAAACATCTACCAAAAAGACCTACAGGTCATATCATAATTAATGGTCAGAAATTGGATGCTTTCCCCCTAAGATCAGAATTAAGGTAAGGATGTCCTACGTCAATACTCCTATTCAACATCATACTGAAAGTCCTAATGAATGCAATAAGACAAGAAAAGGAAAAGTTATACAGCTTGGAAAAGAAATAAAATTGTATTTGTTCACAGATGACATTATTGTCTATGTAGAAATCCCAAAGAATTGACAAAACTCCTTTAAGAAGTCGTTATAGCAAGGTTACAGGGAACACGGTTAATATACAAAAGTTATTGCTTATACATCAGCAATTAACAATTATAATTTGAAATTTATAAAATTATTTACAATACCATCAAAAAAAGAAAGTCTTAGGTATAATTCTTATAAAATATGTATGGCATCTATATACATAAAACTACAAAACTCTGATGAAAGAAATCAAATATCTAAATAAATGGTGAGATATTCCACGTTAATGAATTGGAAAACTCAATATTAAGATGTCAAATTATCTTCACTCCCAATCAAACACCAACCAGATATTTTGTTGATATCGACAAGCCAATAATAGCTTTACATGGAAAGACAGAAGACCTAGAATACTCACTATAATACAGAAGATGAAAAATAAAGTTGGAGGTCTCAAACCCCTTTATTTCAAGACTTAATATAAAACTACAGTAATCAAGACATTCTGTTATTGGTGATTAATCAGTGGAACATAATGCAAAGCTCAGAAATAAATTTGCAAAAATATAGTCAACTGGTGTTTGAATTGCAAAGGCAATTCAATGGAGAAAAGATAATCTTTACAACAAATGGTGATGGCACCACTGATAGCTATATATTAAAAAAAAAAAAAAACCTTAACGTAGATGTTCCACATTTCACAAAATTAACACAAAATTTACTATAGATCTAAATGTGAAATACAAAACTATAAAATTTCTAGAATAAAATATAGGATAAAGTCTAGTGACCTTGTGTTTGGTGCTGAGTTTTTAGGTAAAACACTAAAAGCATGACCCATAAAAGAAAAAAAAAACTATATAATTGACAACTTGGAATTTATTAAAATTTAAAACTTTGGCGCAAAATACCTTGTTAAGAGACTGAAAAGACAAGTCACAGACTGGGAGCAAATATTTGCAAAACACATATCTGATAATGGAATTTTATTTGAAATATACAAAGTCTTGAAACTCAACAATAAGAAAATAAACAACCTAACTAAAAAATGGACGAGGAAAGTGAAAAGACACCTCACCAAAGATGATATAGAGATAGCAAATAAGCACATGAAAAGATGCTCAACATCATTTGTCATTAGGGAATTGAACATTAAAACAATGAGATACCATTACACACCTATTTGCCAAAACAACAACAACAAAAACAACAAAAAAACCTGACAATACCAATTGCTGGCAAGGATGCAGAGCAAAAGGAGCTATCATTCATTGATGGCTGGAATACAAAATGATACAGCCACTTTGTAAGACAGTTTGACAATTTCTTAAAAGCTAAACACAGTCTTAAAATGCAATCCAGGGGAACAGATATAGCTCAGGTGGTTGAGTGCCTGCTTCCCATGTACGAGGTCCTAAGTTCCATCCCTGGTACCTCCTAAAAACAAATCAAAACAAACAAACAAACAAAAAACAACTCTCACTGGGGAGCAGATGTAGCTCTGTGGTTGAGCACCTGCTTCCCATATATGAGGTCCTGGGTTCAATCCCTGGTACCTCCTAAAAAAAAAAAAAAAAATGCAATCCAGCAATTGTCCTCCTAGGTATTTACCCAAATAATTTGAAAACATATGTCCACACAGAAACCTACATGGGAACATTTATAGCAGCTTACTCATAATCACCAAGCACTGGAAGTGATCAAGATATACTTCAGAAGGTGAATAGGTAAAAAATTGCGGTATGCAAATACACTGAAATTTTACTCAGCCATAAAAGAAAAAGCTATCAAGTCACAAAAACAGATGGATGTGGTATGATTATATATATGACATATGTACATAAAAATCAATCAATCAATCATCACCTCCTATCACGAACATTTTTTATTTTCTGGGTTCTAGGGTCTATAGATAATGTCTTCATTTGTACTCATGTACATCCAACGAAATTTCTAGTGTGGATTTAACTACCTTAAATTTCACCTCTCATTTCCAGGTTATTTTGGGAAGTGAGACTCAGCACACTGTAATCACATATACTTACAAGAGACATGAATTTCCCTATAATCACAGAAGAAAAAAACTATAAGAAAATTGAATTTTATTTCCAAGTTTGAATTTTTCAGTAGCAGGGTAGATGGACTGGGATGATTATCTCCTTTAAGTCAGTAACATGTAGTAACACATTTGGGCCAAGTTTAGGGATGCAAGTAACGGCTCACATCAGTTATTCCGTCTCTACCTGGGGAGTCAACAAATCCCACCAGCAATATATGAGTGTTTCAATAGCTCGGCATCCTTGCTGACACTTGTTTTTATCTGTTTTCTTGATTATAGCTCTTCTAGTGTGAAGTGGTATGTCATTGTGTTTTGATTTGCATGAGATTGTTAGCTATTTGTATATTTTCTTTGGAAAAATGTCTATTCAGATCTTTTACCCTTTTTATAATTTGTCTTTTTATTGAGATATATGATTTGCAAATATTTTCTCCCATTCCATGGGCTGTCTTTTCAGTTTGGTGGGGCCCTTTGAAACATAAAAGGTTTAATTTTGACAATGTTGAAGCTATCTAATTGTTCTTTTGTTGTCTGTGTGTTTTGTTTGTTGTTGTTTTTTTTGTTGTTGTTGTTATATATAAGAAACTATTGCCTAATCCAAAGTTTTGAAGATTTACACCTATGTTTTCTTCTAAGGGTATTGTAATTTTAGCTCTTACATTTAGGTCTTTGATCCATTTTGAGTGAGTTTCAGTATCAGGTGTTAGGGTAAGTGTCCAACTTCAAATATTTTGTGCATGGATATTCACTATTCCCAGCACTATTTGTTGAAAAGACTATTCTTTCTCCCACTGAACTGCCCTGGAACCCTTGTTGAAATCAAGTGACAAGAAATGTAAGGGATCATATCTGAAGTGTCAATTCTATTCCACTGATCTCTTCACTACATCTGTAAGTCCAGTACCACCCTGACTTGATTGCTGGAGCGTTCTAGTAAGTTCTGAAGTCAGAAAGTATGAATCCTCTAACTTTGTTCATCTTTATCAAGATTTTTTTTGGCTGTTCTTGAACTTCCATATCAATTTTAGGATCTGCTTGTCAATTTCTGCAAAAAAAATCTAGGATTTTGACTGATATTAAGTTGAAGCTTTAGATCAATTTGGAGAGCATTGCTAACTTAATAATATTCAGCCTTCCAATTCATGATTAAGGGATAGTTTTTCATTTATTTAGATCTTATTTAATTTCTTTAAACAATGTTTTGTAGTGTTCAGTGTATAAGTCTTACACTTCTTTTGTTAAATTTATTCCTAAGTATTTTAATCCTTTATGATGAGATTGTATGTGGAATTGTTTTTCTAATATCATTTTCAGATTGCCATTGCTAGTGTGTAGGAACACAGTTTATTTTTGTATATTGATCTTGTATCATGCAACTTTGCTGAACACATTTATGCATTCTAATAGAATTTTTCTGGATTCCTTGGGATTTTCCATATACAAGATCATATTGTATGTAATTTTACTTCTTTCTTTCCTGTAGGAATGACTTTTATTTCATTTTCTTGCCTAATTGCCCTGGGTAGAACCTCTAGTAAAACGCTGAATAGAATTTATGAGAATGGACATCTTTGAATTGTGCCTTATAATAGAGGCATTTTGTCTGTCTGTAACATCACCATTCCAGTTCTACTTTGACTACCCTTTGCATGGTATATTTTTCATCCTTTTACTTTCTACTTGTTTGTATCTTTGTATCTAAACTGTAGAAGGTTATACTTTTAAACATTCTTCCAATCTCTGTCTTTTGATTAGAATGTAATCCATATGAATTTAATATAATTAATTATAAGTATAGATTTAAGCCTGCCATTCAATATTTTGTTTTCTACATAGCTCATCTTTGTTTCTCTATCCCTCCCTGTTTTCTTTTGTTTTAAACAGATATTTTCTAGTGTACTATTTTAATTCCCTTGTCATTTCTTTTATTATTTGTAATTTATTTTCTTCTGTGTACATTACAACAAACATCTTAACTTATGACAATGTAGTTTGGATTATTACCAACTTATGTGCATTAGTATATAAAAACTTTGTTTCTATGTAGCTCCATTCCCTCCCCCTCCTTTGTGGTATTATTGTAATACAAATTGCATCTTTATACATTATAAATCAGTCAACATAGTTTTATAATTAGTACTTCATACACTTGTCTCTTAAATCAAATGAGAGAATAGGATTACAAACAAAGATACATATATACTGTATTTTATATTTACCTATGTAATTGCCTTCACAGATGCTCTTTATTTCTTCATGTGGATTCTAGTTGTTGTCTGGTGTCCTTTCACTTCAGCTGGATGGAGCCACTTTAGTATTTCTTTTAGTGCAAATCTGTGAGTGACACATTTGGGAATCCCAGAAAGACATGAAAGGGAGAAAGGGAAAGAAAGAATATTTGAATAAATCATGCCTAAAACTTTTCCAAATATAGTAAAAACCTTAATCTACACACCCAAGAAGCTCAACAAACTCCAAGTAGGATGATCTCAAGGGGATTTACAACTAAACACATCATAATCAAACTGTTGAATGCCAAATACTAGTAGAGAATCTTGGAATCATCAAGAGAGAAGAAACTTTTCATGTACAAGGGTGCCCCCTGTTTTTCTGGGACTCCCATTATCATCTATTGATATACTTGATCATTTCTGATTGTTCAACTCTTCTTGATTCTTTTTTCCTTCCTCTTACTCAGACTGGATCATTTCTATTGAACTACAGTCACATTTGCCAATATTTACTTCTGCCAGCTCAAATCTGCTGTTCAGACTTTGTGGTGAATTTTTAATTACAGTTGTAGTTTTCAACTCCAGAATTTTCATTTAGTTATTTGTAATAGTCTGTCTCTCTATTGATATTTTTCCTTGGTGAAATGTTCTCATCATTTGCTATTTTTTTTCAGATATGGTTTCCCTTAGTTCTTTGAGGATATTTATAGTATCTGCTCTAAAATCTTTGTCTGGTAAGCCCAATGTCTGGTCTTCCTCGGGGACAGTATTTACTGACAAACATTTCCCCTGTGTATGGATCAAACTTTCTTGTTTCCTTGCATGTCTCATAATTTCTTGTTGAAAAGGAGAAATGTTTAATTATATGGCGTGGCAATTCTGGAAATCAGCTCCCCTCCTTGTCCCAGTGTTTGCTGTTGTTATGACTTTTTTTGGTGGTAGTGGTCCTGCTGCTGGTTTTTTTTTAGTGACTTTGAACTTTTTTCTAAAGTCTGTATTCTTTGTCATGTGTTGCTAAGGAATCCTCTGCTTGTTTAGCTTTAGGGTAAGCTAATGAACGTTCAGATTTTCCTTAAATGTCTTGAACCCATAAGTCCTCTGCCTTTTTCATGGGTCTCTGTGTGTATGCAGTGAATTAATTTGAACTCTCCAGCAGTTTATGTCTCTACCTTATCCATCCCTTTCTCCTTGCATGGAATCTCCAGCTATGCCAGAGGTAAGAGATTAAGCACAGCTCAATTCTTTCTTTGATGTACAGAAAGCCCTGCTCATGCATGTGGGCTGTTTTGTTTTGTTTTGTTTTTGTTTTTGTTTTTTTTTAGATTCCTAGAAGGAATATGTCAAAGCTTTTCAAAGTCCCCTATGGATATATCATCTTTTCCTTTTGGGTTTCCAGTCAGTCTCTTGTTTGCCACCTCTGTTTATATCTGCCTCAGGTATCCGCAATGTTAAACAATTGCTGCTGGTCATTTTTTACAAACAATCCAAGGGAAAAGACTGCTGTTCACACTGAGCAAGCTATGAATTAGGTCAAATAAAGAAGAGCCCTGCAAGTAGGTGTTTAACAATTTACTGTGAGTAGGGCTTTTTAGATAGCTGAAAATCTGTTCTGTCTCCTCTAGTGTCTGCTAGGTAGCTCGTACTCACAGCTACTGTGATTGCAAGGCTGTTTAGTTTTGAAGGCTATGCAGCACTGGGGAAAGAGGGATGGGAATAGGGCAAGCTAAAATGCCACAAAGCTTATTAATCTTACAAATTTCTGCCATTTTTTCCTTGACTAAAAGCTCCTTGGGTTGTTGCAAACCTCTGGTTAAATTACAGAGCTCTGAAAAAGTTTAATTTCACAATTTTTGCCAATGTTCACATCACCTTTCTGGAAGAGTAGAATTCCAGAAGTCCTTACTCTACCATTCTGGAAGTGCTTCTCTCCATGCCTACTAAAGAGTCCCAGCAACTCCTTTTCAACTCTAATTTGCCACTATTAATTTGCAAATCAGAAAATCAGATGTTTAGCATTATATATGAAGTGTACAAAAATGTAGCATGAATACATGCCAAGAAGATTTTGTGAGATGTACTAGGACTGCTCAAATGTTGTTTTATAATGGTGTTAGGCTCTTGACTGTATGCTAGGTAAGAGATCATAAAACAATGGCACACAGGCCAAATCCAGCCCACTACCTGCTTTTGTATGGCTTGCAATGGCAAAGCATTGTGTTTATTTTGCCATAGCAGTATAGCTGTGCTAAAAGAATGCAATCTACATTAACATGGCCAGACTAAGCATTTGTCACAGTCAAGCAATAGTCATAAACATTAGAAAATTTAAAAAGAATATCTCACAACTACAGAATTTGCAGCCACACTGTGTTTCTGAGTGACTCATTTGCTAGCCATGCAAAGAAAGCTGTTTACTGATGGTGAGTTAATTAAATTGTGTTTGATTGCAGCAACCAAAGAAATGTGCCCAGAGGAAAACAAAATTGTTTAATACTGCTAGCCTTTTAATGAAAACAGTTGCATGAAGATTTGAGGACATTGGGAGCAATATCAATAGTCAATTTAAAAATTAAGTAAATGATCTTGAGTGGTCCCTATTGGCTCTTAATGAGTCGACATGTGACTGATGCTGATGAGTTATTACTTATTTGAGGAGTCAATGCTGGGTTTGAAGTGTCTGAATACTTAGTCTGTACCTAGTCTGCATAGAACAACTACAGATGAGACTATATTCAAAGAAGTTGAGAAAACACCAATTTAGTAGAATCTGTAGTGGAATCTTCTAAGATGTATTATAACGGATGGTGGTAAAAACATTGCCTATATGTGAAATTTACTTTACAGCAAAGTTATTACAATGAAAATTAGCATTGTGTGAACAGCCCATGATGTCCTGCTTCCCATGCTGTTAAAAAGTTAAAACAAGAAGTGAGATCTCTATTTCCATTCAAATTTGAGTAGTTATGAGGATATCTTTCTGAGCTCAAACTACAGTTCCAGCAGCATTTATTTGGACCTTGATGTAAGTGCAAAGGAAATTTCTGTATTTCAAAATCCATTTAACTGTGCAGTTGAGGAACTTCCACCTAATCTTGAATTAGAAGTGATTAATCAGCAATTGAATGACATGCTAAATGGCAAATATCAAGAGAAGAATCTATTAGAGTTCTGTATATGCCTTCTAAATGATAAATAAGCTCAAATTAGAATCATAGGCTCTGGAGTACAGTCAGTACTTGGCAACATCTACCTGTATGAAAAGATATTTTCAGAGATGAAGTATGTTAAATCTCATTACAGGTCAGCATTAACATATGAACATTTGTAATTGATTTTGATGATAAAGAATGCCTCGAATGCCAAGTAAGCAAAGAGTTATACCTTTAAAAAAGAGTCCCTTTATTCTCATTAGTAATCCTGTATTACAAAACATGCATTATAGTATATACATATATTTGAGAGTCATCAATAAAAAATTATGAAAATGTATTTTCTTCTTTTGTTATTTAAGTACCTACATAATATCCTCAATCTTGCCTCTTGCCTCACAAGTCTTAAATATCTGGAAATATTGAGCCCTTAAAGAAAAGATTGTTACCCCATTCTAGAGTGTTAAGTTGACCAGGTGTCTGGAAATAATAGGTATAGATTGACTTCAAGATAACTTGACAAAGGCAATGATCGTGTCCCAAACTATTCTTAAAAGTTTCAGTTTCCCGAGAGCTAGTTGGAGAGCTAGTTATAGCAGGAGTGGATGAAGAGTGCCCACATAAACAGCAATTGACTATAATTACATACCTTCAATTTTCCACTGAAACCCAAAAAATAATACAGAAGGTAAAGGAATCAAAGAGTAGAATAGGATTATCATTCAGAAACCTGAAATTTGACACGGTTACTGTTAGACTGTTGCCCTAGAATCCTAAATAAAAGGAGTCAGTTCCTCTAAGAAAGTCAAATGGAAGAGATTGGGAGATTTCACAACACATGCAAGTTCTTTAAGCTTTCACAGAATAAAGAGAGCTCTGAGACAACTAGGAAGCTATTTCCATGGAGATTTTGATACGGAAGAGACAGGGATGATAGGAAAGCACTTTACTTGCAAAATAGTCAAGAAATTGATCACCAGAAAGGCTAATATTATTTGTATTTATATTAAGATGGTCTATTCAGGTGTCAATTTATTCCAATCTATAATAGATATAACTTCTTGGCTCAAAACCTTGACAATGCACCATTTTGTATCTTCCGTTTGGTTCACAAGAACAGTGAGGAAGAAAACGCCTGCACTTCTGTTCCACCTACTGGATGACTAATGGTAAACCACTGGATGGCTTTGTCCCTGATGTGAGGCATAGCAAGAAAGATCCAAGTTAAAACCCATTCATTGGTATGCATGGTTCCTTGCTACAGAAGACTTTGGGGCTACACAGCAGAAGGAATTTTATTACCAAAAGTTGTATTTGTTTTTGACGGTGATTTTTTTAATTATAGGAAAGTTCCCAGAGAGTTTGTAGCATAGTATTTCTCTGTGTCTCTCATTATATCTCACGGAAATGTCTATTACTAAGTAAACAACATTGGAAAGGAAGTAAAGGACCTGCTTAATTTCTCCTTGAAGATTAAGTAGTAGGAAAAAGGGGTGGGCACCAGGTGGTTTCTTGGTGCTATAGGCTGCAGCCTCAAGGAAACCAGATATAAATGCCTCCTATATGACCACGTAGGAGGAAAGGTGAGGACTTGATGATCCACAGAAACAATTTCAAACTAGAGGTGAACAGAGCAAGGGGAATATTCTACATCTTTGCCCTCTTTGTTCTCATTCATTTTAATTAAAAGAGCTAAGACATAGGAAACTTCCAAGTAAAAGTGCTCATGATCATCCTGTCCTATTAAGGCGCCTCACCCTATGACACCTCTTCCACTAAAAACCCTGACTCTTATCTTCCATCCCTAATAAAAGCCCAACTTTAACCATTCTTCTTGCTAAAAAATACTAACCAAATCCTTTTCCCTCCCACGAGAGACCCCTAATTCTAACTTTTCACTTTTAATCAAGGCACATTGCTATTTGAAAAGAGCCATCACGTAGCACAGAGAGCAGAAGGAGAGCAGGGGCTCCATGCCATGAGTGATCCCAAGTGGCCTCCATCTCCATTATCTCCACTGCTTCTTGACAGGTTGCTGGTGCTAAGTAAAATAACACTCAAAATGCCTTTCTTCAACAGGCTTCCTTCCCGTGATGGCTTCCAGATGTGAGGGAATTCTCAAAGTCTGTGGCCCTCAACACATCATTAGGTTTTTCAAATGTTCACCAAGATCCAAACTCACCAGAACACTAATAATTGGCTCCATCTAGAAAGACTAAGGAATAGGGATAAGACTTGACAAATAGCTTTCTATTTCTAGAAAAAAGTGCAATTGCATCCATGCACCCTGGAATTATTTTAATTTCCTCTGCACCATTTGTACCTTCTAATTTGAAATGCCCCCACACACACACCCATAACATTTTGATGGATGCTATATTTTTCCAATGCTAATTTCTTCGAAGGAGATCTTATTGGTAGTAATTGCCCTAGCCAAGCTTCTCACCTCACTGCATAAGGAAAGCATTTATGTTACATTCATCTCCGACCCAGGCGCAATCCCATAAAATTTTTGGAAATACCTCAATACAATGAAAAGTAAGGTAGTTTTCAGTTCTTTCATCTTCCTACTTCACACCTCCATACACCGTCAAAGAAGTGAAAGGAAAAAAAGCCATTTTCCTAAATTTTCATTTGTTCACAGTAATGTATTTTAGGATTTAAAACATCAGGGTAACTGACTTAATTGTCCATTGGACAGAAAGACTGTGTCTATGGGGGAAAAAACACTTTCACTTAGACCAAGCTGTATGTTTACTATAATATTTTGTTATTTAGAAGGTGTCGTAAGGGCAGACAGGTGTTGGAAAGAGCGCCTAAAAATACAACCTTGTAAAAATGATATGCTGAAGCACCTCTTAAAATATATGTATATATATATATAAATAACATTTTTGTAAGCAAATACACATATATGCATATATATTTATATATCATTTTGAAAATGTTTGTATGTATTGTGAGAATTTTGATTTTTACCCATAATAAAAAATTTAAAAAAAAAAATGATATGCTGGAAAGATTGGCTGAGCCGATTGTTCCATGAGATCCGAGGCAGCCTCCAGCCAGGGCTTTTCTGCTCAGCACAGAGCTCTGACCTCTGTCAAAGGTGCCTGCTCCTCTGGGTCATGTTGTATTTGTACTCACGTTGTAGGAAATCCCAAATGAAATACTCATAAACTATAAAGGGACTTAAATAGGCTATCCTATGAGGAATGGAAGAGGGGAATTGTCTTTTTTATCTTTCCCCTTGATCTTCTGCCTGGTAATAATTTAAGTTCTGAGATGCCTACATCCATGTTTTCATAGAAAATGCTCTGCCGAAAAAGCTGTCAGTTTCTACTCATCACAAATAAAGCAAAGCTTAGCAGGGCGATGCTCAAATGTGAGCTCAGATGCAGGTTTATCTAATAGAAATACCATCCGATTCTTGCCGTCACCTGGGCTGGGGCCACTCTGACCTCAGATCTAACTTCTAAGCAAGACAGTGGAAAATGTCTTTGTGAAGATTTTAAATCATAAACATTGACAATAGAGGCCATGGGTTTGATAGAAACCATCTGTAAAGCAGCATTTAAATGCAAGTAGAACACTCATTTGGTTTACTCCTATGTAGACTGAAAAAAAGATTGCACTGAATAAAATGGTATCCTGAATTTTAATACATCTCCTTTTAAAAATGTCATTTGCAGATGCTTTTTATCATGCCCACGATCTTTACTAGTAAAGCTTATACTCACACAATGACTTTATGAAGACTTTGCATATGCAAAGAATCAAGAGATACTGGGAACAAGAGCAAGGGTGGAAAATATAATTTACTAGAATCAGGTTGTTTTATGGTATGCAAAGGTATGGCCATTCAACTATCCTTTCTTCCACTGAGCATCAACAAAGCTCATTTACAAACATAGAGGTGTGGAACGTTTTCTGGCATAGTGTTTCAGGTGTTTTATTCTTTCTTCCTCTTCCCTCTCCCAGGAGCTTTTTAAATTAGCAGGGAGAATTGTCCCCATGCTGGCAGCAGAGTGGCCAGTCTTAGCACTGAAAGTCTCATGTCCTGGGAAACTCCAGTCTTGGTCAAACCAGAACACTTGGTCACCCCAGCTGGCAGAAAGTAGATCCATTATTTCTCTCCTTCACAAATAGTGTCCTAAGATTTTTCCAGGTGGCAGCCAAGAGGACATGGTGCTTTGGAGATAGGCTGCTGTCTACGTATGGCATGTCCCTTGAGATTCCATGGCCCGTTTTCTCCCATTTTTACCAGTAAAGGATATCAGAAAGGATATCCAGTCAAGCTGGAGGGGAGGTGCAGAGCCTGGTATATGGGGGTGGGAGGGTAAAGGAAGCTACCACAGAGGCCTTTCTAACAGGGAATGTGGATTGTGCTCTCCCCCTTCCTGAGATCCTTCCACTGGTTGCTTGATTGCTTGACCCTGAACACTTCCCAGAGCTCACAGGAAGCCTCACAGCCTGCTCATGCACAAGTTCCTGGGGGAAAGTGGACTGCAAAAAGTATCCGTTTGATTAGACCTTAAATTTCCATCCAATGGGAAAAATGCAATTAATGTAACAGACTACAGTTAACAACAATATTGTAATATTCTTGCATTACTGTCAAAGAAGGTACTATGTCAACTCTAAGGGTCAATAATGGGGGGGGGTATGGGATTTTTTCTTTTGGGCTAAGGAAAACATTCATAGGTTTACTGGGGTGGTGACTACAGAATGTAAGAGCCACTGATTGTACACTTTGGATATAATGTACAAGGCGTGGGAGTGTATAACACAGTGAACCACGTGGTGGAAGATGGACCGTGGTTAACAGTAGAAATATGAGAGCATTCTATCATGAACTATAACAAATGTACAATACTAATACATAGTGTTAATAACAGGGGGTATATGGAAGAAATATACCAAGTGTACTCTATGGACCATAGTGAGTGGTAATAGTCTGACCATGCTCTTTCATAATCTGTAACAAATGTTCCCCAACAGTGCAAGATGTTGGTGGAGGAGTGATGTATGGGAATTCTGCACAGTAACCATGATTGTTTTGTAAGCTCACAACTTCTCTAATTAAAAAGAAAAAAAAAATTCCCTCCAAGGTAAAAACAATGCCTTGTAATGAGTAAATGGCAAGCAAATGAAACCTACAGAAATGAAATTAGTACGTGTCTAAGGTATGTGTGTGCATGTATATGTGTTTGTGCACATGCATGATGTTTGTGTGTGAAAGATTGAGAGAAAGAGGGAGAGAGAAAGATTGAATGTAAAGCAAGATGGAGTAAGGGAGCACTGATTATACAACCAGCTATCATAGTCCCAAATTTTGAGGTGATTTTTTTCTATCCCACAACCCATAAAGTGATCATCAGAAATGTCAGGAAATGAATATTTCCAGGTCAAGTATGGACTGAATAGCCTCAATGCTACATATAAAGCTACTGGAGAGAAGGCAGCTATAGCCTTTAAGATAAAAAATTGTTAGCAGCATGAAAGACATCCTGAGACTGAGGGTTTTTTCCTCCATTTTTGTGGGAACTACCTTCAAGACACAGTTGCAATGGATTTTCCAAAGGTCATACCTAGAAAGACACTGAAACGCCTAGACACACAGACTCATTTCTCCCCTCCTTCCCAACACTCAACCAGGGAACTTGTCTGTCTCCCTTTGCCGAGACATCATGAAACTTGTTTTTGTTTAATTCAAATCTTGAGCATAAAATGGATTGTCCTGCATCAAGACCAGAAAGCACTCTGCTAAAACTTACAAGCCTCCTACAGAGTTTTAAAGAGGTTTCAAATGGAATGGACCTAAGGCCAGGATTCTCTAACTCATCCAAAAATAATGCCTGCAAAAGGAAGAGAGGAAGTATCGGTGCTTTTTGAGCTCTCTAATAGATATTGTGAACAGCAACTGTGGTGTATCTCAGAAAAACACGTTCTTAAATCTAATCCATTCCTGTAGGACCTTTTAATGAGGCTGCTTCAGTTAAGGTGTGACCTTAATCCTATTACTGGAGTCCTTTATAAATGGAATGAATACACAGAGAGAGAGAGAGAGGCCACAGAAGCAAGAATCTAAAAGCAACAAAACCCTGGAGAAACCAGCAGATGCCGCCATGTGCCTTGCCATGTGGCAGAGGAGCCAAGGATCACCAGCAGCAGGTCTTCAGGAAGAAAGCATCATCTTGATGATGCCTTGAATCTGGACTTTTTCTCAGCTTCAAAACTGTAAGCTAATAAATTAACATTGTTCAAGCCAAACCACTTCATGGTATTTGCTTTAAGCAGCCTAGGAAACTAAAACAGCAGTCCATCTCATCCATTGGCAGTTTGTCATCAAGAACCACCTGAGTCAAGTCTTTAAGTTGAAATAAAAAATAGCTATACACTTACACTCTTGGAAACCAGGCTTCCCGGCCCGGTACTTTGAAACCTATTCCATGTTCTTAGTGGAGGTTTCCCTACATGGTAGGGCTCTCTCTCACCAGGTGCCACCATTGGAAATCAAAGGCACAGGGTCCTTCATTTATATTTCCCCTTAAATAATAGGATTCATACAGCATAAGTGCTACACACATGGGAGAATAAAGCTTCTATACAGAATGTTTCCAGTGAGCAGAGAAGAAAGCCTGCCTTCCTTAGCTGCAGTATGATCGAGCATGTGCTCACGTGATATTGGCTTCATGCAGGTTATAGTAGGCAGAAGAAAGGCAGTCATCAGAAAAGAAGGGTGCTGTTCTGTACACCCACAAGTAGACTGACTGTAAAAGCTGTTCTCACCTAGCACACTCTTCCTATCAACTTCCAAAGATGGAAGGAAGATGGAGGAACCGACTGAGGACATTTCAAGGTTCAGTGCCTCTTTGGATGCTCCCAGGTGGAAATATCACAGTGTTGCTTGTGACCCAGTGAACCAACCCCAACCTCATTCCAGACATGTCCTGCTGAGTACCATCCCAGTAAGTCCCACCACAATTCTTGCCAGCTTCTTCCACACACAAAGCTCCCTCACCCAAGAGATTCCACCTGAGGACAGGATGTGACATCTCTTTTGAATGCTCCTGATAGTGCCCTGTGGCTCCCTTTTCCTCCAACACCCTTGGCCTTTATGTTCCTGGCTCCCAGGATTTGACTGTTGGTGCTGAGCATTCTCATAGATGATTTATTATTCTCTTTAGGAGGGTATATTTCTGCATGGATCATGTCATTTGAAAGCATATGGCAGAAGGGAGCTTTATTTAAGGGATGATGATCTAAATTGCATTAGGTTTTGTGTTGGCAAGGACACCAGATGGATGCCTTTATGATGAAGTAGGTCTCCTCCAGCCTTTTCTTTTAGGCAGGTCTCCAACAGGTGCTTCCTCTAAGGCATTTCTATTTTCCATAACATCAGAATGACGAAAGATGGTGTTTGTGACAGCTTGTTACATAGATCATGTTTTTTATTATGATAGAAAAGTGTACAGTGATTGATTTGCTATTCTGAGTCAAGTTAAAATGTGCTTGTGAGAAGATCAACTTCCATTTGCCAAAAGAGCATTTAATCACAAAACCAAAAACTCTCCATTCATCACTTTGGGAAAGTGAGAGAAGGAGGTATGTGGGAAAAAAGCTGAAGAAAGCGACCAGAAGAAAAGTCACTACTAGTATAGACTTGAGTGCTGAGGTCAGAGGGCAGGAAGCCATATCGCTGAAGGCAAGATGGCTATTTCAAGGTATCCACAAAAGAGTTACCACCAACTTGGGTGCAATATTTATATATATCATTATATGTGCATTATATATATATATATTTAAGAAAAATGAAGGACAGTGTCTTGGAAACTAAGCATGGATAGAGGGTTCTATGAATAAGTAAAATAGATTATTCTCTAAATCCTAATGAAAATCAAAACCAGATTCAGACTCATGTGTGTTCCCTGGGGAAGTCCTTTAACAAGCTGGCATAAAGCCATCACCATGACCCTGTCTAGTACCATTAAGAGAGCCTCTGGGGCTATTAGAGTTGTGGTTTGTGACATGGATATTTAAAACCCAAAAGGTGTGTTAATTTGAGTGGGCAATGTAACCTATTTTAGTCAAGTTGACCTCGTGGCTTACCTTACAACATCTTCTGGCTCAGTGAATGGCTAGAATCCATTAAGTTTCTGGTAGGTCTTAAGTGGAGGGGGAATAAAGGAATGCCCAAGGCCTTGGCCAATCTCTTACCAATTACTCGTTCTACTTTTCCAGCCCCTCCTCTGGTGCCCCATCTCCCCCACCCTAGTTTCTCTAAATCTTCTCTCTATGCCATTCATTTAGTACTGCCATTTCAATCTAAGTAGGAGTAAGTTCGTTTTCCTGATAAACCATGACTTAGGAGAGCATTTTAGAAGTGAACCTGGTTGAGGAGAGCAAAATTGCTTGTCATTATTTTGGAGTCTGAGTCTTAAAGCCAGGTGCTAAACAACAAACTATTTTCATCAAAAGAAAATCCTAATCCATCAGCACAAGAGAGCCATAGGTTGGTATTTCTCCCAGGATAGATGGTAAAATCTCACAGGTGAGTGCTGTCAATTTTCAGAGCCAAAGCTGAAGTGTGACACAACATAGTACGCCCCAAAAGGAGTTTCAAGGAATTGCTGCTGATATTTTTAAGTAAACAAATCAATAAGTAGTAAAAGTTTTGTGCTGAAATAAGTCTAGGAAATAATTGGATTAAACCATTTTAAAGGATTTCTTCATTGCAAGACCTTTAAGAACGTTTTATTTGCTAAAGCGCTGTGTGAATCGCAAAGAAGGTCCATTTTTCTCAAACATCATTTAGTTGACTACAAAAAGCATTTCCTCAGGACTCCTCCAGGTACTAATATTCCATGGAACATGTTTTTTTTTTTTTTTTTTGGAAATGATGTTTGTGTTCGTCAGGACAGAATGGGCTTATGCTGTGGTAATGATCTTGAAATCTCTGGCTTAACACAACAAAGTTTATTAGTTGTTCATGTTACATGCCCAACACAGCTCTTGGAGGCAAGGCTGCTCTGCTCCATGTAGCCACTCATGCACTCAGGCTAACCCTCTCGATAGCAAGTGAAGAGAGAGCCTGAAGAATCACAGAGGAACTTTCCAACTGTGACCATCGCTTTTCACGTCTCACCAAGCAGAACTAGTGATGTGACCCCACCTAACTGCCCCTGAGCTCAGGAAGGAAAGGAGGATTGGATATTTGTGAGCTCTAGTAATCTCAACTTCAGATTATATTTAAGTGTCAGCTTCACAGTTTGTTAGTTCTTTGGCTTTTTTCTATCAAATGCAGGTGATGATCTTTAAAGCCTGGTAGACAGAAATGCTTACCAAATATCTCAATTGCTTTCCATGTTCACCAGCCACTTAAAATTAGCAGGATAAAAATAAATAAAAGCAAAACAAAAAAAATAGCAGGAGCCACTTGCCTAGTTCTAGCCAATGAAATGTGGGCAGAAATGATGTGTGCCACTTTGGGGCCAAGGCAGTTAAAAGGCTGTGCTTGATTCTCCTGTTTCTGTTCTGCTGCCTTGATGACCAAGGAGGACGCATGTTCCAGGGGGTGTGGCCATAAAGTGGTTGAGCCTCTGTCAGCCTGAGTCTCTGAGTGGTTGTGTGGTGCAGTGTCATCTGCTCCCCTGAGTAAGATATATAGGGTGGGTGAGAAATATGTGTTGAGCTAAGCTACGAGGATTTTGAGGTTGTCTCTGCAGCCTCAGCCTCCCTTCTTCTGAGTAGCACAGGTCATTTCCAATCCTAAACTGTCTGTAATTCTAGAAGGATTTCCTCTATTGTCCAACAAGCAAATGTGCATTCCCTAGGATGTGAGTGGGATATTTCAAAAGATCATCTAATCCTTTCAATAATTAAATATATTACATAGCAAGCATTGTACCTAGCTGCAGGGTGGGGTGATCAAGTGGAGGGCTTTGCTAGGACTTAGAACAAGACTAGAGCAAAGTATGGTCAAATGGCAGTGATAGAAGCTGTAAAGAATGCAAAAATACATGTACTAGGTAAGGATGTTTCAACAGGGAGGAATATGCAAAGAGATGGAAAGAAGAAGTGAGGAAAACAGTCCAAGGAGAGACATGTCTCCAACGACACAATTTTTCACAGCCTTTTAAATTCTGTATACAGGTGCCCAAAACACTTTTCATGATTTCTCCCAAGCAATAGTGGCCTCATGATAGTAGCAAATGTAAGAGCACACATAACTACCTTCGAGATGCATCTAATCTAAGGTAAAGAGAGAGAGTGATGTGGGTTTTGTCTGAAGTGTTTTGGATGTCTTCAGCAGTGATATTGTGTGAACATTCAGTTCTTGGTGCCCAAACTTCAGACATGGACGTTTGTTGTGGAATCGCACAGACTTGAGGTTTTTCTCCTTATGTTATCCTCTACTTTGGGCCCAAGGGTCTAATGAATTTCACATCTTGTCACACGGGCGCCCCAAATGTTCTCAGACTAACTCTCCTTTCTCCCTGTTCAGGACTTTTCTCTATGACAAGGAACAAGAAACTGACCAACTTGATAGCAGTGGCATGTATCACTGGTGCAAATCAATCTCTTTGGAAAAGGTGATTCTGGTAAGTGGTCTTGCAACAAATCTCAAATAAAATAAAGCGTGTCTTAGGGTAAATAACGTCCTTTCCCCAGTCATAAGCACAAGCCCCCTCTCTTTTGTAAATTGTGAATTTTGAAGGGAAAACACATACCTCACTCACCATGTGAACGATATGCAGGGTAACAGATGTGACATTTGACAAGGACTATGTAGGTAATAAGCTGATGTTAAAACAATTAGGTTCCTTCAGCTACTTCTTTCCTCCATTAACAGTTGAGCTGACTCAGCTATTCAGAATAATGTTCTCCTGAAAGTTTGCTGTTTTGCTGGTAAATCTAATTAATTTAAATGCACCAGGGAAACCTGCTGTTTATAAGAACTTTGCAATCTTTCCTTTTTAGAGTAAATAAGCATTACCCTAATTTATTGGTTTCAAAGTGTGGTTTTTTTGCAGAGTGGTTTTTATTAAAGCAGGCTGTACTTGAACTTAGCCTATTAGCCAAGAATGTGTCTCCTAGATGCTCGCCTCAGGCAGCCTAGGTGAATCCTTTTAGGTATAGCTGTACGAGCTCTATCTCTGTCTTCCCAAGGATTGACAAACTAACTAACTCAGCTTCCTGAAGTGCCTCCAACTAATACGTAAAAAGCCTTTTATCTTAATCCAGGCTCTGACATCCACTTTCTGGATCCCTATCTCTTCTCATTTTCTAGAGTTAGAAACTCAAGTGTAATCTTAGTGGTTTATTTTGCTAAAAGTACCTGTTAAATTTAACTAATAAAAACGATTGCTTGTATGTTGTATGTACCCTGTATAGTTTTTCCATCTATGACTAATTGATGGTTATATTTTTTTTTCCTTGCTTTCCAAAAGTAGTTAAGTTCACTTTTTCTGTTAAACACAGACACAGACACACACACACAAACTAACACCATCCTTGTGGCTCAGTGCCAGTGCCCTGACAGAATATAATCCAAAATTTTAAAAGCATGATCAATCATTTGATCAAAAGCACAAAATTGTCAGAGCTGTCATATCAACTGAAAGACTATTAGGGTGGATAAAACTCACCATTTTAGCAAATATGTCTTATTCTAACCTAAGTAAAATAAACATCCGTTGAGCAGGAAGCTAAACATGTTGTCAGTGGGAGGCAAATCTTTGGAAAGATTGGGAAGTTGGTTGCAGATTGAGGCATCCAAGAGACCAAGGAAGAGAAATAGCAGACGTTTGATTAGACCATATTTATACCCACAGATAGGTTGCTATGATAGATATTTCCCTTGTGATCCTTGATGTGAAATATAGCTCAAAATACCAACTGAGTCTTCAAGCGGTCTTCTAGTTTTAAAAACTCTAAGTTTTCAAACTGGCAGCCTGATAGGAGAAAGGTCCAGATTGAAAAATCTGGGGAGCCTTCGTTCTTGGCTTAGTTACTTTGACTAAATCGTGAGTCCTTCTCCTGCAACCCCCCCAACCACCATCTTTTTCAGTTGGGAAAGTGTTTTGTGTCACAATTTCTTGGAGAAATTGGCTCTCCAGCTGTACCCATTAATGGACTATACCATGTATCTTGCTTCTAATTGTTTAGTTCTACTCAGCAAAGCAATTGCTGGACTTCAGGCATGTTACATTAAATACCTTTAGAGACTTCATTTTTCAAGTTAAAACTAATCCGATTAGCTAGAGACAATTATTTAATAGATGTGGTTAAGATTCAAATCACTTCCTAGAAAGGCTGCGCCAGACAAGTAGCTCTTTTTCCCCTCACCAGGAGATCTCCCTGGAAAGAGAGTATTTCCTAGTGTATGCTAATTTGACAAACTAATTGTTTAGAAGGCGCGTTACTTTCTGTTCTACTAGATTTCATCAATCTCATGTTTCCTAGACATAAACAAACACGGGCATAAGAAAGAATGAAATGGCCATTTGAGTCTTTGTGTACCAGGAATGGCGAAGAATACACTCATGCGTGAAAGGCTTTTCAATTCATTTTTCCCTCTTCTCCACCAGCTTCCAGGTGTCCTTGGAAAGTCTAGGAAGTTTGATAAGATTCGGATTTTGTTAATAGTTATTAATAGTTACTGAACAACTGCACTTTCTAAGTATTACCTAATCTCCACCACAAAATTAACTTTTGTTACCTTTTCTTATTGTTTTAAACATAAAGAAATTGATGGTCAGAGAGGTGCTAAGTAATTTGTTCAAAGTCATATACCTAACAATCTATAAAATCAGAATATAAAATCAAATATTCCGATGACAAGTCCAGTGCTGTTTCTACTATACCCCGATATCAGAAGATGAAATGTTGCCCCATTTCCTGAAAGAAATTGACATAGGCTTAGAAAATGTTTTCTAAAGGAATATTGCTTTTTTGTTTCCATTGTTTTTGTGAGTCTCCATGAGTATTGAAGAAACCTAATCTAAATATATGTCATGTATATTATTTTGTTTTCAACTTAGAAATTGGGGGTGGGGTTTACAAATGACAATACTAGTAGTAGTCAGTGTGAGACATAACCAAATGTTGGGGATCATATGAAATTTTTATAAACTTGAAATTTCTTTTAGGCACTTTGCATGATGAGGTTCCTTGATTCTGAAAAGAGTCTATTGAAGCAGTTCAATGTGTTATTGTGAAACATGTGAAATTGCCAATATCCAATCCTTCGTGGGACCCACAAAAATGGCAATTTCATATGGTTCAAAGTAATGTATGAAAACCCACTGAAAACTGCAACGTATTTCCAACTTGATGTAATATTCTGGGCTCACTGGAAGACTTAAGCTTATTGGAATTTGGGCTGTCTAAATTTTTCACTGGATCTTTTCACATGACATATAAGACTAAAGGCATAAAATGAAAATAAGAGAGTTTCTTCCATTTAGTCCAATGATTTCAGACCCAGAGAAGCGATGCTGATCCAAGTTTTAATTGATGCACCCCAGGCTAATAGAAAACTAAAAAAAATAATAATAAAGTGAAATCGGAACTCCACAAAAAAGATAAAAGGTATAATCAGCCCCACTTATGTATAAATTCTATTTTTTATAAACAATTTACAAAATTCTTTGAACCTTATGAAGGTACAGCTGTGGGTGTACTTAGAAGAATTGGGATGAGGGGAGGGAATCCTCTTTGAGGAACTCAATCTTGTTTCTGAAAATGACCTATTCTGGCATGCTTATGCTTAGAAACGCTCTGACAAGACAAAACATGAGTTTCGGAATCACGTTGTAGCGTGTGTCTTTGGAGATGCCCACTCAACCCTGATGGGGCTTCGGAATTTTGTAATGCCCTTGAGAGCTAGCAACTATACCCTGAAGGAGCTCAAGGACATTGTGTTCGTTGGATCTCTGGATTACCTGCAGAGAGAATGGCGATTTCTCCGGAATTTTCCGCAGATATACATTCTGCCTGTAAGTGTCGCATTAGAGATGGTGAACATTTGTAATGATAATAACGTGAATGGCACTAGTAAGAATGGTACTAAAAATTATAATCAAGATAGCTTTTTGTTATATAGTGCTTACCATGAACCAGAAGCTATTTTAAGCAGTTTTTATATATATTGACTTATTTAACTATTTAACCCTATGGTATTTAAAAAGTTAAAATTTAGATGTGGAAAAAGTAACTTGCCCACAATCACACTGCCAGTAAGTGGCAGAACTAAGATTTAAATCCAGACATTGTGGCTCCCGAGTCTATTCTCAAACCACCATGTTTTATGACCTTTATACAAATAAGAGTTTCTCTGCAGTATTTCTGATTCTGACTTCGAGGCTAAATCTTAGCGAACGATGGTCAGATTTGGCCTCTTTCTTCTCTCTTCTGATAGAACACATAATACCACATGATCCTCTCTGAGAAATGAAGAGGAGTTGGGTTTACAATTAGTCAGCCAAAGAGGCAATAATGCAATATACCAGAGACTGGTTGGTCTTTATAAAGGGTATTTATTTGGGGTAGAAGTCCACAGTTATCAGGCCATAAAGCATAAGTTTCTTCCCTCATCAAAGTCCATTGTCATGTGTTGGAGCATGACAGCTGCCGACGTTTGCCACAGTTCAGGCTTCTTGGGTTCCTCTCTCCTGGGACTGCGTTTCTCTCCCGGCTCAGTGCCTTTGTTTCCTACACAAGGTCAGCTGTAGACTATGAAGCTCTCTAGGCTTTGCTTCTCTCCTCAAGGCCAGCTGTAAGCTCTCAGTGAGCAGTTTGTCTCTATCCCAGGGTCTTCTCTCCAACATCAAAACTCCAACATCAAAACTGCTACTCAAAACTGCTGCAAAAAACTGTTCTTTGTGATGCCTTTTATTTTTTCTTTCCCCACCCACCAAGGGGTGGGGCTCAATGCCCTACTGACTTTGTGGCCCAGTCAACGCCCTAATCATGACTTAATCATGCCCAGATTAACAAATCAGTTTACAAGCATGATCCAATTAAATTTTTAGAATTCATAATTACATCAAATTGCCCAACGGCTACAGATCCATTATGCATATATGGTATTGTAGTTGTAATTATATTTTCCCTGAACCTTCCCGGGTCTATATGCCACCATTTCTCTCCATTACATGCACTGTGAAATGCACTACAGCGTTTACTTTCTCATGACATAATAATGCTGGCAATATAGAGGGAATATTTTTCAAACTTCAAAAATGGCCCTTTCAAGAAGCAAATTTTATTTGCTGCTTTTTTTTTGCCATCATGAAGTCCTCTGTGCCTTTTCAACGCCCCGCTTTTGCTTCCATCCATAGAAAGAAAGAGAAGGAAATGATGAGATCCTGCTAGTGTTGGGAATTACCAATATGACTCTAAGCTTCCTGCAGGTGGGACAAGATCAGATGTTACTTCTCTGCCAGAGGAAAGAAGCAACTGTCACTTTGTTAGTTAATCCAGGGAGCAAAAGTGGGGTCAACCACTAGCAAAACTTTGAGGATGCAGAATTTGTCTTTAGATCCATACCCACTCTTTTCCCTGAACTTATTTCTCACAACGGTTACCCTTCCTCTGTTTCTCTTCTCTCACTCGAGCCGTCTAGGTGGACTCAGGCTCCTTCCTCCCCACTCTCCTTTGTCTCGTCCAAACTCACTCTCGGGAAACGGCCTGTGGAACTTATGCACACTAAGATATTAATGCCTGATAAGGCTGTGTCAGATATCAGGAAACTGATATCAATCCCCAATATCTCATACATGGGAAGCAGGCGCTCAACCACTGAGCTACATCCGCTCCCAGGAAACTGAGTTTTAAAGTTAAGGCAGGGAAGGTTTTGGGTCAAATCGTATCACCCTCAAAGAGCCACCGCCATGCACGGTGCTATAAACTCCCTCCATTTGATGATGTCTCCTCAATCCCATTTCCTCTCCTCAGGGGTCTGCACTCTTTACTGGAGATCTCCATGCAGTCAACATAGAGGAATGTTCCATGTGTGCTGTCTTGTCCTCCCCATCCAAGCCATCAAGCAGCCAGACTCTCGTGGACACGGAGACCATCATGGCCACCCTCAACATCGGGTCGCTGCGGATTAGCCACTTTGCCCAGACACCTTCGGAGCCATGTAAGAGCCAACAGCCCTAGCGGGAAGATGCTGGGGAGAAAGAGCTAAGGAAGGAGAATCAACTCTTCCTCTGAAGCACTGAAATTGTGGGGAGGAGGAGTGAGAAGCTGGGCCTCTAAGATCCAGTCCAGCTTTGAGAATTCGATAACAGAAGTAGCCTAAAATTAAGTCCTCTGGAATCTTAAGTCAAATGAGAATTTATATACATCTTCAAATGGAACAAATACAATATTGTTTTCCTGTTTTAGGAAAAAAAATCACAGAATTGTAAGTGCTATTGTTATTGTGGTTACTAAGCAAATATCAGTGACCATAGCAAGGGAAATTATTATAATCAGTAAGAGTTTATTAGTCACCAATTCTATTGGATCGTATTGATGTTCAGGTTACTATTCTTAGTTTCATGATAGAGAGAATGAAGTATAATTCTCTTTTAATATTCAAGGTGCTTTTAATATGTGAATTTTGAGGAGATTATTTCCAAGTTTCCTTCCAATTCCTAGAGATTGAAAATGTCATATTTCTGCTTCAGAGTGGAAAAAGCTGGTGAAAGAGAAGCAGGGATCTCTTCATGATGGAGAACATGTCATTTTTGCATTTGTTGTTTCTATTTGTGCCCGATATAATTGTATTTACTTAGTAGATGCTTAATAAATACCTATGGATTGAAGCAAATGAGCCAATTAGGTGGGCTCCAGCAGCATTTCTCTGTAGCCTAAAATGTGCCTGAGATAAATGTACCTTTCCCTTTTCCCCCAAATGGGAATAGGCTTACATATTAGTCTACTTTAAAAAATTGAATGCTAGCCACCCGGCTTACTATGAAAGTGCTAATGCTGAAGAATATTCTGCATCTAAAGCTGATTTTCAACTGAGGAAATATAAGTAAACCATGACTGGAATCCCCTGGATGTAGCCATTCCCCTTTGGGAATTGATCCTCTGTCTTTAGATGAGGTATTTGGTCCTCAGGCCACGCAGCTGCTGACCGCAACTATTCCACTTTAGATAGAACTTGGAGAGGTCAGACATCAAAGGAGTTGCCTCTGAGGCTTTCCGTGGCTATGTCTGTCATTAAAAAATGTTCCTGAGTCAAATAGGGCAACCAAAAGCACTCTCTCTGACTCCTGACACTATTGCTAAGTAAGGAGAATATAAATTTCTTGGGAAAAAGGACTAAACTGGTCATCTAGCTGATCTTTGCTAGGTGGACTGAGCCAGCTACCTGACACATCCTAACTAAGCAACCAAACCACGACCCAGCACCCAGCTTATCAGTGATTTTTTTTTGCAAGATGGAGCTAATTATAAAGCATTTCCTGAATACAGAGTGCCATGAAAAGCTATACTGAGGAGGTGTGAGCCATAGCTCTGCTTAGCAAGTCAGAATGTCCAAACAATGCTGGTGTTCTGCCTCATAAATCCTTAGCTTAGCAATTAGGGACATTCCTCAGATTTGTACAGTGTGTGTGTGTGTGCGTGTGCACTCCACTCTCTGTAATTGGACAGAAAAGACCAAAAAGCAGTCACTTTAAATAGGCAGCACCATCAATAAAATGCCTGCACGATATAAGCCTGGGATAATCTGGCAACACCATAAGCCATTTAGTTAATGGTTTGGATGACTTGTCCTTCCAAATAATTTTTTTTTAAATCTCACCTTCTATATAGGCTAGAAAGGATAAGCCTATGTTACCAATTCTGATTTCCTATATATTTAGTGATTTTTCATTCTTTCATTTATTTACTCAATCGTTCAACAAAAATAAGTATTGATTTTTGTATCACATGACAGCTACTCTGTTATGAGCTAGAACATTGCCCCAACCAACTAGTTTGGTAGAAGGAGGTAGAGGAGGGGGGGAAAGGGGATTGAAAAGGAGGAAGAGACACTGAGAGAATGTGAAAGTATTTTAATTGTCACGAAGGCTGAATAGGTACTTTCCCTAAAGACAAAGAAGAAAGTCTAGTGACAAGTTTGTTGTGCATGCCTTGGACATTCCTTATATGGGTGACATCACAGCCCTCGGTGTGATGCGGAAGTACAGGCACAGACAGGTGATAATGAGCCACTTGATGAAGGTCAAGTTTGCTCCTCTGGTCCCATAGCATCAGGGAAGCCATGTTTTGAGCACAATTATAGGAGATGTGTGAGCATCTTTCAAAAACTCCACCAGTTACTCTGGTATCATAGGAGCTTACTGGAATTTGTATAAAGAAATCCCCAATTCTCAGAGAAGCCTGTTTCGTTCTCTTAGCCATTCTCTCCATTTCATGTTACTCCTCTTGTGCTGTATATAAGCAGTGGAAATGGGAATACCCTACTCCAAGAATTAAATATATAAATAAAGGCTATAGGAAACAACACCTTCAGCACTGAGTAGCAAACCAAAACTAACTGATGGGCATTTTTCTTTCTCTTCCTTTGGAACACTGGTTCTCAACCAGAAGCAAATTTTCCCACCAGAGGCCATTTTAATGAGCTTACATATAAAGACAATCTAGGGCCATCAGGATATTCCATGGAGGGTTTCCACAAGGGACATTCTGGGGGCCATGGTGCAGCAGAGTGAGAACTCACCAAAGGATGACTATGAAAGCCAGGCCTCTTGGACATCCCCATGGAAATTTTTAGATTTTACAGTAATGCTCTAATTACTGCCCTGTCAAGTCACAAGGAGAACAGGTTGGCAAACCTAGGTACGGAACTAAATAATCTGTGGCATAATCTAAACATCTAACGGTAATTAAGTCTGACAACTTAATATGCTACTGAAATTCAAATGTACAGTAGTAATCTACAATTAAGCAATCTTTTGTAATAGCACCCTGCCAGCCCGGGAGATTTCAGGTATAGTACTGTGTACGGTTAGATAGCAAAAATATTGACATTAGTAAAATGTATCCAGGCTGGGATCTGACACATATTCAAATTAACCGTTGCTCCACAAGGAAGGATAAAGCTAAGGCAGAAATTCAGTGGCTTGTCCTTCAGCCGGCAACAGAAAAAGCTATCTAAGCAGTCATTTCAGGCGATGTCGACGTGTCTGCACACAATTAGAACATTTTCCTCTGACACTCAGGTTATTCTAAGCCCTTTATTAGCAGGGAACTGGAAGCAGAAAGTGGGGTTCAAAGGAGGATTTCCAATTTGAGGGATTTCCCCTTTGAGGGAAGCTGATTTAAATGACTGAAAACACCAGTAAATGGAATGTGTATATTTTAATAGGGCTACCAAAGGTACACACCGAAAACGGCTGTGAAGTTCATGCTGATCCGAGTGTGACGTGCCAACCATTATACAATCTCGGGCAAGGTACGTAAACCCCAGGCCTCAGTTTCTCATCTTCAGAGGCGATATAACGACTTAATTCACAAATCTGATGTGACAATTCTGTCATTCTTAGGTCCCTACGGTGTCTACTGCTCATGGCAACCAGAAAGATCTTTCACAAATATTTATCAGATAATGTCAGCTCTTTTAACACTATATTAATGACTCAAGGTGATTATAGAAAAAGCACGTCGGGTCTTGCAGGACAGTAAGAAGTTTGAATTTTCGCCTGCACCCTGATTTACGAGATTATTTCTCTTGGGGCTCTTAGCCCATTCCTCTCACCTGGGTGGGTTTTATTTATCACTCAGACCTCCCTTCCCATGTCAGAGAAGTCCCCGCTTCGAATCCTATTTACAGTCACCTCCCTCACCTCCATCACTATCCTTAAAGGTTTGCTTATTTTCAGGTAAGAGTTTCATTACCTGGAATTTGTCTGTATTTGTAACACGTGGTATGTAGCACAGTATGAAACACAATCAGGGAATGGAGGTGGAGGTGGAAATATTTGTGGCAGGCAGGCAGGAAGGGCTCATAAAGCATCTTGCACAGTTCTGGGAATAAAGGAGACCCTCAATTTCCTCAGTTCCTCTTGTATTATGGAATCCCCAGAGATTTCTCTTAGGAAAAACAGTTTAAGGTATTCTGAGCCCATCCACAAACTCGGTCTATTGGTGCATTAGGATAGCTGATGGAAACCTGTCTCTTTAATAGCTGTGTGAATTTTGGATTAGCCCTCTGGGCTTCCATTTCAGCATATAAAACTAAAGAGATTTAGTAAATTCCTAAGGTCACTGCTTGTTCTGATTGAACCTGTTGTGTTGGGCTCTTCACGTGGAGCTTCTTCTTCTTTTTTTTTTTTAAGTACTACATCCACCTTAAAGCAGGACCCAGAATTTTAGTGAATATTAGAAATGTGTTCAGCTCTACTCTTGATGAAGTGGCTATTTTATTGAATATTTCTTGGGGATTTGGGGATGGTATTAAATATTGTAGCACATAGCATTTCCTCCAAAAAATCCCCTTTGGACTTTCTCTTTTCTCCATTTCCCACCTTAGTGGTCAAACTGCCCACCTCTGCCCCTTTGCTGGTCTCTCAGGCACTTTTTGTTGTTGTTTCTTTTTTTTTTTTAGTTTTTTATTTTATTTTATTTTTAATTTTTTTTTCTCAGGCACTTTTACCCATGTTGCTAGTCTCCCTTCTTTCCACAAGCCACCCCCTCCTCCCCCTACCAATTTCCTAGCTCAGTAAACAAAGGACTGTCCAAAAACATCCCCCTCTGCAAAGGCAGCCGAAGATTTAAAATTATAAGTCCAGTTTTAATGTTCACAATTTTCCCCCCATTCCATAGCATTCATAGAAAAGTCCAAGAAAATAACCAGCAGCTTTAAAGCCAAATTTCTGAGATTCTTGCTTTTCTCTTTTCTTTTCTTTTCTCTTCTTTTTTCTTTTCTTTTCTTTTCTTTTTTTACTGGACCCTCACTTTCCATCTCTCACTTCCCTTTTCTTTATTTTATGTTTACCCTGGGATACCAAAATTACGACGTCCTGCTTCCTTTTGAATCTCTTTCTGGTTCACTGCATCAGAAAGCTGCATTTTAGGCCAGTCCTGCATAGGACTTACAAGCAGCTTGGTATGCTTTGAGGCACTGCCTGACTGAGCCATTACAGGGCACTACCACTCTATGCAGAATAACCATATATTAAGTGAAGTCAAGGCTCATGGAGGTGAAGGAAGCGTGTTACCTCCTGAGGCAAGAGGAAAGTTTGTCTATAGACTGAGCACAGTGGCCAAGGGCCCAAGTGACATCTCATCACCCATCACCGACCTTGAGGACTCCTAAAGCATCCGAGGTAGGGGCATGTTCTAACCAGAGAGATGGAGGCAGCCAGCCTTGCAGAGAAGAAAGAAGATGTGAGCAGAGACTCAGCACAGAGAGGAGTCCAAAGAGGAAAGTCGCACCCGGAGCCAGAAGCCAGTGGCAATGTTTCCAAAGCACTCCTGGAGCAACCCCACTTATTCATTTACAATTCCCTAAAAAGCTTTACAAGCAGCTTGGTATGCTTTGAGGCACTGCCTGACTGAGCCATTACTGGGCACTACCACTCTATGCAGAATAACCATATATTAAGTGATAATGTTAATAGGCAACTCCTGGGACAGGTTTGTCTTCTTTCAAATTCATAGATGTGCCTTCTAGAAAGCACACACAAAACACACACATACACACACCCCACATATTTCTCAAAAGGAACCACTGACAAGGCCCACATATTATTTTCCCCCCTAAACATAAATAAGTATTTGGGATTTAGGCATGAGAGAAACATTGCTAAGATAAAGCACCAAGTTACATAATGTGTTTTTACATCCTTGTTGAGTTTTGCAAGCCGCTATGTTTGCCTTTGTCATCTCTTTTCTTCTTTGTTGCTGTCTGTTCCTACAGAGGTTAAACAGAACCCAGATGGCCATCAAGGAAGACTGAAATACCGAAGGATCCCCATACTAACCGAACTGAGTAAGTTGTGTTTCAAGGGCAAAACTCAATATAGAAATCTTTGTGATGCATAATTGGTGTCCCAAGGTTCTTTCTAGAATCCACAGTCAAAGGATTAAGGAACCAGATAGGGTCCGGAGAGCATTAAGTGCTTGGCTGGACACTGGGCTCCTGCCCGATTGGTGGCAGCAATCAGCAGCCTGCCATATCTGGGTGTCAGGGAACAAGAGTAGCACTGCCTTCTCCACTCTTCCAGTTACCAGGATGGGGAGACCAACAATGGGCTCAGTCTTTTCCAGAGGGAACTTCTCATGGAGGAGGGCATGGATTTCTAGGTTGCTAGAAATGGTCTCCCTGGACCAATTTATCTCTCTTATCAGGCACCTTCCTTTCCTGTAGTGACACCAGGGCTGGGACGAGGGAGAGGTAAGTGAGGCTAAATTTAAGGAGGCTCTCACCTCCTGGGTCCTTAAGTTTTGTGTCCCATTTGTCTCACTTGCCTCGTCTTAGTCCTGGCCCTGAGTGACACTCTTCTAAAATGGAAATACCCCGTGGAGAAATAACACAATAAGCTGTTATCGCTCACCAATGCCTTATGGAAAATGAGTTTTCTGAAGTGTTCCTAGATAGGAGGAGCCCTGGGAGCAGAAAGCAGGGGAGGCTGTCTGTGTGCATTTTAGGGGTACATTGGTGGGGCACTAGGTGACACTCTGGGAGCTAGATGAAATGACAGTAATGGATGAGAAGAAGGGAGAAAGACCAAAGAGGAGGGAGACAGCGCCTTTAACACAGATTGAACCAACTCGTCGATCATCTCTAAAGCAGATCCTGCGTGTGTGACTTGACCTGATGCCGTACTATAGCAATATGCTCAGGGAGCATTTTTTTATTTAGAGTTTCTAAGCTGAGTGGGACTTATACCAGTAAATAAACACACCCTTTAGCCTTAGAAATAAAGCAGGAGCTTAGAGAGGAACAAATAGGTGACAAGGTGGCACCACCTTGTGATCTGGGAGTGACTGCTGAGCATGTGGGAAGACAGTCTTGTCACTGTGGGTCCTAGAGCAGAAGCTCTTCAAATCCAGCTTTGAAGACCCCAGAGCCCTTGACACTGACCAGTACGTGACAGCTCCTTTGTAACCGCCTTGAAGCTGTCGGCTGGATTTTTATTTTTATTTTATTTTGATTTTTCTCTCCTTTTAAACCATCTCCAGCTCCAAAGCCTACCTACACTAAACACGTTGAGTAGGGCAAGATCATAAGAGAGAGTGTTTGGGAGGTGATCAGACAGCTTCTCAATGGCCCAGAAGTACATCTGGTCACTCCCCAGGGACTTACATGCTTTGTTGGCTAAAGACCTTCTGCCCCCAGGCAGCCCCTGTCAAATTAGCCTAACAAGTCACCTGCTAGCTCACTCTGGTTCTTGTTCTTCGGCTGGCTAGAAGGGGTCACGTTGAAATGGAAGCTGCAGGCCTGACTGCTAGACTTTGGTACAGAATGTACAGTGGCCTGCAGGAAAATGACGAGGAAAACTGAAGGTGCTGATTTGGGATTTGTGTGGGTTGAGGGGTACAGTACAAAGGTGTGCATTGGAGATGTGTGTTGGCATTAGCCATACCTTGCTCACCTTTGCTGTTCTTCAAAGAAAATGATTCACAAATACCACCAGGATGTCACTTCCCCCAAAGTTACTAAGGAATAATTTAGGGAATTATCCAATCTTAGCAAGGAATGTATTCTGAGCTGCATGTCCAGTAGATTTGTTTTGACCTGTAACCTGACTGTCATGAACTGTCAAGGAGCTGAGGTTTCACCCTACTTGCAAACTAACAAGTTAACCTGTCCTATTTGTGTGGGTGCTGGCAGAAGACACAAGACCACTGGGTCATAGATAAATAAGCAAAGGTTTATTATCACAGCAATAACAATAGACAGAAGACCATCGTCTTTATGCTGGTTGCCCAAGCCACAGTCTCCTCGGTGACATGAAGTAGGCTAAGAGATACCTGCACCCACGGTGGGTTGTTTTATGGGAGAGGAACCCATAGATTAGGAAACCAGAACATTTTATAGTGAGAAGTAAGTGTATTTGCCCTTTGCTCTGGTGGAAGGCATCGTCTCTCTCTTCTTGTGCTGGTCTTCGTAGAGATATCTTTGGAGCCATGGTCTTTGAACCAAAGCAGTCAGTTAGTGTCTCTTTTCACAATCCCCGAAATGACCAGTTTTATTCACTTGAGAGGCTGCCCGCAGGGATCTGAGTTGCAGCTGAGGCCAGTGCTGACAGCTAATTTGGCCACTGCCGTGCTCTCCTCAAGTAGCACTCTTCTCCGAGCCCTTGCTGCTCAGTGTGATCTATGGATTAGCAGCAGTGGCTTTTGTAGCTTGTTGGAAATGTGGAATCTCAGGCTCCACCCTAGACCTGGTGAAACAGAATCTGTAAGATCCCCCCGTGATTTCCTACACACATTACATTTGACAGGCACAGCTCTAACTCATTCTGGGCCCCAGATGACTCTAGGAACCCCAGTAAATACCAAGTCATGTATGACATAGTACTGTGAGAAAAGACTGTGCCTGGGGAGACCGTTTGTCCCTATTTATGCCTTTTATCTCAGTGCAATTAATGATAGTGCTCCTTTTACTTCCCAAAGTGTCCTGGATTGGAAGATAAATTATTTAAGGGTGATAATCAGAATAGTCCTCTGCAGAAACCTAGCTTTGAGGTACAAGGATATCCCCTGATGACAAAGGGTACCCAAGAGAGTCACATGACTTCAGGGGAGGAAAATACTTGAGAAGGAAATAAAATGTACTAAAGTAGAGAAGCCCCCAAATTGTCTTCAAATCCTTTGATCAAGTGGTTACCCCTTTACTACCTTGTATGGCAGTTTCTTTTTTCTTAAGCTTGTCTGCCTGCCTTCCCTCTTTGCCTCTTTTGCCTTACAGAAAATCCTTCCAACGTCCACTTTATTGAACAGCTTGGTGGAATGGAAGGGGGCCTCTCAGGAACAAACCTGCATCTCAGCACTTCCTTTTCCACAGGCGCTGTCTTTTCCGGCACTTTCTTGGACTCCCTCCTGGCCACGGTAAGTGCAAATGAACTGAAGAGCCCAAAGGCCAAGCTTCCCTTGCCAAGGGGAGAGTGGAGGGGGAGATGGGGTAATGCCTCAGGATCCTAAGTTTGCTTTGATTTTCCACATATGTTACTTCACCCTTTCTCACAACTACCTGGCAAAGGAAGCAAAATATTCACATTTTCAAGACTAAAAACTTGAGGCCCCAAGGGCTGAAACAGCTGATCCCAGGAGGAATGAGTAAAGAAACGACAGAGTGCCCACCTTCCAACTTCAAGTCCATCTTGACGAGACCAGGCCATCTTGATGTCAGAGCTTCGGAGATACTGCTTTGTCTTCTCTATAAAATCACCTCAACAGCTCAGTCAGGAATCAGCCACAAAGGGACATGGGGGTTTCAAGAAGATGTTCATGCAACCAAAGGCAGGGCTTTCAAAGGAAAAAAAAGAAGGCCATTGTGGTGTGAGTTTTGTTCAGCACTTAGTCAAACCTCCCTCTATGTCCCCCATCTCTTGGGATATGTTTTTGATGACATGGCTCTTTAGTTTTCTGCACCTCTGCAGCCTCTAAGCAGATGCCCTGCCCGAGTCCCAGGATGCCCATAGATAGAATAATCCACTGGACAAATGCCTATTGAAGACCCACACTATCAGGCACTGTTCTAGGTGCTGGGGACACAGCAGTGGTGACACAGAAGTATCCACCCACGAGGAGCTTATTCTACTGGAGGAGATTGGCATCAAACTGATAAACAAGGGTCTTAAAAGTTCTGTCAAATAATTATAAGGGCCAAGGACATGCACAGCTAGGAAATGCAGGGTTTGGGGAAGGTTGACCAAGGAAGGCAGCTCTGAGGAGGTGACATCTGTGAGGAAAGAGCAGGCGCTCAGATCTTTGGGGAAGAATCCTCCCAGGTGGAGGGGATAAGGCAGAGGACAGTGAGGCAGTAACATGCCTGCTGTGTTCGAGGAATTTGGATTTGACTAAAACTCTCACAAAAGTCTGTGCACAGCCATCTGTGAGTGACTGCAAATCTCCTCCAGAGAGAGCCCATGTAAGCCACTACCTCACAGACGCCTCCTACACAGATGTCTTAGTATACGGGGTCTTAAATGCTCAGGCTCTGGGGGTGACAAATGTGCTGCTCTCTGGAATCCCACGTAGAAGAGGCATCATTCCTGAATTGTGGGGGTGCCTCAAAGGCACAGTTTGCACTTTTAGGGGAGTGGGCTGGGGTGCACATCCCCCTCGTGGCTACATTTGGTTCTGTGGGTATCGTGTCCTACTGGGCTCTGCTTCCCTACATCATGGTCAGCGACTAGTAAACCTCATTGAGTTCTCAGAGAGATAACACGACTGCAGTGATATTTTAACACTGAACAAGTAAGAAGGCAATTGCCTAAAGGGTAAGCAGCATTCCGCCTTGACTAAGTGGGGTGGAAAGGCCTTGAGGGAGAGGCCAGGTGACTTTTCTGGGAAAGTGTTTCTATCAGAGAAAGTATTATATCACTGTCTGACTCTATGTCCATTAATTTGTTTTTAAGTGATGACCCAAAAAGTCAGGCAGAACATAACTTTAGATGAACTTGACATGTCTGCAGGGTACATTTTAGATGGGTGTAAGTTCCAGGCTCTCTTTGGAGAGTCTTAGATGTCCAGTGGCTTGTGCCTCAGATTAGGTTAGAGCCTAATCTGAAACTCTACTGGTCTACACAGGCAGGAGCAAAGTCACAGAAATTCTAATTAGATTTAGTTGGAGGACAGGATGGGCAGAGAAGGGCTGGAAGAGCAGAAATAAAAACAAATGAACACATAATCTATGCCAGCATAAGAAATATATATTTTATAAAAGTGTCCTGAACTGGGCATTGGTCCCTGGGCCCAATGATGCCACTCACCACTCACTAGGTGAGCATAAGTTTGGGCAACCTTTGAGTAGTGACACCTTCTCCCAGGACACCCTCAGGTATTGCATCAGTGGGCTTCACTCGCTGGAGGAAGATGATCTAGTCATGCTGGACAATGAACTTAGCTATGTAAAATCTTAAGAGTCTTTTCTGAGGCCTCGGTAAAGTTTTTGAGAGATAGAGAAGGTCACATACTGTGGCCTGATAGAGGGGCAACTCCATGAGGTCACAGGCTCATTGGACCCTCAGCTTGCCCTGAAGGACTCCTGGTAAGTGCATAGTTTAGGACTGGGGCGGGGATGGCAGAGGAGGCACCAGGATGGAAGGCATCCTTTATGTTAAGGTGGCTGGTTTGGATCTGGAATTTCTAAATCACTACCTAGAGCCTTGTTCCCCAGCTCTTGAATTCTAAATGATAGATGGCATAGCAGAATGAACACATTTCAATACTATCTAGAGCTTCATCCCCAAATCTTTTTTCTGGCTATGATAAGCTGAACTAGACGATTGCAAATAATCACTGATTGGCTTTCCCCCATGTTTTCCTGGTACTTCTGGCTCTACTTGGCCTTCTGAGGGTGGGGTGACTGCCTATCTTAGCAGCCACATAGAAAGGAGGAAGGCACTCTTCTAACTCCAGGGTCAGACCTGAGCCTCCAATTCCATTATCTCATCTCTTCTGAGTACTGTTTGATCTGGGCTGGCTTCTTGATCCTATCTCTTAATCATCATGGAAATGAAAGCAATAGTCTCAGAGAGGAAGAGAACATTGATCCTCTTCCACTGGAAACATTTGAGGCCACTATGGGGGGGTCTAGAATATGTTCTTGAGCACATAATTTTATTCTCCATACTTACTGGGGCATCTTTTTTTGGTCAAGGGTGTGGGAGAAAGGAAAAGGTCTTGCTCTCCCACTAAAGTCAGGATGGCAGTTATGGAGCTCATGGTACACATCACTAGGGAGCACAGTTCTCCTCCCCTAACCATGTCTTCAAGTCTTTCCCAACAGCAACCTCCAAGCAACTGCTTTTGACAAGCTTTGTTGTTGAGGTCATCTTCATAGCTATGTCACTAATAGGAACAATCCTGACAACATTGCTCAAGCACATCCATTGTGCCAAGGACCCTGTGTACTACCTACATTGCCTTGTTTAATTCTCTTTTCAATCCAGTTAGGAGAATACTATTAGCCCCATTTAACAGAGAAAGAAACTGAGGCTTAGAGGGTGTTAGTTTCTCAGGGTACCATAACAAAGTGCCAAAAACTAGGTGAATTAAGACAGCAGACTTTATTCTCTCACAGTTTGGGAAGCTAGAAGTCCAAAATCAAGACATCAGCAGGGCCACACTCCTTCCGAAAGCTCGAGGGAAGAAGTCTTCTTTGCCTTCATCACTTGTGGTGGTAGCCAGCAATCCTTGGCATCCCTTGGTGTGTGGCTGCGTCTCTCCGTCTCTGCCTCCATCTCCACGTGGCCATCTTCCCTTGTCTCTGTTTCTTCTCTTCTTACCAGGACACCAGTCATTGGATTTAGGGTCCACCCTAACCCAGTATGACCTGAACTTGACCACATCTGCAAAGACCCTATTTCCAAATTTGGTCACGTTCAAAGGTCCTGGGTGGACAGGAATTTAGAGGACACACTTTTCATCCCAATACTGAGGGGCAAATAACATGCTTAACTTAACACCTTTGTCTGACCCAAATTTACATAATTCCAGAGTCCAAGCTCACTATGACAATCAACTGCCCCTCCAGAAATCTATTTCTGAGGTCATTGATATTCTCCCAGTGCACTGATTTTCAAGTTTTGCTTAGATGGGCCCTTCTCTCAGGTGTTCAAGTTTGCTGAGGTTTGGGCAAGGTGAGGTAAAAGGGTACCCCCAAACCCCTCACCATCTACCATTCTCCCCTCAATCAGAGAAGCTCTACTTTCCTCTGCAATATACGAGCTTCTGGATAAGATATGATTTGAAGAAGTATTTGTATTGCTAAGAAGTATTTGAAAACCACTCCCTAGAAGTTATAATATGTGACCAACAAAGAGGCAAAAAATTTAAAAACAAACAAACAAACAAAAAACAGAATCCTTGTTCTCTATTCTGAGACAGAGCTACCACTTCCAGCCAGGACACCCATGCCAGAGGAGGGAGTCAGTATTCATCTTGCCTGCATGTCCTGGTTGTCCCATTCTTTCCATCCCCAGAAAACGTCTTCAAGGTTGGGCTCTCCCAGCCTGCTGTCCAGCTTAAAGCACCAAGAGATCTGCTACTCGTTGTTCATTCGCTTAACTTTTGCCTGGCACAGACAGAGGTTATAATTAGAATCAAAATGCTTGTTTCCCTGATGCTCATACCAAATGAAAGGACAAGGCTAAAAACAGATGCCTTCAGAGCAGACTCCCTCAGGAAAAAGGGGGCTGCCACCTCAGCAGTTCCTGAAACAGAATGATCACATCAGGCTTGAGTTCAATCTTGGTGAAACATATTTTCATCCTAATATTTGAGAACCTCCTCCCACCTTCTCATGTGTACTCAGAGGCCTTCAGCGTGCTTCTGAGCCTTTGCAGCCAAGGAACCCTTAGTAAACGCAGAAGAGATAAAATATGCAAGTCCTGAGGAGGTAGCAGAGCCTGTGACAGCCCCTGGGAGCTTGTCAGTGCTTAGAAACACTAAGGTTTTGTTTAAATATTCATGCAAATTTTGTATTCCACCCCATGATATGGAGTCCCCCCTTCAAATCTCCTGATACAGTTGACACTATATATGCTTCAACTATCCCCTAGCATAACATCGTAAACTCTTGTTCCAGTTGGAGAAGCATAACCCGGAGTTATCATACAGATTCACTTTCAATCTTTCCTCTATAAGTTTAATGCTATAAAAACTAAAATAGGGAAGTGGATGTGGCTTAAGCGATTGAGCTCCCACCTACCACATGGAAGGTCCCTAGTTTGGCTCCTGGCACCTCCTAAAGGAGACAGCTGGTGCAGCAAGATGACACAACAAGATGCCTCAACAAGAGACACAAGAAGAAAAAACATAATGAGAGACACAACAAAGCAGGGAACGGAGGTGGCTCAAGCGATTAGGCGCCTCCCTCCCACATCAGAGGTCCTGGTTCAGTTCCTGATGCCTCCTAAAGAAACAAGGAAGATGAACAGACACAGCAAGTGCACACAGTGAGGGGGTGGGGAGAAATAAATAAACAAAATAAATCTTTAAAAAAACAACAACGATGAAATATAGACAGGGACCAAGGCCCATAAGTAGGACCCCCTTATGGCTTTAAAATAACAGCGTTTCAGAACTAAGCATGGTCTCAGGGAGCAGCCATCCCATCATTTTCTTTACTGATGAGGAAATTAAGGCCCACAGAGGTTATACGACATTCTCTAGGTCACTCAGCTGGTTAGTGGCAGTTCTCCTGCCACCTGGCCTCATTCTGAATTAGATGTATTTCTAAAAGAATGTTGGTTTTAAGGCCTTTTGAGAGTCTCAGAACAAAGAGCAGCAAGTGCCTAGGCTGAGTTAGTATCTATACTCGTAGGTAATATGCACTACTAGTGGTATACTAGTGGGTGAGGAGAGAGACTCCAATCTTCATTGTAGCTAAAAGTGAAAACACTCTGAGCAGTGAAATTTTGTAACATTGAAAATCTGAATTCTAGTAAATATAAATTATTAGAAACATCATCCAAGTTTAGAAGTCCTAGTATGTTTCAAGTACTGTTCAGCTTGCAGATGCTCTTGAAAAAGAAAAAAAGGAAGGAAGGAGGAAAGAAATGCAAGGAAGGGAGGAAGGGAGGAAGGAAGGGAGGAAGGGAGGAAGGGAGGGAGGAAGGGAGGGAGGAAGGGAGGAAGGAAGGGAGGAAGGGAGGAAGGAAGGGAGGAAGGGAGGAAGGAAGGGAGGAAGGAAGGGAGGAAGGGAAGGGAAGGAGCAAGGAAGGGAAGAAGGGAGGAAGGAAGGGAGGAAGGAAAGGAGGAAGGGAGGAAGGGAGGGAGGAAGGGAGGAAGGAAGGGAGGAAGGCAGGCAGGCTAGTAAGGCCAATACCATCGAACCTCAACTGATAGGAATAAGAGATGAACTCACAGAGCAAGGGACACATGTAATTCCCATTATTTCCCAATGTAGAATTGCAATCCTTCTGATGTCAAAACTGAAGAAATGATATATTGAAGAGCTAAGATTTTCCTATTTAAATATGTAAAGCACACGTTTTACTAGAGCCATGGACACCAGGATAACACTGAATTTACACCTTTTCTTTAATCTGTGACTAATTATTCTAGCAGTATTATGTTTGCTCACTCTACACTATGACCACATGTTCTTATATAGATTGTGGCTCAACCTAGCTTAAAATGCTCCATTCCCTCCTGGGTTTCGAAGGACTAGTTTCATAAGCACCTTCCCGAGTAGCGGGAGAGGGGACAAAGAAGAAATAAAGGAGGGGAGCGGCACTAATGAGATGCTTTCAGTCTGGAGGTTAGGGTGGAGAAAGCATTTCAAGTCTTTTAGACTGAAAAGTATTGTAGCAATTCTTTTCTCTTCATTTTCTCTGACTTTATGAGATTATATTATTTCCTAGATTAACTTGTCCCAATTACCTCTACGTTTTACTAGCAATACTGGTTTATTTGTTTAAAACCAACTATTGCAGTCAATATTCTTGCAAATTTTAAGCACTTGTTCTGTTCAAAGCACTACTGAGGACATGAATATTAAATAAACAAAGTCCATCCCCTGAAGAAGCACGTCGTTTAAGGAAGTGTCTCTCAGAGTGTGAGCTGAGGACCATAGCATCAGAATAGCCTGGGGTACTTTTTAAATTCCAATTCCCACCCCTGTCCCTAAATTCTGATTTTGTAGTGCTGGCATCCCGGAAGTGAATGCATTAAAATCATCCAAGTGATCCATTTAAACGACAAACACTGATCAAGGGATGGGAATTTGGTCATGCGTGCCATATATCTCATTTAATCCTGCAAGCAATACTAGAAGGTGGGGATGATTTTGTCATCTTTAAAGAATATAAAACTGTTGCTGAGAAAGAATAAATGAATTGCTCAGAGGTACTCAGGCAAGATGTGACAGTATAAGACTCAAACTCAAGTGTGTGCCACACAAACAACTAACTATAAAATACAGAAGAATGAAGTGAAGTAAAAGTCCGTAGCCATGCGGTTTCAAAGAAAGGAAACCTTCATTCTGATTAGCAGGCCCAGGGAAGAGCTCACCAAGTTGATGAGATGAGCCAAGCGTTCCACCACAAAGGAGCGAAGGAGTAAAAGCACGTTCAGGCAGCCCAGCGTGAGCTGGAGCGATCGGTTCACAGAGGAGAAGACGAGCCTAGAAACGAGGGTATGTCCCATCACCAGGGCTGTGAATGTCGTGGTAAGGAGGCCGGGCGTGGCTTTTTAGCAGGGGTACAGCGCGAAAGGTACAAGGAGATGGAGGACATGATCTGATTTGTGTTTCTGGAGAATCTGGAAGCATTGTGGAAAATGAATTGGAAATGACAAGAAAATCAAGGCAGGGAGACTAGTAAAAAGGTCTTTCTAATAATCCAGGCTTCAGACGATGAGCCCCTGAATTGGGAGTGGAGAAAGTGAGTGGTAATGTTTCTAAAATAATAACAATGGAAATCATTCCTATTAGTTATTATAACAGAATATTGATTTTATATAGGTAACATAGAAACATGTCTTTTTTTTTCTTTAAATTCTCTTTTCTACTGCAGTAAAAGTCTAATTTAGATAAGAAAAAGGATGGAAAGTTGAAAACATTATATATTAAAAAGAATTCAGAAAACCTAATAGATAATAATATATTACAATGATACTTACATGTATGTCAAAGCCTAGTCTATAAGTGAATGGGGAAATGGTTAAAAAATGGCTAGGATTGTTTCAAAATAAGAAGTTGGCCCATGTATTCTCCTCTGATTTCATTTTCACACCAAAGATTCCAAAATCCCATTCATTTATTTATCCAGCACCTACTATTTGTGAAGTGCATGATAAGAACTATGGGAGATTCAAATATTAATAAGATCTAAGTTAATACCTGTCCTCAAACAGTCATGACCAAACAGAATATATAAGTAGATTCACACCCAGAATACTCAAGCATGTATGATAATAATATCTATAGTCCCCCAGGGGAAAATCTATAGAAGCCTCATTAAATATATGTTTTTAAATAGACGCTGATAATTAGTAGGGTGCTTGTGGTCTGACATGCCCCTCTGATCATTTTTGGAAGGGAGGAATCCTCAGTCACTACCATTACCTCCTTTCTTTTTCCTTTTCTTTTCCTACAGTATAAGCTCAGAGGGAACAGGAAGTGGGTCAGAGTTGTTTTCTTTGCAGTTTACCTAACCTAGCACTCTGTGCAAACTGCCAGCTTCTCGCTGATTATGATAATAGTCACCAGAAACGCTTCTCTGCACTATCAGGTGAATTTCCAACAGCGACGCTCCCTGCTTCTCCAGGTCTACACACTTTCGGAGTTTACATACTGATCTTCTGACTTTGCGCTTGGCTTGTCTTTGCTTTCCAGGCCTTTTACAACTATCGTGTCCTGGAATTGCTTCAGATGCTGGTGACAGGAGGGATAAGTTCTCAGCTGGAACAACATTTGGATAAGAATAAGAGCTGTGTGCTGGCCGACAACGACTCTGCATTCTTTCAAGGAAGAACGCGGTGTAAGCTGGGGCTTCTGTCCTTAAACCAAACCATATTATCAGACATTCAAGTGAGTTTCCCACTTCCTTACCTCTCAGCGTTTCTGAAAATGGTCCAGGCTCTTTGTCTAGATGGCTAATAGTACAGAAATAATAATAACAATAATAATAACAAAATTAATAATACCTTACATTCATAGAGTATTTTGCAGTGTGTTATATTTACTCTTTACAACAATCCCAGGAAATAGATAAAGCAGTTGTTATTATCCCTATCTTACAGATAATAAAATCCGAGTCTGCAGGAAGCATCAGAGAGGCCCAAAGAATTTGTACCTTGACAAGGGCATTAATAATAATTGTGGTAGCTAATGTTACCGAGTACTTGCCCTGTATGTGTTCTGCTTTGAGTTTTTTTTTTCCCCCTACTTAATCTGTCTAGTGACTTAAATGGTAGGCACCATTATTAATTCCTTTTAACAGATTAAGAGGCAGAGTCCCAGAGAAGCAAGTACCTACCTGAGGCCCCAAAGTCTACCAGTGACAAAGCAGTGTTCCATCTAAGGCAGACTGACCCTGGATCCATCCATCTCCCTATACCTGAACCTCTAAAGAAATCTGATCAGGCCAGCTGACCCAGTAAAAGGATGCTGTGTTCGGGTCTAAGAATCTGGCTTGGGCTAGTCAGCAGAAACTCTGTGTTTTCTTAGCCCAGAAGCTGGTGAACAGTAGAATACAGCAGGAAGAAGATAACAATTCTGGAACACTCCACTGGGGCCTCTGGGCATTTGAGGATCAGAGCCGAAGCCAGCCTGGGAATGAGTAGTCTAGTTATCACTGGGGTGCATTATGGTTTAGTTTTGAATGACTTGACATCTAGCTCTCCAGTTGCAGTGTTGAAGGGCAGGCCTTTATAAGGAAACATCTTGTGCTGGTTCAGAGGACATCAGCAGAATCCCTTCACTAGGAGCTGCAAAGACCTCTGCACCTGATGTGTCTCTAACATATGCTGCCAAAAGGGCAAATCCTATGTTCTGTGCACTTGAATTTCAGGTGCAAACAACATCCCCAAAGCTTCCTCATTCTGTCTCAATTCTTTGCAATTCTACGCCCTTGGGTTCCTCAACTAACGTTGACTTGCAAGTGATTAGAAGCCTAGGAAACTGGTACTGGTGACTCCCTGTTGGTATTGGACTTGTCTCTCCTTCCTCTCTCCACTTATGTTTGTTCTCTACCCTGAGAAATCACAGAACTGAAAAGATTGTCCTCTTTTTATTTCACCGAACCCGTTTGCTGCTCCCTGTGAACCTGCTGTCCATCAGCAATGACCTCTGTTGTCCATCAGCAATGACCTTGTTGGCTATATAGCCTGACAGCAAGGCCAAGAGAAGCACTTGGGACTGTGGCCTGTTTTTGAGTGGGGTGAGAAGACACCCTCTGGAGAGCACTTAACATCCCAACTCACTAAGCACCTTGAAAAGTGAATTTTCCAACCTATTGCCAATTGTAAATTCTTAATGGTGACAAAACAACAGTAGTAATAAGATAAACAAACTTGCATGCCACACCTACCAGAGGCTCTTGAAAGGACCAGAATGATTTAAAATACCCCTGGGATTAGTCTCAAAACTAATCATAAACCTAATTACCAAGCCACTTGACACCATCACATGAAGATATTAGGAAATAGTTTTCAGATATTCCAAACATCTACTAAAAAGAAAAGCAAATGACACTCCAATTGTGCTTGATATTACTTGATTTGGGTGTCTAGTTGTTATATATTTTTCTCTTCTCTCCCCAGCCAAGAGACTACTTTGGGCAAGTGTTCTGTGGCTTATTAGATAATTTCGGAATCCTATGCGTTGGTTTGTACCGCATGATAGATGAAGAGGAGCGCAACCCAGACCACAAGAGGGGAGTATGCTAGTTTGGAAAGGGCTATCCACCCATCCAAACCTAAGAACAAAAGCTGCTTTATTCACTATGTAAGAGAAATCTGAGATCTAGATCCACATTTGTGAAGAAGAATGCAGGGGAAGTGGATAATGGTGTAGAAATGAAGATGAATGGGTATAAATATCATGAAACCTGATATTACAGTCCAATTAATATTGGCCATGCAAGGAGAGTGCAGGCTCTGTCTCCAATGAAAGATGAAATGTAGACCCATATTTTAAGTCAGAGTTCTTTTGTAGCTTGCCTCTTATTCATGTCTGTGCAACTCTCAATAGCTGATAGCCACTGTCCTCATTGGAGAGATTTATTTGTTTGCTAGACTTGTTGGGTAAATATTTATTGAGTGAGTCTTTTATGTTTTGTACTTCAAAATCAGGGAAGTGATATGTTCAGATTTCAACTTAAAGATCATTCTGGCAACAGAGAGGAAGCTAGAGAAAATATGTGTGGCAAGCAGGAGGAGAAGAGAGAGGGTTCAGTTGGCAGACAACCACTGCAATATAGATTCTAATAGTGAGAATGGACAAGGTTCAGTAAAGAAGGAAGAATTAAAAATAATTGAGTGGAAATAGATTGAGGGAACCTGTTTCAGGAGAAAGGAAAAGAAAGCCAAATTACTGAAAGTCAAGTGGTCTTCAGTGGAAGGAAAGACATTTCTTCCACTCATAAGAGAAAAGGAGGAAAAGAATAAATGCAAAGACACATTCATCTATAGTTGGGGACTGTGGTTAGGAAATTTTTATTTAACAATTGGATTTCTCAGGAAGTACAGGCATAGCCATTGCTGAGAAAGAAGATGGAAGAAGTCTTATAGGGAGTTGAGGAAGAGATAAAAGTTTGGATTAACTGCTGAGAGGAACAGAAGAGGAAGCTCATTGTGAGCTTGTAGAAGTCATAGTAGACTGCAAAGGAAAAGGAGGAAAGATTCTAAGTCTCGATGACGTTAAAAAGTCGATGTCTTCAGAGTGAGGGAATGAGGGAGAAAGAATGATGGGAAGCTGTGGTTAGAAAGTGAGTTGTTGAAGCTTACAATTTTGGAGGTGGCGCAGTGTCAGGAAATGACAACATCCAGGACATGAGCAGGGAAGTGGTTTAGAGATAACAGCCAGTGGATAGTGGAGGTCAAAGAACGGTGGATACTGGAGTTGGAAACCATGTGAATGCTGCAGGTACCTAAGATGATGGGGGCACTAGTGTTTGAAAGAAAGCATGTTGTGCTACATGAAAAAGGCTTAAGTCACCATGGAGGTCTAGATCTCCACCAGATGACACTGAGAAAGCCAGGCAGAGGGTGGTAAGGCTGTAGAGATGTAGAGATGCCCAGGGGATGTGGCATCCTGAAGGGAAAGGTACCACGTGAAGAGAGATTTCTGTTTTAAAGGGTGCATGTGGTTGTAGTATATTTTGTTTAAAAAAGAATAGGGATTGTAGAGGACTCAGTGGGAAGGATAATAAAAATGGGAAGATTATTCAGGGTGGGAAGGTCGATGATGTGTTGAGATGGGTGCTTTAGAGAGATATAGTGGTCATTTGGGACAGCAATAAAGAGACGCCAGATGAAAGTCATGAAAGCTTGTCCTGCCTCTGGGTTTTCTTTAAAATTCATTGAGGGAGCGAGTGCAGCTCAGTGGTTTAAGCACCTGCTTCCCATGTACAAGGTGCTGGCCGGGTTCCATCCCTGGTACCTCCCTGTCTTTAAAAAAAAAAAAAAAAAAAAAAGCTCATTGATATATACTATTTGCTTATCTGTCAAAGTTTCAAATAGAATTTTGGTGAAAAATAAGTTACACTGCTTTGGCCAAGCTATATTCTGTGTGAAAATAGATGGCATAATCATTAGACTAGGCCTAAGCAGGATGGAATGGACTGGAATCTTACAGTTTTCACACAGCTTGGCTAAGGGTTCAGCGTTTTGCCAATTAAATTCATTTGCGTGACGACTCTTAAAAGCAAATAAACCCAGAGTCAGAAAAACCATTAATGCTCAATTAGTCCAAACCACAGCCCGACCCCTCTCCCATTGAAAAAATGAGTCCAAGGCCCAGAGAAGGGAGAGAACTTGCTTAAGCTGAGAAATGGTTGGGGTTAGAGGCAAAGGTGAAAGCCAGTCCCCTAATTCCTATGCTAGCACTTTTTCTCTTGTACCATGCCATTTGATGAGCTCCATCGACGGGAAATACAGAGATATTTGCTACTAATCAGGAACCAACAAGGCAAAATGAAACAAAACCCTTCTTCCTTCACCTGCAAAATGCCTTCCTTATTTTAACTATTGTCTTTAGCCACACTGTCCCTACTGTGGAGACTCAGAATTCATCGTTGTCTTCTCTTACAGGTTTGTGATTACTCGGCCAGCCAATGATTTCAAACTGCTGCCCTCGGATCTTGTGTTTTGTGCCATTCCTTACAGCACTTCTTTTTACAAAAAGGATGATGTTATATCTCAATATCTATATGAAACTATCAGTCTAGACTCACCAGCGCAAGAAAACTCTCCAGACTTAAATTATCCCAGAACTAGCCTGATTACCAAGAATACATCATCACATTCAAGAGCACTGTCTACAGAGTTAAGAACTAGCAAGCTTTCTTTACCTAAGCAAACAGCGTTGAATCAGAGTGGCAAGCTATCAATCCAGATACATCCGGATGACAATAGGAAAGAAAATGTAAAGGAAACCATGGAGAAAATCGTACACGAGGATGCCTTTGCATCTCCAAAGTCAAACTAGCCCTGTCAATATTCTCCATAAGTTCGTAGATTGTTATTTACAAGAAATCTTCGGAGATGGTGACTTTGAACAAGGAAAATAAAAATGAAAGCATGCCATTTTGTGCCCACTCTTTTGTGGTTTATCAGCAAGCCCTCACCGTTTGGGAAGAGACAAAAGTCTAATCTAAATCCACTGGCTCTGGCAACATAAATAAAAATATATATGATAAATACCTCTGCAAAGAACGTTCACTGGTCTCTTTCCTTTGAGGAGAGAACTTGTTACTCAAGCTGTACTCGCTCGGTTCCCCAGGTCAGGGATTATAAGTAATCAAGATAGAAATGAGGAGGGCTTAGAGACAAGAGACAAAAAGTCAAGAATCAAGAATCTTACATCCTTGATCCTGGAGAAGGCACATAGTAAACTAGTATGTATCACCCTTTTTTCTGCATGTTTTTCCTTTTTTCATCTCTTTTTGTAGGAGGTAAGAAATACCAGATGGAAAGATGTTGGTTTGAATTGGAAAATGTGTGTCTGTGTAATTAGGACTTAGACATATGTCTGGCACATAGTAGGTTTTTTTTTTGTTTGTTTTTTTTTTTGAGATACTGGGGACCAGGGATTGAAACCAGGACGTCCTATGTGGGAAGCTGGAGCTCAACCATTGAGCCACAGCAGCTCCCCTGAGATGGTTTTTTCACTTGTTTTGCTTTTTGCTTTTTGTTTGTTTGTTTTTGTTTTTAGGAGGCACTGGGAACCGAACCCGGGACCTCCCATGTGGGAAGCAGTCACTCAACTGCTTGAGCCACATCCACTCCCCCATAGTAGGTTTTTAATAAGAATGTATATTAGAGTATTCTGAGATAGGGTGCCTGGGTAGAGACAGGTTGAAATATGTAAATTGAAATATATAGTCTTCCAAATTCCCTAATTCAGGAATAGGGACATCGCATAAGAGGCATAAAACATTTCCCTATGCTCCATGTTCCAAAATAAACCAATCTACTGATATATAAACTTCATCTTAAATTGAGTAACTTTACCCAGGGGTTAAACGCATAGTCAACAAAAGCTCAGCACTTCCAGGGATTATTCACTCCCAACTGGTGGTCTTATTGTGATGAGTTCTTTTTTTTTTTAAAGATTTTATTTATTTATTCATTTATCCCCCCCTTGCTGCTTGTGCTCGCTGGGTCAGCTAACCACGCCGTGCAGGCAGGCTTGCCCTCACCAGGAGGCCCCGGGAACCGAACCCAGGGTCTCCCATATGGTAAACGGGAGCCCCACTGATCGAGCCACAGCCGCTTCCCTAGTGATGAGTTCTTTAAGCTAAGGCTATAGATATGCTATAGATGTAACCTAGGTAGAAAAGAAGATGAAAGAAAATAATAAACTATGTTTCTCATAAATTGTTTTATAAAACTTTATAATGTCCTTGATATTTTTAACAACATTCTTCCTGATTTGGTATTATTATTTCCATTATACAAAGGGAGAAACTGTCATAGAGTTGCCAGATAAAATGGAGGACATCCAGTTAAATTTGAATTTCTGATGAACACCAAATAAAATTTTAGTATGTCTCAAATAATGCACATTGCTAATAAGTGATTGTCAACATTCAAATCTAGTTATTTGACTCCAGCACTTGTAGATATCATACTTCCAAATACCCAAATAAAAGAAACGAAACAAAAACATCCACAAGAAATTAAACATTGTATTAGTCAGTCTTTGGTTGTAGTGAAATCACCTCAATTTATTGAAGACAAGACCAAGGAAATCTTTATATATATATAATTTTCAGCTGACCTAGTTCTTCTTCATCCTTCTCTCTGTTTACAGACTTGACTTTTTGTTTTTCAAAATATATGGCATTATATTTCTTCCTGAAATTTCAAATTTATAGGTAGAAAATATAGGCACACCAGATACTTAATTGTCTCTGAACCACAAATTCTAATTTCTAGAAGAAAATATGTGATGGGCTCAACTTTGGCCATCCCATTCCAGCTATTAATGGCTGCATATCAGGGTACCTCTGAATGTAGGCACAGTCCTCAGAGAGGGGAGGACACAAAACCAGAAGTCTAACAGAAAGACAGACCAAAAGTCATCACTATTTAGTATCATTCCCTCTTCCACATTTCCTGCAGGCTTAGTAGAAACAAAGAAAATATTCCGGAGAAAGAAAGTACGGGCTAACCCTATAGATATTCAAATTCCATTGCTTTACACATATTGACCAATCTACCTGGCATCTCAACCAGTGTAAAAATTTATACCATGGATGACCTTGTTCTCAACAGAACAAAGCAATCTTAATTACAAATATTCTATTTGCAAATATTTTAGAATTTAGGGGAATAGATAGCAGAAATATGGCTAAGGAAATATCGAAGTATATACAACTATAGCCAATGCCTGGCCATTCATACTACCAGTCTTGATAAATAAAATTGGAAGTGTACCCCTAAACTCATATACAGAGGGATTTCATAATTCTAGAGCAAATCTTTCACCTACAGCCAGCAACATTTTATTGTGAGTCCTAACACCAGATCTTTGGCAATATCATGAATGCTTAATTCATAGTGGATGTTCAATGCTTATTAACAGAACAATGGGTGTGAAGAACACAAGAAAACATACAAGGAATAGAAGAGGTCACAAACAATACGTGGGCCAGTTGTTTTTAAGATTCTTTGAGCCTTTGACTTTTTTGAAAATTGGATGAAAGCTATAGACTCTTTTCCCAGAAAAAATTATGTTTGTACATACACCACAAAAGTCATTACATAAATGGGAGAGAGGTCAGGGAGCACCCCATAATCTATCCATGGACTCCCCAAATCCCTAATTGGCCTTATATACCTAGCAGAGTGGTCACCAGAAAGAACATAGGGCAAGCATACCAGGAGACCTGAGTACGGAGATTTCATGAAACATTTGTAATCTTGATCAAGTTCTTAAATCTTTCTCAGCTACTTTCTCAAGTCATTTTACTGTTTATAAAGGGAGAAAGTTGGCCTAGAAGATTTTGCACATTACTTCCAGCTTATCAACACATATTTATTCACTACTTACTGTGTATCAGGCACTGTGCTAGATGCTAAGGATAGGCCAGTGACCAAGACAGTGACCAAGAGTTCCTGACTCTATGGAATGTACACTCAAGTTGAGGAAGCCAAAAGTAAATGAATAGATAAATGAACAAGATAATTACAAATTTTGTCAAATACAATCATGTGATAGAGAATAATGGCAGTGTGGTGATCAGGGACATGGAATATTGGAAAGTATCCTCTGGAAAGATAAGAAAGGGAACTTAGCATATTTAAGAATTAGAAAAGGGGAAGTAGATGTGGCTCAAGCAATTGGGCTCCCATCTACTATATAGAAGGTCCAGGTTTCAATTCCCCAGGCCTCCTGGTGAAAGCAAACTGGCCCGTGTGGCAAGCTGGCCTGACCAGAGAGCTGGCCCATGCAGAGAGCTGGCCCATGCAGGAGTGCTGGCCATGCAGAGAGCTGGCGCAGCAAGATGATGCAACACAAAGAGACACAGAGGAGAGACAATAAGAGACACAGCAGACCAGGGAGCTGAGGTGGCACAAGAAATTGAGTGCCTCTCTCCTACTCCATAAGGTCCCAGGATCGGTTCCAGTGCTGCCTAAAGAGAAGACAAGCAGACACAGAAGAACACACAGAGAGCAGACAGCGAGCACAAAACAATGAGGGAGGGTTATAAATAAATAAATCTAAAAAAAAAAAAAAAAGGAATTAAAAGGATACCAGTAGAGTAGAGCATAGTAAATAAACAAAGGAGGGATTATATGAGAAGAGGTTGGAAAGGTAGGCAGGACCTGATTGAGAAAGGCTTTTTAGACCATGGAAACAGATTACATTTTACTCTAAGGACAATGAGAAGCTCTTTAATGAACGGATGTGATATTATTTATCTGTTATGTAGTCACAACTGGTGTTAGGGTTTCAGCAGTATAATTGAGTTCAAATGTAGCCTCTTCTGTTTAAAAACACTCAGAAATACTAGGTAAACTCTAATAACAAAAATAATGTATAGCAATTCTTGAAAGAAAGGAAACTCCCAGACAGAAGCAATGGTGTCTGTGAGAGATGTAGGACCCATGTATAGTACCATTTAGTCAGTGGCTGGGATATAATGCCAAATGGAGCTAGGAGATATAGGTGAGATCTGAGGAGCAATAAAACCATGACCTAAGAAGAACCAGCCCAGCTGTATAAAAGGCAATAGACAGACTCGTCCTATTGGCCCAGGGAAGGAGCAAAAAATTAATCTTTGCTAAAGAACCTGCGTAGAGAAAAATATCAATCATGAGAAACAGAAGTCCCAGATGAGCAGGTGCAGCATTCAGATTTATACTTCATGCATGGCAGGATTTTAAAACTGATAAAGTAATGGGAAAAAATCTGTTTCTAGATCAGTAAGACAGGTAACTAATAGATATATGATCAATTATTTGCAGGAATTTTTTTTTTTTTACAATAAGAGCACAAAAGCCTCAAATAGGAAAAAAAAAAGTAAATTAAAAACTTTAAAAAAATGGACAGTGAGCCCACAATAAAAAAAAAAAAAGAAATGATATGAGGATATTATTCTCACAAGGGAGTGTCAGCAGACAAATCAAGTGTCATTAAGTGTCATTTAGAGACTTTTTCTGAAAGAACTAGTAAAAGATATATTTCAGTAAGAAGAGAATGAACCCTAAGAGATGGAGAAATATATAAGAAGCAAAGATAAAACAACTGGAAATTATTGAGTAGAATAATAGTGATGCTTTGAGAAGATTTGTAACAAATTGGAACTAACATTAGATATTAATAATGGGAATATGAACAACAGATGATCAAATGAAAGTGTTCTAAGATTATAGTATTGTTAAAGAGGAGGGTAGAAATACTAATTAACTTTAACATTTATCAAATCTATTATAAATGTAAAAATTTTTGGAGAAAAAATTAAAATGCATGGCTTCCAAATTATTTGAGGGAAACTAAACAGTAAAATTAAATTTAAAAATGTTTAATCAATCCATGAGAAGCAAAAATTTTTTTAGAAAAACAAAAGAATTATATATATAAAACAAAATGGCAATAAATGCAAAATATATATTACAATAAATGTAAATGGATCAATATTGTTAAGTAAAAGTTAATGATTTTTGGATTATATTTAGGAATAGTTAATGCTATTTATAGTAGACACATTAAAAATATAATGACTTACAAAATTTGGAACTGAAGGAAATAAAGAGACTTACTAGGCAAATATGGACCAAAAGGAATCTAGTTTGGTACTATTAACATCAGATAAGGTAGACTTTAAAACAAAAATCATTATTGAGAAAAATAACCTCATTTTTTAATCATAATACTAATCTATTTTTAACTTTTTTATTGAAGTTTAGCATTCATACATAAATATCCATAAACAATAAGTATATAGTATAAGTTGTGAACTTACAAAACAAATATGCATATCATCATACAGGGCTCCCATACATTACTCCACAACCAACACTTAGCATTGTTGTGAAACAATTGTTACAAACTATGAAAGAGCATGGTCAAAACATTACTACTAACTATAGCCAATATCTTTTGGTGTATTTTTCCCCCGACCTGTTATTAACACCCTGTATTGGTATTATATACTAATTATAGTTCATGAGAGAATGTTCTCATATTTGTTCTATTAACCACAGTCCATCTTCCACCACAGGATTCATTGTGTGATGAAGTCCCATGCTTTATACAATCCATTCAAAGTGTAAACTCAGTGGTTTTGTATTCATCATAGAGTTGTTCTGTCATTACCTTAGTCAATTTTAGAACATTTTCATTAGTCCTAAAGGAAAAACACTGTACTGCTTTATACTACCCTATTGTTGTTCCTTAGAATTGATATAATATCTTCGTTGCCATTTCTGCAAAAATATTACAATATTACTGTTAACTATAATCCATAAGTTACATTAGTTGTAATTTTCCCATGTATCACCATATACTTAACACTTTGTAAAGGAAGAACATTCTTATACTATTAACTTCATCCACCAACAAAATCACTATGTTACACAGTCCCTACATTATTCTCTAGCCTCCTTTCAATTGAAATATTACATCTACAGACTACTCTTTTCAGCCACACTCACATTTATAAATCAGCAGTGTTAGTTATACTCACTATAATGTGTTGCCATCAGCTCTATTCATTTCCACACATTTGCAATAAACTTTATTAAAAATTCTACATACATTAAGCATCAGCTCCCATTTTCAACCGACATTCAATTTCCTAGTAACCTATTCTCTAGAGTTTACCTCCCTGAGTTTACTCATCATTTTAGTTAATATTAGCGACACCAAAAATATTTGTCCTCTTGTGTCTGATTTATTGCACTCAACATAATGTCTTTCAGGTTCATCCATAGTTGTCATATGTATCCTGATTTCATTTCTTCTTACAGGTGAATAGTATTCCATTGTATGTTTATACCACATTTTGTTTACAGACTCATCAGTTGATGGACATGGGTTGTTTCCATATTTTAGCAATTGTGAATAATGCTGCTATGAACATCAGTGTGCAAATATCAGTTCATGTCCTTGCTCTCAGTTCTTCTGACTATATCCCTAGTAACAGGATTGCTGGATCATATGGCAGTTTTATATTTAGTTTCTTGAGGAACTGCCAAACTGTCTTCCACAAAGGTTACTCCATTTTACATTCCCTCCAACAGTGAGAGTATTCCTATTTCTCCACATCCTTTCCAGCACTTATAGTTTTCTGTTTTTGTAAATTATTACAAAATACAATTATTGACCATTCTATAAGTTGTGAAATGATATCTCAGTGTAGTTTTGTTCTGTATTTCCCTAATAGCTAATGATGTTGAACATTTTTTCATGTACTTTTTGGCCATTTGCATTTCCTCTTAGAAGAAATGTGTATTCAAGTCTTCAGCCAATTTTTTAATTGAGTAACTTGTCTTTTTGGGTTATATGATCTCTTTATATAACATTGATATCAAACCCTTATTGGCATACTACTAATCTTCACTAGCAAAAAGTATGACAATTCTGAACTTTTATGCATTGCACAACATGGTCTTAGCATATATAAAACCAAAGCTGACAAAACTACGAAGAAATTTTGAGAAATCCACAATTATAAATTATAGGGAGGGATTTGAACATACATTTCTCAGAAACTGATAGATCAAACAGAAAAAAGTTAGCAATTGCCTAGAATAATATGAACTACACAGTTAACTAGCTTGATCCAATGGATATATACATATAGCATTAACCCAACAAGTAGCAAATACACACTTTCTATTGCAAACATATTATATCAGCACATGTATTATATCTTTTAATTGCCCAAGCAGTAATCAACAAAACTAGTGTCAATGAATCAATGATACCATACCAACCACATTGCAAAAAAATTAAAAATACAAAACATATACTCAGACCTTATCAAACAAAGTTTACCAACATGAACAACAACAACAAAAACTGAATCAATCATGGATCAAATTTTAAAAATTAAAATACATATTAGATCTAATGATAATGAAAATAACATATTACAATTTGTGGTAAACAGATATATCAGTATAAATAAATGAATATACTTTATAACCTTAGATATATATGCAAAACTATATGAAAAATTAAAAACTAAAGAGTTAACTGTTCAGTTTAGTAAATTAGAGAAAGAATATTAAACTGATAAAGCTAAAGTGATTTTGCATCAATCTTGGTATTACCCAATGTACTAGACTGGAAGAGAAAAAAATAGAACACAGTCTGCTTTGCTCAGTAGCTAACCTTTGCTATTTTGAGAAATAGGGAAAATATCCAATATCAAATAAATTGTTTTGTTAGGGCTAGTGGAACAGCTTTTGAACACAATTGAAGAGTGGGATAAATAGGATAAGATGAAAAAGGTGGGAATGAATATGTGAAAATCTCTTTAAGAGTTGCTACTTCAAATGTGATGCATCTACATCACGGAAGTAGACCCCAACCCAGAACTTCTGAATCAAAATCTGCATTATAATAAGGTCCATAAGTAATCCCTCTGTACATTAAGGTTTGAGAAGCACTGCTTTCAAGGAATAGACACACACACACATATATTGTCACTGGAAAATTCCAGAGGTTTGATTTTAATGAAAACTACCTTCCAGAGCATTTAGCTATTTGGTATATTTCACTTCATTTAAGAACTACAGAACATTCCAAACACATTTAGTTAACTATAAAATCCTGAAGCTGAGTATCTTCAAACTGTAAAGGAGTTAAGGGAGGTCGGAGTCCAATGAAGTTGCTGTGTATTTTCCTGGAGGAGAGAGAATCCACCGGTGAAAGTTTAAGACTTGTTTCTTCCAGGCCAAAGAAACAAAAGAGCACAACCTCCAGAAAGTAGTCTTCCTTCAGGCTCTAGATCTGCTTGCTTAAGGAGTGCTGGAAAGTAGGGAGGTTGTGGCAGTAAGAGGAATGAAGGGCTGCTGGGGGTGGGGCAGGGAGTGAGTGGAGGAGGGAAAAAGGCCCTAACACTAATTAAGTTTGAAAGACTAAGGGATGAGTCCAGCCACTGCATGCTGAGAAGAAAGGAACCTGAGCAGCTGATGCTAAATTCAGACTAAACTAACTGCAAGTCCCCTGGGGATGTCACAAGGTAACCCTGATAGTCTCTGTCATTTACAATCATTATCAGGCAGGCTGCTCTCTAATTTTACTGGGGAGCCAATTAACAGATCCCTGAAGCTTTGGGGGAAATGTCCCTGCCCTCCTCTTGTTTCTGTGTAAGAAAAATAAGGCGGCTTTTGTGCTACTGTCTTCTAACTGCTGACTCTTAGGAGTGGGGATGGAGGACATTGGAGAGGGGTGTTGACTTCATGGAATACAGTGACTCTAGGGTCAGGAGAATGGTTGGAGTTAGTCTTTCCCGGGCTTTAATTCACTGTTTTCTCTAGGACCCTAAAGTAGTCTCCAGATAGCCCAACAAACCTTGTTTCCTTCTTTTCTTAGATCTGGCAATACTGACCATCTCTTTTACTCTTTCTTGCCCTCAAGCAAATATCTTTGCAGCATTTCTTCTTGCAAAATAGTAGGAAAAGGCCACCTAATAGACTGAGAAGAATGTAGTAAATAAAGGTCATTCTTATCTCATCTTAAACTTATTCTTTAACCCCAAGTCTTTTCCCGATACCATCCTTCTCTCATCTGCACATCACAGGAACACCTTTTGCTAGTTGTCTACATTTCACTACTTTACTTCCCACCTTTCTGATTATCTGCTTAAACTGCCCCAATCTGGCTGTGCCCCCAATTAGTCGACTTGCAAATTAATCGTGCTATGATCAATTATATTCAGGTCAGTAAATGCAGTAGAATATTTAGTAGTAGTCTGATTTGAACTCTCAGCAGTATTCAGCACAAGTGTTCTTTCCCTTGAAACGTTGTCTTCCCTTGACCTCTTCTGGTTCTCCTTTGACTTCACTGATTATATATTCTCATTTTATTTTTTAGCTCTCCTTTTCTATAATAGATTTAAGCATTAGCAACACTCAAAGCTTGATTATGTACGCTATCCTCAGGGATCACAGATTGGTCCCAATGAGAATTAAGGAGAACTGGAACGGAGATGCCTGAAATAAAAGGGACAGGAGCCACTTAGCTCTAGCCATTGTTGCCACACAAGAATGGGGCCCAGTGTTGCCAGATTTTTTTTTTGTTTTAAGAGCAACTGGGAATTCTGGTTTTTATATTAAAATATTAGTTTTTTCAGGCTGATCAGAACAAATTGCTACAAACTTGGGTGACATAACATCAGAAATTTATTCTCTCACAGTTCTGGGGGGCAGAAGTCCAAAATCAAGGTGTCACCAGGGCCGCGACTCCTCTCTGGTGGCTGTAGGGAAGAATCCTTGCCTCTCCCCAGATTCTGGTGGTTGCTTGGTTTACAGCTGTGTCTCGCTCTAACATCTGCCTCTGTTCTCACATGACCTTCTTCCCTGTGTCTCTGCGTTCCAATTTCCCTCTTCTTGCAAGGATGCCAGTTATTGGATTTAGGGACCACTTGGTCACATCGGCAAAGACCCTATTCCCATATAGGGTCACATTTGTAGGTACAGGCGGTGGGTGGTTAGGACGTCAACATATCTTTTTGGAGGACACAGTTCAGCCCATGACATATATTATACTTTTTTCTTTTTATCTTGCTTATAGCTATGATAGAGTAAGCATAGAACACCAGCCCTCACCCCAAGGAAAAATTTTATACCTGGATACAATTTTTAAAAATATATATCTGTTTGAAGTAATCGAAGAGCAACCAAGTCAGTAAGAACTTGAAAGGCCAAGACCCAAGAGAAAAGGATAATATTGAAATGAGCTCACCATTCCTTGCTGCTTTACCCTCAAGGCAGTCGCCAATTAGTGAGTGATGCTGGCCAAGGGGTCAAGTTGATTTTAAGGTTCAGAGCTTTCAGCAGACTCATGGGGCTGGCAGGGAAAAAATAAAAAAGGAGCTAAGGGCTATCAAGGTCACCAGGTTTTGGATAAAAGGGAACTGAAAAAACAAGTGAGTATGACTTTCTATTGCTGCTTTTTACCTTGAGGCATTTGTTTATTCCTAACATTTTCAGGGGAGAGGCTGAGAAACTAAGAAGAAAAGATTAGGTAAGAAAAGCTAAGCAGAGCTTTTGGCATCTCAAGGTGCTAGGAAGATGAAAATTGGCATTCAAGGCATAGCAAGGCAGATGGACCCAAGTAAAAACCTCTTACTTTCAGCTGAGATTCTTGAAAGGCCCTACCTTAGCAGTAAATCAAACTCAAAATAGGATAATTTTCACAAAGCCTGAAATCCAGCTTTGATTCATTCCATTCCCTGATTTTATCAAGGTGCTCAAGCCCTACTATAACTGCCAACAAGTAAAGAAAGAAATGCTCTCTGCTGGAAGTTAACATTATCCAGAATTTCTATAGCTTCATATACAATATCCAGGATTGAATAAAAAATTACCAGGAATAACAGCAGATAGAGTCAAATGACCAAAGCCCAAAAGAAAAGAAATAGGTTATGGAGATGCCCACAGATGATCTAGGTTTAATACATAAGTCATGGACCTTAAAGCAACTGTCATTAACCTCTTAAAGAAAATGAATGACAAAATGGAGAAATTTACCAGAAAATAATTTATCAAAAAAAATTATGAAATATACACTAAGAAGATTTATAAATGTGTTAGAAAGGTTTAACAGCTGTTCAGGCTGTTAAAGAGAAGAAGACAAGATTAGTGAATTATAAAATAGATGAAACAAATTTTTAAAAAAATAGATGAGTAGAAAAAAAAATAGAATGAATCATGGAGAAGAAAAGACATGAAAAGAAGCATCAATGTGTATAAGAAATATATGGGATATGGGGATAAGGTGTATACTATACTTGACTCCCACATACAAAGGAGAAGAGAGAGAGAGTGACAGAGACAGAGAGAGACAGAGAGAGAGAGAGAAACAAGGGATAGAGACAATATTTGAGAATATACTGAAAATGAATTCTAAACATTAACCCATGCTTTCGAGAATCTCTTTGAATAAAAAGAAAAGAACCCCTAAGCATATAGGAGTAAAAATTCTTCAAATTAAATTAAATAATACAAGGGTGGATATGGTTTAAATGGTTGGGTGTCCATCTCCCACATGGAGGGACCTGGGTTCGATCCCCGGGACCTCCCGGTAAAATAAAGAAAAAAAAATATATATATAGAAGGTGCACATGCAGCCAGCCCCCCCCACCCCGTGCAGGCATACCAGGCCCCACCAAGCCACGCAGCAAGATGATGATGTATCAGGAGAGTGACACAAGGGAGAGCCAAGACAAGACATACCAAAAAACCAGGAACTAAGGTGGTGCAGGTGGCAGGATACCTCTCTCCCACTTCGGAGGTTCCCAGGATCAAATCCTGGTGAAGACAGGAGGAGAAGGATGAGAAGACAGGACAGGAAACAGACACAGAGAATTGCCCAGCAAATGGACACAAAAACAGCAAAAACGGGGGGAGAGGGGATTAAATGGATAAAAGTAAATAAATTAATTTTTAAAAATTAAACTAAAATAGAAGATCTCAATAGCATCCAGAGATAAAAACAGACACATTACCTACTAGGGTGAAGTGTAACTCACTGGGAATGTACCCAGTGAGGTGACAGCAAAACTCACTGGGATGCCACACACTGAGGAGCTCATGAAATTCTCTAAGGGTGCCAAAAATAAAAATAAAAAAACTTTGGGAAGCCATTTGTAGGGGAGATGGTGAAATTTGCTGGAAGGTGTGTGCCACTGAGTCCCCACATCAAAGTGAAGATATTCTCACCTCTTCCCACAGAAGAGACAATACGTGATCACAGCAGTTATCATATCCATCACTGGCTCTATTAATTACTTTTAAATTCAGTCAGAGTCCAAAATATTTTCCGTATTGTGAAGTTTACCTAAAGACTAAATAATAAACTAAATATCCAACAACTTATATTAAAAAGAGGAGAGAGAAGAAAGTGTTAACTTTTGTAATATATACAAATAAACACATGCACATACAAAAAAAAGAAAACATGCAAAATGACTAGAGTCCTCATTTCTGTACTGAGTGTCAAGATCTTAAACTTGGCCACTATGACTTCCTTTTTCCACTACCCATTCCATATTTCCCTTTTCTTGACCCAGAACCACAGCTGGTCAGGATTCCTTACGTGGTGGAGTGACTCAAACCTTCATTCCTGAAGGGTCTGAACCCTCAATAATCCTGCCTCTTTTGGAATGCTCTAATTTACAGTAAATCTTTACTATTGGATACAGAAGTGTTAAGAGGTACCCCAGAGAACTCCCTGGATTCCAGGCATAGTCTTCCTTGTCCCCATTGTGTAGCAGCAGCCAAAATTGCCATTGGTAATTGGAACAATCAATATATCCAGTGGAGTAACTCTTTGTTCTACCTGTTAGTTAAATGGGATAAAGACCCCAAAATGGCCAGGTTTCATTTTCCAATTCAATGGAAACATTGCTGTGCCCCATAACAGAAGCATTCTCCCCTTGAGAAAGAAGGCATCCAAATCCGCACAATTCGAAACTGCTATAACAAGAGGTAGAATTTCTGTGAGTGGGTTGTTAGGTATAATAGTGAGAGATGCCATTCCCATTTCTACTCCTTGATTCTTGAGCAAAAGTATTATTGCCATGGAGGAGACGACACCATACACCTGGGAAAAGAGGCTGGCTGACATCCACAAAGTAAGACACTTTTTCTATCTGATTAATAAGAGTCTCCTCTGCCGTAGATAACCTTTGGTAAACATTCGCATATGACGCAAATATCTTCACAGTCTGTGCCATTTCTGAGAGATCCATCCAAGGTCCTTCTCTCCAGACTGCCTTGTCACTAATCTTCAAATCTTGCCCCTTCCAAATCTCTCACCATCCAGCCAAATTGTTAGCAACTGCCAATGAGTCATTGTAGACCCTTATTTCCGGCCATCTCTCAATGCAAAGTGGAAAAACAAATGTATTGCTTGCAGTTCTGTGTACTGGGAGAAATTTCCTTCACCAGCATCCTTCGATGGCAATGGTGATGTAATGTTGTATCTATGTAGTTTGGAGGTACCAAGCTATCCTGCAGACTCACATGTAAACCAAATGGAGTTTTTCTTTCTCAGTCACCTCATCAGAAGGTTGCCATGAGAGTGAGAGGAAGCAATGAAATAGGAGTCAGGGTAGAAGGAGTCTGAGCTACCTGCTCATGCAACTTAAATGTATCTTCTGGATCTTTTCTACTTGATATTAGATTGCTGCTGTACAGAAGCAACTGTATGGCCAAGGGACCAGAACAATACTGAGTTCATGATGGGAAGTTCAGGTCCCCTGGTCACCTGAAGTCCCACATTTAGATACTTATATTTTACCAAGTCCCAGTAATAAGCAAGGAAAAGTTTAGCAAAAGGAGAATAGTTATCTGCAAAAAGTATAGCTTTACTACAAATCCCAGAGGTTTTCTGTGATTTTCCTATTTGTGTTTATCAGGGACTCCATGCAATATTCCTATTTTATGTGGACATTTTGGATATCATTGGATCTGCTGGATCATAAGACCTAGGTAGTGCAGCAACTTGCACAGTAGCCTGGAATTGCTGCAGAATATTCTACTGTTCTGGTCTCTGCCTGAAAGTGACAGACTTATTGCTGACTCTGTAGACAGATCAAAATAGTATGCTCAAATTTGTCACATGTTGCCTCCAAAATCTAAAAATGTTGACCAAGCTTTTTGCCTCCTTGGTAGGTGGTACAATATATAGCAACTTATATTTACCTTGAAGGCAATATAAACACATGATACAGATCACTGAACCCCCACAAACTTCACTGAGGTGGTGGAACCCTGAATTTTTGAGGAGATTCTTTCCAATTCTTTAATCCTTAAATGTGTCTCTCTAAGGCATTTAATGTTGCTACTTCCTGCTCACAATATCCAATGAGCATAATGTCATCAATGGATGACATCACAGTGGACCAGTGTGATGTTTGTAGAAAGTCAAGACAATCAGAATTATGCAGGCTATGTCATCACAGTGAGCAGTAGAATTAATGTAACCCTGAGGCAACACTGTGAAGCTATACTGTTGGCCCTGCCTGGTAAAAGAAAATTAATTCTGGTGGTCCTCAAAAATTACTATTTAGAAAAAGGCATTAGCTAGGTCAATAGTTGCATTCTAACTGCCAAAAGCCAATTGGATTTGTTCCAGTAAAGATATATATTTGGGGAAACAGTTGCAATTGGAGTACCACCTGATTGTGTTTACACTAGTCCATAGTCATTTTCCAAGATCAGTCAGACTTTAGTACTGACCAAACAGGTGACCTAACTGGGAATTTAATAGGTATCATCATCCCTGCTCCATTCATACCTTTTACTGTGGCATTAATTCCTGCAGTTTATTCAGGGATGAGGCATTTTTTCTGGTTTACTATCTTGGTAGGGAGAGGAATTTTCAGGGGCTTCCACTTAACACTTCCTACCATAATGGCAATCACCTCTATGGGTCCAGATGGCCAAAGCGTAGAGTCTTCCAGTTCCGAAGTATACCTGACATACTATATAGGCAGTAACTGTTGAGGTGGTGGGATATTGATTGTATCAATGGGCCCAATGAGAGTTGGACTTGGGCTAAGCTATTAGCTGACCACTGTAAGCCTCCACCTTGACTGGTAGATCAAGGTGGCATTTTGACTCCTCAGGAATAAGGTTCAATTCAGAGGCAATGTCTAGTAATCCTTGATAGGTCTGAGTATTCCTTCTTCTCCAGTATACAGTCACTCTAATAAATAGACTTGGTTATGTCTAAAGTTAACTTACAATAAAAAATGGTGAAATAAGCCTACATAAAAACATGCTTAGAATATGTTGTGCTTTGGAATTTGTTTTCCATAGAATATTTGCAGCCATAGTTTCTTTAATAAGCAACTCTCTTCCGTGTTATTTAGTATCGATCTCTGGCATTCCGATTGGACTATTTTAGATGTATCTTCTATAAGTATCAATGGATCTCACATTTTCCATATTCTTTGTCATTCTGTGCAGCATTTTGAGTAGTTCCTTGTATAATCCACTTTACTAGTTGTCTCTTCAACTGTCTCCAATCTAATATTTAATCCTTTTGACATTTTTAATCCAATAATTAAATGTTTAATTTCTAAACATTCCACTTGTATTTTTTCAAATATGCAATTTAATCCTGATAGTATTCTTTTGATTGTGCATGTTTGGAATTGCATTTCTTTAAAGCAATTTATTCATAAAACACTTTTATTCCAATATTTCAGCCCTTGGAGACCTAAATATTTTTGCCTTTTGTTTCTTCTGGCTTTTACAATTGCTTGCATTCTTCTGGCTTGCTGATCTTTTAATTTGAGCTTATTCTTCATCTTAATGTGAGGAATCATGTGGATCTAGTTGGGAAACTTTCCTGCAGGAGGATTTGCTTCTATTTCTGCCAGTAGTCAGAGGGCACTACTGACTTGGGACCACTTCAATACCACTACCATGCCATTATCCTGCAAAACACACACACACACACACACACACACGAGTCACATTCAATGCAAGACCCGAGGCTCAGCTTTTGACCTCCCAAAGACTCGATATTCTAATAGAAGCTTTATAATAGTCATCTGCCCCTAGGTCAACTGTATCCCTTGTAGGTTTTCCATCATTTTGACCCAGATCTCTGCTTCATATATGACACGACATAAAGATTTGTATTTGTTTGTTTCTCTGTTTGGGTGATGTGTGGTCCTTAAAGAACTCCATCTTTTGTACAGCCAGCAATGCCTCAAAGCACATTTCCTAAGCAGGATATATTTGTTGTACATTGAAAGTGTCCCCAAAGCACCTGTCAGCCATATGACAGAAGGAGAAGTTCTGGTTAATTCTGACTAAAAAGCAAATGAGCTGTTTTCATGAGTAACTTTGATAAATTCTAGCCACAAGCAAAGCTGCCTAGGGGCCAGCTAAAACATGACACAGTAACGGCGTAGGTGAACACCGTTGAACCCAGTTATTTTTGAATTTCAGAGCTGTCTGGCCTCCTGATGAGTGGCACTTTGGGAGAATTGGGAAGGAAAAGACACTCTTGGCATATACTCTGGCATACTTATAGAGGACTTCGTTGGCAGACGTAGTGGCATGGTGTCTTAATTCCTATGGCACATACAGTCTATCCCATAAAATCCATTACTTAGTTCTATATTTCTACATGTGTATTACTCATGTTGTTGGGTTCTTTCTTTTACATTTCTTACAAGGAGGGCCTAAGATAATCTATCACACAACTAAAAGAATTCGACTTACTCTTTCTCCTGCAGAGATCTCCTCTGAGACCTCCCAGTTCCTTGGCCTCTCCACAATGCCTTGAGTAGAGCTGGTAATGGAAGAACAAACTGGTGACTTTGCACGCAGAAGAAGGCTAAGCTCATGCTGCCAGCCTAAATCTGTCTGTCTTTCAGCAGAGCAGAAATTACTCCTTTATTTTGAACAGAAAGGCCAATCTCCTTAATGGTTTAACAATTCTCCTGAGAGGTCAATTGAGTTTACACGTGAATTTTACCTTTGCTTGGTACTTGAATCAGCTATAAGTAAAGAACCTGCAAATAAGGGTACCAGCTGACTCAGAGAGTCAGGTGATGGGACATGCACAACGCTGCAGAGGAATGATGGAAATCTGTTTCCACCTGATGGTTACTCTATTTGCAAACGGGAACAGAAAGCACAGATACTTGAGAGATAACAAGAGTTGCTGTGAGGTGCCTCAAAATCACACTTATTTTCATAAAATTCCAATAAATACAGGCATCTACTCTCATAGCTGGCTGAGTTTCTGAACTTCTGTTATCCCAGTTTCTGCAATAGCCTTAAAATAAGTTTTACTTTGATAGTAAAACTAGAAAACACATACTCAGTAAGCTTTGTGCTTTCACTGAGGGACTAGAGGCTTGATCAGTGAAGGCAAAGAACCTGACTCTGATGGAGTCTGTGTAGTTAGAGATTTGATTTAGAAATATCTTCACACTGAAATGGATGTGTCTTTTCACAGAATTCAGTGCTGAGTTGATTGTCTCAGGCATTTAAATTGTGGGTGTAAGCAAGGGTACTATGTAAAACCTGCAGGGCACAGGCACTGACAAACCAGCTTGGAAGCTCTGGGGAGCAGGGTCTCACAGCAACTTCTCCCGCACATGTGTCAGTGGTTATACCATTAGTTGTTGAAGTCTGGATAGGCCTAGAAGACTGGGTCACTTAGTATGGTAACAGAGGATCTAGACTTAAAGCGGTGACTATTTACCAGCCAGCATAAAACTGATTTAGTAATATAGTAACTAATCTTGCCATGTAAGTGCATACTAGCTCAATGTCAGTTCTGGCCCTAAGAAATCTAAGAAGCTTGCCATTCCAAAGTGGGGGAACCCAAATTCATTTAGTGCAAAACTTGCCATTCTGTTAGAGACCAGACCAGTTCTCTTCAAAGGCTTTGCTAGAAGTCCCTACTATTTTCCAAAAGAGACATGTGATATGTATTTGATCATGTGACTGAGATTATTTTGAAAGCCCTTATAATATTTTTTCCCAATCAAAGTTATTGTTAGGTGCTGACTTATTTTCTTACCCCCTAATTCTTTCTTCAACCCTTTCTACTTGGTCTTTCTATTCAGATCACACCACAGCAATAGTTCTTATCAAGGTCATCAGTGACCTCCATGTAGCCCAGCAAGAGGGTTAACTTTGTGTTTTCATTTTACTTGACCTCTCAGCAGCATTTTACATAGATGATCATCATCTTCTTCTGAACACACCTTCATTACTTCACTTTCATGACACTTCACTCTCCTGGTTTTCCTCCTTTCCCACTGGTCACTCCTTCCCAGGCACATTGGATAGATCCCATTGTTTGCCCTCTAGTCTTGGAATGTTCTAGAGCTCGGACCTAAACTACCTCCTCTTCTCTATATTTATATTCCTCCTAGATGATCTCATCCAAATTCATAACTTCAAATATCTTCTATGTGCCAATGACTATAAAATCCATATCTCCCACCTTTACATGTCCCCTGAGTTCCATGTGTCTACTAACATCAACACCAGGATGTCTAATAGCCATGTTAAATGTAATATGGCCAAGTCAGAGCTACTGATTCCACCTTCCCCTTGGCCCCAACCATCTCCTCCTCCATTATTCTAGATTTTAGTTAATGCTACCCACCAGTACCCAATTGTTTAGGCCAAAAGATGAAGGCTTTATCCTACCCAATCCATTAGCAAGCTATTGCTTCTATTTCAAAAACATTCATATTCCATCCACCCATCTCCCGCCATCCATTGTTTCAGAACTGGACTACATAGCTCTCGCATCTGAATTGGTCTCCCTCTTTGCACTCTTACTCTCAGGTGACCCATTCTGCAGACAGCAGAAGGTATTATCAAAAAAAAAAAACCCAAAAAACGAGGAAGTCATATAACACTACTACCTACTGCCACCCTGTCAGTGCTGGAAGCCCTTCAATATTTTTCTATTACATTCAGAATGAATATAAGAGCTTATATCATCTGCCCTTGCCCCTCCCCCACTTCATCTTGTGTGTCATTGTCTGCCTCCACCACTCAGGCCTCTTGGAGCTTTTTCACCAACTTTTCTCCTGCCTGGCAAGTTTCCTTCTAATCTTGGAATGGATGATCTATTACTGATCACACCCTGACCATCCCTGTGCCATTCTTGCCCCCAATGTGGCATCCTGTTCCAATGGCTCTTTATCCCATTGCCATGTTTTATTTATTTATATATTTTTTTGCACTTACTCCTATCTGGAATCATCTTATTGTTTACTTGTTTATTGTGCATCACCCATCTGTAAAGAAATCCCCATAAGACTTGTTTGTTTCATTCACTACTATATTTTCAGCACTTAGAGTAGTGCTTCACACATGTTACTTGCTGAATAAATATTAGTTGAATAAATGAATAATAAAATTGTATTTCATACCAAAGGAACATGCTTCATGGTTTTATAAAATCTCACTTAAGTAATTCAGAAATACAGTTAGAAATCCTTTGTCGGAATGTGTGTCCTGAAGTTTGGTACCACCAAAGATATAAGCAAAAGCAGTTCAAAATAATGGCAGCTCATTATTTTATTTCTATCAGTGATACTCTATGTTCAGGCATTTTCATGCATGGAGTTGTGATCTGATACTGAGAGGAAATCTTCTTATCCTACTGGCGAGGAGTTTGTACTCCAAGAAATCTGAAAAGACTTGTTCTTGTATTCTTCAAGATTTGTGTCCTTCCTTAATCCATGCATTTGGAGTAGAGTATTAAAAGTTCCACAGGTGGGAACAGATGTGGCTCAAGCAGTTGGGCACCCGCCTCCCACATGGGAGGTCCTGGGTTTCGGTTCTTAGTGCTTCCTAAAAAAGATGAGCAGACAAGTGGACACAATAAGCAGACACAATGAGCAGACACAACAAGCAGAAGTGAGCGGAAACAACGGGCAGACAGATGAGGGAGCCATCTTGGGGGGGGGGAAGTTCCACAGTTAATAGAATTCACTACTTTCTTAAGCTATTCCAACATTTCTGAAACCCTGTCCTCACTTCATTCTTATTCTATTCTTGCCTTCTGAATAATGCCAAAACCAAATAACACAATCTACCCCCATCTGGCAAACATTGTCTCCCACAGTGGTGACAGGAAAATCCATGCACCTGCCATGTGTGAAATGCAGAGTGAAGATCATTCTAGAGGCAGAGGGGTCTGGGCGCCAGTCCTGGCTCTGTTGTTTGATCTGGCATGAATTTGAAGGGTGGCACCCAAGACAGGTTGTTAATCAGGACTCCCTGACAAGGTGCTGCTGAGGTGTAGGGGAATTCTCTCTGGAATGTGCACAGAGGTAGATGGCACTCCCCAGACCTGGAGCTAATTGGTTCTCAAAATCTGTTTTGTTCTGGATCTTCACTCCAAGGGCTCTAATTTGTTCACTGTCAATCAACTATTACTGATTATTGCTTTTACTATGACTAGTGCCCCGTGGTAGGTCCTACTTCTTCCCAGGATCCAGAGAACTTGGGGACAATGAAAAAGACGGGAGTCTGAAGACAGCTTTAAACAGTCCCGCTCATTTGAGCTCAAGGTAGCTCCCCAAGCCGACTGCAGTCTCACTGAAGCCAATCAGTAAACATTTCAGCATGGATCAATAAATGAAGATGGAAGTTTTTTCTACATCAATTATCTACTCAATGGATTTGGCCACATTCCTCATTATTTTACTGTAATTTAAGGGTAAGAAACTCTTGGATTTGCTTGATGGAACCAAAAAGAAGGGCTGCAGAAGGAGAGAGGTTGTGAGTTAGGGGAGAGCAGAGATGTGATTCTGAAGGGAAAATATTTACTGTGTCAAGGCTGCTTTTGCAGAATTCTGTTATCATTTTGGGTGCGTGCTAGACTGCTCCACATGGCTTGTCTCACTTTACTTTTGAAGTCAGATTTAAATGCTCTGTGTAAGTTGTTCAGGAGGCACCCAATCTAAAAAGCAGGTGTTGCCAGAGCAGAGCAGGGGAGTTTTTGATGTTGACAATGACACCCTTGTGCAGAAAAGAGTAACCCGTTCTATCACAGTTATGGAAAAGTCACATCTGCGTTGCTTTGGGGCACAGAGGCAGCGCCATCTGGGAGCAGGGGCGGCCACGCCAACTGTGGTGCTGGCTCAGCCTCCCTGTCCTCTGCATGGAACAGCGGGTGTTTGCATCGGATCCACACCAGCTACTGTGTACAGAGCCGGACGTCTCATCAGGGCTCGGGGTTCTTAGGTCCAGCGCAGTCCCCGGGAAGCCCGTGCTCATCCGGGGCTCTGCTGATTCCAAGCTGCCTCCAGTGGTTTACATCTGCCCAGACCACAGCTCTCGTTCTCTTTCCTCACACAGGGTCTCTCCATAGCGCGGTCAAGAGAAGAAAGAACAGGGACCGTGTAGAAGGAGGAAGGGCTGCAGTCGGGAAAGGTGTCCATCATTTGTAAAGTTACAAACATTCAATATTTGAATTGTGTTGACTTGGTAACAAAATGTTCTCCTTTCTCCCTCATCCTTTTTTTTTTTTTTTTTTTTTTCTTTGAGCCCTGAATGATGCCAGGCTTTCTGTGAGGTGCTAAAACTCTAAAGGGACACCTCATCTCAGGTAGCTCGTAGCTCACGATGCAGAAGCAGACTTATAAATGGTCAGCATAAGAAAGCAATGAATAGTGCCCCCCAAATTCCACACACTTAGTCGCTGCGTGGTCTTAGCTACTTGTCTCTCAGCACCTCGTGTCCACTATTTCACACAATTGAAATGAGGGTGTGATGAGAGTCTTATGTGTGTCACAGCACCGTTTTGGGCAAGTAGTAAGTTCTCAACAGATATTAATACTTTAAATAATAGTTGGGGAGAGATCTCTGCACAGGACTCTACAGTTGCACAAAGGGAGGGGGCAATTCTAATTATGAGGATGGCAAAGAAAGGCTTCATTTGAGTTGAATGGTGAAAGATAATGATGGTAATTATTTTCATTATTGCACTTGCCATTTTAAAGCAGTTGCTGAGTACCAGTCTTTGTAGTGTACTTTACAAACATTGTTTATTTATTCATAAGACCACCGTAAAAGGTAAGTAAATTGCCCCCGTTTTATAGATGAAGATCAGTAAATGGAATAGTCTGGTTAAAAATTCAGTTCAGAGGATGGAACCAAGAGCACATTCGATTCTTCTCTTAGACAGAGAATACAGACCTGCCAGATATACGTAAAGCAAAAGCAAACTTTGTTATCAACTCTAACCTTCCCGGGACCCCATGGAAAGAAAGGGAGTTCACTAACTCTAGGCAGGGGTTTTAGCTCTACCCCTGTAGGCAAGGCCCAGCACATGCCGATTGGAGGGGTTCAGGGTATCAGAAGAAAAGGACCTTTGGATCCACCTCTCCTGATCAGAAGAGAGAAGCGGCACAGAGCTTAGATCTGTTAAATATGTATGTGTGTTCAGAGACCAGTGAACTCCTTTTATCGGGTCAGCCCGGTATTCTCACAGCTTTCAGAGGACAGCCAGACATTCTCAGGCCAAACACATCTGTGCAGACGGCCTGTTAGTCCTCTCAGATCACATGGCTTTTGTGACAAAGCTAGTGAACTAGCACAAAGTTGCATCCTCTTTCTTAATTCTCAGGATCTACAGGCTTCAAGTAGGTTAGGGAAGAGTTTGGTAAGCTAAAGGGGAAAAAATCCTTACTAAAAGGAAAATTTACTTGAAGAGTCCTAGTGGCTCCAGAAAGATTTTCCTGGGGCACATGACTAATAGAGTAGACATTCTCCAGATGGGAGAAAGAGTGAAAGGCACACCCTCAAGCAATGGGATCAGGTGAGTACAGGCAGAAAATTGGGGAAAAGCATGGCATATTCAGTGAGCCTCAAGTTTTTCAGTATGATTGAGCCTTGGGGTGCTGGGAGTAGCAAAGGATACTGCTAAAGAAACTGGCAAGGCCAGAACTCAGGGGACCTGGTATACTTGGCTAATGAGTTTGCTCTATACGTTATTAAACAAATTATTTTCTGGTTGATTAAGGAATCCTTTATTCAAATAAGCACTTAGGGCATGCAGCCCATGCAGCCACTACAACTTCTTGTTCCTGTGGCAGACATCACTAATTGATCATAACATTCTTTTCTATGAACCAGGAAGCAGTTTAAAAATCTTTCACATGGGAACCCTCTGAACAGCCATTACCAATTGATCGGAGTCTTCATGAGTTAAAACAGTTTGCCATTCCTGGCTCTTGAGAAAGCCTAGGATAGAATGTATGTCTGAGGTAAAAGTAGAATCTCTCTGGTTGAAGCCCTAGGATGTTTGGGGAGGTGGCAGCAATGGCAGCAGCTTGGGAGAGCCCTTCCAAACTCCAGCGACACCACACTGGTAGTTTGAAATTGGCCATGGTGGGAATATTTACACCATGGAAATCAGCAAATTCTATAAATAAGGGCTGGGTTTTTTTTCTTGTTTTTGATTTTTGATTTTTTTTTCTTAGAGTTGGTCATTAGACATTTGCCAGCACAGTGCATTTTGTATGGGCAAAGAACAGAAAGAGGGCATCTGGACTTTCAAGCCCTTGGTCACCCCTAGGATGCATGTTACAAGTCAACAGATGGTGGGAAGTTGATACCAGGTGATTTGATGGGATCGCTCAGGGACAGTATGAAGTGAGAAGAGGTCCAAGGAAGAAACATGCATAGGAAACACAATATTTAAGGGGCCAAGGTCAATAAAGATGAAGCCAATCAGAGAGTGCATTGGGTTTAGCTGTCAAGGTCTTTCCTCAGAGCAATGTCTGTGGAATGGAGGGAGATAAGGAGCCAGGCTGCAGGTGTTTCAAAAGCAAGTGAGTGGTGCGAATATTCTCTCTGACCTGATTTTGTGATAATCAGGGTAGGCTAAACATTCACTATATTAGAAACCATGCATGTGTCCCCAGACCTAGTTTTTCTCCTTAGGTCTGGTTTTTAGAATGCTGGTGATAAACTAAACCTGATTTATTATATGACCATCCTGTATGAGAAAAGACTGTAACTCTAGGTATCTTTGGTCAGCCTTAAGAGATATAGCAGGGGGACGGATGTGGCTCAAATGGTTGGGCATCTGTCTCCCATATGGAGGGACCTGAGTTCAATCCCCGGGACCTCCTGGTAAAAATTTAAAAAAGAAAAATATAGAAGATGCGCATGGGCCACCAGGCCCCATGCGGGTGCACCGCCAGGCCCACCGAGCCACACAGCAAGAGGATGACGTAACAGGAGGGTGGCACAAGGAAGAGCCAAGATGAGACGCGCCGAGAAACCAAGAACCGAGGTGGCGCAGGTGGCAGAACACCTCTCTCCCACATCAGAGTTTCCAAAGATCGAATCCCAGTGAAGACAGGAGGAGAAGGATGAGAAGAGAGGGCAGGAATCAGACACAGAGAATTGCCCAGCGAATGGACACAGAAACAGCGAAAACCAGGGAGGATGTGTATGTGTGAAAATGGATAAAAGTAAATAAATAAAAATTTAAAAAAATAATAGGGTGGATTGAAGGAAAAAAAACAGCAAATGTAAGGTATGGACTATAGTTAGTACTGTAATATTTTGATGATATTCTTTCATAATTTCTAACAAATGTTTCACAACAATGCAAGGTATTGGTGGTGGGGTGATGTATGGGAGCCCTATATGATGTGATGCATGTTTGTTTTGTAAGTTCACAACTTTCACTATACAGTATTTCACTGTATGTATGTTCATGTATGAATGATATACTTCAATAAAATTTTTTAAAAAGCAAGTGAATGGAAGGTGGAGATCAGTGTATATTTGTGCTGCCTTAGCATGCAGTCGTAAATAGCACATCTCACAGGGCATTACCATTGCTGATTTCATTTCCCTCTCGTGGTAAACCCAGCTGGGGCAGGAGTCATGCTTTAGTCTAGCAGAGTGCCAGAAACATAATGGGTGATAAATATTTGTTCAAGTGGGTGAATGATTGAATAAATGAGTGGATGACTAAATGAGTCCAGTCCTATCAACTGAACTGTCAACCAGAGTGGGGATTGTGCCTTAATTTTGTTGGATTTCTCAATATATTCAGTACATAGGAGCTGCTAATCAGGAGGCATTAAAATGAACTGGGAAGGTTATAGGGCAAAACACTGATGTAAAAATCAAGAAGTACATTCCAAGGGAGAAACTTGAGATGAGATCAAGGAGGAATGGAATTCAAAACTATCTAAACCTATAGAGAAAAATACAGCGATTCACCCTCTCCCAACAGCTCCCAGTTATTGATTTTTTGTTGTTGTTGACGTTTTAGGGGACTTATGCTTTGAACATCCCAGTGCCTGATGTTTTCCATTTCTTAGTGGGACAGGCCGATCACACAGAGGCAGTTTCAGGACCCTAATCCCACAGTCTAGAAACTGGGTCTGAGGTCCAAATAAGATAACCAATTAGTGTCAGTTGTTTCCCTGCTTTGTGGTTTTCCTAGTTCTAGGATCATGCTCCCGAATGCCAGTCCTCTGTAGAGACAGAGAGGGAGAGAGAGAGGCCCTTCAGACAGTTAAAAGCAGTGTCTCTCTGCCCTGCTCTGAGATGTCCCATAGCAAACGATAGTGGCAGGGAAATGTCTTAATACAGCGTGTTGTTTAGCATAATTGATGTTCAGATGCAGCACTGGTAGAAACAAGCCCAGTTAATTGGTCTCTCAACCTACATTAGCTCTTGCATTTCAGCCAATTAGGCAGGGGACAGAGGGCCCTTTGCTTGGTCATTAGGGCCCTCCATGTAGAGGCAGGAAGGTGCAGGCAGTTAGGTACCAGAGCTGGTAAAAACGACTTTGATGAGCCGCGTGTGCAGCTGCACCACAGCTGGAGCCATCTGTCCATTTAGGAGTGCTAGACCTTAAACAACCAATATTAAAGGTGAAAATAAAGGAAGGCAGCATTCAGGAGAGAGCAATCTGGGCTCTCCCTGAGGAGTGGAGAGCTGGAGGAGTCTTTGAAGATTAGAGATTGGAAGGGTTTAAACCTAACACTACTCCTCCCACAACATTTCTAATGAACTCTGCTGTCTGAGCTCCAGTGAGCTCAAGGTTATGGAAAATGCTCTGGGAACAGAAAGAAAGAGCATATTGCAAGGAGACTTTGCTGCTCAAAACGAGGCCCATGGATCTGCGGGACCACCATCGTCTGGCAGCTTGTTAGAAAATCACATCGCAGGCCACTCCTAACCCGAGGAATCAGAATCTGCATTTTAACAAGAACCCAGGTGTGGCCTTTGCACACTGAAGTGTGAGAGGCAGCGCTCTAGGCCAGGGGGTGGCAAACTAGTTTTCCTGGGCCAAAGCCATGTCCATTCATTTACCCTTTGTCCGTGGTTACTTTCACGTTAGAACTGCAAAGGGGAGTAGCTGCAACAAAGATCTCCTAAGGCCTGCAAGCCTAAAACGTTTACTCTCCAGCCCATGGTAGAAAGAGTTTGCTGAGCCCTGCTCGAGGCCACACCAACCCGGGTAACTAAGCCGTTGGAACTTTCTTTTCGTCTCCAGAGGGCAGGTTAGCACCAGATATTTAACTTGTTTAAACGTTGCCGTGGCTGTTGTGGACTGGTGGAACTATGCATGCTAGATGATCTCCATTCTAGGGACTTAGACATTTCTAAGTCTATACAGACTTCAGCAAAAGTTGGCAAACACTGTGAACTGTCTGCTACCAAGACTGAGTCAGATGGCTTAGGATACTTTCCCACACCGAAAAACCGATAAACTGACACACATTGTAAAATAATCACAATTTCCACCTTGCATCTTTGATGGCATATATATATATACACACACGTTATGACTAGAAGTCTTAACTTTTTCCCAAACATACCAAGAAGTTGCTTTGACTTCCTGCCAGGGTTTGGGGATCATTTTATACCGATTACCCAATGGGACCGCTTTCTCCTCTCTTGATTTTCACAGAGGTGAAATGTTAGCCGGGCACTCTCTGAAAACAGGTTTAACGGCTCTGCCTTATATATAGAAAGAGGATCATGGAAAACACATTCTTTAGCGCATCCCACAAAGAAAGCTTATGCAAAGACTCATCAGAGCATCTCAGTGACTAATGGAGACAAAGAGGGCTACTAAACCAACATTTCCGAAATTGCTGGGATATTTTGATAGGAGAGCCTGGCCGGAGCTTCTCGACCTGCCCTTACAAGAATATTAAAGAAGCACCTCATTGTGTTCTCGAAACCCTTGGAGTTTTTCCAAGCTCAGGCTTCTAAGGCTGCCTCTGTCCCTCTGTCTCTCTCACACACACACATCCACACCCATGCGTGCACACATCCACACGGCCAACAAAAGCCGGGCTGCGGCTCCAGACTCCAGACGCATGCATCAATCATCCTTGCAGCCCTGCCAGCAGTCATGTAACTGCTTAAAGACCTCAACAGCCTTCTGGCACTTAAAGGGGGAAAAAAACCATCTAATTAATCACAGGTGAAACAGCTTGGGCTGTCTCCAAAAGCCCCTGAATTTACTGCCAAGCTTTGATGCTAATTTTCTTTCTAAGTAACCCCCTAAAGAAATTTACGATTAGGTAATTAAAGTAATGAATAAAGAGATACTTAGGTGGAGGGAAATGAGGAGAGGGAAAAAGCCTATATTTCTATCCTGCAATAAAAGCATCTGGGCACACATCACTTGTGAACCCCAACTTAAAGGTCCTCAAGTGGCTTTCTCTTGAAGAATATTTTAAAAATCAATATTTGAAAGACCAAAATGAGACATAAAAATGAGGTTGGGAGCCAGTCATTCCACTAGGGCATGTAAGACAAGGAAGGAACGCTGCCTTCTGCCAGATACTTACTCGACTTTTTGTTGTTGTTGTTTAATGCCATAGCTTGTGTCTTATGGGAAGGTTGGTGATGGCTTGTCCATCTGGGCTGATTGGCTCCAAGGACTGTGTTTGGTTTAGAGATCTTGCCTTCCTCCCATTCACCATTTCCCTGCTGGAATAGCCCCCAGATTTCTGGGTATAATTGTCTAGAAGGAAGTGGCCCCAATCTTTCATCCTTCAAATTGGAAATGGTCAGGGCAGGGCTTTGGGTTTTATCTTCTGAGCCCCGATCACTGCCTCTATTTCTGACACTTTCTATTGGAACATTCCAGAAATGGGGAGTGTTGGTTAATTTTTGGCTTCTTTAGGTTATAGAATTAAACAGAAATACTCCATGAGTCATGACTCAAACAAGTTTCTGCTAAACTCCTAAGTGCCTAGAGCTTCTACCCTGCTTGAAAATTCTTGCCAGCATCTATTTTTAAGTCTTAAAAAATATGGCATAATAAGCATAATGCTTTTGTAAATAATTCAGAGTCTTAGAATTTTTGATTGAAAAGTTCTCTGCTCTGATTAATACCTATTCTTCCAGATAGTTTACAAGCTTGATTGTAAGCAAAAATCAGGGCGTCTCTCATTTTGTCTCTGTGAGGCAGCCTGTGAATGCTTGATATTTTTGATTGGTTATATTGCAGGTTTATATATAAAAAGGCATAGGAGAGAGATTGTTCTGAATAATACTGACTCTGAGATAAACTCTAGGTATTTAGTTTTTGTTTTTTACTAAGCTATCGTATGAACTTATGCAGTTACTTTTCTTCCTCCTGGAAGTGGAGGGAGAAAAATAATAGAATCAGAATATTGACCTAGATGTGAGGTTAGCGATTTTATTGTCCTAAGTTTTATTTCAGAGCTGAGAGGAGTGAGGCTTCGAGAGATGAAATGATTTGGCAAGGAAGCACAGCCAGTTCATGGGGAGCTAAGATCCTATAGGCTCTAAAGCAAGCTGCATCTGCATTTGTAGACTGGTTCCGCCACTGACTGACTCTGGACTTCGAGAAATTGCCTTCTGAGCTGCTTTTTTCTGGCCTACAAAATGAAAATGACACTGTTCTGAAGTTATTAAACAAGCTAATGCTTATTATCATCATGCCTGGGATATGATAAACACTAATAAATACTTAGATCATATTCGGTTTCTTTATTATTTTTCATCATCTTCTATTTAATTTTAATTTGGATTTTATTTAATGGATTCTTTTTCATCATTCCCAATTTTTTACTGCTTTTCAAGGAAGGTAGCCCTTTGGTGGCTCGGAGCCTGATGGAGTTGGGGAAGCTGGATTAGAGCTCATTTGCTCTGCATAAGGAAAATCCATACAGTTCAGAGGCCTCCAATTCAGTGCCCCATCCTCTTCCTAGCAGACACAGTTCTCTACAGAACGAGAGGAGTTTTGAACATTATTCTTAACTGAGGAATAAAAGATCCTGTCCCTAGGAAAAGAAATTTTGAACATGAGGGAACCCTGGAAGAGAGGGGGACGGTGAAAGTGGGGCTCACTCAGGGATTTAGGAAACTTCTCAAACCCCTCAAATCAGTCCAGGTTGAAGGTCACCACCTACTCAGCCCCAACTCCTAAAAGCCTCACAGCCTGGCTCTCTCTGAGCCCTAATCTAAAAGGCCAGGGAAGTAGGAGAATCCTGCCAAATAGGAATTAAAAATGACAAAACAGTTGATTAGATCTGAGGTGACAAGAATGAGAAATAAAAGCTATTAGAGCCCATTTGCAACATGCCCTCCGTGAGCCAAGTTTCAAGGTTTTTCTCCAAAGATTATTAATGGCATGACAGTGTTTTCTGTGCAGGAATCTGATATGTGAAATACTACCAGTTGTACACACACTGCATTTTAGATGGTAAGAGGGGCCTGCCCTCATTTATTTAGTTTCACAGATTTGAAGAGACACCCTAATTCAGCTGTCAGGGAGAAGGCCCTTATAAGCACCCGGTACTTGGAAAAACAGATTTCCATAGTAAATAGTTTTCTTCTGTAGCAGGAGCAGGCAAACTATGGCCCATGGGCCAAGCCTGGTCTGCCACCTGTTTTTCTTACAGCCAATGGCCGAAGAATTGTTTGTGCATCTTATAATGGTTGGAAACTATCGGAAGACTATATCGTAACACATGACAATTTTATGAAATTCAAATATCAGTGTCCATAAATTGTTGTATTGGAATACAGCCATGCCCATTTGTTTTCATACCATCTATGGTTGCTGTCACACTGCAATGGCAGAGTTGAGTAGTTGTGACAGAGACTGTGGGCCCACAAGAAAAAAAAATATTTCCAACCCCTGATCTATAGGGTTGGAGCTATCGTTGTTCCTCAAGATTTCTCAGCCAAACTACTGGCATTTCCTTGGCAAAATGAAAAGTAGTCCCAACTTAGCAAAGTACTAAAAAAATTTTCTGCAGAGGAATTTAGCCTCATTTTAGAAGTCACAACATGACCTCAATTTATCTGCTGCTCCCCAGGCACAAACGTCTGAGCCCCAAAAGCAAGTTTGGGGTTTTGTAAAAAGTCACTGGAGTTAAAACGCCCGCCAGGCCACAGGTGGGCAATCAGATCCAGGGGAAGATGGCAGCTCCAAAATCCAAGGCAGATATCTTTTTCTTTCAAGATCATTATACACTGGAATCCCCTGTAGTAGGTGTTCTTGCATTTTATCTTGATCTATGAGAGTTAAGTGAGAGCCCAGAGAAGACATAAATCCTAATTATTTTCATATCCACCTCCAAGTCATCATGCAGTCCTGCCTTAACCCCATGACTAGACTTTTTTCCCAAGGTTTTAATAAATGGAATTGCACTCCTTTATAATTTCTTTCCTGGAAAAAAAAAATGGCCACGGCCTCAACGTGCACTACCAGTTGAGTTTACAATACTATTCGTTCTAGAATCTCAGATTTGCTTACCAAGCCACTTTCCAATCAGTCTTATAAATGAGAGCAAATGTGGTTATCTGGAGATGATGAGAGATATTGCTGTTTATTTGGATGACAGAATGGATAAAGATTGACAATGAAGAACAGGAGTCAACTACCTGAGAGCCTCAGACTCCACATCTTCATAGGATCAGTCTTGAAATCATTCACTCAAGAACGTCTTCAGAAGAGCCATGAGGTGCCAGAGCCAATGGGCTTGTCTTCTAGTAGAACAGATGAACATACAGTTCACAAATAATGCAGGGGAGGAAAAAAAAAAAAGTGTGCCAAAGAGGAGGAGCAAACAAAGGAGCCTTAATGGGGAGAGGGACACTCCCTGGGACATCCCCATGAAAGAGACAGAATTGAGTTAAAAAGAGAGGTTGGGTTGTCCCAGTCAGAGGGTAAAACTAATGGAATTTTGTGGTGGGAAACACTTAAATATCAACTTATTAATACCTTCATTACATTACAGGAGGACAGTGAGAGGGATTTTGAAACCTGTTGTTTTATCAGAAGAGATAAAAGTTGGACAAACAGTGTCATTCTTGACTAATGAAACCACATTAGCTGTAGCAGGATAAATAATCTCTAGACTGAACTGTGGAATGCATGTCAAGTGCCACCCAAAAGGAATCCTGAGGTAAATGCAGGAGCTGGGTCATAGAAATGACTTTTCCACTTTAGCCTCTAAGAGTTCTTTCCTATAAATGCTCCCAGTAATTGTTTTTCTCCTTTCCAGAGTACAGTATCTCTATAGATATTGAGATTTCTTTCAATCAAATCAGGAAGAAAAACAAAAAACCCTTGTTTTTTGATGGTGACCCTTATGAAGGCAGCTGGCGGGGGGGGGGAGTGTGGGGTTAATTTAAATGACTTCAAAGGGTATTGTGTTTTTTTGGCTCTGAATTTCACTCTTAAAAAATTCACCTCCCACTTATAACTGTCATATCGAACTGGATAGGAATTGTGAAACATTCAAGTTAATGGTCTTGCAAAAAAGCAGCTCATGCAGGAATCTGGCAGAGATGGTGTCTGAAAGCTGGGACCGTGACACCATACCCAACTCACCAAATAAAATGACAACCACTTCACAGCATGGGATGGCAACAGAGACCCAGGAGCAAGAGAATCCCCTTTACGCAGTGGCCCCCATGCCTCCCTCTGGGGGTTGCCCATAGATAAAATACTGGGGGTTGAAATTTCCCGTCTGCTCCGCTTTGCATATGTCCTCGAGTTCCTGTCCTTTGAGATGCAGAGGCCTGCTAATGCCAGTGGGGTATGCCCAGTGCTTCAGGGTAAAGTTCCTAATAATTGAGACTCCTACAGGCCCTCCCACCTGGTCATCCAGCTAATAGAAGGGGCTTCAGCAGAGGCTTGGCATTAAGCACATTGTTAAGCTTGTTTCCTTCCAAATAGCTGGAATGAATCTTCCAAGCAGCACAAGACCACCTTTAGCCCAGAAACTATCAACAGGGAAATGAAGGTGAGAACAACCGCTCTATTTAGGTGCAAATGTATATTTCTATATATAGAAGGCAGCACGCTACTCCCCCTCCATCGTGCAGCCACAAATGTATACGTGTTGTATAGGGGAACTCTCCTTAAAGGGGAAAAAAAATAACACTAATTGGCCGTGTGCAATTGCTATAATTAAAAGCCTCTTTAACTGGAACAAAGTTTATTCCTGTTGAAACTCAGAAAAGGGAAAGGTGGTTGCAAGTTTCACCCGGGAAGTGTCAGCAGGTTTGAACTCGCCTTTCTCCTCGCCGCTATTCTGACAGTCACAGGAAGCCTGAAGCCTCTTTGACACTCACTGCAATGATGACAGGTCCTCCCTGAAGACTCTATGGAGGCAAACAAATGCATTGTTCTCCTTGTCAACCCGCTATTGAGAGGTGATCCCAGCTGAGCCTCAATTGGCCTCATTTGTTAGTGTTAGCAAGTGCAAGGCTGAAGCTCATTACCCCAAGAAAAGCGAAAGCTGAGAACAAGTTCCTGAAATCAGGCTGCGGAATCAGGGACCTGTCAGCGAGCCCCAATGAACAGGCTACCTCCAGCTGGTGACTGATGCCTGCCCCATCCCCACCTCCAACTACCCAGCTCTGGAAAGTAGAATCTGGAACATGAGGAGCTTGGCTTCTCTAGTCCGGTTTTTCTTTCCATCACTACATGCTGCCTCCCCCGTGGAGCGGGAGAACCCCATTACAGGAACTTTTAGGATCCCTTTGAACACAGGCAGAAGCGGCCATCCATCCTCCTAGTCCCCTAACGCACTCAACGAGGCAGTAACCTTTTCAGGATTACACATAGGGCTGCACTGGTTGCTTGTTTGTGTGTTCCTCTAACTTATTAAACTATGAGCTTCTTAAAGACAGGGGCTTTGAGGGCAGGCTTGGGGGTTGGGGAGCAGGGGCTGTGGCCTGGCTTCAAAAGCTGGCTCTGCCATATGTTCAAGGCCAGCTCTTGAGCCTCTCTGAGACTCAGTTTCCCCATCTACACACAATGAAGGAAAGAAGTAGGGCGGTCTGAGCTAGAGTTCTTTCACCCCTACCATCTAGGCTTTGACTTATACCTTTGAGGATCACGTGGACTCTCGGGGGGAAATGTACATAAATACAGAAGTTTGTAAGGCAGTCAGGGCCTCAGAACCTACCTATAGGTTCTTCATGTCCTAATGCCTCTGAAAGCTTGGTAAATAACTTGATATTTCATGAAGCAGGGAAAGAAAGGGAATAAAAGCCTCAGGAGGTAATGAGGCATTTCTGGGGAAGGAGCCCATGCAGAGATAGCTGAAATCTGGGAAGAAAGGTGCCACTCTCCCTGCAATTCACATTCCTTGAAAATGACTTATTTTAGGGGGAAAATGACCCTCAGATTTTTTTTTTCACTGTCTTTGCAGACGTCTGAAGATTCTCTCGGGGTATTTTCCTTTCTCTCCCAGCCTTGCTTAAAAACACAAATAAATGAGCCACGTTTGATATTGTATAACATTCAGGAAAATTTTTGTTTTCTACCCAGATCTTAAATAAACACATTTGGCCACCTCACTTTATTTACAGGCAAGTGGTCTGTGATGGGCAAGAATAGAGTGGCTCAGATTCTGGTTCCAAATATTTACGCCATTTCAAAGTCACAGCACCTTTGCAGGCAACTAATGACTCAGACTTTAGCTGGGAAACTCTAAGTAAAACTTAGCACATTTACTCTCTCATTAGTCCTGTTCTGGTCACCCAGTCTGTGGCCTAAAAGACCAACATTTCTGGCCCTAAGCGTCCCTCCCTATTCCCCTTCTTCCACTCCCCCCACCCAATTCCCCATCATGTAAAATTAGCAGGTTGTAAAGATCTCTATGGTGCCTTCCAAAAAAAAAAAAAAAAATTCTATGATTTTATTATTCTCTGTATCCCAGTGCTGTGTTAGCTCTAATTTCAGGCTTGTCTTTAATTCTTTGCTTTGCTTCACAGAGCAGGAGAATAGCTTATGTTGCAAAATGCATCCCAGAGTGCAGCACCCCAGAGACCAGGAACAGGGCGAGTGCAAGCTGCAGGCACCGGCACCATGGCATGTCGGGAAGAGGAGCAGGGAGGGGCCTTGTTTGCTGACTGTAAACAGCTTTGCTTGGCGATTTGGCTGTGCTGATAATTCCAGGACAGGGGTTGTTGGGAGGAAAGTGATGGTGGAGATTTTGATTGAGAGAGCTCTTCCAGGGGTTTCTCCCCAACTTGGCTCTGTTGGTGAATTGGTGGGAAGGGAGAGCTGGCAGAGGGCCAAGGGTAAGGCCTGAAGGGAGCAGGTATGCTTCCTTCCCTACCTAATTCTAGATGATGAACGGCAGTGTCCTGAGAGCATTGTTGTTGTCTTTTTTTAATAACACTGGAAGTGGGAGCTTTCCTTGACATGAAATGGAAGGTCACTGATTCACCCTTACCCTTCCAATAGCATGTCTTCTCAGGCAATCCTATCAGACAGAAAGCAGGAGAAGTAATGCATAATTTAAAGCACTGCAGTGAGAATTAAATGAGATAAAATGTGCAAACACAATTTGGAAGCTTTCATGTTAAATCAGTAAGGCAGAGGTAGAGCAGAGTATTGGCTCTGCCGGCAAAAAACTGGTAAAGAGCTGGGTGTGAACGTACCATTTAGTGAGACTTAAAACCGAGCATCTCTAAGTCACATTTTCCCTAACTTTAAAGCGGTGCACAAGTTGTTACTGTAATCACAATTTACGGGGAGAGTCGGGGTTAGTGGTTAAAACAACAATAATCATTTCCCTTGAAAAGGAGAATGAACCACCTCCGGAAATATAAACTTTGTCCTTGACTCTGACAGTTTTTCTCCTTGTAGGCCTGTCTCCATGTAGCTGTCTGGGTCAGGGGTTTCCAGTCACAATAACTACAAACAACATTTTCAAATTCCCAAACCAAACCCTGTTGCAGGCTTTAAAATTGTTCATTCACTCACCCTGGGCACCCAAGAGGGATTTACATTATTTTTTTGTCTCCAGAGGGCATTGGAAAAATTGTGACACAAACTGGTCAGACTTTTATAATTCTGCCACAAAGATCATCTCTATGACAGCATAGTTATAAATCCTTATGTGTTATGAGCTTAAATAAATACATGTTGTAGAGGCACAGTGGTTATCTCTGGGTGATGGACTTATGGATGATTTTCAGTATCTTTTCTGTATTTTTCTTTATTTCCTAAGTTCTCTTCAATGAGCATGTATTTCTCTTTTTAATTATAAAAAAAAAAATTAAAATGGTCTCTGCAGTGCTTGAACTACTCCAGCATTTTGTCCAAGCATGGTCTCTTCTCACGGGAAATGATGAGGAAAGCTTGGAGGCTTTCTGGAGAATGAGGGGCACCGGAACTCTGAAGAGAGCTTGGCTAGCCCTGACGGTCTCGTAAGGTGAGCTGAATTAATCTTTCCTGGGGTAGGTCTCTACGGAAGACTGAAGCAAAGAGGTGGGACAGCATCAAGGGGTGAGAGGTCATGGAAGGAAGGAAGCAGATGGCATTCTCTTTAACATGTTACAGACAATTTCAAGGCCTGTGTGAAGCACAGGAGGAGGAAGCCTGGCATTTTTTGGAAGAGAACTGGAATAATATAAACGTAAAGCATTTGTGTTCTTCCCATTTGGAAAAAACTGAAGACCCAAGAGCAAGAAGCTCACATACACGCACACACAAACTGAAAAATACACATCTGACTCGGGAAGCTGGTTTCACGTGTCTCATTTCTTAACCTTCTCACAGCAGGCAGGAAAAAACTAGAAGTCCTGCCTTCTGTGCAGCTAATGACTTTTTTTTTTCCAAGGTACTGGGGTCAGGTATTGAACCCCGGACCTCGTTTGTGGGAAGCCAACATTCAACCACTGAGCTACACCAGCTCCCCTGAGTTGCTTTTTTCCTTTGTTGGCTTGTTTTTTTGTTTTGTTTTTAGGGTATGTGGGAAGCAGGCATTTGCCCACTTGAGCTACATCCACTCCCCAGCTTTTTCTTTTAATGCACACTTTTCTTGTAATTTTATTTATTCTCGCATTAAGGAAAGAGAGAAAAGTAGAAATAGGCAAAAGTCTACCCGTTACCCGGACCCCTGACTGTTAGAAGAGGAGATGCACGCCTGTCCCCTTCTTCCTGAAAGCCAGCCCTGTTTTCTGTTGCCTCATGGCTGACGCATGAGGGATTTATTGCTTCTAACGTCTCTTAGTTTGTAATAAAGTTTTCAGCAGCTCTTTTTAGCTGCTGCAACCTCTGCCCCTGCAAACACTTACTCACGCACACTGATTTCACTTTGTTCTTTTTTCACATGATGTTAACTCATAAACCTTTCATCAAGTCAACCAGGTGGAAAAATCCCTTTGCTGAAAGAAGCATTCATTCAGGTCTGGGTGGTGGAGGACAGCCATGGGGCAGGAGCAGAGCGTGGTAGACAAGGGGGAAGAGAAGCAAGTGTGTGGCGGGACAGCTTTACATGTGGGGAGAAGAGAGTAAGTCTTGAGGGCTGTGCCCTCGTGATGAAAGCTCCCCTCTCCTCCTCAGACTGGCTGCCAGCACCCACCGAAGCTGACACATCTGTCTTTACAGGTATGGGAATAGAATTCCTAATATGCATATTAAAAAAAAAAAAAAAGCTGGGGCCTTAGGCCTAATACCCAGGGATGATAAGAAGGCTCAGGCAGAGTCCGGCAGTCCTCTCTTCTTGTTTCACAGGCCAGCATCCTGCGCTGAGGTTGCCTTCTCCTTCCCGTCATCCCACTTGCCCCCGGCTTACACCTCCAGCTCTGCTACGTCCTGCCATCCTCACCCTCACCACCAGACCGCAGCCTGCCCCTTCGAGCCTTCTCAGCCCACCCACCTAATATTAGTTTTTAAGTACTTAGGCTCCTTTTCTAGGGCTGCTAGAACAAAGTACCACAAACTGGGTGGCTTGAAGTAACAGAAATGTACTGTCTCACAGTTCTGAAATCAAGGTGCCAGCAGAGCCTGGCTCCCTCTGAAGTCCGTGTCACTCTCCTGACTTCCGGCAGTGGTTTGCTGGCCATCCGCGGCGTTCTCTGCCTCTGTTGTCACATGACATTCTCCCCTATGTCCATCTGTGTCCAATTTCCTCTTCTCAAAAGGACACAGTCATATTGGCTTAAGGCCCACCCTAATCTAATTTGGCCTCATCTTAACTAATAACAGCTTCAAAGACCCTATTTCCAAATAAGGCTACATCCATGGGACCAGGGATTAGGATGTGAACATGTTTTTTTGTTTTTTTTTTTGAGGTCACAATTCAACCCAGTGCAGTATCTAGAGCCACGTGGGGAGGAGAGGGGGACTACAAGAATAACACATTTGGAGAAAGAATCTAGGGAAAGGTGGATTAAGAAGTGTTTGATGACTTTTATTTCTCAAGGACTAGTATAGCATTATGCAGGTTTAAGAGGTGAAGAAGAGGTGAATTTGGCCAGAGCCCAAATTTCCTGGTTTTCCTCCAAAGAGGTTAGTTTGGCAGACACTTCTGAAATTCCTAGGGCTCTGATGAAAGCCTCAGCACAAGCTGAGGATTGCCAGGTTCCCTCACCCTTTAGAGGCGGGGTGGAGAGGACTTTGGTCTTTGAATCATGACTTTTTACTCTCTCATTCATGATACTTGATTAGAGCATAGAATACCTACTGCTATGCGGCAAATAAGCTTTTTCTCAGAGGCAAGCTGTAAACCAGAGGCCAAGGAGCAGTAAAATGTAAATATGAAAATACCAATAGAGACATAGCTTGAGTTTATGTACTTGCTAATTCAGGGTTCACTCTCCTCCAATACCACGGTAGGATTTCCAAAAAATAATGCACTAATATAGTTAATTATATTACTCATCAATATTTTCTCTTCCTTTGATTTTCAGGAGTTTGACAATAATGTGTAGGATTTTTTTTGTTTTTGTCTTGGTATTTATCCAATTGGGCAAATTGTTGGTCTTTAAGTCTTCACTTTTTTTTTTCCTGCCCCATTCTCTCTCTGTTCTCCTTCTAGTATTTCAATTTTGTAGGTTTTAAAAAATATATATTAGTTCATATATTGCTGGCGTTCTGTTGATTTTTTTCACTTTATTCTTCAGATTGGATATTCCTATTAATCTATCTTCAAACTCAATGACACATCTTTCATCTCCAATCTGCTTGTATCTCTCCAGTGAATTTTTTTTTCTCCAGTAAATTTTTAAAATCAACTTTTATTTTGGAATACTTTTAGATCTACAGAAAAGTTTCAAAGATAGTATAGAGAGTTCCCTTCTGTATGGTAACCCTCATCCAATTTCCTCCACCATTAACATCTTACATTACTATGGCACACTTGTCAAAACCAAGAAAGTGACATTTGTATACTACGTTAACTAAACCCCAGATGTCATTTGGATTTCACCAGGCTTTCCATTAGTGTCCTCTTTCTGTTCCAGGATCCAGTCTAGGGTACTACATTGGATTTAGTTGTCATATCTCTCTAGCCTCATCTGGTTTGTGACAATTTCTTAGTTTGTCTTTGTTCTTAACAACCTTGCCAGTCTTTAGCAGTGCCGGCCCGTAGAATGTCTCCAGCCGGGTTTGTCTGCTATTTTTCTCATGATTTGATTGAAGTTATGGGTTTTGGAAAAGACTACAGCTGAAGTGAAATGCCCTTCCTGTCATATTAAATCAGAGTTGCATGATATACACATCACTGGTGATGCTGTATTTCATTACTTGATTCATATAGTGTTTACAAGGTTTCTCTGCTACGAAGTTATGTTTTTTCTCCTTTCCCTATTCCATTTCTAGGAGGGGCTCTTATCTACATATATTATTTGGAATTCTTCTGTAAGGGAAGTTTATCTCTTCCACCTTATGTGTTTATTTAGTCAATCACTGATATCAGTATGGACTCATAGATATTTATTTTATATTTTAGGTTATAATTCAATGCCACTATATATTTCTCCTCAAATGCTTTCTTCTTTGGTCATTGGGAATAGTCTTTTACTTTCTGGTACTACAAGATGCTCCAAGCTTATCTGATATTTTCCCTATATCAGCCCTAGAATTAGCCCTGATTCTCTGAGGTGCCTTGGGTTTCGTTTTTGGGAGAATGGTATTTACAAACCAAGATGTGGGTACTGGGTGTGCTCATTGCTATCCAGTGAATTTTTTATGCCAGATACTAATTTTTTACTTTGACAATACTATTTCTGTCTTTTTCCAGTTTCTATTTCTCTGCTGAAATTTTCTACCTGTTCATTTATTACAAGCATTTTTTCCTTCACTCCTGAGCATAGCTGCTTTAAAATCCATTTCTGCTCATTGCAACTGCTAGTCATCTTGGTGTTGATCTCTATTGACTAATTTTTCTCTTCCATGTGGGTCATGTTTTCTGATCTTCATGTATTTAGTGATTTTGTATTGTATCCTAGACATTGCAATTGATATGTTGTAGAAGTTGTCTTAGCAAGCAACTAAGTTGATAGAACTTAAACTCCAGACTATTTTTCTGTGATGGACAGCAATTGATATATCTGTTAAATTCTTTTAGATTCGGTGGGACAGTTTCAACTCCCACTCTAGTTTTTACCTGTTTGGGTCATGCTTCAGTATATCCGGGTAATTTTATATAAAAAAAATATTTTTCCAATATTCATAATTCTTAACTGTGGAACCAGACGGTGCACAGGAGGTACCCTACAATTACTAGGAACAGGAACTTGCTAATGCTTTTTTGTATTATAGAAAATATCCACAGACTCTACTACTTGTCACATTTTAGTTGTCTAAAAAAACTGTTTTAAAACCTTAAAAACAAATAATTCCATACTATATGTTTTCAATAAAACATGCAATTTCACCAAGAATTTATTTTCAGCCTCTATAAATTTTACTGGGAACACATTTCACTCATAGCCCCGTGATAGTCATGAGGTGGTTTGACGTCTCCATTTGCCTTCGGGGAGCATGTGGTCTAATCAAAGAAATAAGACTTGCCCATAACAGAGAAACAACAGCATGCAAAGCATAAATTAATACCTACTAAGCAGGAAGAGGTCTTAATGGGCTGAGAAAGCTTGGAAAGCCTTCTTAGATGAGTAAAAATTGAGCTGGACCTTGAAAGATGAAGAAAGACTTAAATGAAAAAGAAATGGAACTTTAGGCAGGGGGATAAAATTATTGAAATAAAGCACAGTTTGATTTAGGGACAATAAGTAGTCCAGTTTGGCTAAAACAGAGAGTTCAAGTTGGGGAAGAGTAAGATGTAAGGTGGAGCCAGAGGGTAGAAGACCAGGACTCCCAAACAAAAGTATTTGCATTCCATTCTTTTGTGAGTTGGAATGGAACTAAGAGTCATGATATACAGATTATGAGGTGGGAACTGGACAATATAGAAGTAATTAAAGTAATCTGTGGTACTATTGTCTGTGTTCTGATGTGACACCTGTAAAATATGGAGAGTAAGCCATACCCTTTGGTTGTGGGTGAAATCTCTACTTGCATTAAGTGGATTTTCTTTTTTTTAAGTTTTTTTTTTTTTTTTAAATTAAAGAAGTTGTAAGTTAACAGAAAAATCGTGCAGAAAATACAGCATCCCCATATATCCCCCCAATTATTAACACCTTGCATTAGTATTCTACATTTTTTACAATTGATGAAAGAATACAGTAATATTATAATTGTATTATTGACTATAGCCCATGGTTTACATTAGGGTTCACTATTTGTATTGCACAATCCTATGGTTTTTTTTATTTTAATTTTGTAACATATATTCACCTTAAAATTCCCTTTTTAACCGCATTCAGATATAAAATTCAGTGCTGTTAATTATGTTCACAATGGTATGCTACCATCATCACCATCCATTACCAAAACTTTTCTATCATCCCAAATAGAAACTCTGTACAATTTAAACATTATTTTCTTAATAGCAAGTTTCCGGGAGAAGAAATAAGTTTTAGAAAGGCAACCACAGCCAGCCTGAATGCAGCTTAGAGGGGAAAGTTTAGTTTCCCTGCCCCTTGTTCTCTTAAGTCTCTATTTTTAACATGTTTTGGGGTAGCAGGAGATACTACCAATGACAGATTGGAAATGAGACAAAGGTCAGAGATCCATACATCTGTGTAGTTCAACACCCAAAGTCTTCGCACCATATATGACAACTGGTTGACACAGAATAAATCTTTATTGGATGGGCATATGAACAAAGACAAAGAGCCAAACCTTACAAACTAATTGAATGTTGCTCTCTATGCTTATTTCTCCTCTAATCCTCTTTTATTTTTGGTCATTTGCATATATTTCAGCCTGTGAACTCAGATTTAAGCGTTAAAAGTGACCAGTAGTGATAGGAGTAGAAATTAGTGATAAATCCTCAAGAGGAAGATAAATCTCTAGAGACCCAAATTAGAATCTCATTCCCAACCCTTCTCCACACAGTGTTGCCCTAAATTGTCAAACATGGAGTCTCGGTGTTTGATTGCATTAAGGAACCAGCAAATTTCCCAAAGGGTAGTCCATATACATATATGTAATTCATTCTATAGTCACACCAGTATTGTGAAGCAAGTATCGTTATTCTTACATTAAAGATGAGGAAAATGAGGTTCAGGGAGGTCAAATACTTTGCCCAAAGTCACACAGCTAGTAGGTAAAAAAAAGCCGGCATTTAAAACCGATACTTCCCAACTAGACCATCAATTAGTACTAAACACTTGGGTTCATGGCCTGGTTGAGAGGTCTTGTTAATAGTGGGGTCTACCGATGAAGGGAAAACCACCCTAGAGAGCAGGAAGGGGGTGGAGAGGAACATGCTAAAGACCAAGCTTCACAAACACTGGGGCAGACTTGGAGGTAAAGATGAGATTCAGCTCACAATAAACAGGTGTAGAATGTGGCCAAACAAATAAAGTTTAGATCAACTTTTCTTAAATCACATCAATTTCAGAGCTTACCACTTACCACGGGCAAAACTAAGTTTATAAAACAGAACTTGATATGATAAGAAAATTACTACATACTGACATGATAAGAAAATTACTACACACTCCCCCTTGGAGAGTCTACTTTTCCTATTATGCTTTTGTCCCCACACCTTCACCAGTACCCCAAATTAAAATTAAGCTAAAATGAAACTCAGTCCAGAAGATCTCCAAAGACCCAGAATTCGTCTTCAATTAGTAGATCCACTGAGTTAGGAAGCAGATGGATTTGGTCTTGGCTCTCTCTCACTTAATCAACCCATTCAATAAAATTTATTAAACGCTTACTATGGTCCAAGTATTTTTCATATGCATACAGAATATGCATAGTAATTAGAGCCATTTCTTCCCCTCAAGTTGATTAGAGTACAATTAACATCATCTAACAAAAGTGACTTTACTGACCTTAGGCTCAATTTGTTCATCTGTAAAACAGGTAGAAAAACTCTCATCTCTTCTTAAGAGGCTAAATATTCCCATGGGCATCAAGGCAGCCTGTGCTGCATTGCAGTATGAAAAGTAACTAATGAGAAAATTTTTACCTTTTATACACTGCTTCATTTAACAGTCAATAAGCTAAATCCAAGCTATGTGGATGAATTAGACAATTTTCTACCAAATGCGCTGAATTTTTATGAGGCAACTAGCAGAACAATATGAAATCACCTTCCTTTTTAAGGAATCGGGAAGTAGAAGTACAAGAAGGGATGTTGTTTTGCGGATTCAATAAGGATTAAATTATTTAGGATTTGGTTTGTCTGTAAATAACAAGGACCCCAAAATGAGTAATTCAAATAAGGTAGAAGTTTATTTCTCTCTCCTGTTAAAGAAGTTGGAAGTAGGCAAATCCAAGACTTATATGGTAGTTCCAACATTGTCAGGATGGAATCAAGCTCCCACCTACTTCTAGCTCCACCAAACTGAGAATATAGTCTGCCTTCCTGGTCCAAGAAAGTTGCCATAATCCCAGCCATCACATTTATTTCCAAGTAGCAGGATGCACAGAGCTAGAAACAATGCCTTTTTCCATACAACCAACCCATTTACATCCTATTGGCCATGCTTACCTGCAAGGGAGGGAAGAAATGTAATCTGTATTTAAGGGACAATGTGCTAACAAACAATTACATTTCCCTTGTGAGATAAAATTAGGACAAATTGTTGTAAGGCAAATAGCAGTCTCTACCATAGGGAGCATAAGAAAGACTACTGAGAAATATTTATTGACATCTTCTCCTTCAGGCCTGCTTTCTTTTCTAAGAGTTATCACCTGCCACTGCCTCGGTTTTCCAAACTTGAGCATGCATCAGAATCACCAGGCTTGTTAAAACACAGATTGCTGGACCCCAACCTCAGAGTTTCTTCTTCAGTAGGTCTAAGATGGAGCCAGATAATCTGCATTTCAGTAAGTTCCCAGGTAATGCTGTTGGAACTGGTCTGGGAAAGATACTTTGGGATTGCTGCTCTAAGCAAGTGCATCCAAAGATAAAAGAAAGAAAGGAAGAAAGCAGGAGATTATGAGTATTGATGACCTAGTGGGCAATACAGGGTAGAATTCACAAGAATAATGATGACGTCAGGCCATGAGGATGGGAACACTAGAAGTCAGCACCTCTAACTCACCTACTAAGCCTTCTGACAGGTGCTGTTGCCAAAGAGATCCTGGGTGTAACTGTGACGTGACCTATTTGACTTGCCCTTTTGGAATTAGCAGAGGCCACACTTTATTACTCCAAATTGCTGAAATCTGATTTTTTTTTTTTTTCTGTCTTCTGACATCTCACCTACCAGCCTCATTGGCCTATGACCTGCCTGGGATACTTGGCCCAACTTTCCCCTGGGAAGATGGAATGTTGACACTGAAATAGCCATACTAAGCTTTTCTCCCTCCACAGCCCCATGAAATCAGTCACCTGGGAGCTCTGTCTTCCCTTGTCCTCTCTCCAGAGCCCCCTGACGGTGACACCTTCCATGTGAGGGGCTGCCAGTGACAATAAGTCAGAAACATCTAGCCTTTGATCGAGAAGAACGATGAACATTCTCTGGTTGGGTGAGGGTATCTTACATTATTACCATTAGGGTTTTTGCCCTATTTGTTTCACATGCTTTCTCCCCCAGAACATACATTTACTCATGGTTACATAAGTATATCTTTGATCGTACTTCATTTTGACCTGCTGTCTGTATACCCCAGTTCTTTGTATGCATCCTCTCTCCCACAATCAAAGTGAGTACCTGAAGCTTCCAGCACAGTGTAGACCATCTAGGCAATCTCTGTTTGTTGAATGGTTGACATTGAGCCTGTGGTTTTTCCGCATGCAGAAGTTGCCAATAAGGCTTTGGGCTTCACTGCTGGCCGCACCCAAAGCTCCAGGCCTTACCTCCACCTGCAGACACCGTCAGCCACAGTTTGCAGTCACATTTTCTTTGCCTCTTCTCTCATCTGAAAAAAGATAGTGCTTAAAACATAGTTATACTGTTTTTGAAAGGGTGCCAGGTCTTAATGCAGGCCTTTGGCAGGAACAGACAGAGATCAAAGGGGTGGGATATAAATTCAGAAAGATTTTCTGTCCAGGAGGCATAGTAGGTGCCTGAACTTCCCAAAGGGACCCCAAGGCAGCAGCAATTTCAAGAAATTGATCCTAACCCAACAAGTCAATAGAGTGTTCAATGTGAAGTTGGTTTAAACTGTTGTCCTGTGATGTGTGTGTGTGTGTGTGTGTGTGTGATCAGCTTCATCCTCTCTCTGGTTAATTTCACTATGAATTGTCACCTGCGCACTGCTGCCACATTAAGGACCCTGTGGGAAAGACTTACTGAGAGGTTCTTGAGGGAGGTGCAAGAAATCAAGGAAATAATTATTCTAGCAAACTTGTTTTTCTTCCTTCTTCTCCCTCATTCTCTATTTGGCATTAGAAACCTAAAGCCCAGCCAGAAAGCACAAACAAATGGGGTTTTAAAAGACACCATACCTCAGATACCAGGCATCTATGGAAAATGAAATTGATCTGCTTTCAAGACTTGATTGGGCTTAGGAAGACAGTCCCCCGAGCTCCATTCATCTACCCTAATCAGCTGCATTTTTTTCCCCAGTCTCATTTCACTTTCCTTGCTGTGGGAATAAAATGAGTGAGAACAATAAAAAGGGGAGGGAGTGATGAAGGGACAGAAGGAATTAGAGGACTCCTGAGTGAATAGGTAATCTGATTCACTGTTTACATTGCTGGTGAAGATATTTAAACAGTTGGCCTACTGATGACCCTTTAAATGGAGATTTCAGAGAAATTTTAAAAACCAAATAAACTTTGGAGTAAGAAAGACTATTTTGTAGACTCTAAACTAATCCAGGTGGTCAGACTAGGAAGGGGTTGGGCAAGGGTCATTTTTGGGGAAGGAGCTGAAAATAGAGGTTTTCTTTTTCCTGTTTAAAAACCAGTTTGTTGTAAACCACCAAAAATTTAGGAACCACCTATAAGGTGCAAAATATTATGCTAAGCCATTAAAATGTAGTTGGGGAAAGAGATGGAGTGTGGGGTGCAGAGAAAAACATTACATCTTCGTATGTTCCAGGTGTTACATGGTGCACAGAATAATGATGTAAAAATGTTACAGAGGGAGAGATCTCCGTTGCTGTGATGTTCAAGAAAGATTTCATGGAGTAGGTGAGACTCTATTAGGGTCTTGTGTGTTATATAAAATTCTGATAGACAGAGAAGACATGGTGATTATTCTAGGAAAAGGAAAACCATGGCATTAAATCAGGGGAATGAAAGGGCACTAGAGATTATTGTGTTAATAGCTGCTAGCAAAGTAATGAAAAGAATCCTATGGGAACTTTTGGAAAGTATGGTAATGTAAGTGAAGGTTTACAAAATTACGCTTCTACATACTGACCAAAAGAACCAAAAACAGGCAACATAGAGAAAAATACTTTAACACTGCTGAGCCCAAGGAATGAACCTAATTTTATATCATAAACCCTGAGATATATGTGTGAGATATAATACAATTTGGTCCAAATTCAAATGAGTGATTAAGGACTAACAACCTATCCCCCTCCCCAATAGATCCATGTAGTGTTATAGGAAGGTGAAGAAATTCTATATGATAATTTTTTAAAGACTCTAATCCCCAATTTATTAAAATAAAGGCTGGGCATATGAACAGGCCATAGGCAAAAAAAAAATCAAACACCCTCTTTTAATTTTCTTTCCTCACTGAGGTCAAATGTAACAGTTGGGTTAGAAGGAAGATTGTATAGTTATACTAGGTTTTTGCTCTCTACCATAGCTTCCTAATGCTGGGATTAGACAAACACATATGGAGAAACATGAAGAAGAAGTAGTTCTTTCATAGTTGTTTCAACTGCTATGACTATAGACTGAATCTTCACACTAAGTTCCTTAGCTGCCCATGGCTTGAGCTCCTCACCCCATCAACCAGTGAACAACTGAATTAATTATTTCAATCCATCAGCCAGGTCTCCAGATAAAGTTTAAAGGGAGAAATAAAATGGTATACAAGTAAATAAAAAACAGAAGCAAGGAGAACCCACTTCAGTGAGGCAAATTGTAAGCCCAGAAAGTTTCCGTCATTAAAAAATGATGAACAGGGAAACAAACAAAACAAACATGGGGCCAACACAAAATTTCAGCTGTGATAAATATATACAAAAAAGATAAATGAATATGGGTTATAAATTTTAGATGAAATTCATCATCTGGAATAAGAGATTATTAAAAATGTCAATTAAATTTAAACTGCAACACACTCTTAAGGAAACTGAAGGAAATAGTCTCTATGACACAGATTGTAAGAAGGCAATTTTTATAAGTAGGCTGAATTTTTCTAATAGAGAACGTTACCAGAAATAATAAAATAATTTAATATGACAATGTCATTGCATTTAAATGGCATTAGATGCAGCAAAATCAGAATTAACAGTAAAACAATAGAATCAACAGCATGGACAGCAGGCTTGCAAAAAAAGTATCCAGAATATAGAGAAAAATTACAAAATACCTAAACAAGAGTAATGTGTATAGATAATTAGCAAAAATCAAGTATATGGGTACTAAGTGAAGAAGAAAACAGAACACATGGGACTGAAACAGTATTCAATGACATAAAAGAAGACAATTGTCTTAATTTCATGATTGCTGTGACAAACACTCTGCAATGGGCTGGCTTAAACAACAAGCATTTATGAGCTCACAGTTTTAAGGCTAAGAGTTCCAAATTAAGGTCTCGACTGGCCGTGCTTTCTTCCGGAGTCAGTAGCATTCTGATGATGGCTCCCTGAAATCTGTGGGCTTCCTCAGCTTGCATCTCTGCCTCCCACCACACCAATTTATTTCTCCTTGTGTTTATTCTTCTGGTTTCACTGACTTTCAGCTTTTGGCTCCTTCTTGTGGCTTTCTCTGACTTCTGGCTTCTGGTTTCTTCTCTTTACAAGACCTTCATTAATATGAATTAAAACCAACCCTGATTCAGTTGGCCACATAATTCATCCAAATCAATAAACACCAAGACATAGCTAATGAATCTTCTGAATTTCAGAAATAATGGGAAAAAATGTTGCAGGCAGCCGGGCAAAAGTAACATACAAAGAAAAACAATCAGGCTGACCTCAAAACAAAACCTCAAAAGCAAAATTTTCCAGAAGACAGTGGTACAATATCTATAGAGTTTTAACTGGGGTGGGGGAATGTGAACCAAGAAATGTTCTATCCAGCGAAATTTCTATTCACATGTATTGACAACAGAAAGACAAACTCAAAGATGGAAGCGTAGTACCCCCTGAAAAACCTACTTGAAGGTAAAATTTAAACTAAGAAATTAATCAAAATAAGGAGGTCACGAATGAATAAAGAGTAGTTGGGAAAAGCTAATGGCAAACATTTAATCTATGTAAACAAAGAGTTGGGGCCAAGTATTTTGTTCAGTATATTGAAGGAAAAGATTGTAAATATTTAATTCTTAAAATATAATGTAGGTAAATAGAAAATAACAACCATAATTTAATAGTTCAAAATAGTAATAATAATTCACTAGGAGAGCCATATAAGAACATAACAACAAACCCACCCAAGTAGTCACAACTAGAAAAAAAGTGTACAGTTCTCAAATAACTCACCCAACAAGGAACACAAACATATAGTAAGAGATATACTAGCACACACAGACCATATAGCAACAGTGGAAAAATAAACTAAAAAGAGGAGAGAAAGCATAACAAACAAAGAAAAAAAAAAAAAAACTAAGATAACTGAATAACAGTAAGTATATCTAACCACAAATTTAAATTGATAACTTACTTATTCAAAAGTAAAGTCCCAGATTTTTGGGGTTAGACACTAGAGATAACTTCAGTCTACAAAACAAACAAACAAACAACAACAACAAAAAAATCATACCTATAAAGAAGATATTTATTAAGGCTGAAACTAAAATGATAAGCAAACATATACCAGATAAATAAAAGTAAAATATGACTATAGCAACTAAAACAGAAGGAACCAAGGTTTCAATAGTGATGATTTGCGAAATAAAATTCGTAATTAAAGAATTAAATGGGACAAAGAGAGTCATATTTTAGTGATGATGCTTTAACACTCAATGAGCATATAACTATCCTCTGCCCATGCGTGTCAAATAGAATAAAGTGAAACTATATGTAGTAAAAAATACTTAAAATGTAATGAAAATTGCACTGAATCACATTAGAAGTGGGAAACTTAAACACTTTGCAAAATCAAATATGAAAAGCCATTAATATTTTAAAAACAATATACCTATACTGAATGAGCTAATCAATAATGTTTATGATGTATATTGTCATTTGAAACTCCATATATCTAATTATATCTGATAAATAAAAATATATCTACTTTTTAGGTGTAAATGCTACATTTCAAACAAAATTTTACTGTATAAAATCCAAAGAAAATTTAAATAAATTCCTCAATACCTTTTTTCACCACAGTGCAGCAAAACTAGAAATAAATAAAGATGTATAAATAATTTACAAACTGAACTATTTTAAACTCTGCTAAAAACTTCAGGTCAAAGAGAATGTCAAAGTCATAACAAAAGCATAGTAACAATAAAGCAAACTCTCAGAATCAAACTTACTGAAATTACAGGAGGTGTGGCTCAGTGATTGAGTGCCTGCTTCACATAGATGAGGTCCTGGATTCAACCCCTGGTACCCCCTAAAAGTAAGAAAGTAAATAAATAAATAAATAAATAAATAAATAAAATAAACAAACTTACTGAATGCAAACAAAATTGTACTTAGAGGAATATTCTTAGCCTTAAACAACTTCATTACTAAACAAAAACTGGTATACATAAAGTAAATTAAAATTTAACTTAAAATGTTAGAAGAATAAGTAAACAAATCTGAAGAAAACACATGAAATGAATTCACACAGAAAAAAACAAACCTCAAGGAATTAGAGTTTTGTAAAATACCAACAGAAAAATAAAGTAACCACTCACTTCTCTTTCAAGAAATAAAAAAGAAAATGGAAATATACAATACTAAAAGAGAGAAACAGGGTATATCCACAGATTTAATGAAACCTAGAAAGATTTTTTAAAATTCCTTCCTTTGACACTGCACTAGCAAATTTTAAAATATGGATGAAAATAAAAATTTTATAACAAGATAAAATACTACATATTCTCAACAAAAATAAGAAAATTTAAATAGATTAATTGCCACTGGAAAAAAAATAAAAAATATTGCAAGAAAAAAGCGACCACTTCCCCTCACCCCACCCCACCCCCCAAAAAAGACAGAGTTTAGATGGTTCCAAATGTGATTCAAAGGGACTCAGAAGTTTTTTAATGAAATACCGAATTCTGTAAAATGAGGATACTTCCTAATGTCTTCCTGAGAATGTTCTCTGGGAACGGCTTGGATGCATGGCCAGCTAAATCAGAAATAAATTTTACAACCTTTATTTTTCTAGGCAGAATCAGGAGCCAGGAGAAGGTGGACAGTTAAATAAAACATCAGTTCACACCTATTAAAAGCTGTAGAGGCAAGTTTCCGTGCCAAATTGGCTTGAAGAAATAGTGTGGCAGGTATGCTTTTAATGAAGTCCATTTCTCCACCTTCCTGTTTTAATTTGATTTCCCTGGCAGGGTTGTACTTCCTTGATTTGGAGGAAATCTGCTTAACTACCACCAGCTCACCCGCGAGCCAGGCAGAACTGGATACCTTCACCGCTTTTGCAGTCTGGTTTTTGACTTCCACAGGGATAACAGTGTTGCAGCCTCCAAAATCCTGGAGAGCGTCCAGCAGGAAAGGAAAGGCTGCTTATTAGCCTGGAACAGACCACGCAGCATCAGTGGCAGAGACTTTGCCCACATGAACCTAAATTATAAACTACGCCCTCCTCCCAGATTTGTGGCAGCTAGATAGACTCCTTTTGTACGCTGCTCCAAGCCACCATGGAAAGCACTCCTCCTGCTAGCAGCATGGTAATGGCCTACATCCTTGGCTTAGATTTAGACTGGGAGGGGCTATATTTTTACTTAGCCTTTTGGGGCTTTCCTTATATAGCCACATTTTTCTAATAGATTACATAAAGATTTCAGGGCCATTTCATTTTCCAAATAGGTTTAAAATTATATCAGCTTGCAGAATGTACCACAAGGCCACCATCAGGGAATCCAAGTGTTTGCTGAACACGACTGTATTAGGTTCCTTCTGCTGCTATAAGAAATGATCACTAACATGGTAGCTCAAAACAACACAGATTTTTATCATGCACGTCTGGAGGTCAGAAATCAAATCCTAACGGGTTTTACAGGCTAAAATCAAGGTGTCAGCTGGGCCGTTTTCCTTCTTGGAGGCTCTTGAGAAGAATCCATTTCCTTTGCCAGCTTCTGTAGGCCACCTGCATTCCTTGGCTCATGAAGACCTTAAGGCACGTTGCTCTAGCCTCTACTTCTTTTGTCAAATTTTTTCTCTGAACTTTGAGTCTCTTGCCTCCCTCTTCTAAGGACACCCTTGATTAAATTGGGTTCATCTGGATAATCCAGAATAATCTCTCTATCTCAAGATCCTTAACCTGATAACATCTGTAAAATCCCTTTTTGCCATACAAGGTAACATATTCACAGGTTCTAAGAATTAGGACCTGGACATCATCGGGGGCCATTATTTTGTCTCTCACAACATCCTTAGTGGATAGCCTGTGGTGCCTGCCTCCAGAGGCACAAACTCTGGCCAAGGCACATAATGACACTATAATTCAACCAGGCAAGAGCTGCCACAAGGCTATGTGGGATTTAAGATCCAGTGAAAGAAAACAAGTGCTGAAAAGTCAAAGGAGAAAGAGAACTTCTTGTTTAGGAGTGGTCAGATGAGCCATCAAGGAAGGAATGAGGCAGGGGATGGAACCAGATCTTGAATGATGAGGGGAGAAAGTTTGCTTCCCTGGGTCTCAGGGAGAGTCTTAAGGCAGTAGTTAGTTAAGGATGCCAGCACTTTCGTTATACTTCTTAAAGAGGCGTCCCCAGACTTGCAAACACCAAATAAATTGTTTCTTTAGAAGGAAAGAAGTCGTAGAGTTTATCTTTGGAGCTGCCCCTTTTACTTCCATCTAAACTCTTCCTCAACCCCTTCAGAATTCTGTCTTTATCTCTCCGAATGCACTGGGTCAGGGTTGTGCCTCAATGGAACCACTACTCTTGGCAGTAGTGCTTGACAGTTCCTCTGTCCAGATTTCCCAAGTTGGAACCAGAATCCCTTTTTTCACTGAAGTAATGATTGTAATGAATATAAGGTATAGTTGGAAGAGTTGTAGATTCTTAGTTCGACAAGACTTCAGGGAGCATGTGGACTACCATTCCTCAAAAAGCAAGTGGGTGGTACAAGGCTAAATTCTCCTATACATATCAAAGAGTGTGGAACCTCTGTTCTGCCCTAGCTACCCTAGGGGGTATTTTTTTCTATTGAATGGCTATTTTTAGTTTACTTACAGGTCATTTGAACTCTGCATTCATTCAACAAACTTTGTTGAGCCAGGCATACTCTTATTCACAATTCTAAGCTAAGAGAATGTTCCAGGAGGGCTATGTACTCCCACTAGTAGATGCAGGCATATTGGGCAGGTCCCTTAACAAACAAGTTCCAACATGGCTTCTATGAGGTAGGATTGCACTACTGCTCCTAAACTCACTTTTCCTCCCAGCTCATCACCTGACCCATGGAATCCTCTCTCTTCAGATTTGTCTACCAACACCTACATCCATTCAGTCCTCAACCCCAGTGAACCCCTTGTGTCTAAGGATTTCTGCATCTTGCCTTAGCGTGCAGCATGTGGGTGGAAGAAGAGGTTAAACAATGCACATGGGACCCAGAGTCTTCTCGCTCCTCAGGACCAGCATGTCATGAGACCATGTCTAGCTCCTGAGCTAGCAACTGTACATACAGGAGAGGAAAACATCAGGCATGGTCTCTTCCCTCATGGAGCTTACAGTTGAGTGTGAGAGAGAAATAGTAAACAAATAATAGTGCAAATGAACACAGCAATCCCATATATGAATAAATGTTATGAAGAAAGCATGAGTTATAAGCAAGACTGATCAAGGCACAAGCTTTGTATTGGGGATAGCAAAGATGGCCTCACTAATAGTTGAGAAATGAGTGTTGGAAAGAACTTGTCAGACAATGATGGGAAGGTAGGGGAAAATGTTCCTGGCTGGAGGAGCAGCATGTGTGAAGATCATAAGGCAGGAAAAAACTTAGGTGTTTGAAGCCTGAATGAGGGCCAGTGTGACCCAAGTCATGCAGCTGTAAATTCTCTCATATTTCCTTCCCAGGAGGAATTCATTATGTTCCTCATTCCCATGTGAAAGATCTGTTCTCTGCAGAGTTGGAAGTAAACAGACCAGTTGTATAATATATAACTGCTCATTTCCCATGATCTTCTTCCCCAGGTCCCAGGGAAGATGCCTTCAGAAGTGAAAGGCTTTTGCCCTTTGGCACTAAACACAGAAACCACCATCTGTCCTGCCCCAGATGAAGGCGTCAACCCCAAACCACCAGAGAACACATTTAGACGGGGCCTTGTGTCACTCTGCCTCTGGATATTCTCCTTTAGTTTTTGGATTATGGGGCTGGGGGGTGAAACCTGCATGGCCTCAGCCACAGGGCACATGGGGATGGCTGATTCAGGGGAAGAGATAGCCAAGGCCAGCATGGGTAGGCCTCTAGGAGAGAAAGTAGAGGAGAAGGGAACAGAAAACTAGACTAACTCTGCATAAGTCCCTTAGCATCCATTTTACTTCATTAAATCCTGTCAAACTTACATGGATATTTTGATCCTTGTTTTACAACACTAAGGACCTAATGTTGGGAGTGAACAGGCAACTTGTTCAAACCCATAGTTAGTAAATGACGGTGCTTTTGAATCCAGGCCAGTTTCCAAAGCCTTGGCTTTTTCTGTTATATTAGATACAGTGAATCCCACCCAGGCCAAGTCATCAAGCCCAAGTCAGACTCTCTTCTGTTCTCCATCAGTTAAGGGGTTTGGGGGTGGGGCAGCATATCATGATAGAGGCTTCTAAGCTTCAGCAGGTCTGGGAGTCAGGGAGCTGTCAGTACTACATGTCCAGAGAGAATTTTCCAAGTTAAAGTAGGCTCTAGCCAATGAATACCCAAAGTGGGACCTAACACTTAAAAGGGAGGCAATGGCAGTTACTAGGCAGAAGATCAAGATCTCCAGCTGAGCAGGCAGGCTTCATTTTCATCAGGGACTAGTACTGGCAACCAGAATCCAGCCAGGCTGTCAACACACAGTCAGGGACAAGAAGGCTCTTGCTCCATGCTCAGTAAACCTCCAGGACTAGGTTCACTGAGGATTGCACCAACTGTAAACCTGCAGATTTTCCCCAGACCTCCAATCCAATAGAGGAGATGCTCCAAGGGCATCACCAGGTCTGGACTTCACTGGTTCCAGGGAAAAGGATTTATTAAAGCCAGCAGCCGGGCAGGACTGGAAGAGGCAATGGCTCCGGCTGGGACTAAAGTCTGTATTAAGAATCCAGGCAAATCCCAGG
>JAKSZT010053830.1:12052430-12225955 GCA_026826555.1 Tolypeutes matacus | reverse complement strand
CTGTTAGGAAGAAAAGTGTTACTTTAGGCAGACATGGTGAAGATTTTGGCGTTAAACTCATTCTTGCAGAATGAGATATGACTGATTTTTTGTATATTTGAGCAACCTAGAGAGAGAAAGTCCCTCTGGTGTCAGCCCAATTCACCTCCACTCTTATCTGCCAATGAAGCTGAACCTCATATTTTCCATCTCTAAGCAGCAAAAACTGGGTAGAAGAGTGAAGACATTGGACTCAAAATAAACACCAGAGCCATGCAATTTATACAGAAAATATGTAATTTAATGATTTCTGAAGGAGGGGTAATATGTCAGAAAAAATCGAGGAGGGCAGAAAGGATTTGTGGGGAGCGAAGAACTTAGACAAAGAGAGGGTACAGTCTCCTTAGGGAAGAGGCAGCATTCACTTGGAATGCCCTCTGGAATACCTCTGGAAGTGAGGCCTGCAGTTTCCTACACTGATGGAACAAGATTGGGAAAGTCCTCAATCACAGTTTAGTGTCAATTCCAACTGTGCATCTGAACTATGACCAGAGTCCCCAAATAAATTTCTTGAATCTTCTTCAGGGTTGTATTTGTATGTGTGTGTAATCCTTTTGGGGAAAGGGTGGCCAATGCTGTATCTGGGATAGTGAAGATATTAACTCTTCCAGAGTTACTACAGGTATCTGTAATATTTTCAATAGGCCTATTGGGTAGTGGGAGCATGTATTAGCTTCCTAGCATTGCCTTAAATTACCACAAACTAGGTGGCTTAAAACAACAGAAACATATTCCCACACAGTTCAGGAGACCAGAAGTCCAAAATCAAGGTGTTCAGCAGGGCTGGTGCCTTCTGGAGCTTCTGAGGGACAAACCATCTCATGACTCTCTCCTAGCTTCTTCCTTCAATCCTTGGCATCCCCTGGCTCGTAGGTGCATCATTCCATCTCTGCCTCCATCTCGCATGGCGTTTTCTCTGTCTCTGTGTCCTCTCCTCTTCTTACAAGGACATCATCCCCAAATCCAGTGTGATGTCATCTTGAGACCCTTAACCAACTCTATCTGCCAAGATCTTATTTCCACATTAGTTCACACTCTGAGATTCCATGTGGACATTTGGAGGGAGGGGGGTAGGTAACCCTGTTCATCCATTAGAGGGGTTTCTACCCACAATGAACAATCCAGCAGGAGAGACCATAAAGTTGATCCTTCTGACTTCTTCTCTCCTCAGTAAGTAACATAAAAAGGACTCTTACACAGATTGCATAAAATATATCTTGAACCTCATCACATTTTCTTATGTTCTTTGGGAGATATAGTGGAAAGGGTACAAGTGTTATAATCAAACAAATTGAATCTAAGCTCTAATACGTAGCTGTGTGTCTTTAGACAATGTACTTGCTCTCTCTGAGTCCCATTTTCCTTTTCTCTAAGAAGTACTACAGTCTACTTCACACAGTTTTATTTTGTTTGTTTTTTTAAAAATATGGAACGCTTCACGAATTTGCATGTCATCCTTGCGCGGGGACCATGCTAATCTTCTCTGTGTCATTCCAATTTGAGTATATGTACTTCACGCAGTTTGAGAACTAAATGAGATGATGTATGTAATTCACTTAATATATACACTTTCAATCAAGATTAATCCCCTTGAGAACAGTGCTGGCTCCAAGATCCTGTGAAATCCAACTGATATCTGGGATGGCCTTCTTTAAACGGGGAACTCAGAATTGGCCTTGTACTTCTTAATCAGAAATGATTACTTCCTTCAAACCTCGGCCCAATTCCCCAGGCACATCTCAACTGATCCATCCACATCCTAAACCAGACCTCATGGACCATATTTTTCTCACAGATTTAAAACTAGATTTACTAGCTTTCCATATGATGTCTTCATTAAACTTTATAATTGCAGAGACCCTCCTGATCATTGAAAGCCCTTTGCTTTTGCTACCAAAAAGTAACAAAAAGTAGGGCAGTCAAAAGTTCCTGTTCAGTGGCTATCAGCAAATCAGGAGCAGGTAAAATGGGAAAACTGAGAACCCCAGAATTAGCTTCCTGGCTACCTGCTCCCCTGTACCCCCAAGCTGCCTGTCGGCCAAGGGAACTGGAGGAGCAGAGCAGGCCACTTTGGGCCTCAAACCTCAGCTCTCTGTGACAGAGAAAAACATAACAAAATCACCAGCCTTTGCTTTTCTATTTCATGAGGTCAGTGAAAAGCAGAATCAGCAGAAAACAAAACAAAACAATATTTTTCTTTTAATTTTAATATTGTCACTTATAATAAACTCAACTAAGTTTCGCTAACAAAGTACTTTCTGTTTGTTAAGGGAAATTAAATTGTAGTCTTCAAATCCTGCCTCAACTAGATATTTGGTTTTGGAATAAGACTGCAGCCTCTTACTGCACTAATGAATTCTGCTGGCTGCTACAGATCTGAAGCTGATGCTGAACTTGTGGGGCTATTTGATTATTTAACACTACTGACTTGCTTAATATGATATGTAAACAAAAGGGGGGAAGTACCTTCTGAGGCACTGGAAGCACTTAATGGCATCAGACAAGATAGTCATAGCAAGTTTGTTGACTCTTTCCATGGCTTACGCAGCAGCCCAATTATATTTGCATAAACATGCAGCTCTGACTTAAGTGTTATGCAAACAGCTGAGATGAATAAAACTTTATTATGTTAGAGCTGAGTACTGGACAACTCTGGGCAGCTTCCTCCCAGGAGAAGTAGCCAAACCCCAAGGAAGGGGTTTCTTGTTTGAACTGGGTCCCTTGGTTTCTTCCCAGGAACTCCTGCTCTGAGCCTGTTCTCCAGGCTGGTGGCTTCTTGGGCTGGCAGGCATTGATGGGTGTTCTGGTCATGTCTGAGTCAGAATAACAGCAGAAACACAATTATTGTTCTCAGCCTTTGTCATTTCCAGGCTGGGAGAAACAAGGAAGTACAGAGGAACTTGAACTCAAGCCACAAAGCCACAGTTTCCTGAGATACCTGAAATCTTAGAAAGAAGAAAATGTTGGTCCGTAGGACTTCACCATTCTCTGAAGTGAATTTCTAACCCATGTTTCTTGGTTAGAGAGTTGAAAAGGTGTCACCTGAGATCAAGGGGCTGACAAACTCCTTACTACAACTGACACGTTAGGATGAGGTTCCTGCCGGTTTCCTCAGCCTCACCCTCACCACTTCCGGTTCTGTTTCTAGACTCACTGCAGGTCTCTCATCCTGTCCACCACACAGTCTCCCTCTTCCAAAGGATTGTGAACAGCTCTCCTCTTTGCCTCGGCAATATTCTTCCTGTCAATAATTCTTCAGGCACAAGGGCTTCCTTGTTCTCTCTCTTCCCGCTGCCTCAGTCTGAATGAAGTTCTGCTGCATTTGCTGTATCTCAGAATCTTCCATTATCTACTTCTTTGTTGGTATCCCTCCTACCCCCTGCCGGACCCCAGTCTGATTTCCATGAGGGTGGGGGCCACGTCCACCTTACCCACCGCTGTAACCCTGGTGGTCCCTAGAAAGACATTTTGCCCGTGCTTGTTGATATCTGAAGTCTGAGTGGATAGCAGAGAAACTGTGCATCTACAAGTACGAATGTGTTTGAAGCCAAGGGTGGAGGTTGGGAAGGGAGAGAAGGACCCCCGAATCAAACTGCTGATATTTTTATTCCCTGAGCCCAGGTCAGATCTCCCTTTATCAGCAGGCATTTGAACGTTTGAGATATAAAACCCAAAGTGGCTCTCTGGTTGTTTTAACTGTCCTTGAGAAATGGGACTCAGGTCAGTGTCTCCAACCCCTACAGCTTCTCAAATCCTTAGGTGTTCCCACCGCATAGGTCTCAGCTCAGGGTAGCCTTTGCAGCACACCATTTCAGGCCCTGCCTCTATGCTGGGGTCGTTTCCTTTGTCCAGTTAGCTTGCTTCACTCACTAGGCTCAGCTCCTAACTCTTGGACCTGGGTGCTATTCTTCGGCTCTGGCTGAACCTGCAAGATTTTCCCTTCATCGGGCTAATGAAGTAAGAATCTTATGTCATCATTAGGGCTGGTGCTAATCCAAGCAGAACTAATACTGGTGCTGTTCCAAGTAGAATTAACCAAACCCATCCCCAGCAAGCCAGATGTTAGTCAAGCATTTCTTACTGATGTTAATGAATAACTCCCTTGGGTTCCACAAACAGCTGAGTCCACCAGATGAACTTCAGGGACCTGAAGCAAACTACCTGCCTAAAAGAGATTTGTCCTAGAAAGATAGCCAGCATTTATACCTTCTGAGCTGAGAGCAAGAAAGTATTCCTTTCTCAGGGTAGTCAGTGACCCCTCCACTCCTAGCCTTCCAAAGGACAGCTACCTTGGGGCAGCTAAAAGGCCCACGGATGCCCTAGAGGAGGTTTTCTTTGCAGGTTTCTTTGCACGGTCTCTTCTGTGCCCAGCTCAATAACTGGGGTTACATGTTTCTGTGTTTATTTCTTCCAGTGCCTCTGAGGACAAGGACTGGGCCTTGTGGAGCAAGTTGCCACACGGTGCATCCTGGGAACACAGGCTCAAGGCACAACGGAAACTTTTAGCAAATGACCACTGGATTACTTACATAAAACAAAGGGTCCAAAAGAGGAAGGGAAGAGAGCCCATCGTCCTGGTCCCCCAGGGTGGCCAGAACTGCTCGGGTTGGGCTTGTTCACAGCAGCTCAGCACACCCCACTTCACGACAGAGAAGAGAGACAAGCTGATGCTGCTGGAGCATGGTATTTATCTACCCTGGGGGATGGGGCCCTGCACGGAGAATTCCTGCCTTGATTAGCATCCTAGGCTACTGGTTACCGATTGGGCCTTTTCATTAGGCTTAAATCCTCCCCGGGTTGTGGAAAGGAAACCTGAAACATCATTGCACAATAGAAGAGGAGGCGGGAGGGCTCCGGGTGGACCAGGGCTGGGAGCTGGCGGCTGAGCGTGTGTCCCTGACTCCGCAGCGGCCCTGTTCACCTCTATGTCTTTGGCACCAGGTAGAGAGATCACCTAACTGTTGCATGGAAATAAATTGTGATTGAATGCCTTTCTGAGACGGTTTGCTTCAAGTTCCAATTCCACATGGCTTTTCTCTCACTCTCCAACAAACAAAATATACCAGCTTGAGACCTCCCATTTGTACCCAATCCCTGCTCTCATAGGAATGTGACAATCAGAATAGAAACATTCACAGAGCAAACACCCAGGAAGGGCCAGGCACTATGCATAGAGCTTTGCATGCATCTTTCAATGACCTGTGAAAACACTATATTGGCATTTTTAGATGAGTGACAGTGGCTTGGAGGTGTTAAACGATTTGCCTAAGGTGGTTGGGCTAGCCCAGAGAACAACCAGGCTAGGAATTCAGGGTCAGCTGGGGACACATCTCTCCATTCAGTAGTAGTTACATCACTTGTTCATAGCAGAAAGTCACCTACCTACCCCATCTGGAAAACAAAACAAAAATGGGGCAGATGTCTCTACTATTTCCTCCCCAAGTCATAATATCCCCATTGTAGGAGAATTTCTTAATAAGAAGCTTAAACTATAATGAGAAAAATAGGGTGGGATGGACAAGGAGGATAAATGGGAGCCTTTGAGAATTTTTAGGTTTGCTAAAATAATGAAGACAGTGCATTAAAGAAACTATCAAAATCAATTTGCAGATATTTAATTATTGCTATTGTCTACTCAATATTTGATTTCCGTTTAGTCTATCTCCCTCCCCACTAGAATGTTTCCAGTCTCTCCCCTCCCTCTCAGTTTCAGTGAGATGCATATAAATGTCTTTTAATTAGTAGATAAGATGAATACCAAGAGGATTTTCCCCTGTGGCTGCTTCTCCATCCAGATGTTCAGAGCCTTGTCTATGATGACTCAGAGTTTTCACTCCATCCCTCTGGGTCATTACCCTGGGTCCCACCATGGACTTAGAGATGAAGAACTGGCACTCTTACACTGGATAAAGCGAGGCTTTCTCAACCCACCTCCTCCTAGGCTGGAGCCTTGCTCCACCTTGATAATTTCCACGAGAGCACAGCAGAACACGCTGACCTAACTCTACCATCCTCTCCCACCACTCTCAGCTTCCATCTTGCTATGGGTGCAAGGATGTTGTCCCAAAGGCCATGTCTGGTGTGTTTCTGCCTCCTTTTCTTCCCTTACAGCAGCATTGTCGAAATCTCTATGCCTGCTCTTCCTGTTATCTATTCCTTCCAATGTAGGCCCTCTTTCCCTTCCCAATATCCAGTTTCCTCTTTTCCTACTTATCCTTTGTTGGGAGAGTCTATAAATTGTATTATACTCAAACAGAAATACTCAGTTGGAGGAAAACTATATAAAGGTAAATCTATTTATACTAGGCTCTGCTTAAAGGCCACTTGTGGCTGGGCGGGGGGTGGTTACTGCATATAGATTCTTTGCCTGGGTCGTTGCCCAGTCCATTTGTGAAAACCTGCAGACTATGGCAATAATAGTAGCCCCATTTATTGAATACCCAACCTTATGCTCCAAGCACTGGGCTGGGTTGGGCACTTTACATACAATGTCTGTGACTTAATGACCCTTTAAAGAAAAGATTAACCTATCTATATTATTAATAAAGAAACTGAGACCCATAATGTTAATTGATTTGCCTTAAAGCCATATCACTGGGTATAAGTTTACATCTCTTCTCTATGTTTATAAAACAACTGCTCATACCAGAGATGGGGAGACCCACTGCTGTGCCAAGAATAGCCAGCACCAAACTTCTGCAGGGAATCCCAGAAGGCGGCCTCTCTCCTGGACAGGCAGGACCTTAGGGCACCCCTAGGGCCACTGGGGGACATGTCCCACAGTCTATCACTCCTTGTTGTCCTCATGCCAACTCTGCTTAACGCAACCTAAAGTTATGACATGATCAGGTATTTTCTGACAAAGAAAACATCATATTTAGAAAGCCGACTGTGACAGTTTGAGATTAATTTTGTGAATCCCAAGAGGAGAAAGAATCCCAAAGGAAAAAGAATCCAAAAAGGAGAAAGATTATGCTTCACTCCAGAAGACACACAGGAAGAGAGAGAGCTCTGTCATTTTTTATCCTGGGGCCCTGGGAGAGATGATCCATTCGCCTGACCGTTTGAAGTTGACCTTGGGAAGAGAACAGGACAACTGAGACCGAAACGAGCCCTATGCCAGGAAAGAGGAAGCCCTGAGAGACAAGCCCTATGCCAGCCTGCAGCTGAGAGAGAGGAAGCCCAGAGGGGAAGGCTGAATCCTCGCAGAGATCAGAGACCATCTTGCTTCAACACGTGGCAAACTGACTGGTGAGAAAGCAACTTGAGTTAGACTCTTTAGGGCCTTGTAACTGCAAAGTTTTACCACAAATAAATACCCTTCATAAAAGCCAACAGATTTCTGGAACTTTATATAGGCAACCCTTTGGCTGACTAACACACCTACGTTTTGAAATTTTTAAGCATGCCACCAGGCATTCTTTGTTCACCAGCTCTCCCAATCCTTGGTTTTTCTAGTTTCAAACTGAGACAGCCAATGACTGTATATGACACTTTATAATGATAAGTGCAAGTTCCTTCTGCAAGTCAGGCTATTCTTAGCAAGGAATGGTTTCCCAGTGAGGCACAGGGAACCAAAGACCTTGGTGAAACCATGGAAGAGAATTGTGTTCCTTTTAGGGTCATGGATTCTTTAAATTTGAGACATTCCTTGAGCATCTACCATGTGCCACATTTTTGTTATACAATTTACATGTTGTCACATTTAATCTTCGCAACCCAAAGCAGCCATTATTTTATTAATTATTCTATTGATAAGGACACAAACACACGAAAGGCAAAAAAGTGATGGAGCTGGCATTAGAACCCAGGTGAGTTTAACGACAAAGCCAATAGACAGGGTGGCTCAGGAAATCTAAAATCTCATCACAAAAACCTAACAACTCCTTCTCGCAAGAGAATTCCTTGCCTGTACACAGTTGGTCTAATGCCTGTTAATCCAAACACCAGGATTTGGCATCTCTGACCAACCTGCTCCTTTGAGGAAGGAACACTTGACCCCATCCTAAATATGGGGGGCTGCTGTTATGACAATGTTATTAGCATTAGACCCTACGCTGATCTAGAGCCTCTCCCTTAAGGCTAAATCGAACCCCAACTAAAAACAGTTCACCTTACAGAATACAGGATATTTAGTCCACTCCTGCCATACCATCTAGGTGTTCTTAGGTATGATCGGGGATCCTCTAGAGCTGGCAACACCCAGAGGGATTCTGACAAAAGCAGAGCTGATGAGTAGGACGCATGTTCACCTCCTTCCAGGAAGGGAGGAAGAGTAGACAGATAAAGAACAGCTGGGAGTTGGGCCGGAAGTCGGTGTAGGGCCTGCTTGAGCCCCAGGCTTTGTTCCCTCCGGGGGCTCATGAGCACAGAGCTGGGTCTTACTGCCTTGTCAGGTGACATCAGCAGTGGTACCGCAGAGGCCCCGGAGCGTGGGATCCTCAGGGCCAAGGTAGGAAAGTGCCAGCCAAGCAAGGACAGAAAAGTGAAAGAACCAAGGATGTGGGAATTTTTTACATTATTAACTTAAAGCAAAGGATGCATTTGGGCTGGTGAGTTCAAAAGCAGATGTTTGTGGAAATAGCCAAATGTAAGATCATTCAAAGGATAAAGTTATAAATGAAGGGCTACAAATATGCACTGTCATAACTTCTTAGCTGTATCCTCTATCCTTCTCCTTCCTGTGTCCCCCTCCAGGTCATAGGGTGGGACTGAGTCGTTTACCCCCTACTCACCGGGGCGGCTTTCTCCTCTCCACCCGACACTCATACCCATGCACACCCATAGGCCCACCACGGTGGTTTAATCAATGTGATTAGGTAAATTACTTGTACTGGTTTGTTATCCCGTATTTGGTATGTACTTGATAATAGCGTTGCTGGTTATATCTACAAAGTTCCAATTTTGGGAAATGCTCTGATGGTAAAAATAACCATTTTAAGTTTCTCCATATACACATGCAAAAACACATTCCCAAGCGCTTGAGTGTATTTTCCATTTGTATCTTTTCGAAGCCAAAAAAAAATTCATCTCAGTAAAATGATTAACACGCGCTGGATGTCGTTTCAAAGCCCCGGAGATCCATTCCACAGACGCTGCAGATCCACGGCCGCCGCGCCGAGCTCCGCACACCGACACGCACAGGAAACCCTCCGGCCACGCTGTCCCGTGACTCACTGTCCTCCGCTCTGCTCAGTCTCTCGTGTTTGCAGACTGTCAACTCACCAGCCCCCTCTGATCTCTGCCCTCTTTTTCCTCCAAATTAAATCTCAACTTTTCCTAAACCTCTGTGAAAATGACAAGCCAGTGCCAGAGCTGTCTTTTAATCCACAAAAGCATAAATAATGCCATCCATCAGGGCTGTCGCTCAGAAAGATGGATTGCTCTCTGTCCAGGCCCCCAAATGCCAGTAAAGCCAAAGTTAGAAAGTGTCTCTTTTCTTTCCTTTCGTCTCCCTCTCACTCACAGGCTCGTCGCTCTCTCTCTTTTTTATTTGCTGGACTGCTTGATTCTGATTAATGGTCCTGTCAGGGTGGGATTCCACTTGCTCGGATAATGAGTCAAGAATGTATTCCCTGTCACAGGCGCAGCAGATGTCAGGGGCAGAAGGGCTCAGGGATGCCAGAAACAATATACAGTTTCTTCCTAGTCCCCTGACAGGCCAATATGCTGCACAAGGTCTAATTTATGTAGACAAAATGCAGGCGGGGCTACGGCAACCAGAAAACTGCCCCAGAAAGCCCCAGTTCCGCCTGCAAGCGGGCTGTCGCCTGGACCACCTGGCCACAGGCTGGTCAGGGACAGCCACAGCGGACACACCCAATTGCACCGCCTCCAAAGTCCTGGGCCCTTTTGACTTCATCAAACTGCACTTTAGATCATTATGGGAAGAAATCAAATAGGGCAGAGGGCTTCTGTTTCCTTTAATGACTTGATTAGGTTAGTCACTACTAACCTTGACCGTTATCACACTGGGACCTCTGGAGGCTGCTGAGAGGTGTCAGCCCCCAGCCGGGATCCAGCCAGACACCCTCTTGGCTTTGACTGCACTGGTTTGATCTCAGTAGTCTGCACAGCGACAGGGAGACAGGGACGGTGGCAGCTGCCCATCATTCCACCCGTGCTTTAAGGAGAGCTGTTCCTTGGCCAAAAGGTAGACACTGGGTCTCAGCCCAAAGCTGGACAGACTTGTATACAATCAACCTGCCCACACAGATTTTGTGCATAGGCATATATTACTTTTTTTTTTTGAGAAATAATCTCTTGGTCTGTTTCTTGGGTTATAACATTAAAGCAATATATTTTCCCTTAGAAATTAAAACATGCCTGTGTTCCTTTGACAAACAACTCAAAACAGTTAAATGCTAAGCACACACTGGAATCAGATAAATCAAAAGCAAGCAGGGGGAACTGTCAAATCGCCAAGGCTGTGAAGATAAAACTCTTGTGTTTACCAACCTCCGTTTTAATCTTAAACATGTCACAAGCCTCTTCCACCAAAAGGATGAAGGAAAAAAAAGAAAAAAAACTTCAGAGAGAGGCTAAAGCTCCAAGTATTGAGGCTTGCTGCTTGGTTTCCAGGTGTCAGTTCTTTGGGGATAGTGGACTCTTACCATAGGGTCTCTTAGCTCCAGGTATTTCATGGTAGGTCCTGCTCCTTAAGAGGCAGCAGGCAGCACGACTGAACTTTATTCCGAGTTGAAATGTTAAAAGCTCAACTGACTTTTCAAATGGTGTTTGAAAATTAAAATTCCTAGTTTAGTAACATGCTTTCCTCCTTTGCAAAGATTTTTTAATTAGAAAGAACGTTGCTGTTATGAGAGCCAATGGGATGTGGCAGAAGGAGTTTGGACCCTGGAGAAGGAGAGTTTGGGTTTGGAGTGAGGCTCTGTCATGTGCCAGTTTCAAGGCTTTGGGCAAATCACGTAACCTCTCTTCGCCTCATTCCTTTTTAACTGTAAAATGAGGCTAAGGCTGTCTACTTGACAGCGGTTGGGATTACGCATACACGGTGCAGAGTATAGGTGAGGTGTCGGTGTGCAAGCATTTTCTGAAAACCACGTGGTCAATAAATATTTTACTGTATATTTTGATCCACTGCCTAATCTTGTACCACTTGAACGTTGCTACTACACAAAGACATTGAAATGGGCCACTTTACTCAATGTCCATTTCTTCTGCGTTTATATCCACCAATCTCGCGTTTTATCTTTTCTGCTCTCATCCTTACTCAGACCCTCCAAAACCCATCCTAATTCCAAACTCATTCACCACCTTCTGCCTCCTTGCCTACAAAAATTTCTCTGTTCCTTCTAAATCCTGACTGCTGGTTGGGTGTCTCTGAATTCTAGTCACACACATGTCACCCCTTGTGGCCTCTTAAGATTGTCACAAGAGACAGGAATGGGAAAATCAGGAATATGGTTGTTAAGTAGTTTGCCTCAACAAAGAAGAAAAGATGACCTGTTTAATGGGGGGGGGGGGTGTTAAGCAAGTTTCAGTCAAGTATGTGTAATAAATTCCCATTTATACTGAATGTACGTATTTAACTTAGTTGTTTATTTAATTTCTGGAAGCTGCCTAAGAGATTTAACAGTGGTTACATCTGGGTAGTATATAGGGGGTGGAATTTCTTTTTACCTTAACTATGTGCTACTTTTACATTTAAAAAAAAAATTTAAATACAGATAAAAAAAGTGGGAAGGCAAAATTAAATCTACTTCCTAGGATCCCTGAACTTAGGACATTTGACCTCTCTGATGGTCTAGAACTTACTAGAGGACCATTAAGCCAAAGCAAATAAGTCACAAAATAAATGAGTCTGCTTTATGAAAACTGAGTGTGCAAAAATCCAAACACCAGGCAGTGCTCCAGCAAGCAGAAACTGCAGCAAAGAACCTGCCTCTGGAGCCACCGTAAAGGAAGGTCAGGTGGCGGGAAACAGAGCTAACACTGACAAAGGCAGCCATGGGCAGAGGTGCTGCATCCTGAGGAAGTGACGAGGGCAGTTCACAAAACAGAGGATGTGAGGGCTGCCTTATGTTTATTGGAGGATTTGTCATTTGCAAATGATTCTTTCAACAGTAAGTTCCCGTGATATGCTTATACATGTGTATATGTCACTAAAGGGCTGGAGCAGGGCGGGGAGCTTAACATTTGTAAGGTTTAGGGGGCTTATTACCAAACTGTGAACAATCAGATGGGTGGGTTGGCCGATAGTGCCTCCCTCCTCTAAAAAAACAAGTCCGGAGAAGCAGTTTGCAGGCAACATGTGGGAAACAACTCATTGTGCAAAATGAGCTACATTTGTACCAGACTGAGCTTAAGAACATGCCAATTTCAATTTGTCTGATTAGAGGTTGTTCATCGCAGACTACAAAATCCCAAGGCTGAGGCACTCAGCAAGGTCACCAGAAACATGCCAGGGTGAGCCTATTGGAACAAAAACTGAAGAGAACAGTGGGATGGAAAATGAATTTTAAATCCCAGTTACTGAACTGTGTCCAAAAGCCTGTCTGTTCCAGGGCACAGGAAAGTGTGGTGTGAAAACTGGCCCCGGCTGATTTTGTGCCCTATTTGGGGGAGATTTGGGGTCTAGCTACACTGTGCTAAAGTCACAGAGCCAGATCCTCGGTCATCAGTGCAGACAAGCACTGGAAACAGTGACTTCCTTGGCCACAAAAGGTTAAGAACTGCAGAAATGAAGGGCATTTGTGTTATTAATTCATCTTTCCCCAAACATCCCAAGAAATGCCCCTACACAGTCCTAGTAAGGGGGGAGAGTTGTAGTTCATCCTTGGTCACACAAATACATGCTATTCCTGCCTCTGTATCAACACCTAAGATTCTCACTTACCTGATGTCCTCAGGCTTCCTTTTCTCTAGGTAAAGAGAGAAGCATCTCTTATTATAAGCATTCATTATTATAAGATGCCACAAATCCTTTTTCTGGAAGTAGGCTCCTGGATGTGTATTATAAACCATGTGTCAGGAACCTCCTCTTCTGTCCTTTGGAATATGTGCTCTCTATGGAGGGGAAAGTTAGAGGGGTTGACCTGCCCCTTTCTCCAGTCAAGTAAGCACAGGTCATCATTGGCTGGGGGCAGTAATCCCCAGAGAGACCGTTGTCCATTGGATGACACTGGTATTCAGTGGGGGGAGGAGGATATGATTAACCCAAACCTAGAAGTGACACAATTATCTCCACAAACCGTAAAACACATGGGACTCATGTAACAGTTTAAGCAGGTCTTTTTTTTTTTTTTGGAGTGACTTGTAATTACCCCAATTTCCTTATCATCTCGGGGAAGCCTCTCTAGTTAAAATAGTCTCCTCCCAGCTCCTTATCACTATATGGCTCTACCTGTTCATTTCCTTCAAAAAGCTTGTCTTAAGTCTGGGTTTCCTGAAAAGCCAAATCTGAGGCAAGAAGATAGGTATAGGTACTTTATTTGGGACGTGAAGCCAGGAAGCAAAAGTGAAGAAGGGAAAAAGTGTCTTATCATGGTCCCTGCTGTAGGCAAAAAGGGGTTAGATTCCACTTGAGCTTCTGAGAAGGATCTAGAATGCAGCCAAGTACTGTCCACCGAAAGGACTGGGAGACCAGGGTATTTATCCACCTATTCCCAGTGTCCCCTGTTAGTGGAGAGCTGCCCCCAGAAACATTAATTGACCCTCACATCTAGCGTGCTGCTGGCTAAGGGACTCCTGAGAAAGCCCTGGGCAGAAGGCAGAAGTCACAGGGTTCAGACTTGAAGTAGGACATGGGCAGCTCCAGGAGAGTCTGAACTCGCTTGGAATTGACCACCTTGGCTACGAGCTGAAATCAGAGGTGGGCTGAAGGGATATGAATGACATGGGCAGCAGAGGCGTCTCCAAAAGCGCTTACTGCGAAATTCTCTTTCCATAAGAGGCTTAACTATTGAATGTCTTTTTCTCCCCTCTTGAGAGCAGAGACCTCTCCATGAGAGCAGAGACCACCTGTATGACTGCTCTGGGCTCTTAAGAAACCTTTGTGAGGAAGAAAATGCAACCCCCACCCCATCTGGTGGCCACAGTTTCTCAGGTACAGGATTTGGTAAGCAGAGCTGAGGCTAAACGTGGTCCCCCACTCAGCCTCTCAGCTGGGTTCTCCTATGCAACGCTAGACCTACACATCCACCAGAGAAGCCCTAAATATTTTTCTGCCTTGTTTATTTGCAGAATCCCCTATACCTAGAAGAGTAGCTTTCACATAGTAGGTGTTCAATCAGTTGTGTTGGATGAAAGAGTTCAAGTTGACTGGGCCAATCCCTTCATGTGAATTGTAAATTTTATAATTTCATAAAGTTTTGCACCCTGTAAATAGCAACGCATTTCCTTCTCTGGGTTTCTGCATTTCTGCTGGCCATGAAGACAGGAAATCAGTGTCTGCTGGCTTTGCCAGGGATCAAGGGGAGGGTGAGTTCTGTCCCTTGCATAGTCCAGGAGGAGGACAGAGTCCTCCATTTCAGAATACAGTTGGGTTTTTGCCTAAATAATCTAAACCCAAACACACTTCCAAAATACTCAGTCCCCTCCACGCACACCCCACCCTTCCCTGGCTTCTGGAAGAATCTGTACCTACTCCCTTTACGTTCACCTAACTTTGTTCACATTTCTTGCAGAATCCTAGCCCTGGCTTTATGACTTAGGTGGCACTTAATTTGTCCTGCTCTGGTTGCTTTATGACACATATTGACCAATAATGAACGGTACACCCCCAACTCAGCTGCTTTCATGATTGTTCTTGCAAACACTCAGACTTTCTTTCCTGACCATCGGACAGAGCTGCAAAGAGAATGGAGAGGTAGTTTTGTGCTAATGGGAAAAGCTTTAGTTTGCCCACCACAAAAACAACCAACATGTTCTCAAACCTAAAAAATAGGCAAGAGGCGTAGCTACTGTACTAGTAGCTGAGAGACATGGGAAGCAGTTTCTAGAGTCAGCACCAGGCCTCTTGGACACACACAGATGTCTCAGGCTCACATATTTGAATACGTCACCTCACAAAGAAACTCTCAGGAGTGTCAGTATGGTTGATCATGAGGGGAAGATTAAGTCACAGTTACAGGCAGAAACTCTGGGTCTACAGTCTATCCCAAATGATTATATCAGGACTAGAACCTGCTGTTTGAACTTGCTATTAGAATGAAAACTGCTATTTGCACTTTTATAAGAGACTTCTAGGTTTCCACCCCTCACTCTACGCAGTCAGCTCAGTTTTAGAAGATACCCAGTTATCGAAGAAGAGTAGCTCGGGTTAAAGAGGCCTAATGAGATCTTGTCTTCTCAGAGAAAGTGAAAATGCTATAAGGGAGTAAACTAGGGTAACAGCACAGGAAGTAGATCCTATCCAAGTTCCGTAATCCACAAGTGTAAGCACGGCCCCCCACAGCCCACACAGAGTACATGCAGCATCATTATACACTAGACATGCTCCCCTGAGCACCAGCAGAAAGAACCCTTTGGAAAATTCTGCTCGTTGGCCGATACATTTTGGCTACATTACCAGTCTGCATGCAGATGAGGTATAGGCTCTTTGGATGTGAAGCTGGATTCCTGTAGAACTGGGGAAAGCAGCTCTCCATCACCCTGAGTGTTTTCAGATCTCTGAGGAAAATGGAGGGTGAATTAAACATCACGGGAACTTGAATAAGATTAGAAATCTATGCTTCGTCATGAACATAGCTCAGTCTCCCAGGAAACTTCTGGGGATTATTGTAGAAGAACAGAAGGAAGAAGAAGAGGGAGGGGGAGAAGAAAGAGACGGGGCACATGGCAAGATTTCAAAAAGGAAGAAACAAGGCTACCATCTTCACTCACCCTTATCCTTCATCCCCAACATGAAAGTCATTCCCAGACACGCCTTCTGAACTCATTTACCTCTTTCCTTCTCATGACCACAGCACTCACTCAAAACCTCACCCCCTTTCATCTTGTCTATTAACATAACCTTTAACAGCCTCTTTAATCCACTTGTACATAGTCGCTCTACTGACCATATGATTGTACTGCTCCCAGCACTTCCCTGGCTTCCATCACCCCTAGGTAGATCACTGAATACCTTAGCATAGTATCCTAGGCACCCCAAAATCATGTTTCAATCCAGCCTTCTTGGGTTGTTTTGGTTCCCCTCTGCATGGAATTCTAAACTCCAGTCATACCTATTTATGTACCTTAATTTTTCAGACCTCTGAAACTTTTCCCCTGCTTGAAATGTCCTTCTTCCTCCTCTTTGCCCTGCAAACTCCTGCTCATTCTTTTAGATCCAACACAAATATCACCTCCTTTGTAAAGACTCCCTTTGCCTCACCCCTACCACAGTCAAGGCAAAATGAATTTCTCCCTCTCCTGTCTTCCCATGGAACTTCAAAGACAGCACCTATTATACTGTATTGTAGTTATCTGGGACCTTGAAGGTCTTATTCAACCCCAGTATCACCAGCCTTTAGCGTCAGGTCTGAAATGTGGAAGGTTCTCAGTAAATGTTGGAAAAAATGAAGGATACATGAATGAGAATAGCATACTCCAAGCACTACATTTTTCCCCCATGATCCCCACGAGCTGGCCAGATGTCCTCCATCTGGTGTCATTTCCCAAACCCACCAGTGAAAAATCACCTGATTCTCAGATACCACTGCCGTCTCCTTCCCTGTGTATTTGCACAGGGCCTTCATCAAGTTCAGGGTTGGCTTCGGTCTAGGAAAATAAATAGGCCTTTCCTTAGACACAATAGAGCCGGCTAATTTATATGAGAAGGAGATTCCAGGCCTCCTGCTTCCTGGACTGAGCAGAGAGAACAAGACAAAGAGTTCCAACATGACTTAACTGCATTCAGCCTGGCCTTTTTCTAACATCAGGGCCTTCTGCTCCCTTTGACAGGGGTTTATATTCTAAGTAATTAAGATTTTCTGCCAAAACACAACATGTTTCTTTTTAAAGGCCCTTTTTTTCCCATTCAGAAGTTGCTTAATCAGAAACAGTGACTAACTGTTAAACTCAAACTAAAGAAAATAAAATTAAATATCCCAATTGCCTTTTGCTGATTTGGGCTTTGGTTCCATTTTATTATTTAATTTACAAGCCTTAGGCTTCTGGAGGAACTCCCCAATGCCCAGCCCCCCATTCTGTTGTGGAGACAGAGAGATGTAATGACCAACATGACGGTTGAGTTATGGTTTCACTGAACCATATGCAAACACTGATGAAGAGAAATGGAAAGTGCCAGTGTTTAAAACTAGCCTGTCTGGCCTGTGGTTAAGAAACTGCTGTGGATCTCTACCTGCGTAGGTGTTGGGGCCATTTCCAAAGCCAAAGGGACAATGGTTCAGGAGGTAAGAAGAGGATTTCTGCCAACTTCTACCTCTTTGAATGGATCCCAGATGCCCTTCCTGTTCAGGAAGGGCCATTGCAACATTCTGCCTCCTTGGTCTGACCATGGAAACATCTGGAATATGGCCATTTGGGCAGTTAAAGGAGGGAATAAAGCACAGAGAGGAAGAAAACAAGAATTAAAGGAACTTGGGAGAGAGTTAGAATCATTAATGTTAGAACACCGATTTCATTGTCTGCATTGCACAAATGAGCAGGTCCCCCAAGACTCAGATCTTGATTCCCAAAAAGAGATAAAAATGGTTCAATGCCATATTAACTCTACTGAACAAAAGAAAATGTGAAGAAACAGTGCTGGTCAAAGACGAAAACTTGGCACAGTTCCTGGCACAAAGTAGACAATAAATACTTGATGAAATAATACTAAATAATAATTCACACAATATTTACACACAATATTTAATGTAAACCCAATATTTACATTGTCCCTCAGGCAACTCACCACAAAGAATGTCTGGAATCATTTCTAACGTTGTTTTGAGAAAAATTTCAAACTTACAGAAGTTGCAAGAATAGTACAAAGAATCTCCATATACCCTGTACCTAGAGTTATCAATTTTTAACATTTGTTCTATTTGTGTTCTTCATCTATCTGTTTGTTTATGTACACACACATTAATTTTTCTGAACCATTTACGAGTAGGTTTAATACATTGGGCCTGTTTCTGCTTATTAGTTCAATGCATATTTCCTATGAACAAGCACAATCTCTTACAGTTAACAAATTCAGGAAATTTACCAATGATACAATGCTTTTGTCTAATCCACAGTTCATATACAAATTTCATCAATTGTCTTAATAATGTCCTTTATGGCATTTTTACCATGCACGATTCAATTCAGGATTGCATTTTACACTTAATTGCCATGTCCCTTTAGTCTACTTTAATCTGTACATTTGCTTGGCCTTTCGCTGTCTTTTACTACATGGACATTGTTGAAAGGTGCAGGCCAGTTACTTTATAGAATGTCCTTCATTTTGGATTTACCTGATGTTTCCACTAATTAGATTCAGGTCATATATATATATATATATATATATATATATACATATTTTTTTTAATATACTTTTTTAAAAAAAGATGCTTAGATTACAGAATCATGTATTTTTTTTACTGTAACACCATGTGAGTGATGTTGCATCCTTCTCAGGATAGCATTTCTAGAAGCACTAAGTCTGTTGGCCACTTATTGATGATAATTTTGATCAGTGGTTTCTCTTCTGTATAGTTATAAAGTTTCCTTTCCATTTTTAATTATAAGTAATTTGCAAAGAATATTTGGAGACCATGTAAATATCCTTTTCCCCATCAACCCCACCACTACCACAATGGACTTAGCATCCATTGAATTCCTTGCCTCTTATTCATTGGCTTATGATCCATTGCTGCCCTTACTTATTTGAGTCGTCAGATTGTCCCAGACAACCCACTCAAGTTGTCTTTTGTGTCTTTCGATAGGCCCCCATCACTTTCTTTAGCTATTTCCTACATTTTTGGTAATACAAGATGTTATAGGCTCCTCTTACATCTTCACTTGGAGAATCAGCCATTCTCCAAGGATCCCTGGTTCCTTTAACTGAGATGCTTAACAGTTATTTGGGTGGTAGGTGAGGATTGTGGTTGATAATATAAGTACAGGAACTTCTTCTACCACAAGATGTTAAGAATATGATGATACATGGGGAAAATATAACCAATGAAACTTATAGACTAGAGTTAATATCAGTACTGAAATATTTTGTAGCAAAAACAAAAAAGATACTGTATTAATGCTAAAGGTGAAAAAAGAATATGGGGTTTATGTATATGATTAAGCATTTTTTTCTCTTCATTTTTTTCATTAATAACGTGACTTTGATTATGTCATTTAACTAAATCTGTGTTCATCTGTGTATCTTTATGAACACTGGAGGAACAATTGAGTTTGTTTTTGGGATTGGATGAGATGAAAGTGCCTGGACAGAACTTTTTGGGAGTGATGCATCCATGACTTGTTACGAGCCTTTTGTCTGGTATTTTATTTTTTGAATTTGAGATAAAGTTTGATTTTAAAACACTTGTAGATATACAATTATTAAATCTTGTGCTTACACTGATACCTCAAATCCAATCCAGTTCCTCAGGAATACTCTTGCCTTTTTCTATTTCATATTTGTAGGTCCCTTCTTTACAATGTGAATCCTAGCTCACCCACATACAAAAATTCCATTTACTCATTTGCTTAAACCTACAACACACAGGGCAGGGAGACGGAAAAACAGGTGTAATACAGGGACATTTTGGGGACTTGGGAATTGTCCTGAATGGCATTGCAACAACAGATACAGGCCATTATAAATCCTGCCATAACCTACAGAATTGGGTGGGAGAGAGTGTAAACTACAATGTACACTTTAATCCACACTCAGTGGCAACATTACAAAATGTGTTCATCAATTGCAATGAATGTACCTCATTAATGAAGGATGTTGTTAATGTGGGGAAATGTGGGAGGTGTGGGGCATGGGGGCATATGGGAATCCCCTATATTTTTTATGTGACATTTTTGTATAATCTAAGTAACTTTAGAAGAATAAAAAATTTAAAAATTAAATAAATATAACAAAACTAAATTGTAATAGCAATTGAAAAAAAACTAAAATACACACAAAATATTTTTATGCGGTTGTATACACACAAAATAACAAATAATATTGCAATAATGATAACAGTAATAACAAATATAGTAAAAAAAAAAAAAAAAGTCGAAGAGTTCAAGAATTCCTTGCAATTGGGTTTTTTTTTCTTTAGGTGTGGGTTATATAAACAAAGCAGTGTGTTCAAAAGTTACTGTAATAGTAACTTTACTATTAAACCTTCTTTATGATTATATTATTCATTTGAAATACAGTCAGGTCTCTTTCTGTTTTAATCAGATTTAGGGCTTTTTTCTGATCCTTATTCATGTAATATAATTTTTTAATTTATAGAAACATAAAATGATTTTAAAAATCCAAAACTATACCAAAAGGTATCCCTGGAGAAGTGTCATTCCCTCCCCTATACCTTCCACCTGTTTCCTCCTCCCCCACTCCTTATACATAACCATTTTCATTAGTTTCTGGTTTATACTTTCTGAGTGTCCTTTTCCAAAATAAACCTGCAAAATATAAATTATTTCAAATTAAGCATTTTAAAAATATAAGGATATGTTTTCTTATTTTTCCTTTCTTACAAAAGAAGTAGCATACAATTTTTGCACTTTCTTTTTTCACTTAACTATAATTCACAGCATTCATTTCATATCAGAGATCTTCCTAATATTTTTTATAGCTTTTTTGTCCTCCAAAATGTGGATCCAATAGAGTTTATTCAACTAATCGCCTATATTTGGACATTTCAGTGATTTTTTTCCCGAAACTTATTATTAGAGAATCTGTAAGTTTACAGAAAAATCATGCAGAAAATACAGAGTTCCCACATACAACCCTCATACATACAGTTTTCTCTAGTATCGACACTTTGTATTAGTGTGGTACCTTTCTTAAAACTGATGAAATAATATTATTATAATATTATTATAATTATTATATTAATAATATATTATTATAATTATGCTATTAAATATAGTCCATAGTTTACATTAGAGTTCACTGTGTTGTACAGTCTTATTATTTTAATTTTTTTTTTATTTTTATCCTAGTAACATAACTACAACCCAAAATTTCCCCCTTTCATACAAATTCAAATGTATAATTTTTTTTAATTTTTTTATTTTTAAAAAGATACTTAGAAATACGTAAATGTTACACAAAAAATATAGGGATTCCTATGTCCAGCTCCCCACACTTCCCACACCCTCCCACATTAACATCTTTCATTAGTGTGGCACATCCGTGGCAATTGACAAACTCATCCTGGGGCTTTGCCACTGAGCATGGACCATAGTTCACATTATAGACCACGCTCTCCCACACAGTTCTGCATTTTATGTGATGATATAAAATGGCCTGTGTCTGTCATTGCAACATCATTCAGGATGATTCCCAAGTCCCGAAAAAGCCCCCTCTCTTTACCCTCAACTGCTTTACCCTCTCCCTGCCCCCAGAGTGTCCAGTGGCCACTGGCTCCACATCAATGTTTCATTTCTTCCATTGCTAGAATAACAATATGTCTATAGTAGAATACCAGTAATATGTAATTGAGTTGTGTAAATTACATTCACAATTCTGTGCTACCATCACCAACATCCATTACGTAAATCTTCCATCATCCCAAAGAGAAACTCTATTCCAATTAAGCATGATCTCCCCATTCCTTACACGCACCCCAGCCCCTGTAACTGTATTCTAGTTTCTGACCCAATGCATCTGCTTATTCTGATTATTTCATATCAGTGAGATCATAAGATAGTCGTCCTTTTGCATCTGGCATATCATTCAACATGATGCCTTCAAGATTCATCCATGTTATCCATGTATCAGAACTTCATTCCTTTTTGTGGCTGAATAATATTCCATTGTACACATATACCACGTTTTGTTTATCCATTCTTCTATTGATGGACACTTGGCTTGCTTTCATCTTTTGGTAATTGTGAGTAATGCCACTGCAAACATTGACGTGCTTTCAATTTGGGGGGCATACAACTGGAAATGGGATTACCAAGTCATATAGTAATTCTAGATGGAATTTTCTGAGGAACTGCCAAATTGTTTTCCACAATAACTGCACCATTTTACATTACTACCAATAAAGAATGAATGATCCAACTTTCCACATCTTCTCCAACATTTGTTATTTTCTGTTTGTTTCTTTTTTTTTCAGAGTAGCCATTCTATTGGATGCATAATGGTATCTCACTGTGGCTTTGATATGCATTTCTCTGTTGGCTGTGATGGTGAGCATATTTTGATTTGAATATTTGCCATTTATATTTCTTCTGTGGAGAAATCTATTTGAGACTTTTGTCCTTTTTTAAATTGGGATAATATTCTGGATATTAAATCCATATTAGATATATGGTTTCTAAAAATTCTATTTTATCCTATTCTGTAGGTTGTCTTTTTAGTTTCATGAAAAAATCATTTAATGTACAAAAGTTTTTAACTTTGATGAGGTCCCATTTATGTATTTCTTCTTTTGTTGCTCATGCTTTTGGTGTAAAGTCTAAGAAACCATTGACTAACACAAAGTCCTGAAGATGATTCCTTATGTTTTATTCTAGGAGTTGTAGCTTTGGTTCTTATATCTAGGTCATTGATCCATTTTGAGTTAATTTTTGCATATGTTATGAGGTAGGGATCTGCTTTCATTCTTTTGCATATGGTTAACCAGTTCTCCCACACCATTTGTTGAAGAGACAAATCTTTCCCCCATTGAGTGGAAACTTTTTCAAAATTCAATTAGCCATAGATTTGATGAACTATCACTGAAATATTAATTTGATACCATTGTTTTAGATGCCTGTCCTTGTACCAGTACCACACTGTTATGATTAGCGTACCTTTGCAATAAATTTTAAAATTGGGAAATGTGTGTCCTTCAACTTCATTCTTCTTTTTCACGATGACTTTGGTTATTCAGGGCCACTTATCCTTCTATATAAATTTGGTGATTGGATTTTCCATTCCTGTGTAGAAGGCTGTTGGAATTTTTATTAGGATTTCATTGAATCTGTAAATTGTGTTGGATAGAATGGACATCTTAATTATATTTGACCTTCCAATCCATAAACATGGGATGGCCTTCCATTTATTTAGGTCTTCTTTAATTTCTTTAAGTAATGTTTTGTAGCTTTCCCTGCATAATTCCTTTACACCTTTGGTTAAATTTAGTCCTAGATATTTGGTTTTTTTAGTTGCTATTGTAAATGAAATTTTTTCTTAATTTCTTCTTTGGATTTTTCATTACTGGTGTATAGAAACACATCTGACTTTTGCTAGTTGATCTTTACTGAATTCATTTATTAGCTCTATAGTAGATTTCTTGTGGATTTTTTCAGGATGTTCTATATATTGCATCATGTCATCTACAAATAGAGAAAGTTTTGAATTCTTCCTTTCCAATTTGGATGTCTTTGATTTCTTTTTCTTGCCTAATTGCTATGACTAGAATGTCAAGTACAATATTGAGTAAAAGTGGTAACAGTGGGCATCCATGTCTTGTTCTTGATCTTAGGGAACAAGCTTTCAGTCTTTTGCCATTGAGTATGATAGCTGTGTGATTTTCATACATTCTTTTTATCATGTTGATAAAGTTTCCTTCTATTCCTAGTTTTCTAAGTGTTTGTTATCATGAAGTCGTGCTGGATTTTGTCAAACACCTTTTCTGCATCAGTTGAGATAATCACATTTTCCCTCTATTCTATTAATTGCATAAAACTATTTTCTTATGTAGAGCCACTCTTGCATGCCTGGGACAAATCCCACTTGATCATGGTGTGTAATTATTTTAATATGCTGTTGGATTTGGTTTGCTAGTGTTTTGTTGATTAATTTTGCATCTATATTCATAAAGGATATTGGTTTGTAATTTTCTTTTCTTGTGGTATCTTTATCTGGCTTTTTTATTAGGGTGGTGTTGGCCTCATAGAATGAAATAGAAAATGATCCCTGCCTTTCAATTTCTGGAAGAGTTTGAGCAGAATTGGGGTTACATCTTCTTGGAATGTTTAGAAAAATACCCCAGTGAAGCTATCTGGTCCGTGCTTTTCTTTATTGGGAGGTGTTTGATTACTGATTCAATCTCTGTATTTGTTATTAGTCTGTTGAGATCTTCTGTTTATTCTTGAGCCAGAGAGAGTGGTTTGTGTGTTTCTAGGAATTTTTCCATTTCATCTAGATTACCTAAATTGTTGGCATGTAGTTGTTTATAGTACTCTCTTATAATTCTTTTTATTTCTATGGGGTTGATAATAATACCCTCATTTTATTTCTGGTTTTAGTTATTTGTGTCCTCATGCTTTTTTCCTTTTTCAGTCTAGCTAAATTGATTTTATTGATCTTTTTCAAGAATCAACTTTTGGTTTTGTTGATTCTCTCTATTGGCTTTTTATTCTCTATTTTATTTGTCTCTGTTTTAACATTTGTTATTTCCTTCATTAAGCACTTAAATATTTCATCTCACAGCCTCCACAATTCTCCACAATAAAGAAATTAGCACTTAATCTTATTGTTACTCCCTTATACATAACAAGTTGTGTTTCTCTTGTAGCTTTCAGCTCTCTTCTTATCCTTGGCATTTCACAGTTTGACTACAATATGTCTTCATGTGGTTTTCTTCAAAGTTATCCTCCTTGGGGCTCATTAAGCTACTCAAATGTACAGATTCCTGTCTTTCTTTACATTTGGGATGTTTTCTGCCATTATTTCTTTGAATATTTCTTCTGCCCCTTTCTCTTTTTCTTCTCCTTCTGGGACTCCCTTAGTGCATATATTGGCATGCTTGATGGGGTCCTCCAGGTCTCTTAGGCAATGTTCACTTTTTTTTTCATTCTTTTTTCTTTCCTCTTGAGCCTGAATCACTTCAATTTTATTATCTTCGACTTCACAGAGTCTTTCTTCTGCCACCTCAATCTGCTGTTGAACCTATCTAGGGAATTTTTAATTTTGGGTATTATGGGCTTCAACTCCAGTTATTTCTGCTTGGTTCTTTTTTAAACTTTTATTTCTTTATTGAGATTTGCATATTGTTCATTCAATTTTCTTGATATCTTTTAGTTCTTTCTCTGTGTTTGCCTTTATCTCCTTGAGCATATTGAAGTTCTGTTTGTTTGTTTCTTTTGTTTGTTTGTTTGTTTGTTGTTGTTTTTTAAGTCTTTTTCCTGTATGTCCAAAGTCTGGTCTTTTATGTTGATGGTTTCTGGATTTTTATCTTGCTCCTTTGGATAGGTCATCATTTCCTATTTCTTTGTTTGTCTTTTAATCTTCTGTTGCACACTGTACATTTTGAAGATTTAAAATGTTAACTCTGGGTTTTAGTTGCTGAGCTTTCCATTTCTTAAGATTGTTTCCAGCTACTAATATGACAGATATTTCCTTGAGTGCCAGAAGCTAGCAAAAAACAAATGAACCAATGCAAAAAACATTTTTCACAGTCTTTGCAAATTGGCTTTGTGTTGGCTGATTGTCTCCTTCAGAGTTTAGCCTTCCTATCACAAAGATCTGTTAATATGAAGTTTGGGATCCTCTCCATTTTACTAAGCCACCTTCTATTCCTGAGCTTGTGTTTGCCTGTGGTTTTAGGAATTCCCCTGTTTACAGGAGTTTGAATGCAGGCTGTATCCACACCATATCAGAGAAGGAAGAGGTGAGGGGCCAGAAGAGTACCATGAGCTCCTTCTACTGGTTTTCAGTTACATCTTCTTGATTGGTAACTCACCCAATTACTGCTACCCTTTATTTTCTGGAGTTTTGAGGAAGATGGTTCTGCCAGTTTTTGCTTATTTTTCATAGATCTATGGGGGAATGGAATCCTGGAACATATTATGCCACCATCTTGGTTGATCAGAAGTTAAGACCACTATTTCTAAAATGATAGCTGATAGAATCTTGGCTAATTGTTTTGAAGGGATGGTTTGGCAATATACATTAGACAACTTAAAAATGTTCAAGAATTTCCTCTTTTAGATAGTTTTCAAGTGAAGGTAATCAAAGATGTACACAGTTTTTTGCACAAGGAAGGTCATCACAATATTATTATTTTACTATTTATAATAGTTAAACATTGTGAGTAACTTGAATGTTCAGGATTTTTTAAAAATAAAAGAACAATATGCCAACCGTGCATTAAAATCTTTTATTAAAGAATATTTAATGTTATTGCAAACAAAATGCATGCAACAAAATGCTAAGTGTACAAATCAAGGCACCAAAATATATGATTCTAATCTTGTTAAATATATATATGTGAAAACAAATGAAATATGCACATATATACACATAAAAACTGTAATAACATACCCTGTAATATTAAAAGTAGATATCTCTGGGTAGTGAGATTGAGTGACTTTTATTTTGTTTTTATATTTTTCCAGTCTTTCCATATTTTTGCACTGGGCATGTCTTATTTTCTTTTTACCATGCTATCCCTATTATACTTAGGTCTTAATAAACCACTGAATCACTTGAAGAAAAGAGAATGAGCTGAATTGGGCAGTCATGACAGAGGACAGAATTTGACAGTAACTTTATTTATTTATGCTAAGGTGATAATGGGACACGCATGTGAAGCTATTCCATAGACTGTTTTACATGAGCTCAGGGGTCTTGGAGATAGGGTTGGCCTAAAGATGGGGACACATCCATATCTGGAGCTGTGCATAGTACCAAGAGGAGCCATGTTAGCTTGCTGACACTATCAGATATGAATCTAATATTTGTTCTTATGAGACACACTGTATTTTGAACTCAGATGTCTTTCTGTTTTCTTCTCCTTGACTGCATATGCAATAACTCATTTCTCAAATAAAACTTGCAATAACTCATTTCTTGAATAAAATGCTAATATTTTAAAATCTATATTTCATGTTGAATGATATATTTAAATTAAGATGATGATATTTCCACTTATTTTTTTCTTTCTTATGGACTTTCCAATAATTGAGACTTTTCAGAGTTGCCTGCCCTTGAACAATGGAAATGAAAACCCTACAGTTAGAGCACTAGGCATATTTCAGTTGAATGTAGCTAAAGATACATATAACTGAATCAGTTTCGGATCCTGTGTTGCAAAAGAGAACATGACATGAAAGATGATGATTCATGGAGATAGTGTACCATAGCAACATAGACTATTAGTTCTATGAAAGAACTACATTTGGCCTACAGGGGTACAATTTTTCCTTCTCTCTTGAGTGAAACTCTTACTGAACTCAGTAGTGTCATTTTGCAGTAACTGCAGAACTTAATTCTAGGCTCCAAGGGGAAATAGTGAAAGTAGAGAAGCTAAGAGGTCATGAAGTACCTAGACCCTCTTTCTAGGCAGAGGTCTGAGAAGGCAATACAATCCCAGAAAGGAAATCATTACAAAAATTCTGGGAATCTACATAAGCCTGCAAATAATGGAAAAATCACAAGTATCTCTAGCTCCAACGAAGCTATGAGAATGGGGCTGGAGCAGAAGGGCTCCAGAAGCAGAAGGGTATGGACAGATGTCTTAGCCTCACCACGTATGGACCAGTAACCAAGGACCAGGTAGGAAGATGTGCAACGATCCGTGGATGCTCCTGTAGGCAGAAGCCATCAAGGTCCAGATGTCCATCCCTAAGCACTAAGCATTGCTTTATCCCCTTGAACTTAGGTGCAACCCCGGGAGGTGGGAGGCAGGAGAGATGAAATGACTCATCTGAGTTCCCACCACCTGAGCTGAATGAAGGCTCAAATTGTTACTGCAGTGATTCTGTGGACGGCTTTCCTCACAACACGCCCATCAGCTGGGTCAACTTCCCATTGGAATTACAGCAGAGGTGGAGGGGAGAAGGCCTTGAGGATGCCCTGTGAACAGTGGAAAAGCAGCCTTTTGCAGTACTTTTTGTTGTGCACCACTGCTCACAGTAAGAAGAGAGGAGAACTGTAGGCCTGGACATTTGTACTCTTGAGCACAGCCTGAATTTTAGCTCTGGAATTGAGGCCATTCATGAACATCACAAGTGGTTCTGGTAGCCAAACACACTCTTATTTATGAGCATGTCAGGAAGCTAGAATTGAGGAGTGAGGCCTTGGTTTACAGAGGAGAGGGAATCCAGGGGCCTAAACATCGAGTTGGCCGGGTTTTCATTCACTGGTTCCATTTAACAGCTTCTCGCAACATATGCAGTTTACATTACGGTATCCGGCACATGTAGGGCTTGGCTGGGATTATCCTCCTGAGTTCTGAATTTATGATCGTGCAAATAGACGTAGAAGTGAAAAGTAGGCATGCCAGAAGAACGAGCAGGGAAAGCCTTTATTCTGTTTCTTCTGGGTCATGTTAACTCTGTCCTTGGCAACAGAAGAACAAAGGGGTCCCCTTTTCCCCAAAGGCAGGCTGGGCAGGAAATGAACATTCTGAGATTCTGCTCTGGGGCTGGGGAAATACAGCTTCTCTCTCTTTCCCTTTTAGCTCTCTGGAGCAGGATGCTTAAAAGGGAGGGGAGGCCACTGGGCCCTTTTTGGCACTAAGAAAATGAGGTCATTTAAGCAAGAAAAGTAGTACACTGATCATTTCATAACAACGCCCAGAAACCTTATAAATAGTTCCTCATTAGGGCAATGGGAATTTACAGGCAAACTCAAAACAGGTCTTTTGAAGTTAAAGGGAGTTAAAGTTGAGTAAGAGCTATGAGGATGCTAGTTAGTTTCACTGAAGAAAGGTGTAAAGAAAATACATTTGAATGGGTTTGTCTGGTCACTGTGTAATTGCATTTAGTTAGTGTCACAATAACCATTGGAGAAGGAAACCGAGTCTAAGAAACGGGATTAATAAAAATCATTGACTGGATAGGATGATTTAATTTTTACATAATTACATGAAGGCCAATTGTATTACAATTAAGTAATTTGACATCACCTTCCAGTATAATTTTTTCACACTATCAATATATCTTTGTGTTGAAGAGCTTGAAGCAGTATCACAGGCAATGGCTGGGGCCTTTTAACATTTTCATTCTCCAGGAAAAGAGAAGAGGTAATGGAAAAGAGCTAGCATTTAATTGATCTCCCATTATTGGCCAGCTACTATGTAAGTGCTTTACTATTTCCACTTTATAGATAAGCGCATTGTGGTACAGTGAGGTTAAGTAATTTCTCCAAGTTCACAGGGGTTGAGAGAGGTTGAGCCAGGATTTAAACCTGGCCTGTTCTATTTCCTTCCTTCAGGTCTCATCCCATTCAACCCCTCAGCCTTGCCCACCAACTCTCTTCTCTGCTCTTGGTGGAGCCACCAAAAATTTTAGCTGCTACTCACTCACTCTTTGTTGACCTCTCATTTCTTCCCTGAAATTTTGTTTCCCCTTAGGTTTGGTGACTTTGTTCCTCCTAAGTGCAAGCTCTTGGGCTTCATTTTATTTGGTTATATGATACTAAATACTAACACCATCAGCTAATCTTTAAGTGCTTCCTGTGTTCTAGGCACCATACATTGCTGCCCACTGAAATTTCACAGCTACCCCATAAGGTGGGTATTATCATTATTAACACTTTTTGGCAGATGAGAAAGCCAAGGCTTTGAGGGGTTTGGTAAAGTGAATAAAGTGACACAGCCACTTTCTTGTGATGCCAGGATAAAAACTTAGGTTTTAATCACATGCTGGCTGGGATTCTTCTGCCTGTTCGTTGAGTTTCCTTTGTCCTCTTCTCTATGCCACACACTTTCCTGGAATAATTTCACTCAAGGTCATATTGATTTTTATCTCCCTCATAAATGCTGATGACTACCATATAGCAGGTCCATTAGACTTTTGTATCCAACTGAATAGGTGGACATTGTCACCTGGATGTCTTGAGGGCCTTCAAACTGATTAAAACTGCTCCCCTCTGTCTTCAATTTCACCTCTCGTGCAATTGTTCAAACCAGAAACTTGGAAGAGTTCTTAGATTCCTCTTTCTCTTGACCCGATCCACATCTAAGCCTGAGGCTTCTTCCCCTTAAATATCTCTCACACTCATCCATTCCCCATGTTCCCTCAGCTTCTATTTGGATGCTCGCCCATTCTGGACTTTCCTTAGGACCTTCTATCTAATCTGCACATTGTGATCTTTTCAACATAAAGTCTGATCATATCACACTGCTCAGAACTCTTCAGGGCCATGATGATAGCTTTCTTTTTAGTTATCTATTTTTAACAGTGGAATCTTATTTGCATTTAAAACTAGTGAGAAACACTATTAAATAAAACAGATAGAAGAAGGAAAGGAACCGCTGTAGCCCATCTGTGTAGCCTTTCCCCTCTTCCCTTAATGGACTTCATTCACTCACTCATCCATATGTATTTAACTGAGCACTGACTTTGTGCTGAATATTGTAGTAGGCACTGAGGATAAATCCATGAGCAAAGATCAACCAAAGTCTCTGCCTTCATAGAGCTTACATTCTGTACATGGAGCTAGATGAGAAAACAAATAAGTAAGTGAATACTTAATGTGTCAGGTGGCGATATGAAAATTAAGCATGATAAGAGGTTAGGAAAAGCTGAGGTGAGGCTGCAGTGGCCACTTAAAATAGGGTGACCAAAGAAGGCTGTCTGATAAGTTGACATTTGGTCAGAGACCTGCAGGAGATAGCACAGGGAGTTGTGGCATGTCTGGGTAAGGAGGCCTCTAGGCTGAGGAAACTGAGGTGCTAAAGCTCTGAGGTGGGAAGATGGAGGCCATTGTAGCTGGAGATAAGTAAATGATGGGACAGTGGTAGGACATGACATCAGAGGGATGAGAGGGTGGGTAGTGGGGTCAGGTCATCTTGGATGTGGTAGGCCATTGTGCAGACTTGGGCAAACCTATAATCTGAGTGAAACAGGGAACCACTCAAGAGTTGAAGCAGAAGATCGGTACAACACAAAGTTCAACTTTAGTAATAAGAGAACCAGGGACAAATTTTTCCCTCTTAGTATGTGTGGAAGTTTTGAATGTGACTCCAATGGAACAGTTGCAGGTTTGTTTTTTATGAGAGATTCCCATATAGAGTACCACCAGCAAGTTCCTGGAGTTTAGGGGATGGGAGCTGGAGGAAGCCCTGCATTGACATTTGGGGAGCTTTCTTGAAGTTAAAGGAAATGAGTATATGTGCTAAGCTGAGTCTTTTGTGGACCCCAGAAAATTATGTTCTTAAATTAATACATTCCTGTGAGTGTGAACCTATTGTGGGTGGAACCTTTTGGTTAGATCACTTCAGTAAGGCAAAGCCCAGGGTGGGTCTTAATCATCTTACTGGAGTCCTTTATGAACAGGATGAATATACAGAGAAAAAAGGCCACAGAGACAGAGAAACCCCCAGAAGCTGAGAGAGAAGCTGAAAGCAACAGAAACTGGGAGAAAGAAAGCTACAGGAGTAGAGAGAAAGCCAGATGGAGCCAGAAACTGAAAGCAATGAGACCCGGTGGAGAAGTGAGAGACAGCAGATACTGCCATTGTGCCCTGCCACATGACAGGGGTCCAGGATCGCCGGCAGCTGTGTCTTCAGGGAGACAACTTTGCCTGATGCCTCGATCTGGATATTTTTCTCAGCCTCAAAAATGTAAGCTTATAAGTTAATAAATCCCCCTTGTAAATGCCAACCCATTTCTGGTATATTACATGAGCAGCCTTTAGCAAATTAAAACAGTAAACATTGACTTTGATATAAAACCCTTACTTTCTGCAGCATATATAATATATACGTGCGAGACATCCCCATCCCAGCCTGCCAGACTCACCCTGTGTGGACAGATGCATGGTGGGGCTCATGGCACATGATTTGCACAGCTGGCGCTTCCCTGAACTGGGAGGTTTCCTTAGGAATGGACCTCTATTCCTCTAGTCTAAACCTTAAGATAGGCACCAGAGCTGAGACTATTTGTAGAATCACACATTTCTCATTCAAAAATATAAACAAACACAACGCTTGGATCAAAGGCACCCATTTCACAATAGGACCCACAAAAACGTCTGTATTGCCTTGCTGCAATCTGCCAGCTGTCAGTTGTTAGGAAAAGCTTTGCTGGAAATTAATTTTCAAGTGCATTTTTAGTAGTTGTTGATTTAAAACCAAGGAATGAAACAGAGTTGAAGCGGGATCTGCACGTGCCTAAGAATGAGAAATAAAAACTCTTAGGGGTCTATTTTAGCCAGGCAATATGTTAGACATGTAGCATCTTTTTACCTTATTTAATTCTGACAACCACTTTGCAAGGTATTTTATTGCTACTTTTCAAAACATAGCTAGTTGGGAAAGAGAGCCAGTTTTAAAAACAAAGTGCTGTCAAATTACAGTTATTTCTACTACACCTTGCTCCCTTCTTGCTTTGTTTATTTTTAATAATGAACAGTTTTATTCCGAAGATGCAGACACTGTGTAAGTAAGCTCTTTTGTGGTATTTATAAACCATCTTTGAATTAGGTGACCTTACACTTGGCTTGTCTGGACCCTCCAAGTACACCTACCCGCCCGTGGAAATTATTAATCGCGTTGCCTTTCACTCTCAGAGTTGTCTCATTCTGGAAGGTAAAGTATAGCGTCACTCAATTTTTGAATTTGTAGATCATTCCATTTATTCAATCGCTTCTTGGTGAATCCTTTGTTCAAGCTCTAGAGATAGTTTTTTTTTTTTTTTCCAGCTTAACTTTTCAACTCCCAGAACCATCTAGATCTTCAGAAATACGGGGGGGGGGGGCAATTGGAACAGAATCATTATACAACCAAGCCAACAAGGCACTGCAAGCTGATTTTAGTTCACTGAACAGATTGAATGAAAATTTTTCCAGTTGTTCATCTGGAGAACCAGATTTAAAATGAGTCGTGTTGGAAACACTGATATGTTCAAAAAAGATATACATAATTTTGTGTACACACACACATACACATATGCATCATCATGCCGAACAGTTCTCTGTAGGGCTGGCAGTTGGCAAGCAGAGACCCAGTGAATTTCAAATCAGGAAGAAGCCCCATGAAAAATAACTTATCCTATATTTCTTAAGATCTGGGTTCTTCCTTTTGAAGGTAAAGCATACCCCTGCTCTGGGTGATTCAAGTGTGAAGCTTGAGAACCCAACCTTCCCTTTGGTTTAGTAAGCCCAGCCATGAGGATAATGATCTGGAGATGACCCTTTGGAACATGTGTGCCAAGCAATGCCCCAAAGCCATTCCACCCTTCCTAGCCACCAGCTTGCCTTTTTCCGGTAGCCATTCTTCATCTGTGAGAGTTATTCTTGTGGGATACTACTTCCTGTATTACTCTTGCTAATTGAATCCCCTGGTGGGATGAAAGCATTTCTGTGCTGCCTCGAGAACGGAAGAGCCCAAGTGCATAAACTGTAAATACTGATGACAAGAGAATCTCATCCCTCCTGTTGTTATTTATTTTGAGATTTTTGCTGGGGCAATAGTTTTACATTTGACATTTATATAGGTCACGGTGAGCTAATAGCCATCTGCCATCTGGGGACTTCTTGTAATGAACATTATGGAAGACAATGGAAAAATTTTCTGGCATTTCTGATTTGCACACAAGCTGAGATGGGGCTGATCTTTACAATATGCTATTCCAGGTCATTTGCTTGACCTAGGTGTTGCACTGCTGGACACAGGCATGGTGCTCCGAGCCCCTGGGCAAGGCTGAGCCAAAGGTAATTTCTTGATCAGTCTTAGATATTCTTGTGGCAGTGAAAAAGAGCTCTGCCCTTGAAGCTCAGGACCTCAGGGAATCTCACATGGATCTAATGGGATCTGGGCAGGACAATGAGCTTTCAATGAACCCTCGAAGTTTGTGCTAGATTTTCAAAAGAATAATGATTGTAGCAGACATCCCTGAGTGTATTGCCTGCTGACAACTGATTATATTAGAAAACACATAATGTCAATTAGAAGATCTCAGCTCATTCTACTCCAGACTCCGTCCCTTGAACTTTTTACTTTTAAGCCTCCATTTCTTCATCTATAAAATGGAAATAAAATGCCTTCCTCATTTGATCTGAAAATCACATGAAAGTATAGAAACTATAATGAATTTCCCTTTTGCTCTTCTTTAACTACCTTCCTTTCATAGTAAGATGGGGAGCAAGGAGGAACGTTTCCTTTAATTCGTGCAGCTTCATTTATTTCTACCACTAACACCCTGGTCAGTGAGTCTAGTAACTCAAAGGGCCCAAGAGATCCTGGTAGCTGTTACAGTGGCTGGGCAGTGGGTGTTGGCAAATGTGGTCCAGTCCCTCCCAGAGGTGTGGCTTCAGCGGCCCTAGGAGTGGAAGGAAAGAAAGTGTGTTCACATTCCTCATGACCCAGGAGTGAGTCTGGGCTCCTTGGAAGACTCTAAGGAAGGCGATGGAGTGGGTGAAGGGATGTCAGGCCGCGTCTGAAGGAGGTGGAACTCACAGGGAAGACATGAGACAGTGGAGGTGACCACTCATCTCTTTCTCTATTGGCAACTTTGTGCTGCACTGTAGGAAATATGCATGTTACCAGGAGCCATTCTCCTTGTTTTTAGGGAACTTAAGCTCTTTGCAAAAGCCAGTAAGTCGTTTTTCAAGTACCATTCTGAACCCAGTGCTGGGAAAGGAACATAACATAAGCTTGATGACTAGCACAGGCCAGACATTATTCATTCCTGTATGTGAAATGGCTTGTTGGATCAGAAAACATTGCTTCCCCTGTCTCCATTCCTCAGCTTTTTCTTTGACATTAGAATGAACGACCCTTGCTCCATCTAGCTAAATTGTAGCACTTGGGTCCTCTGTAATCAATGATAATATTGAGATGAGATTTCTGTTTGGCCCCCTTGCTGTCCCTACAGCTTAATGGTCTCTTTGTTTCTTGTTTGTTTACCAACAACATTACTGGGCTTGAATTTAAAATATCTCTTTGCTTCCATAACCTTGAAGGTTCCCTGGTTTCTTTTTGCCTGGTGCAGAGAATTGGAATCCACGCCAAGGTTTGGTCACACAAGGGAAAGAATTTATTAAGCTGATGGAGGTCTGGAGACAGACAAAGTCTCAAAATCAGCCTCTTTGATCAGCAGAAGTAGCAGCATTATATTGGCTGTATATTGTGTAGGGGAGGAGTTCAAAGGGCTGGTTTATAAGATTGACAGGTGGGAAGGGGTTGCATCTTGCTCATGCTCTATAGCACTACATGCTTTAACATGTTCGGGCATACATTGCATGTACAGAAAACGGCATCTAAATCCTGCTGGGAGGTGGAGAGTTTTACTATTATAATGAGCTACAGTTCTGCTAAATTCATTCTACTACCCTACTGAGTTTGCTAAAAACTGGAGAGTCCTAGTTTGTGGGTATCTATAGATTTTGCGGTTAGTGTCTGACAGCAGCTCCTAACTGTACCTGTTTTGGTTAGCCCTTGCTGCAAAGCTAAGATTAGCTTAACAGGGCCTAACAGAGGAAGATAGAAGTTGAGCAGGGTTAGTTCTTACAAGTGGTCCTTACAGCACTAATCTAGAATCTTGAAACTGGTAATTCCCACCCTTAGCCAGGTCTTGGCCCTCTCCCCCTTTTCTTCATATCGATTCTCTTTCATTATCTATGTATTTCTGTGTTTCCTCCATCAGTCCACAAGTTTTGCTTAAACTAAGGACCGTGCCATCTTCACCTTGATATAACCTTAGCATCTGACACAGCACTTTACACGTTAGAAAGTGCTCAACAAAGGTTTATTAAAGAAAGAAATGACTTTAGGTAGGGAAGTGCCTACTCTTGCAGTGGCCCATCTCTGTGAGCCATTACATCTTCCAGTCTCAATTTAAATGACCACCTGCTCAGAGGGGCCTTCACCCTTTTTAAAAGACTCCACTTTCATTGTTTTTTTCATACCACTCTTCTCTTTCTTGAAATAGCATTTAGTACCATCCGTAATGACATTTTTTGAGTGGTCTACTTGTCTATTGCCCATCTCCCTCACAGGACTGTAAGTTCCATGAGGGCAGAGTTGTATCTTTTTTTGTTTGATACAGTATAGCTAGAGCAGACAAGGTGTCTGACATGAAATAGGTGCTTAATAAAAAATAATCAGGTGAATAAATTAACTGTTTGAAAAGCTGACCTGAGAGCATTTCCTAATACCCAAATGCCCTTGGGTGGCCTGGTTTTCTACTGGTGGTGAAAAAGGAAGAAAGATATGCAAGCAGAGGCCGGGCCCTCAGAATAGCAGGTGACCGAGGCACTAACGAATTGAGCAACCTTAGAGAAGTCATCCTTAGATAAGAGCCTCGCTGCATTATGGGGGGGGGGGGGTTGGAGTAGTTTATATCTAAAGAAACTTTCAGTTCTATGATTGCTTTTGGAGCAATAAACCTGGAGTTGATTCTTTCCTCAAGGCCAAGCATTTCTCTGTATTTCAATATATGTTAATAAATAAAACCAACCAACCAGCAAATACAAATTCTTTATTTACTCCAAATCCCTAGGTTTTCTTAACTTCCAGAGCTCATTAGGCAAGCATGGTTGCCTGTGGGGGCACAGGCACCCACCCATCCCCTGAAGAGGTCTTACATGCAGTGTTTATTTCCTACTACCAAGACGGTTAGAGTCATCTCCTTGGTCTTATATGTGGTTGGGAATAGAGATATAGGTAAGGATAAATGGGAAGGAGCAGAGCCTACATCTGGTTCTTATAAAGGATGTAAATACATTTAAAAATCTAGACTTTCTACCTTCCTAAGGAATACATTAATGAATGAGCTTCAGGCAACCAAATTGACTAGAGAGAAAACGATGGAGGGTATTGAACATCAGTGGCTGCTATCATCCAAAAAGAGCAAACACCAGACACTCTCTGTTCCCTAATGAAATGATGCAATCCCACCTAGAACCTTGCTAAAGGGACCAAACCTGAGTCTGTTCAATCCTCTGAATCCAGCTGCCAACCTGCAGAGAATACAGATCTGCAGGAGGTACAGAATGAACTGTACCTTGAGTTTGCAATCTACAAAATCTAGATTATGAAAACTCTACAGGTCTAAGAGCCCAGGTTCATTACAAGATGAACAGAAATGTGTAAATTAAATAAGTTTTAAGAAACATATCAAAATATCTTAATGGGCAAGATTAAATGTTAGTGTCTAGGGATGCACACAGGGTGTTAACATAAAGAAAAGCAAGGAAACGAGTCCTATAAAAGTGATGATAGAAGCTACTTTTGGAAGGAGGGAGCTGTGATTGTGAGGGGGTACATGGAAGGGCTACGGGGTGGCTGGGAAAGTTCTACTCCTGGACTTGGACATTATTAGCTTATAATAATTTCCTAAGCTTTACATTTGCTTTGTGTGGTTTTATTTTAAAATTAAAAGGTAAAGATAAAAGAGGAAAATATTTACACACACACAAATCCAGACTTCTAGAGTTGAGCAAATCAAAAGACATCCTGTTGTTTTAAGATGACTGTCTAAACATCATCAAGATAACAGTTCTCCCAATAAAAATATCAGCATGCTATATTTCTGGAGCTAGACAAATTGATACTGAAGTTTTTATGGAAAATAGATATGCAAAGATAGCTAAGAAAACAACAAAGAAGGAAGGGCTGTGAGGAGGACCAGCCCTCAAGATAGTAAAAGATGTTACAAAATCTCTGTAACTAATGTAGCAAAGTGCTGGCATAGACAGAAAGAAAAATGGAATGGAATAGAGTTTTAAAAAAATAAGCCCAAGTACATTTGGAAAGTTATGATATGATAAAGGTGACATCTCAAATCACCAGGGCAAATATATATTTTTTTAATAATTAGTGCTGGGATTACTGGATTGGCCATTAGACAAAGGTAAATTTAATCCATTCCTCATACCATACATAAAAATAAATTTCAAATGGATCAGAGATCTAAATGCAAAATATGAAATTACACAAGTATTTTTTAACAAGTGAATTCTTCTTTGACCTGGGTGTAGGGTAAAGATTTATAATCATAACTCAAAATACAGATGTGAAAAAAAAAAAAGATTGATACATCTGTCTACATTTAAAATGCATCACAGAAAACACCACGAGCAAAGTAAAAAACAAATGACAAACAGAGAAAAATATCTAAAACACATTTATCAAATAATGGACTAATATATAAAGAACCCTTAAAATTGAGAGAGAAATGGTTTTTAAAATTCTATAAGAAAATGTAAAAAAGGCTTAAAAAGACAATACACACACACAGCAAGATTAAACACATGAAACAATGTTCAACTTCACTCCTAATATGAGGAATGAAAAATAAAACTACAGTAAAATATACTTTCTCAACTGCCAGTTACACTCCATTGGCAAGGTTCTGGGAAACAGACGTTCTCATACATTGCTAGTAAGAAAGCAAAATGGCACAAGCCCTTTAAGGTTACTTAGCAAAATACATATATGGTATGTAAACCTCACTTTTAGGAATTTACCCTTAAGATACTTCTCCAATAATACAGGAATACATACATAAGGTTATTCATGGCAGCATTATTTGTAGGCACAAATTATTCAAAATCACAAGAAGCTTCTGGTTGACCAATAGGGCAGCCTAAGATACCCCAGGGTACCATACGCCCCAGATAATCTTTGAATAACTAGCAAAAACTAACAGCACCATCTTCATCAGAACCCTGCAAAACAGTTAAAGGGTTTCAGTAACTGGGCAAATGTCTAATCAAGAAAACACAGCTTTAAAAAATGGTAGGAGAAGCTTGTATCACCCTTGCTGGCTCCTCCACTTTCTCCCTAGCATGGGGTGGATCCAGGCTGCGCTCCCATTTTGGGTGGCTGTCCCTGTTCTGAAGGGAGCCGAGAAATGTCCATTAAAATATTAAATAATGCAGTGTGCACCAAAAGGTTACAAGACAAAGAAACATCTTTGCATAATTGAAAATGCATTTTCAATTCTGTTAATGTTGACATCATTCTACCAATTGTCCAATGATGATACCAATGACAATAAGTGGGTATCATCTTTTTTTTTTTTTAATTGTATTGTGGTGACATCTATTTAACATAAAATTTGCCATTTTAACCATTTTTAGGTGTACAATTCAGTGTTTACTTCTACAATACCATTACCATCAAGAATTACTCAATCTTTTCCATCACCCATCATCCCAAACAGAAACTCTGTGCCCATTAAGGCAATAACTACCCATTCTTCACCCCACTCACCCAGCTATAATCTTTCTGTTTCTATGAATTTGTATATTCTAAGTATTTCACATAAGTGGACTCATAAAATATTTGTCCTTTTGTATCTGGCTTATTTCACTCACCATGGTGTCTTCAAGATTCATCTATATTGTATCAGATCTTCATTCTTTTTAAAGGCTGAATTATATTCCATTGCACCAGATATTGTTTATCCATTCATCTGTTGATGGACTCTTGGCTTTGTTTCCACATTTTGGCTGTTGTGAATAATGTTGCTATGAATATTAGTGTACATATGTGTTTGAGTGCTTATTTTCAATGGTGTATATGCCTAGAAGTAAAATTGCCATATCATGTGGTCATTCTTGTTTACACTTTTTGAGGAATTGCCAAACCCAACCTGTTTTCCACAGCGGTTGCACCATTTTACATTCCTACCAACGATGAACAAGAGTTCCAATGTTTGCCAAAACTTATTCTTTTCCATTTTTAAATAGACATCCTTGTAGGTGTGAAGTAGGTATAGTCATTTTTTACTCTCCTTTTTCCTCCCTATCTCAAAGGAGCACCCAAGTTTTTGAAACACTACTTGCAGTTCAAGCATTCCTTTCCGGTTCCACTCTGACTATCCTAGACTAACCTTTCTCTTTAGTGGAGCCCCAAATTCCAATTCATCTTCAGTTTTCATCCCCTCCCCACCCCATCTGTCCTTGAAGTCTAATCTTCATAAAACCTTGCAAACCACCAGTCTTTCCTACTTTCATTTGGATAAAGTTCAAATGCTTTAGGTTTTCTATCTGGTCCCTTTCTACATAAACAATCTTATTCCAATTATTCCCTGACACCAATTGTCTTCACCTTCCAGGACTATACCTGGGATACATGCTGTGGAGTTTCAATTCCAAGCTGCTTCCCATGCTCTTTAGCCTGCTCAGAATGCCCTCCCCATTTCTTGTATTAGACTCTATGCACTTGGAAGACAGGGGTCATTTATCTTCATAACCCCCCCTGGCACCTAGCACAGTGCTGGGTCATAGTTTTAAGTAAATGCTTATGGAGTTCTACTGATTTCTATCCTTTATATTTTTTCTAGTCCAACATAATGTCATCATCAGTGACATTTGTTACAAATGCTCAAGACTTATCCATTGATTCAAGTTTCTCCTTTTTCTAATTAATTTTTTAAGTTTTTCTCTGGGACATAATGTGGATCAATATTTTGTAAATGTTTTATTGATGATGAAAATAAAGGATAGTCTCTTCAGGGTACAAAAATCAATATATACACATTTACACATATAGCCTTATTAATTACATTACTCAAGACTTACATAACTTTTTTTCTATTTGATTTATAAAAGATGTAGAGATGTGTCTTACAGTCCTCTACTACTACTATGATTCTGTAACTTTCTCCCTTATTTTCTAAAATTCTTTCCTTTGTCTAGTCCAATGATATCTGTGTTGAACAGATTTTGATCTGATAAGCAAAACCACTATGAGTTATAGGAAAAGGATTTATTATAGCAATTAGACACTACACAAATTGTGGAGGCTTCTTGGTAGTGCATGTCTGAAAAGGAGAGTTTGAGGATCATAGAAGTCACTGGTGAGTCACTTTGAAAAACCAAGCACAACCAGCCATGAAGAGAGAAGAGAGAAGTCTAAGGAAGAAGTCTGTGCACCCCCAGCCAAGTATCTGGTTATAAGCCTGGGACTACTGCTGTTCAGCAGAGTCAGAAATTGACAAGTAGAACTGGACGTGGAGTCACAGAGTCCAAAGACAATATAGAACCCTCTAGCCCCTTGGAATCTGCCATCACCACAACTTACACCATGACCTTCTACCTCTTAAATCTCATACAAAGACCTCTTTTGGCCATTCCTAACTCATAAAGTGATTCTAGGAAATGTTAACCAAGGTGACAATAAAACCATCCCTTGTCAGCCCATCCCTTGTCAGTTTGGTATCCATACACACATCTTTGAACTATATTGAACTTCTAAATAAATATAATTTGAAAATCATTCTCCACCTAATAATCCAACTGTCCCTCGTACAACCTCATGTTACCCCTCTTCCCCGAAGAGGACACCAATGTCAAATGTCATTTTATCCATTTTGGAGTGATGTTCATGAAGCACAAGGTTAAGGAGCTATAAGGAGATAAAGGCTGACTATTATTACCACATCTTGTATTAAGTAGAAGGAAAATGGGAGTGGGAAAATCAGAAAGAACAATATATATATATTTATATATATTCTCATCTATGTAACTGGTTATGTCATCATTGTTGGTGTTTACAAGTTTTTTTCTTCCTCTATTCATTCTGTGTTCTCTTTCTCTCGGCTAGTTCTTTGCCTAGACTCAAACCTTCATTTCTAAAAGCTCTGTGTATTAGCTTTCTTGTTTATTTTGAGTATTTTTTTCACGAGTTATCTGTCATTATCAAGTTTTGGTGGTAGTATGACTTTTTAAAAACTCTTCTGTATACTTAATCAGTATTTGAGTTAGAACCATTATAGTAAGAGGCTACACAATAAGCCTTGAGCCAAATGTGATTTTAAGTCAGAACTAATATTTATCAATGTAAATAAACATAAAAACAAACAAACAAACAAACAAAAAAAGATTTACTTAACAGCACTGTATTTGACAGGGTTCTCCAGGAAAGCAGAGCCAACAAGAATTATCAGTAAATATTATAAGATTTTTTATAACAATTGCCTCCTGCAACTTTGGAGATGGGCAAGTCCAAATTCCATAGATGAGGCTGCAAGCTGGGCACTCAATGAAGGTTTTTGATGAATTCCCCTGGAGGAGCTGGCTGGCTAATGCAAAGACGGAAATTCTCTCTTCTGACTGCTGAAATCATCACTTTTCCTTTCAAAGCTTTCACCTTATTGGATGAGACTTCTTTCCTTGTTGAAGGCAATCTTCTCAGTTGATTGTAGATATTATCAGCCATAGATGCAATCATCTTTCTGATGATTTGAGTCCATAAAACATCCTCACATTATCAATCAAGCTTGTACTTGCTTGACCAAACAAATGAACACCACAACCTAGCCAAGTTGACATGTGAACTTGACCACTACAGTCACTACCTTTCAGGAACTGTGGTAGCTGCGGGGAAGACTGAAATAACACAGACTTTCTCCTCAAGAAGCTTAGATTCAGTAGGAAGCATGTGCAAGTATAAAGCAGTGATTGCGATAAAGAGGAATCTATTGTAAGACGTGGGAGCACAAATCTGAAATAATCGGCTTTGCTGGAATACCAAATGAAACCATCAGAAAGGAATTGGTATTTTGGCTGGATCTTGAAAAATGAGAAGGTGTTTCCCAGAAAGACATTTTAGGAGAAAAGCTTTCCAGGGCAAAAAGTAGCATATGCAAGAACAAATAAAAGAAGAACAAAAAGCAGCATATGCACATTAAGAAAAGGTCGTTTTGATGCTATAAAAATAAAGGCATACTAGACAACAGTTAAGAGATAGAAGAAGGTGTAGAAATTAAAGGAGTAATGGAATGTTAAGACCTTCAGAATAAAAATAGGGAGTCAAGAGAGCTAACCTTTACAGAACAGGGTGTGGAGGTTTAAGCACGATGTTTGAAGTTGCAGACCAGATGAAAGGAGAATCTTAGAACACTTCCTTAACTACATGGGGAGGAAAGTGGGGGAGGTAGAGGAGATGTGAGCTATGCCTTCCTCTGGAAGGAGAAAAAATCAGTGTACTAGATATAACAGTGTAAATTGAGGTGCAAGCATGTGATTTAGATATTTGGCAGTATCAAAAGAGAAGGGAAAAGAAATCGTTGAAATTAAGTTGACAAAATTTATCTAAACCAAGATACTTCTGAGAGTAAAAGCAGATGTTTTTAATAATTATGCTCGGAAAGTGGTCATAATCCTGGGCTGAACTGGGCAAACTGGGAAGTTTGGTCCCCATATGGGGAAGGTGGCCAGGGTTGCTTAGCCTATCTGTACCATTTGACTGTTTCTATGTGCATAGCTTGAGAGAAGAAAAACTCACTGCTTTCCCTTTTACTTTTTCATATGTCCAAATGATATGACTCTCTTGTCTGTCCAATGCAAATGTAAACTTCTGGAGCACACAGGTCACATCTTAATCGTCTTTCTATGCCACCAAGTCTTAACACAGAAACTCAGCACATTTGTTGAATTGGAAAATATTTCAGGATAGCATCTCCTGATTTCCTTATCTGACTTTCACATTTCACTGCACACCCTTTTTTTTTTTTTTTTTTTTTCAATTATTCCAAAGGATCTCATAGGAATGGGTCCTGGAGATGAAAAACAAGCATCCTTTACAACAATTGTAAGGATCTCATGAAAGTAGCTCTGATGTCTAATTTTCCAAAACATGAGGGCATAAGTTATTTCATTTGCTCTTCACCAGAGCTTTATTTTGAGTGCTTATATTATATCCATCTTGCACATGAAGGAAATGAAGTACAGAGAAGTCAAGCAGCTTGTCAGGAGTCACACAGATTTTTAATGGAAGAGTTAAGCCCACATCCCAAGAATTTTAATTGCCATCCCTGTTCTCAGTCCATTACTAAATACTATCTTACTAATGAATCATTTTTCCTTCTTTTCTGAAGAGTACTGGCAAGAGTTGGGTTCCCAACTGCAGATATCAAATGCTGAATACTCCCTGTTTCATTTTCTTCTCTAGCATGAGCTCCTTCTCATTCTACACCGCCAGTTTCCTATGATTGAAATTTGAAAGCATGTAACTGTTAATCTACTAGTGATTAAAGAGTTTCATTTCTTGGAAGAGTCGGTACTCATCATCAGCTATGATGAATGAGTCCCTAACATCCCCTGATCCCATTATATTGTGATTAATTGTGCCAGTTTAAGTCAATAATTCATTTGTTAAAAATAGGCCTGCAAAGTATCATTTGTCTCATGGGAGATATCAGAATAAAAAAAAATTCATTTGATACTTTCTCATTAAATTAGTGTTGAGAGTTATATTGAAGAGCCCTGTTCATCAAATACTTATTGCAGGCTTATTTGATAAGAAGTTGTATTTGTCTAAAATTATGTCTGCTAACTGTCATAATGGTCTCCATTTCCCCTGTGTTAATGAAAGAATAAAAAGTCTAAATACGTGCATGACTGGAGAAAAAGATGGGGCTTGAAGCTGGGAATAAGTCCTAAATGCGATTTTTAGGCAAACAGGTAGGAATGATGGTTTGGTTTTCATTGCAATTTTTAATATAATAGAATAAAGTGAGAAAAAAATTGAGTAGGATATCTTCTTCCTGGGATCGGAGACTGTCCCTGGGGATGCCAAGATGGTTTCCTAAGAGATGGATCTTTCCCATTGTCTCTTATCTAAAAATTATTATAAATGTTGCATTCAGCCTTATTGGTCCATGAAGACATTTTCAGCTGTAAGCGATTCTAAAAGAAGATGCAAGTGAAGAAAAGCTCCTCTGAAAAAGTCAATGGCCACCATCTTAGGAGACACAGGATAAATATCTTAGTCTTTCCAGACCAACAGCATAATAGGCTTAGAAAGGACTCCCCAAATGCTCAGAAATACATTGGGATATAGGAGGGGATGTGATGACTCCAAAAATACGTGGATGCCTTTGATGGCCAGGTTGTTTCCTTGCAACTGGATGGTCAGGGCTACGTTTGGGCAACGGAGGACTGAAGTGAGGGGACTCTAACACAAGAGGGCAGGCAATGAGCTACGAGGCCTAGTAGCCAACACATAGCGAGAACTTAATCTGTATCTGATGGAGGAAAAGAGAAAGAGAGAAAAAAGCAAAAGGGAGAGAAGGAGGCCAGATATAGTAGGAGGAAAGAAAAGAATGAAAGGACAGAGGAAACTGGACTGGCCAGGGTGAGGGGCCTGTGCTTTATGGTACCAGCTCCTAATGGCCAACCCTCACACCAGCATCTGTGGACAGTTTCGAATTCATAATCACAGACCTTGGACTCCACTCCCTTTGCCAGTTCTTATTATTAGGCTTGAGATGGTTCCCAAGAGACTGTACTTTTTTTAATATTTTTCAAGTGATACTGGTGTACAGCCAGGCTTGAAGAGGAATGGGGGATGCTGAAGATAACTGAAAAGAACTCAGAGATGCCTGAGTAGGAGGTGCTGGCTAAGTAGGGCTAAAGTATGACCTAAGCCACTCTGGAAAATAGAAAAAAAATATTGTGAATAAATATGTACAATAAAATTTACAGCTATAAGGAGTTACATATACATATGTCAAGCAAAAGGAAAATTAGATTTTATGAAAGAAATGATTAAAGACTCTCATTTAAAGGAGGTGCTAAGTCCATCTTAGGCTCTCCAGGTCTCTCTGGTTATGCAAACATAAGAGTAGACTAATTATTAAGCCAAATCAAGACAAGAAAATTTTGCAATATTCCCTTGGATGCTTCAGAAGAGAGTGGAGATCCTGAAATGATGAAATGATGAAACTAGAGAAAGTTCTAGTGCAAAGGTGAAATTGGCACCAACCATTGGTAATAGTAGGTGGCTTAAGGACAAAGATAATCTCTGGAAACTTCCCTATGGCAAGCAGGTTGAAAACACAGTTTTAGGTTGTATGTTATTCTGTGTCATACTGCAATGCCCTCCATTTCCCCTCAAATATGATACTCAATAGCATTGGGCTAGTATTGCTTGATGAATAAAGACAGAAGAATTATGCCTACATGTGGAAAAGGTACTATGGAGGAAAGGACAGTGCCTGAAGGAGGGTAAAGAGTGCAGAGGCCTAGACTGAGTACAGAGAAGAAACTGGGTGCAGAGGTGATAGGACAAAATGAACTAACTTGTACCTCACCTTTTGTCCTGGAAACTCCTGGATTCTTTGAAAATATTTGGGAGGGTGCTAGAATTCCCACAGCCAATCTGTAGGTAGACTTTAGTTATCTTTGAACAAGGGATTGTACCAAAAAAAAAAGCATTTTACTTCTTTTATTCAAAATTCTTTTCAAGTGGTGGCAGCAGTGGGATAGAAATATCAAATGAGACCTAAAAATCTGTCTTTCTTATGTTTTACTTCTTTCTTAGGCATTTCACTAACCATCTTTCTGATATTTCACTCAAAACCTCTTCTTTTCTTAATCCTAAGAGGGAACTAAATTTAAAAAGTGTTACATTTCTGTAATTTTTCCCTTTACCAACTACTATTTATACTTATCTTAACCAGATTTCACCCGTTTTAAAATGTTTGACACTGAAATATATATCTGAATATGATTAAAAAGAGAAAAGTTATATTTTATATATGGTAACAGAATAACAATTTTTCTAAAACCCATGTAACTACACTACACAAATAAGGAACCTTAAGTTAAACTGTGGACGTTAATTAATAGAATTATGAAAATGTGCTATCCTCAATTGTAACAAATATTCTACACCGATGCGAGGTGTCGGTGGTGGGGTGGTATATAGGAACCCTGTATTTTATGCATGATTGTTTTGTAAACCCACAACTTCTCTCATAAAGGGGAAAAGATGTTTGACAGAGGAGGGAAGCACTGCCAATACTTGCACTGTACTGCCCTCTCTCCAATTTTAGGTCCTAGGTGTGGAACATATTAATGCATAAATTAACAATACTGCATGCAACATCCGCATAAGGGAAAGACACTATCATTCTAATAGGCCATAGAAATGCCGTTGACCTACCTTATTCTATATATTTCTTGAGACAAGCCTGTAACTCCAGCTTTGTTGTTTCCCTTGTGTGGTGATCAAATGTGGGCAAAACCTAACCCCTGACATTTCAAAATAAGAAAAAGCATCTTAGAATGCTGGAGCTAAAAGGAACTTCAAATAGCATTTAGTGAAAGCCCTCTTATTTCTTAGGTGTGGAATTAGAAGCCAGTAAATATGAAGTAATTTGACTAAGGTAATATATTTCTTTGGCATCAGGCCTAAGATCAGAATCCACAAATCGCACTCATTCATTAATCAATATTTATTAAACAAATTCCATGGGTCAGTCCTGGGCTGGGCACTGATATTAAAAAAAAAAAAAAATTAAAAAACATAATCCCTTGGCTCAAGTTGCTTATAGAAAGGAGACAAATATTCAAAGAATTAAAAATTCAGTAATATAATTTTTCAATAATATTAATTTTCACAATTTAACCTGCCAAGGGAAGGATGGGGGAGAGCAGGGAGAAGAGTAGGAAACATGTAGCAGATAAGGTAGATGCCAGTTGCTACTAAAAAACTACATGCCCCAGATTTCCTTGCAGTTCAGGTTCTAGATGAGATCTGTCATGGTTTGGTGCAAGACTTGAACACATAAATCCATTAATTGGAAAGGCTGCTTATGAGGCATCTGTTTTGTTCGTTCGGACCTAATAGGTGGAACATGTGCATTGAGTCACAGTTGGCCAACCTTCCTGACTCATAGATCATAGTAAAGGTGGTCTGTTTCTGAAACCAATAGTAGGCATGGTGGCTTACTCACATCCTCAACTCCTTTTGGGTGTTTGTGTTTGTACCTTGTAAATATATATGTCTGGCTTTTAAATATATCACACTCCAGAAGACTATCTTAATGGTATGTTGCTGCCACCATGACTCACTTCAAAGGGATAGAGGGAATTGACAATAGTTGCATTCTCAAGTACATGAAGGTGTCAGTTTGACCACAGTTCTGGAGCAGAGTTCAAAGAAAACATAGGTCAACAGAATCCTGAGCTCAAGAAACTCAGTAATTTGGTTAAGAGGGAGTAGAAGGATACAAGACCAGAAAACAGCATTTGAAAGGCTGTGCAGGTTAAGACAACATTGAAAATGCCATCAAGCCACAGAAGAATAGATATCCTAATATCAGGGAGGGAAATTAGAAACCTAACCATGCTTTCAAAGAGCAAGTCCCCAAATCCAGGTGCTCAAATATTTCTCTAAAGCCAGGGTTCCTCTGGCATATAATTGGCATCACGGTATTTCTGTGGTGCCTGGCAGATATTTTACACCTCCTAAATCATCTACCCGGGGATCTGTCCAAGCAGGCACTCTCATTCTTCACAATGGCCTCATTGTGTGGAAACGACCTGCCTGTGTATTTGACAGAAGGTTCTGCAAACATATCTTCTCCTCCCTCACTCCCACCAAGAAACCATAGTGCAGTAGACCTCTGGCCAAATATGTATCACTGTCAAAGAAGATTTACCAGAAAGGACTTTTATGATGGAAAGACAAGTTTCAGCTGTCAGGAGGAGATGGCAATGAAATGCATTGGTCAAAAAGCATGGAAGGCATGTGTGGTCACTAACTTACTGTCAAGAGACTGAGACCTTGATCTTGGCTATCTGGTCGACTTCCTGGAGGCATTCAGCCAATAGCCCTAGCTCCTTGCTCCCATACCAAAGCTGAGATGGTCTGAGGTTTCTAGATATTTATGGAGGTTATAAATCACGTTAGCCCATTTTTAACAAACCTAATGTGCAAAGGAATTTTGGGATAATTTTCATGTGAGAAGTGGGTGTGAGAATGAAGTAGTCTAGTTCTGTCCTCTCCTGAAAACCACTTTTTACCTGAGTGGCAATGAGTTAGAGAAGCAATGGTAAGTGTATGTTCTAGAGTGTGTATTTTGGTATCTGTATGCCCCCCTTTTTTTTTAAATATTTTATTTATTTATTTATTTATTTATTTATTTATTTATTTATTTATCCCCCCTTGCTGCTTGTGCTCGCTGTGTCCATTTGCTGTGCGTTTTTCTGTGTCTGCTTGTCTCCCTTTTTTGGGTCGTCTTGCTGTGTCAGCTCACCACGCCGTGCGGGATGGCTTGCCTTCACCAGGAGGCCCCGGTAATCGAACCTGGGGCCTCCCATATGGTAAACGGGAGCCCTATCCATTGAGCCACATCCACTTCCCTCATTGCCCTTCTAAAGTTAATGATAGAACCTACAAAGATACTGTCAGACCAATTATAGGTTGACATTGCATATTTAATATGGTTACTTCTTAGGAGAGCTGAGAGATTTGACTGACTCTTGGATTGAGGAGTCTCCTTCATATGGACAGCATGCCTGCCATAAGTGGGGAAAAATTCATACATATAAGAGTACCTGAAGGGCCTCTGCATGTTCACTTTCTTCAACTAGGATGCAAAATGTCTTGATTTCTTTTTTCAGATATCATCTATCCCTATCTCATCATTTAACAGACAAGGAAGCTGAAGCTAAAAGAAGTGGCCTGGTTTATCCATGTAAAGGCAGACCTAGAATAACAATCCAGATCTCTCGACTCCCAGTCCAAAGTTTTCATCTCTGACTGTGGTTCATTTAGGGACATGATTGGATCAAAGGCCAGCTCCACATTCAACAGTGTCAGTGGAAAACTTAGCAAGAAGGGAGATGAACAATATAGAAAAATGTTGAGAAATACTCTTCTCCTCAGAGTTTAATTGAGAACAAATGTATTGCGGTCTTGAAGGGCCTCCACAGGATGAGCCTGCTACATGGGAAACCAGTTGGTGAGGAAGTAAGGTTATGCGTGCATGTGTATGTGCTTATGTCAGGATGTGCTGAGGAAAGAGTGGGCAGAATTGGAGGCAGACCAAAATCACAAGAGGAGGCTTTCCTCCTAGAGTGTCATTTTCTCAGCTTCCCACACAGCCTAACAGGCAGAGAGGCCTGTGCTTCTGCTGCGTGTTTACTTTCTAATGGGCTGTTTTACTACCTTCCTGCTTTCCTCCCCCTCTATTTATTCAGGTTGGGTCTACGCTTGGGAGATGAGGCTGAGAGGAAGTGCAGAGTCATGTGGCGGGGCCTCGGGATCTCCCCTGAGACTTCCAGGGCTGGGGGAGACATCTTCCTGTTTGCTGGGTTTCCATCAGTGCTCTTGAGTGGGGGAAGGGGTAGCTGTTCTTTCAAGCATGACCCTAACCAGCCCAGCTCTTGTGCCTATTAGTTTTCTGAAATGAGGAGGGCATGATGGTTTTGATGAAGGTGGTTCATAACCAAGCATGGGAAGAAGGGTATAATTGCTCCTTTGATACATCTTGGCCACTGACAAAGCAAGAGCCATAGCTGGGCTGCCCTTATTTTTTTTGCACTTGTACAAGATGCCAGACAGATCTTCCTGGCTACCCAGTACACCTGGTCTTGACTGCCTCCATAAGAATAACCAGAGTATCTTCTTATAGCCACAGCTTTTGGAAAGGGACTATGTTCTGAGTACCTTCCATATGTCAAACTGGTTCTTGGTATTTTACTACATTGCCTCATTTTATTCTTACAGAAACTCTATGAGATATTAACTCCATTGAGATTCGGAATCAGTGGTAGAAACCAGACCTGAAACCACGTTTTTTGGGTTTTTTTAATTTGTATGTTCTATACCAGTAAAATCCCATCCATCCAGTTTGAGTGTCAAAGCAAGAGACTGTGAGCAAACGAGAAGCTCCAGTGCCACCGCATACAAGAGAGGTGACCCAAAGCAAGTCACTTAATCTCTACTTGTATCAATTTCCTTAGAAGTCAGTGAGGATAATAATAATAACCAGTACCTACCTCACGGCACAGTTTTGAGAATCAAAGGAAATATATTAAAGGAAAACATTCAGTGAGACATAAAACATTGTGCAAATATTAATTAATAGTAGAAGGGCTGTCTTTTGTTTTTTAAATAGTTATGAGAATATTAGAAAGATATGAACTACTTATAAGTTAAACATTTACAAGTCCATAGAATTGAATCAAAGATCAACTCTGTCCCCTTACGAAAGCAAACACAATGAATTCCATTTAACCTCCTATGGCCAGTCTCTCATGAACCCCACATTTATTTTCAGTGGTTCTCAGCTCAGTCACATCTAAGGTCTCTTTCATATTCAGTGTTTCAAACCACTCCATTTACTATACTGAAATGAAATTCATAAATAATATAACCCAGCTATACACATAATTTACAAATCATATGATGCCCTATGTAAAATAATATAGTGGATAAATAAAAAGAAAGGATTTCAATATGCAAATACTCCGGCCTGACTGCCTTAGAAAGTAGGCAGAGAAGCCTGAGCCTCTGCTGCGTGTTTACTTTCTAATGGGCTGTTTTACTGCTTTCCTGCTTTCCTCCCCCTCTATTTATTCAGGCTGGGTCCTTGCTTGGGAGACGAGGCTGAGAGGAAGTGCAGAGCCATTGGGCGGGGTCTCGGGGTCTCCCCTGAGACTTCCAGGCCTGGGGGAGACATCCGATGCCCACTCTTCCATGAGCAGTCACCACGAAGAGACCAGCCACAAACACAGACTGGTATTTTTTATTGTGATTCATATGCACAATGGTATCGTGCTAGTGATATATTTTCCAAAATGATGGATAACTCTTGGTGACGTTCCAAATAAAACAAAGTGCTGTTTTCTGTCAATTTACAGAATTGATGCTTTATTAGAAAATTTGGTGAGAATTAAAACTGTGCAAAAGATGTTTCGGTGTTTATATATAATATAGATTTAGGCTCCGATAGTTATAAACAGTCCTTTTGCCCAACTACACGTTCAGTGGGACATTTGAACTTGATATGTGAAACAGGATGATTCTTTAATGTGGATTGACCTTGGTCCCACTCGCTGAATGCCAATCACACCTTCCAATTATTATGATGATCAAAAACACTCTTGTGAAATCCCAACTCCCCCAAGGGAGAAATTTCTGCCCAGCCCTGCCCTATATTGAAAACCACAGCTACAGGCTTCTTCGCCCTTCATGTTCTCACCGTTCAATCTGGGCTCAGTTTCTCTCTCCAAATTATTCAGGATACTCTCTTTTTCCTCTTTCTTTCTCTCTCTGTACCTTATAATCCAAAGCTTCTATCTAATCAACCTTTTCTTTCTCTTTACTTAACATCTCTATTTTAGCTTGGAAAACTGGTTCTTTTAAAACAATGTTACTTTTTTTTTTTTTGAACCCTACCCAAGTTATTTCTTTTTAATTTGTGTAAATCCACTTGTCTGAGGAATGGCCATCTTCATTCAATTGCCCAAGTCAAAAGCCCAGCAGGCATACTAGACCTCCACTTCCTTCCTTGATTCCCACATATAATCAGTCCCCAAATCCTATCCATGTCACTTTCTAAATCTCTCTTAGTGTCACCTCCTCTCTGTACCCACTACTAATACCTTAGTTTTACTCTTCTCATTTGTTACTAAGATAACAGCAATCACCTCCTATCAGAGTTGCACTTCACTCCAATACATACTCTATAGTGCTACCAGGATGATCTTCCTAAAATTAAATCACCAGCTTCCCATAATCCTCAGAATAATGTTTGAATTTCTTGGCATCATCTCCCAGATGCTTAACCCAGAGCCATAGGGACGTTCCTGGAAGAAACAGCAAGGCAGAGAACTAGTTCTTAGTACTAGAAGGTAATATGGAAGTCATTTATTGCAATGCCCATTTTAGAGGTGATCATGCTGAAGCTTAAAGATATACAGTGACTTGCCTAAGGTCCCACATCCCTACTCCACATTGTCTTTATCAATTAACCAATAAACCAAGCAACAAACATTTTATTAAGGTCATATATAAGGCATTGTGTTAGGAAGACCCGAAACATTCTGAGTTTAAGGTATGGGGCTGGGGAGATAAGATATGGCAATGAAATATAATGATTCCATTTAACAAAGCATATGTCTTGTTTTCCAGGTTTGTTCAAGACATGGAGCTTCATGCTTCAGGAGATACAAAAAGCAGCAGTAGCTTCAGCCTCCACATCCCTTAGAGCACACATTTTGGTAAGAAGATAAGACCTTACCATAATACGAGGCAGCATGAAAAAAATGTGCCATGCATAGAGACACAAACATTTTAAAATGGGGAAAGAAGCCAGGAAAGACTTCAAGGCTACATTGAAGATGGTTCTTTCAGGACCAGTGGGACTTTGTCGGGTGAAATGGTAATAGTGACAAAGAAAACTCTTGGGGAAGTTCATAAGCAAAGGCTCAGAAGAAGACAAGTACTAGGTGTGTCTTTGGAATGAACAGTCCAGTTGGGCTGGAGCACAAGGAATGTCTAGTGAGGTTAACCAGGCAAGTCTAGTGGGGCTAAAATTTGGAATTCCTTGAATGACAGACTCAAAGCCTACTATTAAATCAGTAGGCACTGGGTGCAGCTGACTTGACTGCCCTAACAAAACCCTGCAAGCTCTCAATGTCAGGGGATTCTAGGGCTTATCTATATCCCTGCTCCTTTTATTTGGGGCCATATTATTAGGCTACATTTCCCAGACATATGCAATTCTGGTCAATTAAATGGGAGCAAAAGTGATGGATGCCACCTTCAAACTTGGTCTCCAAACCCTCCTGTGCATTCCCCCATGTGCTCTCCTTCCTGCCAATCAAATGCAGATGATCCAGTGGAGTGCTCCAGAGCCCTAGAAGGTGGTGAAGGCACCAGATGGAAGGACTGGGCATCAAAAGGCTGAGTGCAGGAGAGCACACACACACCACGGCTTCAAGTCTGCACTGGATCGTGACTCTACTGGGTTGAGCCAATGATAATTTGGAGTTGTATGGGTATGGCAGTTAGATAATAACTGTATGAACAATACTGTGTCTTTTTATCTACCTACATATAGGGCTTTGTGCAAAGTAGGAGCTTAATAAATCTGAGAAGTGAATGAATGATTGAATACATTACTGAATGAATGAATGGAATTATGAATAGAATTGACTTTAGAAAGTAACACCCAAACAATAGTGTAAAGGTAGAATGGATTGGAATGAAGAGAACCTGCTGCAAATATTCTTGCTGTCTTGATTTTGTGATAATCAGGGTAGGCTAAGCATTCGCTATATTAGGAACCATGCATGTGTCCCCAGACCTAGTTTTTCTCCCTAGGTCTGGTTTCTAGAATGCTGGTGATAAACCAAGCCTGATTTATTATATGACCATCCTGTATGGGAAATGACTGTAACTCTAGGTATCTTTGGTCAACCTTAAGAGATACAGCAGGGGGACGAATGTGGCTCAAATGGTTGGGTGTCTGTTTCCCATGTGGAGGGACCTGGGTTCGATCCCTGGGACCTCCTGGTAAAATAAAGAAAAATATAGAAGTTGCATGGGTGCGCCGTCAGGCCCCATGAGTGGGTGAGCCCCCAGGCCCTGCAAGCAGGTGAACCGTTGGGCCCGCCAAACCAAGCAGCAAGATGATGACTTAACAGGAAAGTGACACAGGGGAGAGCCAAGACGAGATGCGCCAAAAAACCAGGAACTGAGGTGGCACAGGTGGTAGAATGCCTCTCTCCCACATTGGAAGTTCCCAGGATCGAATCCAGGTGAAGACAGGAGGAGAAGGATGAGAGGAGAGAGCAGGAAACAGACACAGAGAATTGCCCAACAAGTAGACGCAAAAATGGGGGTGGGGGGCAGGGGGGTTAAAATGGATAAAAAGTAAATATATTTTTAAAAAAAATAAATGTAAAGATGTTCAAATAAAATCAATGCAGATGTATCAGAATGCTAAGACTGAATAAATATTTTGAAGCATGGAAAAAAAAAAAAAAAGAGAGAAAACCTGGAAGTAAAGAGACTATTTCAGGCAGGTATTGTAATAGTCTAAGAACATGGTAATCTGAACCAATTTAGAGGCAGTGGGAGTGTAAAGAAGACGGAGATAAAAGACTTCCTTGAGATAGACTCTAAGGAAAATGGCAGCTAATTAGTGTGACATTTACAATAAGGAGAAATTTCAACATCAACTCCAAAGTTTCAAGAATAGTTTTATAGTACTGTAAACAGAAATACAACAGTCAGAAAGAAAGATGGGCAAGTGTTGGTAGGATGGGATGAGATGTTAACTTTAACTGAACACATGAAGCTCGTGCCCAGCAGGCAGCTGAGATATGCCCTTGAATCAGTATGTAATTGCAAGGCTAGATGTGGGTGTGGAAGTCATGGATTTGGGAGTGAATTAGACCACTTAGAGGAAATAGAGGGGAAAATAGAAGTTGATACATGGAACCTGGTGGAAAGCCTACATTTATGGGGAGGTAGACAACGATGAAGCTATCAAATGAAATTTTTAAAAAGGTCTGGGGGAGGCAGTAAATCAAGAGAGAAATCAGAATACTGAAAAGGTCTAGAAACTACTGGGGGAGAGATTCTCGACCTGGTACAGGTTATAGTGTGGTAAGGAGCATAAATCCTGGGATCAGGAACCCTTGTGGAATCACAGCCTTGGAGGAAGTGGGAGGCAATGCAGTCAGGAGCAGAGGCAGAAAGATTAGCTAGGATTAGGAAGATGCCCAGGTCTTCCTCCCTGAGGGAAGAATAAAGAAATAGATGGCGAAGAAAACAAGAAAAGACAAAGGTGCTTAGCAGAGAGGCTAAGCCTTAGAAGAGCCTCAGGTAAGAGGGCTTCAATTTTTTCTTCGTGTGAAAGAAAAGGCAATCCACTGTCAGTGAGAGGCTGAGGAGGAGGTGAGAAGTGCTATCAGAATGTAATAAAAAATGGTGGGCAAGATTCCCATGAGAACTAAAAAGTGGCTTAAATGAGTGAGAAAGGTAAAACAGGGAGGAGGTTGCCCTCAGAAAATGTAACCGTTTGATATTTAAATAGTGGAAAAATTCTCAGCGTTCATAATAATAATTACAACTAACATCAGTTCAGGTTTTAAAGTGCCAGGTGGTATGCTAATTAGTTTCCATGTATTATCTCATTAAATCCTTATAACATGGGAGCGGATATGGCTCAAGCAGTTGAGCTCCCACCACCCGCATGGGAGGTCCCAGGTTCAGTTCCTGGTGCCTTCTGAAAAAAAGAAAAAAAAAAAAAATCAAACAAGCAAAACAAACAATAAAACCAATGTGGCTCGTTGGTTGAGCACCAGCTTCCCACATATGAGGTCCCTGGTTCAATCCCCAGTCTCCAGTACCTCAACAACAACAAAAAAAAAATCCTTACAACAACCCAGTGAGTAGAGTAGTTTTATCACCTCATTTTGCAGATAAATAAATTAAGGAACAAGATAACTAAGCCATTTGCTCAGAGTCACACAGCTAATAGGTGACAGGACTAGAAGTCAACCTTAGTCCTGTTAGTGCCAGAAAAATTAGTGCTGGGCTGCCGAAGATGAGGTCTACATCACTACCACCCAGCTGAACAGCTCTGGGAGGAAGAGAACTCCCTGTGGATATGGGACTTGAATAATGTCTGAGTATAGAGTTGGTAGGACAATCAGTTTTGATGTTGGCACCCTTCAGACTTCATCATGGGAAGGAAGGCTGTGAGCCAGATGCTGGGATCACTAAAGAAAGCAAGGAAGTGTTATAAACAGAGGTCTATTAATTTCAACATTGTTTAGATTGTTGAATAAAGGCCACAAAACAACGGTATGGACACGTAAGGGGAGAACCAACCTGCCAACTCCCTGCCACCCCCTTCTATTCAGTTACGCGAAAGAGATAAGAGAAGGAAACATTAGAGAAGATTACAAAAGAATGATGTCTTCAGAGAAAGGAAGGGGTCGCCTAATCCTAGGAGGTGGAAAGATATACAAGGAAACTTTTGAGATGATCTCTGAGTATTTTTTTTTTTTTTTTTTTTTTTTTAATGTTTAAAGATTCCCAAGGGACACAAAATGTACTGATTACTCAAGTTAGGTATATAGGAAACAAGAGTTTAAGGCTCTCGGGATAAGGATGGGCGAAGGTGAAGGGAGGGTAAAATTTGGCATTTAAGACTATAACTTTAGGCAGGGGGTTAGGAAGAAGAGTTTGAAAGAAGAATTTATGAGCAATATTGTCAGAGGAATGGCAGCTGTTGGTAGCACATATTGACCACTAGGGGGAGCTCCAGCCTATTCCTCCCCTAATGATGCAAGGGTCGAGAGCACCGTTTCTGGAGTCAAGCTGACTGGTTCAAATTCTGAATCTACTTACTTGTTGTATGACTTAGATAAATACATAACCCTTCTGTTGAGTGTAGATAATGAAATGTGAATAATAATGCTTGTTCATAGACATGAGAATTAAGTGAGATACTACATGCAACATGTTCTTACATAGATTAGCCGTAAAGTCCTGTCATCTACACATTCCGTGAAGGAATACCACTGGGCATCAAAAACAAGACCATGGGCACTACTGGGCAATGAGGTGAAGGGACTTGGTTCTCAATGTGACAAAAAACCTGTCAACATTTGTTGACTCTTCTTTTTAGGACTTGTTTTTTGGAATTGCCTTTCTCTCAAGTACTGCCCCGTGGTAAAAACAGGATGAAGCTGCCTCGAGTTTAAGAAGAACTCACGGGCAAGAAGTACAGGATGGGGAGCTCTGAGCCTTTCTAGGCCTTAAAATGAAACCTTCTCTTTCCTGTGAGCTACGATTTGCCCTTCCTTACCTCTTCTACACAGTGGAGTAGTGAGATGTCAGCACTGGGCAAAGGGACAAAAGAGGCTAATCAGCCTGCTTTGGACCTGGCCTGGGAGGGCTCGTGACTCACACATGAGCCACCTCAGCATCTGAGACCACCGCCCTGGGCCTGGCTTCTGTACATCTTCCTGGAGAGTCTTGTGCTGTGATGATAGTCTGATTACACCAAAGTGATGGCCCACTAAAGCCAGAGTAGGGAGAGGAGAATCAAATCCACGTCTCTCTCTGTCTTTCCCCTTCCAGAGCATCTCTCCCAGGTCTTAAGTTAATGGGGCTGCTCCATGTGCGTTGGTTTTGAATAAGTATAAGCTCTGCCGGGCTCCTCCAGTAATGGCTGGAGAAGCTGCAGGAAACTTCCTATGAAGTAATCACTCATAGCGTGGGTGCCTCTGTGAGATCCTGGGCCACCTAATTATCATGTCATTACATCTTTCCTCTGCACCCCGAGGTCTCTCCTGGAATAAACATAAGGGCCAGCTACTTTAGGAATTAAAATGTGTTTTTCATAAAACCCTATTCTGACTCCTCAAGTCCCAACAAAACATTTCCCTCCTGGTCTAACTGGATTTCAACTTATCAACGATACTGCTCCTCTAAAAGAAGGTAGAAGAAGAGGATGCACCTGCGTCCTTCTACTAAAAAACCTCCAGCCACCACTATTCAATGAAGGCAGAAATAAGGAAAACCTAAGAGGGAGGGTGGTTCAGGACATGGCGAGAAAGCCTCTCATTATCCTTGTAGGACTCTTGGTCCACATTCCTTCCCCTTCCCCCCATCCATACCACCCACCTCCCCATCCAGGTACCCTCCATGATTCTGTCGGCCAAGAGAAATACATGTCTAGAACTATGTACAACATGGCCTCTTAGCCTGCCCAAACTTGAGGAATCTAGAATTTGTCCCCAAAGCAAACTGACCAGAGTTCTCAAAAGAGAAAATCCAAGCAGATAAATCCCAGAGCAAGCCAGTGTCATTGCACTCTTGTTCAGAAAGAAGAGACCCCAGGATTAACATAAGTTCCCATCGCCATCACATCCCTGCCTGTCCTTGAGCAGTGGTTCTCAACCTTGTCTGCACATTAGAATCACCTAGGGAGCTTTAAAACTTCGGTTGTCAGGATCCCACACCAGAGATTCAGATTTAAATGGTACAGTGTGGGACCAGGTCATCAGTATTTTTAAAACTTCCCAAATGATTCAAATGCACAGCCAGGGTTGAGTTATGCTTGTGCTATCCAAGATGGTAGCCGCCGCCCATGTAGCCACATGTGGTTGCTTAAGGTTCAAATGAAATAAAGTTAAAAATTCAGTTTCTGAGTTGAACTAGCCAAACTCAAATGCTCAGTAGCCACATGTGGCTGTGGCTACTCTTTGGGATGGTGCAGATACAGAACATTCCCATCAACCTAGAAAGTTCCATTGGGCAGAGCTGTTCTAGATCATCAAAAGGTCATACATCAAAACTCTTCAGATCTTTTACCAACCCCTGAAGATTGTATTTCAGAGGACAATTGTCCCTCCCTTTCCCTGAGCTACAAACCTCAGAGCAAAGTTCAGTATCTGGGCTACCTCCATCAATAGGCTTCTTTCCCTCCTAATAGAGATAACAACTATTGAACTCTACTACAGAGCTTTGCCTTCGTTACTCACTGTGAAAGGTGGTGTGTGGAGATTCCTGACTGGCCCCAAATCACACAATGATTGGTACAATAAACAGCCGTCAGGGTTTTAAGCCAAGCTTGCTTTCACCAAAACTCAGACTCTCTCATGCTGTCAAACCACTCCACCTCTGGGACAACTAGCTACATCAGAGCTTTCTCCTCAAAAAGGAAAGTCCCTAAAACGCTCCCCTGCTGACCACAGGGTTTCCTCATCGGGTATTCTCCTAGCTCAGTACATACTGACCTCGTAACTACCATGGCCAAGGAACAAAAGGAAGTGACAACCTCCGCTTTGTTAAGAGGTGATTCCAAGAGGCTGGTAAGACTTGCTGGCAGGGGAGCATCGGATCAAAAACATTGTCCGAACCTTAGGAACAATGTCCCTTACAAGAATACAGAGAAAGAGACCAGCTCCTGCGGTGGCAAGAGAGTTCCTTAGCTTCTAAGATACAAGCTTTGGGAAGATAGGCCACAGGTTTGTCCAGCTACCTGAGGCACATTTGTATCTTTTTAGTACCTGGGGGAAAACACCAGGACTCTATTTGGCTGCTATTTGCTTGATTTGGCCTTAAAAGTGCAACAAGCACGAGTAGGTTTCTATGTGTGTGTGTGAGAGAGAGTGTGGTGGTGGTATGAGGAAGAATAGAGGAAGAAAGAAGCAGGAGCGAGGACTATTCCTAAACACAACAAATGTTTACATTTTAGTTATTTTCAATTTTACCCTCCAAAACAATCAAAAAAAAAGGACAAGAAGATATTCAAAGCTTGGTGTAAATCGATCCTAGTCTAGAACATAAATAACTTCCGTCTTGATGGACTCATAGCTGTGGCTTCTGCTTCAATAGCTTCTGTGTTGTCATATCTAACTTCATACCTTAAATGTACTTATACCCACCCAAGGTTTCTATACTCCTGATTTTGTTTTTTGACCTATCTGGATCTGGTGAGTAGCTCAGACTGTAAACCCTGGGCTGGTAAATCTCTCAGTGGCCAGAAGACAAAGGAGCAGTTTGAGAGCAAAAATGTACCTCCCATTCGGAAACTCATCACTCATGCATAATAGTTTTCGGTTTTAATGTCAAAATAATAATCCATATTACTATTTTATAATTTGGGGCTTTTTGCCCTAATAAGGATTTTATCCCGTCAGTGTTTTGGTGGTGGCGACTTTATTCTAATGGACTTACATGACCACAACCATGATATAAATAGATAAATGCACTTTGTTAATTTCCTCAATTATACAAAAGGACACCAGCTAGAGAGAATTTTTGATGGAGAGATGCCATATCCACTTAGGCCACAAGCCAGGGACTGTTTAAAAGCATGAATCAGAACAGTAAGTACCAAGTTTCTGGCTCCTTTTGCTAAAAGTATTACTACCTGACTCTCCTTGAACTGGTGAAGGACGTTGATGGTAAGAGTCTGCACGTGGTGAAAGAGGAAGCAGCTTGTCCTTGGACCGAGATATCTCGGAAGCCCCGGGGTCCACCAGAGAGAAAACGATGATGCTCACTCTACATCTCGGGCCCATCCCTGTATCAGTTTCCTGACCGCTGAAACACATAGCTTAATAGCTTAACAACAGGAATCTGTTGGCTCACGGTTTCAGAGACTAGAAGGCTTGCTTCCTTCTGGGGTCGGCATCTTCTGGCTGGCCACAAGCTTAGGGGTCACTTGGCCTTTTTGTCACATGACGATGCACACGGCAGTATCTCCTTATTCTCTTGGGTTCCAATGACTTCCGGCTTCCAGCTGCTCCTCGTGGCTTCTCCACCATGTCCAATTTCCTTTGCTTATAAAGACTTCAGCCATATTGGATTAAGGCTTGCCCTCATTCGGTTTGGGCACATCTTAACTAATAACATCTTCCAAATGGGTCCACACCCACAAGACCAGGAGTTGGGACCTGAACATACCTTTTGCGGGGAACACGATCCAAAATCCCCAACACCCCCCAAGTACTGCACCCCATTTCACTAAGGCTGAGGTAATAGGCAACCACCAGGTACTTTCTACTCTCCATCCTTGACTGCTGCTGCCTCAAAATGATTCTTTTTTTTTTTTTTTTTTTTGAGGTACCAGGGATCAGGGATTGAACCTGAGACCTCGTATGTGGGAAGCTGGAGCTGAACCACTGAGCCACATTGACTCTCCTGAGTTGGTTTTTTTGTTTGTTTGTTTGTTTGTTTTTAGGAGGTACCAGGAACCAAACCCGGGACCTCCCATGTGGAAAGCAGGCATTCAACCACTTGAGCCACAACCATTCCTCTCAAATTGATTCTTAATCCTGTGAAACAGAACTCTGCTACCTGCTCTGAGACACGAAAATACTGAGAGCTCACGGCCAGTTCCAGCCCACGGGGTGCCCAGGGTGCTGTTTGAATTCTGCGTGTCACTGGCTGAACACGTAGAAAAGTTTCTTGGTTCCTCATCCATAGGCATGGGGAAAATGTGGCCCAGAACTGTATGAGGCTTTTGGCTTAGCCTATTTGAAGTTGATTCCTGATAATAGTGCCAGTTGCCAAGGGGACAGGCAAATCACACACAGATGATCTAACTTGATTTTTAAGAAGTGGTCTGCTTATTTCACTTGTTTTAACAATCCAATCAGATTGACTAGGTGGCAATGCATTGATTTTATAGCACTGGCTGAATCAACCAGAATAAAACCATTTAGTGCCACATATAAAAAACAGTTGAATTCAGACAAGTGGGATGAAATCTTTCCTTTAAGCTCTTGAGTAATAGAAAATAAAATTACTTAGATGTGGTCTCTACTGAGGAGATTATATTATATATAAGCCTAAACTGACCATGGTTTCAATTCTATCCTAACTCCCTAATTCCCTAAACAGAATTCAACTTCTTTTCCTTGTTCCATTCAGCAGTAGCCCCCTTTTGTACATACATGGAGCTCCAAAACAGGATATTTGTGATTGGCAGTAGATAATGACAGAGAACCAAAGTACATGCATAAACTGTCAAAATGTTTCTTTTCATAAGGTTATGAAATCTCTTATCTTTGACCCAGGGGTGAGGGACAGGTTGATTATTTTCTGAAATACAATTGAGCCAAAGGGATTTATGCTAAATGGACATTCTAAGAGGTTCTTGGCCAACACCATTTGACCAAGAACTACTCCCCAACCTTTTTCACAGTCATACTCTTCTCTGGTCTAACAAAAGAGAGATTGAGAGGGAGGCTAATTAAGATGCTTTGGGACCTTTCCTTAGACCACATCCTATGGAAATAGCCAGTTCTATACTTCCCTACCCCTCAGTACTCCTTGTACATCACTCAAAGATTCTAATGCTCATGTACTTTGGGTGTAGCAGTGTGTTTCCAATGACTGTTCTCTCTTGGTAACGGTATGGTCCCTGCATCTCGGTTTTCTCATCTGTAAAATGAGATGGTTACATTAGGTCTCCTCTAAGATCTCTTCTAGCACTTGCATTCTGTAATTTTAATAATATCCTCTACTTGCATTTGCACAGCAGGTTCACGTAATTTTGTGTCTATACAAATGGTATCTATAATCCGTGTTGCACCTACTCTGCTCTTCTAGGCATATATACCTTTCAGTTTCTTCAGAGACCTCACCCCCTCAGATCAGAGATCGTCCTCGCTCAGCCTCAAGCTAATATGGCTGCCATCGTGCTCACCAATGGGTTCTCAGCCGATTCTAGAGTCCCCATGCATGCTAATGCCCTGTTTGTGCAAGAGTTAACACCACCTGTCAGTGTGCAATGTGGAAAAGACTGTGGTATGAGGCAATGAGCTTTAACTATCTTGTGTTGAAAGACAGAACTTTTCTTCCTGATAGTTTGGCTTTTATCAAGACCTTAAAATACTGCCAAAGCATTAAAGAAGAAGAAAAAAATAATAAAAAAAACTTGGAAGGTTTTTGTACTTTTTGTGAAAAAAGAAAATCTTTCATTTCATTTTTTACCATTACCAAAAATCTCCTCCAAACACACAGACCCTACAGTATCCCTATTAAATTATATAGAGCGAGTCCAGCCCTTGACTGTCAGCAGGGCCCATCAGTCCTAATTTATCGCCCCAGGAAACACAGTACAATTATGGTAATAAATAATAATAGGATTCAGTACATGACAACATGAATGATGGAGTCTCTCAGAATTCATTTACATTGCTTTGTGTTGCAATCATCATGCCTCTAATGTAATGCCAAGCAAATGAGCCCCTTTGAATATTGTGCAATCTATTGCAAGTCAACTGGCACAAAACTCACTCAATAAATCATGTTCAAACACATGCCTGTAATGACAGGTAAATCAACAATGAAGTAATTGCATTTAATGTATTGAAATGCTGGACAAAAAACAGTGACCTCAAAGTGACTTTTTGTAAAAGGTATGATACAGTTGCAACAGAGAGTCAGGTCCTTCCTAAGAGGCATTTCTGGCTTAGACGCACATCCCAGAACTGACCATGCCGTTCCCTGCACAGAACTTGATTTACCACCTTCTCGCTGCCGTAATCACAGGCCCAGGCTGCCAGAGGCTTCCAGGCAGTGTTTTATAGGTGACGGTGGAAATCAGCCTCTAGTACAGAAACCACTCCTCTGCCTGAGCCGGCACCAAGCTCCGAGTTTGGAAACTAACTCTGGAGGCAGCCGAGAGGAGAGGAAAGAGCACTGGGTCAGGAGTCAGAAGGGCGTTTTCCTGGTCCAGCACTGATAATCACTAAATCACTGTATGACTCTAGCGCAGTCGTTTTCCCTCTCAGTCCTTTGTCTGTAAATTGGAGCAGTGGGATTCTCATCTCTAAAGGCCAGTGCAGCTCCGGCATTCTATGAAGTTCTGATTCTAACTACAGGGTTTTTAAACAGGCCGTAGAAAGTGCCTCTGCTCTTCCTGAAGCCGTACTGTCCCTGAATGGTGAAGGCTCTGGTCTGAGCTAGCCTGCGCCTCTTCATCATTTCTGTCGGTTACGCCAAGCGTATGTGCTTCTAATTTCTGTAAAACCTGGGCCTGCCCCTTTCTGGGCAAGCAGACAAGTCTGAAAATAGGACCCCAGGGGCCATGTGGATGGATAACAGACAACGATGAAATGACAGCTCTCCCCACATTCCCCACCGCATCCATCCCAGCTTCCCTCTTCCCAGAGACAACGTCAGGAAGAGATGAAGCAGAGCCTCTGCTAAGCCAAAGGCCACTTAAGGAACTTGCTTGCTCTCATGAAAAAGTCAGTCTTGGCTGAAGGGCTCCATAGCCCCCCAGCCTCCCAACAAGCCTTCCTCTTTATCCCTAACCCTCCGTCCCTGACTATCGTCAAACGAGATCTCATGGACCCTATCACCTTGGAGATGCAGAGAAGTGGCAAGGTATAGAGGAAATAGCACTAAACCTGGAAGAAGATCTGGCATTAAGCCCTGGCTCTTTGGTCTATTTGCCACATGGCTTTGTGCAAGTTTCTTAACTTCTCTGAGCTTCCATTGCTTCATCTGTAACATGATAATAATAATACTTGTCCTATCCACAACGATACTGCTGTGAGGAAAGTGTGACACGCATGTGAAAATGTTTTGTTAGCTGTAAAACACAGCACAGAAATTTCCTTGTTATGATCCATTTCAGGGAAAAGAAGACTCTGGGACAGGTAGTCACACAGTACTTCTTACCATATAAAATCATCTTTCTTTATTTGTGTACTTTTATTGTCTGACTCCTCGTGAGAGGGTCTAAAGTGAAGGCTAACAGTGAAGGCGAAAGTGAAGAGAGACTTTGAGGTCTTGTTCATATACTACCAGGATCAAGCACAATATTAATAAGTATTTATTGAAAGAATTAGGGGTGCCTTTTCTTTCCTTTAGGAGAGAACACCACGATACTGACTGTGGTGGTTTGATATTATTTATGAATTCCAAAAAGAGATATTGATTACGTTCGTAAACTGGTCTGTTCCTCCGGGCATGACACCCTTTGACTGTATTAGATTCAGCTCAGATGACTTTGACTAAATTATGTTAAGATTAGGGTTGTGATTCGACCATGTCATTAGGGTGTGCAAGGCTGAGTCTCAGCCTCCCTTGGTAGGCTATATAAACAGATGTTCAATCAAGAACACATGGAAGTAAATACACAGGAAAAGACATGGCAGAGGAGAGAACTTGGTGTTGATGCTGGAGCCTGGGGGAGAGATGAGACATTCATCTGATAAGTTTACAGCTGACCTTGTGAAGAGACCAGAGCAGCTGAGAAGCCCTGAGACACAAGCCTTAAGCCAGCCTACAGTTGAGATCAGAAGAGGCTGGACCCATGGAGCCTTAAGGGGAAAGAGGAAGGCTGAACCATCGCAGATATTGGCAGTCATCTTGCTTCAACAACATGGCAAAAGACATTTGGTGAGAAAGTACCTCTTATGGTACGTTGAGTTGGACTCTTTAGGGCTTTGTAACTGTAAGCCTCTACCCCCAAATAAATACCCTTTATATAAGCCCATGGATTTCTGGTACTTTGCGTCAGCACCCCTTTGGCTGACTAATACACTGCCCTTGAAGGTATTTTTCAAAACTTACATTTGGCTCCACCCTTCCCTTATAAACACAGCCTCCTGCTTCATTCACTCCTTCTACTGAAATGTGGCCCTTCAGGGGAGATGACTTCCTTAGTAGTGGCCCCTCCAGAAAGCATGGACCTTAGCAAGCATTTGAAGCCCATGGAGATGCCTTCTGAGACCAAAGCCAGGCCACTGTTACCCAGGCAGCAAGCATCCAAAAACAGCTGGTCCACTTCAAGCAAGAGGGCATCTGGGAAGCTGGAAGAACCCACGAGCATTTCCACATCAGAGGGCTGTGGGGAGCCATGGTTAACATAACTACCCAAAACTCTTGAGCGAAAGCTCTGGGTATCCATTCTTAGTATCCTTCGTCCACCCTCTTTTGGATGTCGCTCTGTCCCCAGAACCACAGAAGCTTGCTCCAGGACTGCCTGCTGTTCCGTTCCCAAGGCTCTGTTGATAGCTCCCATATGATGGACCCTGATTAGCAAGGCAGCAGTAGGCAGGACAAAAGACTCATTAACCAGAGCTGGGGGCCATGGAAGGGAAAAGAAACAAAAAAACTCCAATATTAGAAAATTGCTGCCAGTTGTGAGAGGTTAGTGTTCCCCAAAGATGGGAACATCAGGCATGGAAGGGCCCAGCTTCTCCATCCCAACTGATGATTGATGGGCTGGAAGCTTAGATTCTGGATGGTAATGCTGACTGCATTCATCTCGGGTTTTCTCAACACTGTGCTGGATTCAGATTGTTCCTGGAAGCTAGACAGGGAGTTGGCAGCATCTGGGTAGCAAGAGCTCAAAGACCACCCCCACCCACCCCCCACCCCAAGATTCAAACGTTCTTTCAACCAAAAGGAAGCGGCAAGCTGAGTCTATGGTTAAGGAGAAGGGCGTGGAACCCTATGCTATGAGATAACCTCAGACAGAAGAAGAAACTCTTCTTTAAGTCCTCTTCACTGAATTTATCATTAAACCAGGGGGTCTTATTCTGACCAGCCTGTGGGAATGGTTTATAAACACCCCATGCCATTCACATTTCAAAAGAACTCTCTGCCTCCTCAGTTCAGCTTCTCTCCCATGTCCATTTTCTTTACCTCGTTTCCATCCCCAGCTCCTGCTCCAGTTCTCCTCCACCCCCACCATCCGATTCCTGTCAGGAACTCAGGGACAGGAAATAAACTGCCTCTCGTCATTTTATTAGACAGTTCTCAAGAACCAATGAGCTGCAGCCCCGGGCTGTGAAATGGCTCTGGCTCGGCAGCTTGATTAATGGCTGAGGGTCAGCTAACATCACCTCTCCCACTGAATCCCCAAAGTGCACACACAGCCCGGCTGGAAATGAAGAGAGGAAGGGACAGCAGAGAGCCCTGGACAAACACAAGAACCAAGGACAAAGCATGCCAGGGACCCATGGCCGCCCCTAATGGGAGGGACCAGGGCTGGCTCTCTTTGTCTTCCTTTCAAAGAGTGAGCAGCAGACAAGGAAGGGGAAGGGGTAAAGTTTTAACCCAGAACTTTCCACACATTGCTAGACCATCGGAGGACCATAAAAGGACCCTTCTCTCAAGGAACAACTATATTGAGCGTGCAGATTGGGAAAGAAGCTGCCCTGAATTCGCCCTACTTTGTTTCTATCCCACCCCTGGCCTTGGTGAGGGGAGCCATGACCCACGGGGCACCAAGGAGTGCAGGTGCCCCTCGCAGGTACCCAGAAGGATCTAAGTAGCTGAGAGAGATGCCTGGGAGTTCACCACAGCCAGGGGCGTCCACTCTTTTGCTTTCTATAAAAATCCCTTTCAGCACTACTTGCAGGAAGCCATCATGCTATGTGCTGAAATTAACAGAGGTTATATTTTCTATTTGTCAGTAGCCCTCAAGAATCCCACCCAGATGCCAATAGCAGACCAAGCATAAAGACCGAGGATTAGAAATGGAAAGAACGAGAGCAACGCAAAGCTCTAATGCAGACTTCAGTCCACAATTCAAAGTGCCTTTGTTTTCCCTGAAGTGTAACACTTAGGAAATCACCTTTTTTCTATTTTTTTTTTTTTTAAATATTTTCACCTAAAACTCTGAATTTGGGGGTTCTGGACTATCAATTACGAAACATTCTCATCTTTTATTGGGTAACTTTTGCTAGGATATTTTCTGCTTTAAAGAATGTTTAAAAAAAAAAAAATCCCTAAAGACCTGAAAGCTTAAGATCAACCTCCTGTGCAGAAGATGGAGCAAATCTCCTCTTTCCTCACATTTCCTCAGGCCAAGACAGAAAACAACCATAGTCCAAACTCAGAAATATTAAAAGAGCAAAGTGACCTTACGGACCATGGAGCCCACACCATCATTTTACATATGAAGCAACTAAGGTCTAGAAGGTTAAACGATTGACTTAAGGACGTACAAATAACCTTGGCAGAAGTGACTTGGCCCGGGCTGGTCCAGGCCTCCTGTCCCTTGACTAGCATTCTTTCCATTGCACAAGATTTTCCCTTGTAGTTTGCAATTGAAAAGTTGTCGGCCAAGATGAGTGAGAGCGAGCCACTTGCTCCCTTAAACAGACAAAACAGTGGGCTCCTGTTCTGTGTTCTACACAACTAGGACGCTTGTGACCCTGCACAGAAAGGCTTCTCTAGTCAAGTAAGTTGGAGAAACACTACATTTTATACCACCACCAGCACCCACCTCTTGGAGATGTAGAGTGCATCTTAGCATTTTCCAGGAAAGAAATATCGCACTAAACAAGCCAGTTTAACAGCTTACCCCAATATTTTCTAAATTCACTTAATCAAGGCGTTCTCTCTGTGTCCTCACCACCCCCCCCCCAACTCTCCTTTTGCACAAAACTTATTAACATGCTACAGAACTGGTATTATTTCCCAGAGCACGCTTTGGGAAATGATGGAAAAGGGGAAAGAGCTCTGCCAGAAATAAGGAAGATTAAGTTCTGGTCCCAGAATTTAATTATACTACTAATCAGTTGCTAAACTTGGGCAACTCATATTAACACCCCTGGGCCTCAGTTTCCTAATCTGTTATATGGTGATAGGGGCGTGATATTGGACCTAAAAAATCCCTAACAACCTTCCAGCTCAAAATTTCTACGATTACCTAACATTGCTCAGCCTTTCCAGAGGTAGACCAGTTCATATCAGAGAAGCCCAGAGGTTTCTTTCACCCTAGATGGGCAGGCTCAGCAGGAGAATTGTCCCAACTGAGCTGAAGGAGGGAAGGCCACAGAACCTAGGGTCCTCTAGATTAACTGCCTCGGCAGGCACTCTTTTGAGCCTGGTCATTGCCACGCTAAAGCCATTCTCTTGTTGAACTAAAGTCACTAAGTTACCCATATTCTTGAAATAAAGGCATTTTTTTTTTTTTTAATGCATCTCTTTCCACGATGAAGTCAACAAAATATCCAATTCTCTTACTCCCCTACTTCCCAAGGCTGAAATAACCCATTAATGTACCCCGCAAGGCAGCTATCACCTGCCTTTACATGGAGCCCAAAAGGAGCCTCCCCTCTCAAATCACATTAATCCTTGCAGCTTTTCATTTTGTTCTGTCAATAATTATTACCGTTTTTATCCCGGGCCCCCTCCCCTGGGCCCCCTCTCTACTGCAGGCCAGCAGCCTAGCTAAGGGTCTGGGTCAGCCACCGTCAAGTGCTCTTTTTAAAGACATGCACACATGTTCTGACGCTCATTTCCTGACTGGTGCTAACACCTGCAGTGATCAGAGTCCAAAAACGTCAGGCCAGGAAATTGAGTTCTTCTCGACTCCCGGCTGGGGCGTTTGGGTATTGGAGGGTGGATGTGCCTTGTCACAAAACCCTCCTACAAGAGAGGACAGGGACTCTGCCAAGAAATTCACAAGATTTTAGAGTTGGCAAAGGGAGAGGAGAGATGTCTCTCTGATGGATAGGGCAAGGAGCTGGACAACTTGTGATTTCACCTTAAATGTTTCCTCATCTCCTACCAAGCAGAAGGAAACTAAAAATCACTCTCTGTCTCTTATATACACACACACAAAAGGAAAATTAAAAAAAAAAAAAAAAAAAAAAAACATCCTGGAAGCATTTTTTGGGAGGCAAAAGACTGTTGATCACTGCCAAAGTGGTGGGGTTGTTTTTTTTTGTTTTTTTTGTTTTGTTTTTTTTCTGCCTCTGGCAACTGTGTGAGAACTGGAGACATCAGCAAAGAAGAAATCCATTCACTTGTCATCATAAAAAACCTCTGTGTTCCACAGAGGAAATGGCAAAATTTCACCCATAACTGGATTTGAGAATTCTTGCTGGGGCTGGGAGGAGAGGCGGAACAGAAGGTCAAGCTGTCCTACATCCTGGGGCATCCAGTGCGCTCACTCTGCCATGTGAGGGAAGGGCCGCTCCTCCGGAGAAGCTCAACGTCAGCCGGAGAAAGAGGCAGAGAGGTCAGTCAGGCCAGCAAGACCATGGAGCCCGGGCGGAGACGGAAGGATTCCATCCTGCGTCACCGCAGAGGGTTTCATTGAAATTGTCCTAAACAAGTAGAGCACTGGGGAGTTTTCCTCCCCCTGCAATATATCTCACAGCCTTTTTAATAACGGCTGCTGGGAACACGTTATTGAGTGCAGCACATTCTATATTTGGTCATTATGCTAAGCACAATATTTGTTTCCTCCTCTTTACGTTTCCATAGTGACTACCTGCTACCTGTCCTGTGCATTTATCCCCATCCACAGAGAGAGTGAAAAGGGCAGAGACCGTCCAGTCCAAAAACCCATTCTTATCAGGTCAGATATCCATTTTGGCCCTTTATGTGTGAGCTTTCCTTCCCTCCTCTCAAATTCTCTTTGTTCCAATCTGCTTTCCATTTTGATATTAAAGTCTCCATGTGGCAACAACAATAGCCCCGAGAATCCCTGTATCAAATTCTCCTGAATTTCAAAGTGCTGAGGTCAAGATCCAGAAAACTCAAAAACCGGAGGAAATTAGGTTGCTAGGATGCTGGGATTGTTTATTATGCTCTCAGCCTTAATTAGGTGTAAGTAACATCTTGTCAGTGTTCTGCCACATATGCTAAAGCTGTCGGGGCAATTTTACTGAGTCTGACAGCTTAAATCAGAAACAAGAGAGTCAGCATGTCAATGATGAGGCTGGACATGATGGATATATTAAGAGGAGCCTGGAAAATTCTGGACTTCATTATATCAACCCCACTTCTCAAAAAGTTTCTGTCAAAAGTATCTCAGCCTCATTGGAAAAGGCTCCTCTGGGATCTGATTACACCCAATTCCAGGGCCTCCCACAGCCACCTGGGCTCACAAGGATTTCTGCAACAGTCACAGGGGAGTCATTGAGGGAAGACGAGAACGGGAGAGTTGCTGATTTTTCTACAAATAGATCCGTTGAGATTTAAAAGGTGCAATAACTTGACATTTTTGGTAAGTTAAAAACTGCTTAAAAATTGGTTTGCAGGTTGTTTCTTTTTCCATCTTGGCCCCAGGCTATTTTCAAAATGAAAAGAATGGGATCAGGCCCTGGAAACTGAAGTGGAGTTGAAGGCAATAATAAAATTTTAAAGACGACAAAGAGTAAAGTGATAATCTTCTGAAAGCGTTAGAGGCCCACTTGTCTGAGAATGGCAAGTTTATCCGAGGGAAAATTTGAGGGCAGGGGAAAGGAACTTTTGCTAAGGAGGTAGGCGCGTGAGCAGGTTTGCCTACACCCTTTCTTGCCCAGTCAAGGGACCACTCTCTGGAAGGCATTTGCGACCAAGACCCCGAATATAGATATATCAGGAACTACCACCGTCCTGACATCTCAAGCAGAGGAGGGGGGCTGCAACTCCGGTCAAGGAGAAGAGAGGTTTAGCAACGAGGCGATGCTGATGTGACAGCAGGTTTCTGAAGAACTGAGTCCCTGGTGATCATTCAATCTCAAGGCTGAGCTCAGGCTCACAGCCTCTCTGTGGATTACATAGGACTGAGATCTCAAAACAATCACAGAAGCAAGAGCACCTTTACAAAAAAATACCTGCATCCCTCATTCCTTTCCAAAGCAAGAGCTGTCAGTCGAAGCGTGTGCTCACACAGCTGAAATTCAAGGTTTGGAACATCAGATTATCTCTAAAGACTCAAGTCTGCCGAGTACAGGGAGTAGAAGACTCACAAAGAGGGAGAATCTCCCCAGATTTCAGCAGATGAGAACGGAGCCGTACAATGGGCCTTTCTATATAAACCTTCGGGCTCCTGGTTCATATGCATTTTTTGAGATATTAGGCAGGCCTGACAATGTTGACATTGCTTTGGTAGTTCAAACAGATGTTGCCTGAGCTTTGAAGCAATGAATAAACTTCAATGAGATGCCTAGGAGACAGTACTTGCACATCGCCTCATAAGAAAATATACATGCTTTAGATAATTTTTTTGCCAGAAAGAAAAAAAGCAAAGAGATCCACACCCTTCATTCAGCTGAGAAAGCATGGGGCCATTTTTTCTTTTCCTTTTCTCAGTGGTGTGAACGTTAGTTGTGTTCCCCGCTGTCTCATACATGATTGGATTGAAAACCTCTTTCCCAAATCAGTTTGGAGGCGATGAATCATCAGCCCCGGTGACTAAACTGCTCTTTGATCAACCCAGCAGGTGTGTAACAGGCTTCCTGTAAATGGCCTCCCCTCCTGCGTCTCTTTTAATCCTAAGGAAAGGAGTCCAAGATTCAGGAGGATTCAGAGGGCCTCGGCCCTGACACCCTGCTCCCAGTTTTCTCTTTAAAGAAAACAAGAAGCTCTGAGGATGATAAGGGCCTATAGTTCAGCTTCTCTGCCATGACTGCTTACAGACCAAGAGTCTGCCTATTAAAATTCCCATGCTTCTCTGACTTGTCCTCCCCCACATCACTTGGCCAAAGCATAACAATTTCATTCAAAACATCACTATTTTTGTTGTTGTTGTTCTCCAACTCAAGAAATATCCATCCATTTCAGAATGAATGCCATGGCCTATGCAAGATTCTGGAGAATACAGAGACCAATATAATAGCTAAGCTGGCAGGGCATTTGCACCGTCCCCAGCCCTGCTCTAAGAGCTTTACATAAAACAGCTCCCTTGAGGCTTAGAACCACCTTAGGAGGTAAGCACTATGATGACCATCCCCCTTTAACAGACGAGGAAATCGAGGCATAGAGAGGTTAAGAGACTTGCTGGAGGTTACACGGCAAATAAGTGGAGCACTCGGGATTCAAAGCCAGGCAGGACATTTCCAGAGTCCCTGCTCTCACCACGACACTAGAGCGCTGTGCCTACCAACGGTGCAAGATGGTGCCTGCCCTCCATGAAACCACAGTTTATTGGTTGAACATTATCTAATCATATAATTGAATAATTAGACATCGAAACAAATTAATAGTGGGGTTTTATAGCATAAAACTCCAAGATATAAACCTCATCAGACGTGTGTTGAAGCCTCATCTCAACCCAATCAGGTCTACATTGGTCAAACTAGGAAATGCTAAGGACCTGCAGCACCCCCAGCCTCCTTCTCGGGAAAACGCCATCAGCTGTGTGCTCCTCGGGGGCTGCCATAGTTTTGGTTATATGGCACTGCCGCCCTGGCCACAAATGGCAAGCCTAGCCAAGATGTAAACCAGGGAACTCTGCAGCCTAAGAAGTGATCCGGTTGAAGAATTCTGCCCAACAGGAGTGCGCCATACTTAACTGACCCCATTAGGTTCTGTATTGGGAGTCTGGGATTCTAGCCAGGCAGAGGGTAATAGACAAATCAAGCCGTGAGGATGGAGGAGCCATGGAGCAGGGAATGTGACCTCTGCTTTCGATGGCCCCAGAAGATAGACCTATGGCCAAGCTTCTCCCGGAAACTGAACAGGAAAGTGAAGTGCTCATTCTTCACCAGACCCTGGCGGCTTCTGGGCTTACTTGTTTACCTTTACTGACTGAATCAATTAAACTGACTAACTAGCCAGCTATTATTCTTCAGTCTTTTTATACAAGCCTACCAATTCTAACTTTTTTCATCTTGTCAAAACAACATTTAAAATCCACATACTATGGAAAGTCATCCCAGGTTTATATTATCTTCCTTTGGTCTCTAGGCATCTCAGCATCTCCTTGTCACACGTGCACATATATATTTCATATGTATGTGTGTGTCCTGTACATGATCCACAGGATACACATATGTACACATGTATGTGTTCTTCCTCATTCCAAGTCGGATTTGTGGTGGTTGCATTAATGAATAGAGGTCTGTACAAGTGTGATTACTTCCAAAGTTGTTGGTATGATCCTTTGGTATCACAACTAATGGTGATGGTAATAATAGTAGCTTCCCACATACCAGACACTATGTTATGGACTGTATATATACTACCTAATTTAGTCTTCACAACAACCTGGAGAGGAAAGAATTAGTATCCCCCTCTTACAGATGAGTAAACTAAGGCTCAGAGTTAACAGTATGTGGAAGAGCTGGGATTTGAACCTATGTGGGCTGCTGTAGAACTAATGCTCTTAACACTTTATATGCCTTTGCCTTAACCCATATGACATCAGATATTCCTAGAGCTAACAGACTTGCTGAGAATAATTTATTCCAGGAGCTTCATTTGGCTTCTGAGAACTGAGTCCCAGAGGGGTGAATTGTGAAGTGCCGTGGTTCAGCTGTTGGCAGAGCTGGAACTAGAATTCCAGCAGCCTACCTCCAAATCTAGCACTCTTCCTATTTCAACTCCAGCCCTTCTGAGCTGCATCCAGCAGAAGTTTCTTCAAGTTATTTCCATGCCGATGGCTTCCCTCCTGTTTCCTGTTGTGAAACAGGGTCTCTCCTACTTTTAGATTGCTTTGGTCATTTCAATTAGAATCAGTGAAAGAGGGAGTTCAACACCTGTGCTAGGGTAAACATGTTTCCAGAAAGTTTGATGGGGATTTTTTAAAGAATTGAAACAAAAATCATTGCAGTTCATAAAAGGTTCACCAGGACCTCACCTGAAAACCTAGTCAATCAGAACAGACATACCCCAAGCATTCAAGTTCATCAAGGATTTCCTGGGCTTTCTTTGTATTACCATCTCTCAGCTGGAATACAGCATTCATCTGAGAGCTGGTGCTCAGTTGATATTTTTGACTGACAAAAGCAATTAAAAACATAATATAAGTTCCCTGCAAACCTTGTTATTATTGTGAAGGTGTTTCACATATGTAAGGCAGTTTTAACAATCCTTTTGATTAGTCATTCATGTAAGCATTTGAATAAACATTTCAAATCAAGTCAAAATAATCACAGAGGATAATAGCACTTGTGGTGTTGCCTAGAGAAATTGTGATCACAGTGTGTCTTTTTTTAAATTTTGAACTGAGTAAATAAATGCAACCCCCTTTGCCTGCTTTCCAGTTTCAAAATGCAGACTAACTTGATGGTCTTCCTCCAGCTGGCTCTAATAGAAAGGTTGACTGCAACCCCTTTAACATAGACAACCTCACTTCATTGAATTTCTGCAACAATAGAGATGAGAAGCAACCATGTTCAAGGACCTCTTGTTTGCTTATGCCAAACTCGCAGAATGTGGGTGAAAGCAGAGTAGTCATGTAGAGGTCCCAGTAGGCTATTAATCAGCTGGCCGCCTTTGCTCTCTACCCTAGGCGCCTTACTCAAATCTCTTCTGCAGAATGTTTTTATCAGGAATTATCATCAATGACCTTATACTTACTGAAAGGTCTCTTAGGAATCAATGCATTAGACCTCCCAGCAGCGTTTGACATGCTAACCTTGCCCTCTTTGAACCTCCTCTCTTGCCTTCCGTGACACCTCCCATTCCTCCCTGACTGTGTATGTTTGTATTTTCTGAATGTATCTCTTTCTCCACCATGCTTTAAACACTCAAGAACTACACATCTGCCTTCAGCTTCTTATTCTTCTCATTCTATTTTCATCCTGGAAGAGAGCATCAGCTCCTAAATGTTCAACAAACACTGATGGCAACACCCCTGCTTCCCTCTCTCTTCTGTCCCAGACTCTGAGCATCATGCACACTCCCAACGGTCTTCTGCAAATCTGCCATGGAACTTCAGACATCTCAAACTTGGTTTTGCCCAACCAGTCTCATAATCAAACCATCTCCCCCTCTTCCTGTATTCCCAGGCTGTTAATAATGTTAGAATCATCTCAGATTCCTCGTTTTGACTCATCTCCAACTTCTAACTGGCATTGTGCCCTGTCTATTCTACTTGATAATATCCCTCAAGTTAGTTCTTATATTATCATCCCCACTGCCTTAGTTCAGACCCTTAACATTTCTCACCTGCAATAACCTTAGTCTCCCACTAGGTTTCATATGTGTGGAATTCCTCCTTCACTCAGTCTTCCACAACACCTGCCAAGTGGTCCTTCTGGGCTGAAAAATCCCAGACCATCTGTCCACATCTTAAGATGCTTCAGGTTACTCCATCACCTTAAGATGAGAATTAAAGTCCTCATCATGTTGTACAAGAACTACCAAAATTTTAGCCTTTGTTCTCCTCCCCAGTTCCATCTCTCATCACCACACGACTACCTCTACCCAATGATATCACCATACAGGTCTACTTGCAGCTTTGTGATGGTGCCAAGTCTTCTTAGGTCTCTGTGACCTTTCATGTGCTCTTAAATATATTTGATTTAGGCCTCCCTTCCTTCCCACATCACCTCTCTTAACTTCACCTTACTTAATTTCTCCTCACTCTTCAAGGACTCAGTTTAAACACCACTCTCCAGCAAATCTTCCAGAGCCACAGCCCAACCTTAACCTGCACTCGGTGGTCTTTGAGCATCATCTGCTCTTCTTCTGTGCTTCCTATCAGACCACATGGTTAGCTACACATTTTATTTCTGTAACACACACACACACATGCCTATCACAGGACATATCACACAGCAGATGTTGGATGAATAAATGGTGCTCACAGTCACACTGCAAGTTGTGATGTGGGAATTCAAACTCAACTAAGTCTGAACCCATAACTTTTTTGTATTACAATATGTATCACCAAACAAAAATGGAGGGTACAATGTGTACCAACAGACTAACTTCAGTAGAAATTTTATACACCTAAAATGGAAGTCTTGGGAGTTTTCTACCATTAACAACTTTATTGATATTTTCTATGTCTTAATTTTAATAGTGGAATCTCATTAATCTACCTACAAAAAACAAGTTCTTTCAACATGAAAACAATTTAAAAACTGCATTTTCCCCCTGTGTGCCACTGGTTAGTACCAGTATAGAGCAAAATTTCCTGTCAAACCTTGGCTCCTTTCTTTATCCCAATGGGTTTATGAGAGACACGGTGAGATATGTGTAAATATGGAACCAGAGGCCAAAGATTCTAGGGCCCCCTTACACCTAACCTTCCTTATTTTATTTCTATCTCTCTGGTCCAATTGTTAAAAGGTCAAAGAATTCTGCTTTTAGACACCAGCATATGTCTGAAATCACCTAGGCTGGTTCATAAGATTCCACAGATTGAAAACTCCACAGCCTCCTTTGGCAGAACTTTTCAGTGTTTTATAAGATATTAAAAAGAATTGTAAACCCTATTTAGTGAACAAGAAGCTTCCAAAAAGGATGTGCCTTTTTCTCCAGAAGGCATCGTTAGGAGACAGTAACAGGAGGCATAACTGCTTTATGTGCTAGTCACCAACCATCTTCCATTTCCCAATGGGTCAACTCTTAGTTTAGAGGATAAAAAATGGTGGTTTCCAACAGAGACTAGTTTTCTTAGCTGTTGCCTCTGAATCTTCAGGGTCATGGGAAATAAAAGCAAAGCATTATATTTCATATATCAACTGGATATGTTGATACATCAGTGGAATTGAAACATTATTTTTTTGTGTGCTTACAAGTGTTAGTCAAGAATAGTTTTATACAACTGTTGATAAATCTTGAACTCTATGATACTTCCCCTCCAGATGAATGGCTTTTACTCAACTGCTTTGGGGTAGACCTGTCTTATCTTATCTAAACCCAAGTTACATCTTTCTTAGGGAAGGACAACACATTTTGGAGTGATAACCAAATAAATGGTCTCCTATTTCACATTTTTTTTATCAGCAACAAAAACAAAAATAATAAATTTAAGTGTCCCTGTAGCCTCCTTTCTTTCCCCTACTTTGTCTCTTTTTCTTTTTCCCCAAAACCAGTATAATATCAAATTAAAGAAAAAATATAAAGATATCTAGGAAATCCTTTATTTTAACTTGGAAATAAAGATATAATTTAAGCATAGTATTAGAACTAAACACAAAGAAGAAAGGAAAAAAATTTATTTGGTACCTACAATATGCCCAATATTTCAATAAGAATTTTGTTTACATTTTCTCAATTAATCTTCAAAATAATCCTGTGGGGTAGGTATTATTTTTCCTATATGCACATGTGGAAACTGAAACTGAAAGTGATCATTTCCCAATATTACACACCTAATAAAGGGAAAAACATATATTTTTAACCCAGATCTGACTTCCAAAGTTGAAACTATTACCCCTACACCATGTTTACTCCCAAGGTAATATATTTTTAAAATATTAATTATCAAGGAATAAATATGTTTTGATAAATTTGATTAATTCGGGGCAAAAGCCTAAAATATAAACATATAAGACTAGGGACTTATCTATGCAACTCAATCAAAACTGAACAGGGAACTTCTTTGAGCTATCCTTGGTCAGTACTGATGGAGATTGGAGTTACTCCTTTATAAATTGTGATTCATCTGCTCTGATTATTCCCTGCTCTTCCAGCCCATCCATTCTGTGGGCTAGAACCTTGGGGACATAATCTGAAGGCAGGAATAGAGCCAAGATGATTACTTTGTGCAAGTTAACTCTTACCTGTTAGCAGCTTTCTCTAAACAAGCACAGTGGACAGTGAGCACCATTTAACAACCACCTAATAGGATGAAGAATTGTGATGGGTACCAGTTAATATTTGCACTAAAATCTGGTGAAGTAAAAACACTGTCGTTTTGTGATGTAAGTGGGCTTACCCCAAGGCTTTATCACACGCCTTCCAGACAGCAGAGGGCACTAAATAACATGAGGACTGGCCAAAGGAAGAAGGAAATAGTATTTAGAGTCTGTACTCAGTAGTTCTGACATTAACGACTACCATTCAAGTTACATTTACTGCCCTTAAAAAGAAGTAATATCACATAGTTTAATTCTCAACTACCCCTATACAACATAGAACACCTGAAATATGAAACAAAAAATGCTTTCGGGTTTGACGTAATTAAATACGCAGCCATTTGTTCCGAAGAAGACATTTTATTCCCTGTGGTAAGAACCACAATAAAAGGAGAGAAATTCTAAAGGCATTTTTCATGACCGAGCGATTTGCACAGCCTCCTACCCTCAATCCAAGCCAGAAATTCCTTCATGGATCTGTTTATCATCTAGGAAAAAGAAGATAGCACCTTGTGGAAATTTAGAAGGCAAGAACATTTGATAAGGAAGAAAATGTGAAAGAAAATTGCATCATAGCTTTGTAGGCTGATCTATTAAATTTCTCAGGGGAAAAAAAATTGCTCTGAGACTGGCTATGATTCAATTCAGCTATTTCCTGATACACTCTGGCTTTAGTTTATATAATAACACTCCATTTCCATAGCATGCCTTTTGCTTAAGGACCTCAGAGCACTTTTAAATGCATCATCTGCTTCATCCTCCCAGCATCCTATGAAATGGGTGTTAGTTAGCAGGTCTGTCTTTTATAGGTGAGCCACCCAATGTCCCAGCTCAGGGCTCTGTCCACTGGGCTGTGTGTCCTGTCATTCAATCCCAGTTTCTCCAGCCTCATGCAGCTTAGAGTTCCTAAACCTATGTTTCCTCCAGATAAAACTAAAAATGCTAACCACCCCCCCACCCCACCCCACCCCACACACACACAAGGGATTCTGACACTTCCCAAAGGGGAGCACTCGTGAGAATGGAATACCCAAAAGAGTCCATTTCCATTCATTCAGAAAGACATATTGAGCACCTAGTGTATGCCAGACACAGCTCTAGGCACAGGGGAAAGAGCAGGGAACAAGCAGAAAGAAATCCCTGCTCCTTTGGAGCTAACATTCTCAAAGGGAAATGGAAATAAATATAATTAATAAGTCAATTATATAGTATGTCAGAAGGGGATATGTGCTATGGAGACAACTAGGTCAGAATAAGGGTAGTTTTTAGGGGTTGCAGACCTAACGGAGAAGGTGACATTTGAGCAAATGCTTAAAGGAGGTGAGGGAGTGAGCCAGGAGGCTAACTAGGAAAGAACATTCCAGACAATAAGGAGAATCTGTGCAAGGCCATGAGGCAGGAGCTTGCCTCCTGGCATGTTCTAGGGGAAGGGAGGAGGCCAATGCACCTGGAGAGGAGTGAACAAGGAGGAGAAAAGTAAGACATGAAAACAGAGAGGAGACCTTGGAAGCCACATGAGGGCTTAGGCTTGTATTTCAACAGAAATGAGAAAACATCAGAGGATTGAAGTCAAGGGCCCATTGTCTTCTACTTGCATGCACCAGCCCAGAAGAATGAATCGTGCATTACTCTCTGATGCTTGTTTTTCAAAACAAAAGACTTTGGTTTTGATTTTCCAAGTGTAAAATTATAGCAGCACATTGAATATATCTTTTATTTTCAAATTCTGCCTGTCTCCCAATAATTCCAATTCTAACCCCAGGTTGCACATCTGCCCCCGAGACTCAGTTCCTGGTTTGGTCAGTCACAGAGCCTCCAAGGTAGAGCACGTGGTCACCAGCATGAGGCATTTTGGCAAAGGGTGAGGGACTGGTACCTGATCTCAAGAAGCTTATCCCTAATGCTGTGCTAGGGGAGGCACAGTTACTCTCAGGGCCCAGCCAGGTGTGCAGTGCTGCAAAAGCCCCTGCTGTGTTCCTCTTCAGAGTTGGTACTTTCTCTACCTATGTGTGTGTGCCAAGGTGTGAATCAACTATGTTTGTATCTGTGCTATGAGTGGATGTGTGTCTCAGCCTGTGTGTCTCAGTGACTCCCTGCATGTGACTGTTTGCATCTGTGACAATTCACTGTGTACTCATTTGTGAGTAGATAGATGTGACTGTGTATGAGTATGGGTGTAGGTTTGTGCATGTGTGTGTGTGTGTCAGTCTGTGCAAGTGTGTTTACAGTAAAGGCCCTGGATCTGTGTTGGAATCCTAGATGCTGTACTGAGCAAAGTGAAACAAGGACAGTTGTGGATCATGTGGACCTGTCAGCCCCAAAGAGCAGCTTCAGCTTTCCAGAACCCACTGGCATTCACACTCTTCTCACTGAGGAGAGAGCAAACATACTCACCTGCCCCCTACCCGGAAGCTGGAGAGAGAAACACACGGCCCCTACAACAGGCTTGTTCTTCTGCACTCGCGGCCCTTGAGATCATTTACAATAATCTGGTGGCAGGAAAAAAAAAAAGTAGCCTGGGCAGATGTTTCCAATTTATCAAAAGAATCCAGAAATTCTCCATCAAGGGTGACTTATAGGAAAGGGAAAGAAGATTGACTGGCCTAGAGTAACCAAAGCATGAAACGAAAGAGAAGTTAGAAGGTACTCAAGGAAGAGTAACGTACTATACAAAAGTGGGACAGCTTTAGAATGTTGGACACCAAATCCTACGGAGAGGACAAAGCCGGTTGGCGCTCCAAGAGGAGAACATTCCAGACCTTTCACTATAGCGCAGACCAGAGCGTAGGAGGCCAGGCACCTGATGTGGTTTGCTGAAGACTGCCAAGCAGTCTCCCAGAAACGGAATCACTATTACCATGGCGATTTATTAACTTACAAGCTTGCAGTTCTGAGGCTGCAAAGATGTCCAGATGAAGGCATCATCAGGAGATGCCTTCACCCGGAGTTCCAGCTGTGGATGATAAGACACATGTGTCCGCTCATCTCTTGCCTCTCTTCTGGGCCTCCGTGCGTTCAGCTTCTGGCTAAAGTGTCTTCCTCTCAGGTTCTTTGTTCTGTTGGTTCCAGCTTCTGGCTCCCAGGGCCTTCTCTCTCAGCTTCTGGGTTCCTCTCTGTCTCTGCAGCTTTTTCTGTACATGCAGCTTTTTATCCTTCTGTTTATAAAGGACTCCAGTAGGAGGATTAAGACCCACACTGGGTCATACAATCTAATCAAAGTCCCTTAACCAAAGTGATTTAATCAAAAGATCCCACCTATAATGGGTTTACACCAGGGGTTCTTAATCTTTTTTTTTTGTTCCATGGACCCCTTTGCCAGTCAGGTGAGAACCACGGATCCCTTACTAAGTCCACACTATACTGTGTATTATTTAATAAATATATCACACCTGCACCAACACATCCCCACAAGAATAATGTTGTTTTGAATTTCAATTCAAGCTCATGGACCCCTGGTTAAGAGGCCCTTGTTTATACTCACAGGAATGGACATGATTTTCTGGGGTCCACAAAATCTTCAAACTGCCACACATGAGGAGGCCCAGGCCAGCTCTCTTAGTCTCCCTCCCTGTGTCATGGGACTTCCTCCCATCAGGTTTTAGTCACAGAGCAGGGCTCAAGTGTGCACTAAGACCCATGGAACCTCCTGGGCATGCTGGCAGGAGGACAAGACTGTCAGCTCCAGAAGAATGTTAGCCGACATCCATGGAGGGTATGCTGCTCGTAACAGCATGCATGGAGTACCTGGCATCGCTCACAAAACTCACCATCCTCACAGCAGCCCTGTGAGGTGGGATGATAACTCCTCCCCTTTCACCGAAGAGGACCCAACACGTGGACCAGATGAACTAACAGACTCAAGGTCAACAGCAGGAAAGATCAAGGAAAGCATTTCCACTCTCCCCGTGCTAGTTTCATAGCAAATCTTCTCCATCATCTTGGGGACTATGAAGACTAGGCCAGGTTACTATCCTTCTTTCCTGGCAGCTGAGGAGAACTCAGTCTTTGCTCTAAAAAAGTTTCCACTCCACTAGCTGGTATACATTGGGGGTTGGAAACAACACAGAATCATCCAGCCTTCCCCCTCCCCACCAGTCCCCTTTCTTCTCCACAGACACAACACATCCACAACATCAGAGCTACAGAATTTAGGGATGAAAAATGCCCCCTGAGGTAAAGCTGAGCGGATTAGCAGCTGAGCCTGGGAATTCAACAGGTACATTTTCCCCTATCTTCAGTTTAGTGATATCCGACAAGCCATTTAACCTTTCTGGCCTAACTTTCCTTATGTGAGAACCGAGTAGTTTAGAATAGACTGATGTGACTAAGCTCTAGAATTCTATTACATGCTAGGGAGGTGTGTTATTTTATTTATATATATATACATCAAGACTCCCCTGAGGAGACCTACTATGCTCGGAGAGCTTTGTAAACTAGACAGAAATAGGCAAGTGTAGCAAAGCCTGGCCAGGTAAATCTTACAGGAATCTTTAGCAATAAAGAATTCTATCCCTCTAGGAAAGGAAAGGGACAACCCAGGAATGTGGCCCCAGGGGCGTGACCCAGGGCAACCCAAATATTGCCATCAGATATAGACCCACTGGCGCTCTCCTCACTCCCCAAGAGTATGAAGTGTTTTCCGTGTCACTTTTAGATCTGGCTACATGGAGCTTTTGCCCCTCTCTTGTGCCTTCCTGTCTCTCTCCTGCCTCCCCCACCCACATCAGTTCAGCCTGCATTTTCTGGTCTAGGACCACGAGCTTGTAACCACAGAATACGGTGATGTGCCCCTACTCCAGGATTCCAGGGAGGTGAAAACCAACTGGGGGGCAAGCCTGCCTCTTCCCAAATTGCCATTTCCTCTGATATTGTGAACTCTGCTGAAAAACAAAGAAACAAACAAAAAACAAATAAAAACCCAGAAACAAATAAAAGAGGCAGCCCTGTCAAAAACTGGGAGATTTATGAGACTGGCGTCTGCAGAGGCTCTCAGCCTCTTTCCACGGAACCATCAATATTCCCAGGCTGCGCCCGGGAACACACAGAGCCGGACTCTGTGTTTCTGAGATGTGCCAGTTACTGCTGGAGCCCTCCCTTCCCTCCCCTCCTGCCAGCTCCTCCGGGCCCTTCCCTCCTCCTGGTTGTTTACAATGAGCTACCCGTCTCTCTAAATTAAGCCCTCCACAGTCTCCCACTCTTGGAGACCATGTGTTGAGCCCCATGAGCCGACTTGTGGCATTTATTAGCGCAAGAGGAAAAGTGCTTGCCTCATCAGAGGGAGCAGCTGGAGACGGAGAGCTTTTCAAAGGCACGGAGCTGACCTCTAGCTCAGCTGCTGGGGGTGCGTATTGCAGACTCAGAAGATTCTCCCTCTCTCTCGCTCTCTCTCTGCCTCCACCCCACCCCCCGCCCCCCTAGCCTCCACCCATTCCTTTTCGGTTGTCTCCTGATCTTGCAAAGCCAGGGTCCCACTCCCACCCCCCATCCATCTCCCTACATTGTGTCTCTCCGGTGAACTCATGCTGGGAGATTAATTGCTGCTATCACCCCTAATCCATCACACTTCCCAAAGATTGTTTTGACATCTAGTTAATTTTTGGCTGATGATTTATCAAATTCTTATTACCGTGCTCTGAAGGGGCTCATTTATTGTGTTGATTCATGGTAATGATAAAGGGGAAGCATTTTGAATTTTAACTACTTTTCCCTCATGCTTCTTCTACCCAGTGTAGTTTAAAAAAAAAAAAAAGGAAAAGGGGAGGGGGAGGGGACCATAGCCAGGAAACTTGAACAATTCAGAATGTGAAGGAAAAGGGAGAGGGGGGAGAAATCCTTCCATTATGTGAGCGAAAGTCTGAAAAAGGTTAGCATCTGGGTCTGAACTACGTTTGGAAAGCTCGTACCCCTAAGGCTCTTAAACATTTATCGCCCTGTAATGTTACCTAAATGTCTACTGCCGTTGTATTCAAATAGAACTTAAGGGCAAATGATTTCAGCCCCTGTAGCCGTGGAAATGTAAAGTGAGCGTCTTGGCCAGGCCAGATGGCCACCTCACCTTTTATAAGCCCAAGGAGACTTGCCCCCGCCCCTCCTGCCACTCCCCAGACCTTCCAAATGTCTCCTTTGCCACTCAGCTCTATTTAATAAGCCCAGATGGTGGCAAGGAGCCCGGCGCCCTTGTCCGCCCCCGCGCCCCCTTTTTTTTTCAAAGAGTGAGAGAAGCTTGTGTCAGGGATTGAGTTGACATGAGAAGCCCCAAGGAAAAGGCCCTTATCCACGATCCTAGAGGTAGCTGTATGTAGGCAGAGAAAGAGGCCAGTCCAGGGAGATCAAGGGCAATCCGCAGGCACCCAGCGCACAGACTCCAGATCTTGCATTTCCCACGACACAAGAAACCGACCAAAGAAAGGGAAGAAGCGTTGGCAATAAAAGACGATGGTGTAAGTCTTTTCATCAGGAATCTCCAACAGGAAGACGCTAACTGAAAGATCCTAGATATAGCCTTGTGGGCAGCCCACTTTTCAGTTGCCCCCAGTACAAAAATGTCTTAGGGGAGCAGATACCCACCATTTCCCCACATTCTCCCCAAGACCTGCCCCGAGTTCCACACCTCCACTGTGCCTCTGTCTCCCAGCCTGCCTTCTTTAACACCCACAGAACCCAGTGCATCACTGTAGGAACTCAGGACTACCCTGAAATCTTTAACACAACCCTACATGTCGCTGGCCTGTGTAAGGCATGCGGGACTTCAACAGGTGACGTGTTCCGGAGTTTAGGATGGTGAAGAAATAAGGAAAGTAACAATACCCACCCTCCACCCTTATGAATGAATTGGGCAGTTTTCTCTCATTTTCTATTATTTGAAAAAGTCTATAAAATTATTTGTCTCTTAAAACTGATAAGATCCACATATAAAACAATCTCGTGTAGGGATATATTTACCTATTTTAATTAAATCTATATTATATATTGTATATGGAGAGAGACATACTTAGAGGTGGAGGCCATTCATTATTATTTCCATGCTTAAGTAGTTCTTGGTGTTTGTCACATTTTAATTTACTTTTTGCCAATTTCGATATTCTTTTCCAAAAGCTTTCCATTTTAACTTACTTTACCAATACGCTGACTTAGAGTTTAAAATTTTCTTTTCACATTTTAAAACCTGTTATCCCTGTAGTTCTTGCTCTCATTAACCTCCTACTGTGTGTGTTTGAAACTTCTCTATTTGTTCTTGGTCAGTCTTGCCAGAGATTTGTCTACTTCATCAACAGTTTTCCATCTCACTAATGGCACCACCATTCAATTAGCTGCTCCAGGCCAAAATCCTCAGGATCTTCCTGCCTCCTCTCAGACCTGATATCCAACCTGTCAAAAAATCATTGAGGACAAAATACCCCGGATCTGACTACTCCTTACCACGCGTGCCATCCCTTCCCTGGACCACTGCAGTGGCCGCTTCCCTTGAATCCCTGCTTCTACCGTTGCCCAACATCCATTGACTCTCCACCAAGTAGAGTGATCTTTCTAGAACATAGTCTAAATACATCATTTCCCTAAATAATTCTCTTAACATCCCAAAATGGCTCCCCAAAGACATGCCTTCATCTTCCAGCTCCCTCCAGCACTCCACCCTGGCCAACCTGTTATTCCTCCAACAAGCCAGCCGATCCTCCTCTCAAAGCCTTCACTCCTGCTGCTCTCTCTACCTGAGACGCTCTTCTCCTGACAGTAAAATTGGTGTTTGAAACCTTCTCAACTCCTCTCAAGTTTAGTAGTATACCCCACCTTTCGTCTCTCTGCAAACAAGTTTAGCTCAGCTGTAGCGATGAAAATAGAACTCACACCCCGAAGATAGCCAAGATCTAACATGGGATGGGGGAGACTGAAAACCCTAAAAAGGGCCATACTTGGCTGCTGAAGACACGAGCTGGGGACAGCTAGGGGTGGTGCTGCAACTCGCTCAGGCTTGACATCACTGGACGGTAGGAGCGAAAGCACACGGAGGGGTGCCACTCTGTCTTTTCCAAGAGTCTCATGGTCTCAGTGCAGATTATTAACAACACGTAACCTGTAAAAAGACACCACGTGTGGAAAATGTACTCTGGGTGGCAACTGCTCCCCCTGCTCCCTCCATCCCTTGCCCCAGACTAAGACCACTGATCCACTGATCATAACCACCTGAGTCTCCTATGGCTCTGAGAAAACACATGTCCCACCTGGGCAGAGATCCTGGGCCCTTTCTCTACCAACATTAAAACAAGGTCAAGGTGACTGCAGCTTAGAAAGAAATATATCTTGATCCTTGACCCCTTGGCTTCCACCTGTTCTTCCCCCACCCTTTCACAGCCAAAATTCTCAAAAGAGTCATCTCACTCCTTGTCTCAACTTCCACACCTCAATCTCAGTCCTCAATCCACCTTGGTCAGACTTCCAGCTTTTCCACTCCACCTAACCAACTCCTGTCCAAATCCCAACCATCTCCTTGGTGCTAAATCTAATGGATGCTTCTAAAGCTTTATTTTCCTGACCTCTTGGCCACATTTGCGACCCCTGCCTCCTTCCAGAAATTCCCTTCTCTCTTAGATGACTACACTCTCCTGCTTTCTTCTTACTCTCTGACAGTTGCTCCTAAGCCTTCCTCACAGGCTCCTCTTCCTCTGCCCATACCTTCAATGACATCCAGGGATAAAATCATCCAGGGAGATTTTATCCTAACTCCAGTAGTCATCTATATATTGATGCCTTCCAGATCTATATCGCTAACCCAGTCCTTCCTTCCTAATTGAAACCTCTAGCCTACTGGATGTCTCCTGGTGGATGGCCAACAGGGATTTCAAACTCCTGCCTTCCACCAGCCACCCAAATCTGGTCCTTCTGATCCTGTCTCAGTGAGCAATCCCATCCTTCTACCCAATGGCGCAAAGAAAGACTGGGAACCATACTTAGCTCCTCATTTTCCATTTTCCCCCTACCTCTGCCACATACAGTTACTAATCTTAGTATTTCTGGAATAAATATTTCCTTTCATTCTCCAATGCTTTTGCCTTTATTCAGGACACAATTTATCTCTAGTTGTGATAACTGGACAGCCCCTGCCTACTCTTTGTGTTTGGTTTATACTTTTAAAATTCTTTCCGACATTGCAATCATACCGAATTTTTTAAAATAGTTTTTCTGATTACAAAAGGAATAAATATCCATTGCAGGAAATGTTAAAACCACAGAAAAACACTAAGATTAAAAACCAAAAGGACCTAAAATTCCACTTTCCAAAGATAATCACTGCTAACCTTTTGGTATTTGTGCATGTGTGTGTCATATACTTTTAAAGTATACATTCAGACATGCTGTTTTAATACCACTCTTCTAACTAAGTAATACACCATAAACATTTTTCATGGTAATTATTTTTAACGTTACCTGGTGCAGAGGTAAAATTAAGTTTCATGCGGTTATTTTAATTTGCATTTCTTTGAAAACTAGAAATTATTTAATTTATACATATTTAAATTATTATTTAATTTATACATATTTCCATATGTTTGTTAGTTCCTTGAATTTACATTTCTTAATGATTGATTCATGGCACTCACATTTTACTTTTGATATGTTAAATTAGGATTGATTTCTAAGTGTTTCTTTAGTATAAAATTGCTATAGCTATTATGCATGTCTCAAATATTTTCCTAGATTTTAATCTTGCTTTCAATCTGTATATATTACACATTTTAGCAAATTTCTCAATTTTATGTAATCATATCTGCCGACTTTTTCCTTATGGCTTTCCCTTTGCTGTAATGCTCAGAAGGACCTTACTCCTTACAGCAATTAGGAAGTCATGCATATTTTTCTTCTAAGTTTTAAATTTTTGCCTCAAATAATTTAATCTATCTGGAATCAATTTTGGAATGCGGTATGAGGTGGGCTCTAGTTATGTATTACCAGTTATTTAATATTATCACACCATCATATTGCATTTGTCATGTACAAAAATCCAAAATACACTTCAGCCAATTTTGGGCTTTCATTGATTTCTCTTTCTCTTTTTCTGTCTCTCAATTTTTATTATTATATTTTTAATAATATGTTTTATTAAATGTAAGAATAGTACCCTCTCATATCTTCTTGATCAAAAGTTCTTTGGTTTCCTTGCCTTATTCTCTAGATGAACTTTAAAATCACTTTTTAATGTTCATTAAAATTTCTATTGAGATTATGATTGTAATTACTTAAAAGTTATATGTTAATATTCTAACTATTGGAGAAAATCATATGTATCCTTATTAACTCAAGTCAACCTTTATATCTCTTCAAAAGAACATGCCATTTTCTTCGTGTAGTTCCTGCTTATTTACTTATGATCCTTTATGAAGTTATTAATGTATTTTCTAATCGATTGTTTTTCGTATAGAGTAAAGCTAATGCTTGTATATTTATTTTGTAACTAGCCACCTTATTAAACTCTCCTTTATACTAATAATTTTCCAAATCTTTCTCATAGATTTTCCAGGTTAACAAGAATATAAGTTGCAAATAACATCAATTTTATTTCTTCTCATTTCCAGTATTTAAGCTTCCTATTTTCTTGTCCTGTTTTGGGAACTTTCATAATAATATTAAAGGATAATGCTGATAGCCAGTGTATTCAATTTTTTCTACACTTTAATGGGACTGACTCTGGGGTTTTATCATTTTCATATAAATATGGCTTTTAATTTAATATATATCATAAATCATGTTAAAGAAATATCTTTATACTCTAGGTTTAGTAAGGATTGTGTTTGTAATTAATCAGGAATTGAAATTAAATTTTATAAAATTTTGGGGGGCATCTATCAAGATAATGATATTTTCTTGGCCATTTGTAGTGGTGAATTATATTTAAGATAGATTAATGCTAAAGAACCTTTGCATCTCTGGACTAATCCTTTCTTGGTCATGTGGAATCATCCTTAAATTTTTGCTGGATACAGTCTGCTAGTATTTTATCAAGGATTTTTGCATTTATACTCAAAAGTGAACTTGACCTATATTTTTTATATCTAAAGTGTTGATTGTCATGTTTGGGGGTCAATAGTATGGCAACTGGTAAATTAAGAAGCTGTTTATCTTTTTTCTATGCTCTGAATTGCTTTAAATAGCTTGGGAAATATTTCCTCATTGAATATTTTCCCATAAAAATATCTTTAGGAGATAATTCTTTTATTGATTTTCACCACATCCACTACTTGAGAGTCCCTACTTCTTTCTAAGGTAATTTTTGTTAACTGAATTTTCCTTAAAAAGTATTTATTCATTGACATGTTCAAGTTTCTAATGAAGTGTTATATACAATATTGCTTATATCTTCTATCATTTCCTCCTTATCTGTGAATATTCTTTTTTTTGTCCTTTATTTTGTGCATTTATTTTTTCTCTATTCTACCCTGATTACAACTAGCTAGAGAATTAGAGGATTACCTTTATTAAATTTTTGTACCAAAAAGCCAGGTCTTACATTGTTTAAAATTTATTTTATTGCTTTCTTGTTTATAATTCATAATTTCCACTTTTATGTTCATTTTGTCTTCTTTTAAGTATTCATCTTGGGCTTTTATGTTCTCCTTTTTTCCAAATTTCTTGAGTAATCTTAATTCAATTTTTTCTGTCACCTTAATAATAAAACATGCAAACCTATGAATTTACATCTGATTATATCTTTACCTATATTCCATAAGTATATCTGCATACTCTTAACAATTGTTATTATTTTCTACTTTTTAATGTATATATGCTCATTATTTTCTACATAGACTATCATTGTGTGTGTCTATTTCTGGACTCTCTATTCTGTTCCATTGATTTGTCTGTTCTTTCACTAATACCACACTATCTTGATCACTAGCTTCATACTTGGCCTTGAAGTCGAGTAGTGTCAGTCCTCTGACTTTCTTCCTCTTCAGTAATGCGTTGGCTAGTCTGGGTATTTTGTCTATCCATATAAACTTCAGAATCAGTTTGTTGTTCTCCACAAAATAACTTGCTGAGATTTTGATTAGGATTGTGCTGAATATATAGATAGAGTTAAGAAGAACTGACATCTTCACAATATTGACTCTTCCAATCCATGAACACAGAACATTTCTCCTTTTTTAGATTTTTTAAATTTCTTTAACCAGAGTATTACCATTTTCTTCATAAAGAAATTGTACATACTTTGTTAGATTTATATCTCAGTCTTTCAAATTTTTTTTTTTTTTTTTTTTTTTTTGGTGTTAATGTAAGTGGTGTTTTGTGTTAAATTTCAAATCCCAGCTGCTCATTCCTGGTTTATAGGAAAGCAATTGACTTTTGTATATTAACCTTGTATCCTTTAATCTTGCTGAGTAATCAATTATTAGTTCCAGGGGTTTTTGTCAATTCTTTGGAATTTTCTTCATAGACGATAATATGTGGGGAAAAAAAAGGCAGTTTTTTTTTCTTCCTTCCCAATGTAGATCTTTTATTTCTTCTCTTGTCTTATTGCATTGGCTAGGATTTCCAGTACAATGTTGAATAGGAGGGGTGAGAGGGGACATTCTTGTTTTGTTTCTGATCTTAGGGGGAAAACAGCTAACATCTACCATTAAGTATGATGTTGGCTGTAGGTTTTTTGTAGATGTTCTTTATCCAGTTGAGGAAGTTCCCCTCCATTCCTAGTTTGCTGAGAGTTTTCATCATGAATAGTTGTTGGATTTTTTCAAATGCTTTTTCTGCATCTATTAATATGACCATATGATTTTTCTTCTTTAGCCTGTTGATGTGCCAGATTACATTAATTAATTGATTTTTGAATATTGAACCAGGTTTGCATAGGTAAAATAAACCCCACGTGGTTGTGATAGATAATTCTTTATATATATTTGTTGAATTACATTTGCTAATATTTTGTTGAGGGCTTTTGCATATATGTGCATGAGAGATTTGGGCCTGTATTTTCCTTTCTTGTAATGTCTTTATCTGGTTTGGGTATTAGGGTAATGTTGGCCTTGTAAAGTGAATTAAGATGTGGTCTTTCTGCTTCTAATTTATGGAAAAAATTGTAGAGATTTGGTAACATTTCTTTAGATGTTTGATATAATTCACCAGTGAAATTATCTGGCTTGGTGTTTTCTATTTTGCAGTTAAGTTATTAATTGTTAATTCAATTCCTTTAATTAGATAGAAAGCTACTAAGATGATCTATTTTTCTATATGTAAGTTTTGGTAGATTATGCCTTCCAAAGAATTTATCCATTTCATCTAAGTTATCAAGTTTTTGGCATAGAGTTGTTCATAATAATCCCAAATTATCCTTTCAATGTCCATGAATCAGCAGTGATGATCCCTCTTTTATTTCTGATATTAGATTTTAGTAATTTGTGTTTTCATTCCTTTTTCTTGATTATCTTCTTCAGAGGTTTATCAATATTATTGTTTTTTTCAAAGAATCAGTTTTGGGTTTTGTTGATATTCCCTATTGTTTTCCTGTTTACATTTCATTGATTTCTACACTAATTTTATTAGTTCTTTTCTTCTGCTTACTTTAGATTTAATTTGCTCTTACTTTTCTAGTTTCCTAAAGTGGAAGCTTAGATCACTGATTTTTTATTTTCTTATTTTCTCATATATTTACTGAATGCTAATAATTTCCCTCAGAGCACTGCTTTTGCTGCACAATATTTTAAAATTTCTTTTAACATTTCTCTCTTCATTCTTGTGTTATTTTCAAATGTGTTGTTTAATTTCCAAGTAATCGGGAGATTTTCCAGCTATATTTTTGTTATTTGTTTTAATTTTAATTCCATTGTGGTCTGTGAGCCTACTTTCATGGTTTCTCTTCTTTTAAATTTCTTTTCTTTTTTAATTTAAGGTATATTTTATGGCCTAGAATGTGATTTATTTTGGTTAATGTTCCATGTGACCATGAGAAGAATATATAGTCTGCTGTTGTTTGATGGGGGATTCTATAAATGTTAATTAGATCAATTTGATTGATAAAACTGTTCAAATCAACTGATGTACCAGTTAGTTTACCAATTTATTTAAGGTAGTACATCTTGTTTTCTTTCAATATTTGGCAATTATGAATACATCTGCTATAAACATTTGTGTACAGGTTTTTGTGTGGGCATAAGTTTTCAACTCATTTGGGTAGATACCTAGAAGCATGATTTCTGGATCATATGGTAAGCCTCTGTTTAACTTTGTAGGAAATTGCCAGGTTGTCTTCCAACATGGCTGTAGTATTTTACATTCCCACATTCCTTCCCTTTTGACTTAGCTAATACCTTGTATTTAAAGTGGGGTTTCTTGGGGACAGCAGAGATACGATTCTTGTTATTGTAATCCATTCAAACAATCTCTGCCTTTTAGTAGGAACATTTTGATCATTTACATTTAAAGTAAATATTGATAGAGTTGTATTATTACCTACCATGTCTATTACTATTTTCTATATGATATATTTGTTCTTTCTTTCTTTTTCCCACTCTTTTTCTGCCTTTTCTGGCTTTAATAGAACAGTTTATATAATTCCATTTATCTCCTCATTAGCCTATCAATATATTTCTTTTACAAATATTTTTAGTGTTTTCCCTGAAGTTTGCAATATACATTTTTATCTAATTCACCTTCAAATGACACTCTACTGCTTTACATGTAATGAAAATATTTTATAATAGCATATTCCCAGTTCCTCCCTCCTACTCCTTTAGATGGTCTTGTCAAATATATATTTACTATGCTCACTCAATATATTGTTACTATTATAAATTTAAATTATTACATTTAGATCAATTAATAATTTTTAAAAAGTAAAATATTTCATTTTACCTTCATTATTTCTTTTCAAACATTCCAACACTTTACTTATGTAGATCCAAGTTCATATGGAACATTCACCAAAAGAGGCCACATTCTGGTCCATAAAGCATATTTTAACAAGTTTTAAAGCATAGAAATCATATAAAGTATGGTCTCAGACTACAAGAGAATTAAATTGGAAATCAACAACAGAAAGACAATGGGCAAATCCCAAAACATTTGGAGATTGAACTGCACACTCATAACACATGGGTGAAAGAGGCAGCTTCAACAGAAATTTGAACATATTTTGAAATAAATGAAAATGAAAATACATCTTATCAAAATTTGTGGGATGCAGTAGAAGCAGTGCTTGAGGGAAAGTTATAGCATTCTAATGTACCTATTAGAAAAGAAGAAATATATCATATATGTGTCTGTATGTACAATTATAGATATATATATTTCTATATACAAAGGTTAGTATACACACATGCATTTCCTTGCTTTGTCATCTGAAAGGGCCTAGAAGCAATGAGCGCACTATTACCTGGATCTTTGTTTCTAATACCATTCCTCAATAAAAGGAACCAGAGCTCCTTCGAGAAATAGCTCATTCTAAGACTGGGGCAGGAAATATACAAAATGAGCCAGGAGCATCTTGTACTGCTGTAAGTTAAGAAACTGCTTGAAAAAACAAAAACAGCACCCTGATGGAGGCATGTAAAAGGGACACAGGAGCCAACTAAAAGCTCCCAATGGTCAGAGATGGAACCATTAATTTGAACAACAAAATAAATGAAATACTATTGGATTATAAACTAAAGTATAAAGTAAATATCCTCAAGTCCACACTGATATATATAAATAGCTGAGTGAATTAATAAATGAAAGGGAAGAGACCAATCTCTCTGCAGAAGAATTCCAAATAATGCATCTAGATATGCCACCTTCAAGGCGGTGTAGCATAACTTTCCCCTTCTTAAGTGTGCACTGTGCATACTGATGTCCTTCCAAAAGTGCACTATAGAAAGGGGAAAAAACAAGAGTAGCTTTATTGTGGAGAAAACTGGCAAGCCCTACTTTAGCCAGGAAGCAAGGTCAGCATCAACAGTAATAGATCAGGTTAATAATATGCATCCTTGATACGATGTGCTGAAAATGGTACGTTAACTCTGTAGGCTTCCTTCCAGAGTACTTATCTCCACTCTATTCATGAGAAAAACATCAGCCAAATTAAATTGAGGAGCATTGCACAAAATACCTGATCAGTATTCCTCAAAACTTTAAAGTCATCAAAAACAAGGGAAGTCTGAGAAAATGGCACAGCCAAGAGGAACCTAAGGAGACATGATGACTAAATGCAATGTGGAATCCTGCATGGGATACTGGAACAGAAAAAGGATGCTAAGTAAAAACAAAGAAAATCTGAATAAAGAATGGATTCTAGTTAATAAAAATGTATCAATATCGGTCCATTAATTGTTAAAAAATAGATCACACTAATGTAAGATGTACTAATAGGGAAAACTGGGTGTGGTATATATGAGATTTTTCTGTACTATCTTTGCAAATCTATATAAATCTGATTGTTTTCCTAAAATAAAGATTTATTTAAAAAAAAAAACGCCACCCATGGAAATTTGCAGTGGTCAGAGGGAAATTTGTAGTTTTGAGGGCCCATAATATAAAAAAAGAAGTATAAAATCAATAAAGCTAGAAAAAAAAAGAGCAAATTAAACTCAGAGTAAATAGAAGAAAAGAAATAGTAAAAATAAGGAGGAAAATTAATGAAATAGAGATTGGAAAAATAATAGAGAAAATCAATGAAACCAAGTATGTTTCTTTGAAAAATCTATAAAATATATAAACTTCTAACTACACTGATTGGGGGAGTACAAAATACAAATTTCAAATGTAAAGAATGAAAAATAATATCTTTTTAATAGACAATAAAAGGATACATGAAGAACTTTATGCAAATATGCCAGTATAGATAGTAATACATGGGCCAACTTGTTGAAAGTTAAAAATGGCCAAAACTCTTACAAGAATAAAATAGAAATTGAAATGCCTCTATATCTATTAAATAAATTGGCCAAGCTAATTTAAAACCTAAAACCAACAAGAAAACCAAAACATCCATGCCCAGATGATTTCACTGGTGAAGTTTTCCAAATATATTTTAAGGAAGAAATAATAGAAACTCTATATAAGTCTCTCAGAAAATAGAAGAGGGAATATTTATTCATTTTATGAGGACAACATTACCCTGATATTAAAATCAAGAAAAGAAAGACAATAAAAAATTACAGACCAATTTTCCTTATGTGCATAGACACCGAAATTCTTAACAAATTTTTAATATATCTAATTCAGCAATACATAAAAAGCATAATGCAGGATGATCAGGTGTTTTCATCTCAGGAATGGAAGGTACTTTCAACATTCAAAAAGTAATATAATTCACCATATTAAAAAATTAAAAGTGAAATATCATAAAATCAACTTGACAAATAAAAGAAAAAATTTTTGATAAAATTTGACACCCATTCATTTTAAAACTCTCAAGAAACTAGAAATAGAAGGAAACTTCCTCATTCCAATAAAGAACATCAATGAAAAGTTTATGAGTAAAATCATATTGAATGTTGAACATCCCTTGGTGAAGAGAAACTTGTCAAACTTGGCAATACTTTCAGTTGAAAATGAGATAAGCAAAGAAGTCAATTTGAAAAACATTGTTCATCAGTTTGCTGCCATTAAATCCAAAAAAGTAAAATTATAATTCTTGTCTGGGTAAAAATAAAATATTTAACTGTAATATAATGTTGTGAGTTTAAAACACTTTTCCATTTGTCAACATTTCAACAACTTTAATGCTTTTAAAAAAAACCTACCACTTAAAAAAATATGAAAACATTTACACAGCATTGCACATGTTTCCTTTTTCCTCAGGCTCTAACATGGCTCATCACAGCAATGGTCAACATTTTTTTAAATCAAGGATTGTTGCCATTAATGGTGGGGGATTTTTTCTAGTATTTCGTTAAAATGTTTTTATGCTTGAACTTTTTGTTGACCCCTTAAGTTTTGCACTGAAGGTAAATGCCTCACTTTGCTGACTCACCCTAATTCTGGTCCTGAACTCCAGCTATCTTCTGATAAGAGTTAGTACAGTATATCTTTTTCTATCTTTTTACTTTTAACCTATTTGTGTCTTTATTTTTAAAATGGGTTTCTAACAGGCAACATATAGTTGGGCCTTGCATTTTTATCCAATATGATAGTCTCTGTCTTTTCATTGGAGTGTTTAGGCCATTTATATTTAATGTGATTACTGATATGACTTGATTGGTTTCTATTTTCCATTTGTCCCATCTGTTCATAATTCCCTCTTACCTCTTTTTGTGTGTCTTATTTTAATTTCAGTATTTTTTATTATTCTTTTGAATCTCTTTTATTCTCTTATTAGCTATAACTCTTTGAATTGTTTTTTACTGGTTGCTTTAGAGTTCATACTATAGATTTTTAACACACTTTACCTTAAAGTGATATTATACCAATTTCATGTCTAACATAAAATAATAGGGTACATTTCTTTCTCCCCTCCTGGTCTTTGTACTATTGTTTTCAGGTGGGGTTTTTTTTGTTTTATTTCTACATTTGTTATAAACCCATCAATACACTGTAATTATTTTTGCTTTAAATAATTGATTATATTTTAATGACATTTAAAATAAATGAAAAAAATTTATATGTATCCATTGTCTTAGTTTCCTAGGGTGGCCGAAACAAAGTACCACAAACTGGGTAGCTTAACCCAACAGAAATTTACTGTCTCACAGCTCTAGAGGCGAGAAGTCAAATCTGTAGGTGAGTCAGCAGGATCATGATTCCTCTGAAATCTATAGAATTCTGGTGGTGGCTTGCTGGCAATCCATGACATTCCTTGGCGTGCAGCATAACCTAATCTCTGTCTCTGTCGCATGGCCATGTCCTCTCTCTCTCTTTCTCTCTCTTCCTCTATGTCCAAATTTCCTCTCCCTATAAGGATACCAGTCCAGCCTTATCTTAACTAATAGCATCTTCAAAGATCCTATTTCCAAATAAGATCAGGACCAGGGATTAGAGCTTTAACCTATCTTTTGGAGGGACACAATTTAGTTGACAATACCCATATAATTATCATTTCCATAGCTCTTTATTCTTTTGTGTAGATCCAGATTTCCATATGGAATAATTTTCTTTCTGCTTGGTGGTTTCTTTAGCATTTCTTGTAGCATAGGTCGACTGCTGGTGATCAATTCTTTCAACTTTTGTGTGCCTGGAAAACAAAATTTTCAGTTTGCCTTTAATTTTGAAAGATATATTTGCTGGGTAAAGAATTCTAGGTTGACAGGTTTTGTTTTTATTTTCAGTACTTTAAAGATGTCCCTCCACTATTTTCTAAATTGCATTATTTCCAGCCTGAAACCTGCTGTGTTTTTCATGTTTCTTTTCTGCACCTAGTGGGTCTTTTTTCCTTCTAGCTGCTTTTAAGATATTCTTTTTTATTGCTGGTTTTAAGCTATTTGATTATGATTTTCCTGGATGTAGTATTATTCATGTTCCTTTTCCTGGAGTTTCATTGAGCTTCTTTTATCTGTGGGTTTACATTTTTCATCAAATTTAAAGAAAACTTTGCCCATTAGTTCTTCAAATACTGTTTTGATATACTTCCTCTCTCCTCTCCTTCAGGAACTTCAACCACACAATTAAGCTGTTTGAGGTATTCCCACAGCCCACAGATGTTCTGTTCATTTTTTATTCTTATTCTTTTGGTGTTTAATTTGCATAGTTTCTATTATACTGTTTTCAAAGTTCACTGATCTTTTTTTTTTTTTTTAATTACATTGTGTAATCTACCACTAATCCCACCCAGCACATTTTCAGGTATTACAGTTTTCTTCTCTCTCTACTTAATGTGTTCAAACTTTCCTCTTGTTTCTTGAACATATGAAAAACAGTTATAATAATTATTTTTAATGTCATTGCTGACCAAATGTGTCATTCCTGTGATTTCTGGGTTAATTTAGATTGATTTTTTTCCTCCTTATGTTTTGTATTTTCCTGCTTCTTTGTATGCCGGGTAATCTTTTATTGACTGTCAGACATTGTGAATTTTACTTCATTGAGTGCTGCATATTTGTGTATTTGTATTACTCTATATAGTCTTGAACTTTGTTCTGGTCTGCAGTTAAATTACTTGGAAACAGTTTCATCCTCCTGGAGCTTGCATTTAAGCTTTGTTAGATGGAATCCAAACAGCATTTAGTCTAGACCTAACTTGCACCCACTATTAGGCAAAACCCTTCCAAGTACTCTACCAGATGCCACTGTGAATTATGAGGTTTTCCGCTCTCACTGGAGGGAACAGGTACTATTTCTGGCCCTGTGGGACCCCCAGAGTTTGTTCCATCTAACTTTCCCAGGTGGTTCTTTTCTTGGCTCTGTTAATGGCTTTGCTTCTTTTCCAGGTACTTCTCTCACACACATGCACTGATCGGTACTCAGTTAAATAGTCAAAGAGGTCCGTGCACAGAATACTGCAACTCTCTCCTCTACCACACTCCACCTGCAAACTCTAGCAGCCTTGGCCTCTCCTGACTCTCAGGTCTGTGTCTTCAATTCAGAGAGACCACTGGGCTCTGCCTGAGTTCCCCCTCCTTGCCCATAACCTGGAAATATTCTCCAGGCCGTAAGACGGGACAATCATAGAACTTACTTCATTTGTTGCCTTTCTCTCAGGGATCACTGTCCTTCATTGCCTGATGCTCAGTGTCTTGAAGGAGAACTATTTGTGCATATATTTTGTCTGGTTTTTGGTTGTTTCAGGTGGGAGAATAAGTTCAGTCCCTGTTACTCCATCTTGGATAGAAGCCAAGTCTCCAAAGGTTTACTTTCGAGGTAATCAAATTTATTAATGTTTTACTTTATAAAATGTGCCTTTTGAATAAGAAATATATTTCCATCTAATAAATTTAAAAGTTTTGTTCTTCACACTTAGTCGACCAGGAATATTAGTTATTTTCTGTAATTTATTTATTTATTGTACGATAATCTGTTTAGTTTTTGTCTTCTTAATATATTGCAAGATACAATGTTTTGTTTTCTGATCTATGTTCAGAACAATGAGCAGGGCCTGGCGTTTAGTAGACACTCTATAAATATTTGTTGGGATACTGAAATGAAAGTCTCATCTTCTCATACACTGGCAATCATCTCTGCCAGCTAATGGATGCCTTGTAAAGAAATGATTACTAAGAAGAGCTTTAGACAAAGGGTTGATATCATTTTATGCACAAATTTTGGAGGAATAAACAGGCCAACATCATAGAGAAACCTTCTAAGTCCCTGTAATAGTTTGAAGCTGTATGTGCCACCAGAAAAGTATGTTCTTAAAATTAATCCATTCCTGCTGGTGTGAACCCACTGTAGGTTGTATCTTTGGGTGAGTAGAATCTTAAGTTAAAATGTGACTCACCTCATTCAGGCTAGGCCTTAATCCTTTAATTGGAGTCCCTTTTAAAATAATGAAATTCATACAAAGAGAGAGAAAGCCAAGGAAGCAAGAAGCTGAAAGCAATGAAACCTGGCAGAGAAGGCAGAGACCAGCAGATGCCACCATGTACCTTGCCATGTGACAGAGGATTCAAGAATCGCCGGCAGCCAGTCTTCGGGAAGAATGCATCACCTTGATGATGCCTTAGTTTGAGCATTTTTCACAGCCTCAAAATTGTAGGCTTGTAAATAAATTCCCATTGTTAAAAGCCAATCCATTTTACTGTATCTGCCTTGAACAGCTTTAGCAAATTAAAACGGTCCTTGGCAGTGAAAATTCCTTAAGCCTAGTAGCTACTACCTTTCATGCACAGGGCGTGGATTTGAAGTGAACACACACCAACCTAACCCACCCAGATTCTAGTGCCCAACAGAGTCGTGAGTCCAAAAACCATATTTAAGGTCTCACTGTGCGCTGAGACAGAGTAGATACGTCTTTGAGGGAGAGGATCGTGTGTATAGTGTGGTTGGCAAGGGGGAAGGTGGTAGTGGAAGGTATAAAAGAAATATGAGTGGCTGAAATAGTTCCCTTCATCCCACATGGACAATGTTATAGGAGAGCAGGAGCCCTGGCTGCCACATCTCAACCAGTCAACCCCAAATAAAGAGTACCTTAGAAATGATGGGGAACATGGAGAAGAATAAAGAATGATAAATATATCTTTCTTAGTTAAAAATCAGCTAAGAAGCAAGATTGGAATCCTGCCTATCTCTCTAACATTCACACAGAGAAAGAAATTTACAAAGAAGAGAGGGGGGAAATGATACCAACAGAGCCGCTTGGGCTTGGATTGGCTGTAGCATGAATCATTAATTTTCCCTAGGAATGATCAAGAGTGTCATTAGGATGCATTAAGCATCTCCTAACGGGGCCTGGGGAGTGCAGGGAGGAGGACAGCTCTCCACTATTGCATAATCGATGCAGATTACTCAAACTTGCTCGCAGAATATCCTCACTCCATTAGCGTCAGACCTGTCTCTCTCACATTCAGTCTTTCCCTTCCCGTGATTCTTTCCTCTGGGGAGGGAAACCTAATCTCACAGCAGGGGGTGGGGCCCAGGCTTTCCAGGACAGCCCCATTGGGCTCCCGAGTTTGGAAGTGGGCAAGGAGGGGAAGCAGTAAAGCATTGACGAGACATTTTAATCATTTGCTTTTGTCTACAAATTATTTTGAACCCGGATGTTAGGGTTGCCTTTTATATGACTTTTGCTCTCCCTCGTCATCCTCTCCCTCTCTAAATCCCACCTGCCTCACCCTGCTAGGCCCGCGGTCCTTCTCTCCCTCTACCCTGGCTAAGCCCCCTCCCACTCTCATTTTCCCATCTCGTTGTCTGTCCCTTTAAATGAGGTCACCCTGAGTGGATGAAGGACATGCAGCTCAGAGAGGTCAGACATTAGCACTGCTATAACTGCACTGCTACTGAAACTGGGCAAACCCATCCATCACCGGCTCCACTACTCCATTAGGCCTCACATGAAATATGCCCTGCTCTGAATCGCATAGCCATACATCTCCCGGTCTAGACACCTTCCTGTTGTGTGAAGATCAATGCCGCGTGGTCATGCATCATGTGTCATCCAGGAGTCCTCACTCTAATAACCGTGTCTATTCTCTAGTCTGCAGTATAAATTATGGCACTGGGAAAGTACTATATTATTCAACAACCTTGGTCACTAATGGATTATTAGGTTTATTGGCTGATAATGTGAGCTCCCTTTCTTTCGTTTCTTTCTTTTCTTTTCTTTTTTTTTTTTTTTTTTATTTATTTTTTCTTTTTTTCCCAATTTTTTTTTGGCTGAAACTCCCTTTTATTTATTTATTTCTCTCTTTTTTTTTTATTTTATCCGGCTCAGGTTTGAGTGATGGCTGCTTTAGACTTCTGTCAACATACTCCCGTATCAAACCCCTAAAATGATGATGGTCTAAAATAAGCTCAACTAGAAAGAATTCTCTGTGGGTTTCCCATTAGATAGTGGAGCAAGTCCAGTAGCAGTTGTCCAGGCTTCTACTTCATGAGGCTTTGGTAAAAGTGCCTTTTAATTGAAGGGCAGTTTTAGAGAACCGGGTGCAAGTTGGGCACCCAGGAGCTCCTAGTGTCACAAAATGGGACGTGGTCCCATAGATCACCCTCTGCAGATCTCGTCTCAGTTCGCATTTCTACTCCTCTCAGGGCTGCCAGAGGCTGATAATTCTTCTTGTGATGCTGAGTCTCAGTTTTTCCTCTCTGGAAAATGGGTGGGATAGGTAGAGCCTAAATGGAGAGAAAGGGGGGAAAATTCCTTGTAGTGAAGAACTTTAAATGTAAAAATCTAGATTTTGAGTTACATTAATTCTAGGGGAGGAGACGGTTTCCAACTATCCAACTTTTAGAGAGCATGCAAATTTTATATTATTAATGATAAAATTTTATTAAGAAATAAAATTTTAATCTAAGAGCTGTCCAAAGAGAGGCTGAGCTTACCTGAGAGAGAGCGAATTTCTGTCACCAGGGCCCTTCCAGCAGAAGGTAAGTATGTAGAAAATGTAGTACAACTGGGTGCTCCAACATCTCAGCAAAAGTTTGCCAAGATGGCATTGTGAATCATGTCCTGTCTTCAGTTCTATACTGTTATAATATATGTGGCGAGTAGCACTGTTTTCATATATTTTTAAAGAGAAATAACTTGAAGTAATAATAAGTATTGGGGATTTTAGGTCAACCTTCTCATCTGGTCTACTGAAAGCCAATGTGGTAGATGTTCTTTAATTCTTGCCCTCTTTATTTTTTGTTTCATTGTGCTTTCTCATACCAGCACAAAGGCAGAGTTAAACCTCATGTGTCCCTAGAAAGAGAGGGAAAATAGGGAGCCAGAGTCTGAGAAAAGATCATCTAATCCTCAAAACGTGAAAATACTAGCCATTTCCCAAACTCACCTAAAGCCCCAATCCACTTGCAAAATGCTCTTTCAGATTCTCACAGGTTTCTCTAGTCCTTTTGGGTCTCAGAAAAGGACCCAATGAGCCCTGGGAGCCAGCCAAAGTCCTGCTGCTTCCGAGGCTGAGAGTTTGGGCATGTTTGACTTTTGCGTTGTATTTTCATTTTCATTGCCCATGATGTTGCCCCTTTACCGTCAGGCCCCAAGAGACCCAACCTCTCTCGGAAGCCAGAAAATGGAGCTGTCCTAGGCAAAGGTGGCCGTCCTAAGAGAAGATGTTGGGGAGGGCAAACAGTAAAGTCATGGGGTACCTAAAACATAAAGACGCTTTTCTTTTTTGTTTTTGTTTTGTTTGTTTGTTTTCTCCTTTAAAGATTTATTTATTTATTCATTCATTCATTCATTCATCCCCCCCCCGCCCTCCCCCCGGCTCCGCGCTCGCTGGGTCAGCCAACCATGCCGTGCGGGCGGGCCCGCCCCCACCAGGAGGCCCCGGGAACCGAACCCGGGGCCCCCCACACGGCAAACGGGAGCCCTACTGATCGAGCCACAGCCGCCCCCCCAAAGACGCTTTTCTAATGTCAGTTCCTCACATTTTCCTTTTTCAGTCTCACAGCAATACTGCTAGGTGGATATTGCTAGGTGGATGTTTTATGAATAATTAAACTGAGTTTCAAATTAAATAGCGTATATATATATATAAACAACATTTTTGTAAGCAAATACGCATATATGCATATATATTTATGTATCATTTTGCAAATGTTTGTATGTATTGTGAGAATTTTGATTTTTACCCATAATAAAAAAAAAAAAAAATTAAATAGCGTATATCTAGGGTAAGTAAAGTGTAAGTACTGCAGAGGGCTTCAGACTCATGCGAAGGCCCATCTGCCTTAAACTATAACACGTGCTTTTCCAACAGCAGGAGGCCCAGGAAAGGAATAACATTTCTCCCTGGCTTCCCTCCTCACTCTTCTTTCAAGGTCCCTGGGGATGAAAGGACCAACGAGAAGGGGAAGGCGTCTGGTGCCAAGCCTGGAGTACGGGGCACACAGATGCCAACAGACTCAGTCCGGAATGGGGAAGGGGAAGGCAAGCAGACTTTTAGCGGGAACACGGTGCTGTGTTGCATTCTGAGCAAGTCGGTCAATCAGGGAAATAGCCCCTAGAGTTTCCCCTGAAAGGCTCTACACTGGGGCGAGAGGGTAAACCAAGGAAGCACACGGCTTTGCTGCAAGCCCCTCCCTACCCATCTGCTCACATGGAGCCCACCGCACTTCTCGGGAGCACCTCCAATCAGCCCTGAGGTCACAGGTGCAAAACCATGCCCTTACCCAAGCCCCTACAGGCATCATCCCCCTCTGGGAATGGGAGGGTCTGGAAATGCCCCCAAAGGGCTCCCGGGAGCAGGAAGCTAGCTGGAGGGCTGGCCCAGGAGCAGACGTCACACAGAGCAGCTCCCTGCCTGTGCCTCGTGGAGCCTGGCACTAATTTGTTGTTTGTTTGAACATGACAGTAATGTGTTTACCTAATTAGGAGATGTCAGAGTTCCCCAATCTGTAGCACGGAGTTGGGATTTCTGGATGAATCACAGCTATGCCCACCTGGTGGAAGTGCTGAGACTCTGGGGAGGGTGCCAGGGGCTCTGCAGCAGCCCACTCCTTTAGGTCAAAGGTCTTTGGCCCTTCTGTGCCTCAGCTCCCCCTCTCGCAAATGACAAGAAAGCAGGACCGCCGAAATCTCTCTTCCACCCTCCCACCACAACCAAACTTGTCACACTGCTTGCACTGCTCGGAGGTGACAAGCAATGGCAGTGGAAGCCACTTCCTACAGGGCAGCATTTTCTGTTTGCATATGTGGTGCCCGTCCCCTGCAGGAACGCTGGCTGCCCTGTGGCCTGGCTGGGCCACGAGGAGAATGTCACAAGGTATGGCTTCCACCCTCTGCCAAGGGAACAGATTTGCTGCCTGCTCGGAGGACAAATCTTTTATCAGAGGTGAGCCCTGGCCTGGGCTCTCTAAGGAAAGAGAGCTCGCACTAAATCAGGGTCTGGAGATTGAAGCAGGAACAGCCTGGTTACAGGCTTTGCAGTGAGGGGTCAACATGAAGGCTCAGTATTCTCCTCGGTCCTGCCCCACGAGGGAAGTAGAGGCAGAGGAGGAGTTTGCAATAAAACGTCTCTGGTAGTTTCATGAGATGTGAATATGATCAAGCAATTTTTTTTTTTCATTTTCTTCACTAACAAGGAGACCTTGGTCAAGTCAATGGACCAACCTGTGCTCCTTTATTCATCTTTCGGAACACTGGAGAAAAGATTGAGTTTGTTGTGAGGTGTGAATAAGCCAAATGTGCGTTAACAGGATATTTTTTTAAGTAATGCTTCCATGATTTGTTACACTGCCTTTTTTTTTTTTTTTTTAATTTGGAAGGTTCTTTTATGTTTTGAAGTTGAAATAAATTTTTTTTTAAAAAATGCCTCCTGTACACTGAAGCCACAAAATGAACTAGGTGTCTAGGCATGAAGTGGGTTTGATTTAGTAAAAATCCAGCACTTTACCAGAGGGAGAAGGTCACCTACCCTGAAGGTGGCCAGGGCTGCCATTTGCCTTCTCTGACATGCTCTAGGTGGCTGAGGGGGAAAAAGGAGTGCGGTTTCCAGGGGTCTCAAGATGCAGTTCGGGAATTCCTGGGCAGCTGGAACCTCCAGCAGGCACAGCGGGTACCAACCACCCAGGCTTCTCACCAGCCTCTCGTGCCCCTGAGCAGCTAGGAGCCCTGTTTGGCTTTCTTTAATGTCACTTCAAGTTCATTTCTCTTTCCTCTTCACCAGCTCACCCCGGACTCTGCCACTCAGGTCAGCCACATAAATGTCTGGGGGAAAAAATACACAAAAACTGATCTTGAAAGGGGAAGACAGATGGGGTTTTAAGAAACCAGCGGCTGGACCAGAGAATGTGGGTTTATAAACATGCTCTCTATTATTCAGGAATGAGTTAGACTAACTTCATCAGAGGTGTGCCAATTTTAACTAGAAAGGAGCTAGACCTGGGAAGAATGTGCAGGGACAAGGAAGACCCAAAACGAGGATCTAAAGCCTACTCTAGGGCATATGTTTTATTAATATTTCCAAAGGCAGGGAGCAAATTCATCTAAGAGACGAAGCACTTTCCTTCAGCCTGACAGGTTGTACTTCTTACCTTGACCATGTGGTCCATCCAGCTCCACCGTCACCCACACTTGCCATACATGACACATAAAAGGAAGGGATTACACTGTTGGAAACGGAAGAAAAATGACCCATCGCTGTTCCGTGGTCCAGAGCGTGTTTTTCAGACCCCGCACACATTTCAGTCTATGTCTACATCAGAAAGCCTGAGGCAAATTATTCGCTGTGCAAAATGGGCTCAAAACACTGTTTCTAAGTCTTCCTGGCACAGTTCTGGATCAGAACATTTTACTTTTAATTGAGCTTCCTTCTCCCCTACACATCCCCATACCCAACGTTCTCCACCAAGGCATCTCCGCCATGGGGACTGAGCCTCAAATGAAAGGACATGGGACACTGGGTGGATGAAAAAGCCTTGCCAGCTTACCTCCAACTCCCCAGGACTAAACAAACAAGTAGAATTAAATCATATTGGGTAGATTCTCAGTCTAGAATATTAAAACATACACACACACATACACAGAACTGTTCCAGGAAGTTACACATGATAACAAACACAGGTTTTGCTAGAAAACTATCCTGGCAATCTTATATATTTTTTAAGAGAAGTTGTAGGTTTACAGAGAAATCATGCAAAGAGTACAGAATTTCCCTATGCCCGTTTCCCCTTCCCCCTTCTCACAGTTTTCCCTATTATTAGCACTATGCATTAGAGCAGTAATTTTGTTGCAACTGATGAAAAAATATTATTATAATTATACTATTAGCTGTAGTTCCTAGTTTACATTAGGGTTCACGATTTGCATTGTACAGTTCTGTGGTTTATTGCTAATTTTTTAATTCTGGTAACATATATACAACCTGAAATTTCTCATTTTAATCACTTGCAAATTTGCAAGTGAGCAGTGTTAATTACATTCACAATAGTATACTACTCTCACCGCCATCCATTACCAAAATTTTTCCATCACCCCAAACTGAACCTCTGTACCAATTAAGCATCAGTTGGCTCCTGATAACCAGTGTTCCAGTTTCTGACTGTATGAGTTTGCATATTCTAGTTATTTCATATAAGTGAGATCATACAACATTTGTCCTTTTGTGCCTGGCTTCTTTCATTCAACATGATGTCTTCCAGGTTCCTCCATTTGTAGCATGTGTCAGAACTTCATTCCTTTTTACAGTTGAATAATATTCCACTGTATGTGTATATATACATACACATTTTGTCTATCCATTCATCTGTTGATGGACACTTGGGTTGCTTCCATCTTTTGACAATTGTGAAAAATGCTGCTATGAACATCGGTGTTTGAGTCCCTGCTTTCAATTCTTTGAAATATGCCTAGCAGTGGAATTGCCCGATATATGGTAATTCTATACTTAACTTTCTGAGGAACCGTATCCTCAAAGTCTTAAGTTAGGAAATGGACCAGGAATCTAAACTTGAAATGCAGTTGCCTTTGAGTAGTCTGTTTTACAAACAAACATTTACTCTCATCGTCTACTCCTGTACCCAAGATGGTACAAGATGGTATATCCTGGAAAGCCTGGAAGCTTTGGGAAAAGGCTGACCTGGATTCTAATCCTGAATTTGATAATTACTAATTATGTTGCCTTAGCCATGAACCTTGAATATCTTCAGTTTCTACAACTGCAAAACAAGGATAATAATGTCTACAATTAAGCTGTAAATACTAAATAAAATGTTTATTGTTATGGTTAATAATAATAATGTTATGATCATCATTGTAGCGTCATTATTAACTATAAGACACTTTTAGATAAGAGAAAAAGAAGGTCACAAATGAAATTTTAAGAAAATGGAAGAGAAGATAGGATTCATTTCCTGAGTTTAGACTTGGCCCAGGTCAGTCTGATCTCTTGGAAATAAATCTCAGGATTACAGGAAAGATTAGCTCATTAAAAATGTTAATAAAGAAGACTGCAATTTCAAAATTCACATAAATTAAACCAAAAAAATGCAAAAAAGACATCGAAGTACAGAGGATCTCCCTTAGTCAATGCTGCCAAAAATGCTATTATGCATTCACCCAACTGGAGTTCCTTCTAACAAACTGCCACTGAGCATATGGCCACCTTGGGCATTTTTTCATTATCCCAGAGTGTGTCTGCAGTCCCATGTCGGTAAACTCCATCTGTATCTCTGTCAATGGAAGAAATTTCCATCAGGAAATATCAGCAGGCTTCAGGGGAAAGACCTTTCCAATTTACTGAGATCGAAGGAAGTAGCTACAGGGTTCCCCCTCTCCCACCTCCCTTTTCCCCCAACTCCAGCCAAAAAATGTCGTTTTCTTTCCCAAGGATTGTCCCATCACCCTTCACTGCCTGCTCACCCAGGGGGAGTTTCTGGGCACATGGTGCTGCACATGATGGACAAGCTTGAATTCTGGGTCACCGAGGCCCTTCACCTGCCCGCTTCACAGGAAGAGAGAAAGGAGCAGGTAGAAATGGGTCTCTGACTTCTCTTGGCTGCTGCCCCCAGGGAATGCAAATAGAAACAGCTCTGTGTGCTTCCTGGTTGCTGCAGTTGTTATTTTAATCTCTTCATTATGCACAAGACCCATGGGGACAAAATTGTAGACAGGTTTAACAGCCAAGGCAGTAATGAATATGTCTCTGTGGGCAGGGCAGGGGCTCTTGCTGGATCGGGGTGGGGGAAGAGCAGGTGGTGGGAAGCCTGCACCTGAGAAGGTGCCCCTTGAACTCCCTTCTCTGTGAGTCTTACCCTTGAACATGGGCGTTCCCACTGCATGTTGAACAGTGACCCTTACTTTGACACAGCTTCCTCGAATATTTTTCACTATAGACTTACACAACCATCATGTCAATGTACCAACTTAAAGTAGGTATCAAGTGTTTGCTACTTTTAGGCCATGGGCTCAGGGTACAGAGCTGCCACCCACTCCCTTTGCTCTCCACTGAACAGGAGTAGAATAAAGGCAGAGGCAAAACGGATTTGATTTTGACTTTTCTGGGAATGGTTTCTCTGTATACACATAGGTCCATTTATATGATGTATTCATTTTCAAATTTACTTACATGCAGATTTATATGAAGGATCCACTTAAGACTCGAATCAACAACCCAGTCAGTTTCATAGTTTTCTACCTGCCTGAGAAAAATGCTGGGGGAAAACTCACCATTTCAACAATCCCATTAATGACACCGGCCTCGTTTGGCTGATAGTCTGCAAAGAAAGTCTCATTGATGAAAAGAGCCTCCAACCAACTATCTTTGGATTTCATAGAACCCATAAGTTAGTAAAACCTAATCTCGGTTCTCCCTGAGTCAGATAACTACGGAAAGATACTTGGAATTGGGTATTGCAAGCTTGCCTGTTAGAAAAATACGGAGTCCAGAGTCAAAGTCATCAAGTCAACTGCCATGTGCATTCATGCACACACATCTAGAAATCTCCATCCAGCAAGTGACACCATGGATATCCAGGCCATGAACTGGGATGGAGCACAGGGGAGAACTCCAAGCCAAGTCAGACAACCTATACTATCATCTTTGCTTCCACAAATCTGATTTTCACAGACAGTTCATCAGAAGTTCTTAGTATAACTAAATTTCTTTATTCCTCAGCAAGATACGCTATTCTCACCTCCTATTGGACAGGAAGAGCCCCAAATTGGAAGATGACTCACCATTGACCTGGCCAAAGCACACCCTATCTTTTTTCTTACCCAATCCCCATATCATTTTGGCAGAGTAATGTGCAACTGGTACCCAAAAGTCAGATCTATTTATGTAGTTGGCTATCCATCTATATTATCCACACACCTTATAAGGTGGTAGATATAAATGCATTTTCATTTTTATTTGTCCAAAGCCAATCTCATTTTAAGACTCAGCTCTCCTATTCTGGAAATAATTTCTCCATCCTCTGAACAAACACAGTCTCCTCTGCCTACATGTCTTATTATGCTTTTCACTTTCTATCTTGTAATATGTTCGCTTATATTCAAGTCTCATTTCTGTTGGTAGAATATGCCATTTTTGAGGATTAAATCCACAATTACTTCTTCTCTTTCCTTCCACGGCTCCTAACTATGCTAGCATCTAGAGGGCAGTCAATAATTACTGATTGAGTAAATGAATAAGAATATTTTTAATTAATTAAAGTAATACAGAGTAGCATTTATAGCATAGAAAAATGCATGATCTATTCATGCAGGTGGGTGTAAGATGAAGGTGTGGAAGAAAGAACTCTGCTTGGAAGTGCATGAAAAAAACAAATGTAAGGAGCTCAAAGAGAACAAGCTGCAAAATTCCAAGCTCTCTTCTATCTGCAGCTTCTCCTTCTCCTGAAATTACTTCTTGCCACAATGATATAGAACTCACACTGCTCATTGGGATACACAATCCATCTTCAGGAGCCCTAAGTCAAAGGAAGAAAAGGAAAGGAGGGAAAAAAATCCTAAGCACATTTCACCATTGGTTTTGATCCACAGCCAAGGCCTTCCACCTGCAGAAATCTCCCAACTATCACATTTCTACTGCTCTGCCTGATAACGAAGATAATTGTTTCATCCACTTTGTCAAAGCTGAAATGAAAAGAGAGCAAAGCAAAATGATGCCGTCGTAAATCATGGGGCTGAGACAGCAAAAGAGGGACAAGATAGCGACTTCATTAAGGGTTATGTATTGTGCCATTAAGTTGGCAGGGGGGTCACCTTTCGTGTCACACCCGGCCTCTGTGATGCATTGCCAGCTCTTCTTTCCAATAAAATTAAACGGAGATGTAAAACTGATTAGGGCCATGTTTGCCTCAGCCCGTGGCAAAGGGAATGGCACAGGGAATAATTGATATAAGATTGCAACTGATGCATAATGGCAGCAATTTCTCTTCCTGGTCATTTCATTGCTGACCTTGCCCATTAAAACAAGCCCAGCTGCCTTGGAGAAAGAGACACTTCATTTCCCATCACACTACAACTCCATGGCAGTCACAATCCCCCACACACACACCCACCATTGGCCCTCACCAAAACAACATGGCCAGAAATACTGGAAGCTGGAGTTTCAGGGGAGTAGCTACTTTACATGGATACAACACTGCAGTCCTTCAAAGCCACTGTTAGCCAGCACCATGCCTGATCTCCCTGATTTCCCCAAACGGTGGCTGCAGACAAGTCACCACTTTACTAGTTTTTATTCCCTCCCATGCTAAAAAATCAGGTTACTGGCCTGCTTGATCTGTGTCTCAGACTCACTATCCCTAGTGTGAACTGGGACCTTGCTGTGGGTTCTCAGCCAATGCAGAGGTATGAAAGCTGCCATAAGCACAAGAGGGACTGACATTTCCACAGAATCTCAAATGATGCCCTACAATGCTTGATGAACTCAACAATTTGGACAAACTCCATGGAGCAAAACTCTACTCATTGTTCAGTCAACAAATATTGATTGCGGGGTCTTTTAGGCACCAAGTACTGTGCTAAGCATTGAGGATAGACAGGTGAGCCAGGTGGTCATGGTGTCTGCCTTCATAGGACTCACAGTCCCTTGATGCTTTCCACGGGAATAATATTGATCGATAATCAATCAATTGGCTATGTGCCAAGCACTGGCCTGTGTGATTTACATGCATTAACCCATTTAATCTTCACAACAAGAAGAGGAGTGATTGTTTAATGTTGTCCTCATTTTAGAGGTGAGGAAGTAGGGGGAGAGAGAGGTTAAGTACCCCTTGCCCTGGAACGCACGAGTAGTTAAGTCATCGGATCACAGTTTCAGACGCTATGAGCTAAAGCCAGGCACTAAACCTGAAGGAAAATATTTTATGAATCTCTTTTTGCTTTCTCTTTATCCCCTCCTCACCTCCATCGTGTTGCTTATATATTTTATCCAGCCTTCAAGATGGCATGACTTTATCAAATGACATTCTTGCCAGATTTCTGCTTTCCCATGGATTAGAACTGCCAACCAAAAGATGCCATGTATATCCCAGCTAATAAGCATTTAATAGCACATGATGCAATATCCTATAGGTTTTCTTCCCCTTTATTTCACTTAATGTCTGAAAGTTGGTTTTTATAGTATATATAGGAAATATGGGCAATGCTTCTCTGTCCAGCCCTCGAACTTTATATCTCCGCCCACTACTGGCTTCTAGATCATGGCAAATCAGGCCAAATAGGGCATCCAGAATCTCAGCTTCAGTCATGATTTCCAAAATGCCCTGTGTGACTGAATCAACCACTACAGAAAGGGGCAGACTGCATGGGCCTATGATTCTTTTACTGTTGTCTTCAGAAATCTAAGCAGTTACACACTCATATAAACATGGCCTCATTTTCATATTTACCAATATAAATATGACCTCAAGGTCACAGTGACCTCCCCAGTGGTGAAGGGAGGTGTATTTTTTTCAGACTCACTTACCAGAGTCTTGCAAGCTTGATCTATTTGTCTGACTGGCTGTCTTTGTCCCACCACTTCCCAGACTCTGACAGAATCCAGGGACTACAGCAGCTCTGGGCAGGAAGACTGTAAATGACAAATAACAGACCCTCTGCCAAAAAAGAGCCTATACCAGAAGTGGAATAAGTTAAAGCAGACTATTTCCACCCACTACCTCCAACCATGACCCTGTACCTCAGAAAGGAGGCAAAGGCTCTGTATAAATGAAGACAGGGACTGTGCATCTTTCCCATTTGATGACTCACACAGTATGGAATGAAAGGCCCCAACAATCCACCATAAACAACAGATGAAAAACAAATGCTCTGAGCAAGCCTGAGGCTGCCATTTTGTTCCTCCTCCCTGCCCTCACCCACTGGCTTCCACCATCCAGACCCCAGGCCCTGACACTGGACAGCTCAATTGGGTCTCCTTTGGGAACGTCAGATAGTGAAAGCAAGCCACTGTGGCTGTGGGACTGGGATGGCCAAGGCTAATGGACTCCACTGGGGCTGTGACTTCACTGTGCTTCTTGGATTTGTTCCCACCCAGTGAGATAATGAGAGGGAAACCTCTTCTTTGCCTCAACTTCAAGGGTAAATATATTTTTCACTTATATGGCACATTATAGCGTATCTTCACAGTCATAATGACATCCTTATAACATCTTTTGGGGGTGAATGTCATTATCCTCACTTTACAGATAAGAAAATCCAGGATAAGAGATGTGCTAGAGGCCACACAGCACTCGAGTAGCAGAGTTGACCCTGGAGGGGTGGCCTAAATGGAAAGAATTCCAACTCTTCCATGGGAGATAGCAACCCCTGTTGGCTTAGTGGAGGCACGCCGTGTCACTTATCCCATGATGGCTTCCCACTCAAGGCCTGGGAAGCAGGCAGGACCTCTTCCTCCTTCCTCTACTCCGTCCCAACTTCTAATGCTGTCAGGCATCCAAGACCTTACTTTCCTTCCCTCTGTCCAAGCCTGGAGGGGTCTGGCATGCCAAGGTAGCCCAGGAAAATAAAACCTGTGGGCAGATGCTGTCAAGGGCCTGTGGCCTGAAATTCCTCTTAGGAGAAACAGGATCTGTGTTCCTTGTTATTAAAACTCTCATTAAGGAAATGTCAAACCTACATGGAGTCTGCTCTTGCAGAAAACAACTCAGGATGGGGTCACTGCCTTACTTCCCCCAGAGCAATGATGCTTGAATGGAGGTGGCTTGGCCTCCTTCCCCTTCCAGTGCCCCATCTCTCTACCCCAACCCAACTTGTATCTACGTGAACAAAGGATGGACTAGGGTTTTTTTTAAGGATTAGGAAAGAAAATACTTAAATTATGAGGATTCATCTGAGCAAAACAGATGGGAACCTCATGGCAAGCAACGCTTTAAAGGAAAACAAACTTTCATTATTCAGTCAACAAATACAAGCTTTAACTCTTAACCACATATTAGGATGCGGGGAATGTGGAGATGAGCAAAATGCTTCTTCTCTTGCCCTTAAAGAGTCCTACTCAGTGTCCCTCGACACCTTCCAGAGGAGATAACTGCACATCAGTCATGAGCAGACATCTACGTATGCCCTTCTATAAGAGCTGGAACCAGAAAGAATGTGGAAAAACAAACCAGAATCCTTACAAGCCCCTTATCAACGGTGAGAAAGTAATATTCTCGGAATCAACTTGGCGTCAAATGTCTAGAAATTTTTCAAGTGTCCCTTCTCTTGTGTCCTTATTTAATTTGCTTAAAATGATTGTGGTCTGTGGGGTCAAAGATCTGAGACTGAATCCACACTTTGCCGTTACCCCACCTGCATGCTGTCAGAGAACCATCGCTCTCCTTTCCATCTCTCAGTTTCCCCTTGAGGGTTTTCAGATTATGTTCTAAGTTGCCCAAGGGTTCTTTTGAGTCACATCAAAAATCTACCAGGGGTTCTGAGGAGGCTGAGCAGTGGGCTTTGAACTTCCACCCACCTCACTTGGGCCAGACAAAGCAGTCCTACATGGACCTGTTTACTTCAGTATTTTGTGATGTACACTGGTATTCTGAGATCAACTTGTGTAGGATTGGCACTCAACTTCATGCCCAGCAAAATTCTCTGCAGACAAACTTCCCTTCTCTTCTGGGGTTGAGGTTTAAGGAAATAGCAGACTCAAGCCTTTCAGCCTCCTAGACCCAGATCACTAACCACTAGTCACCCAGTCATCCAGTCAAAAATATTTACTGAGCAGCTAGTACGTGCCAAGCAGTGTGTGAGCTGTTGAGTGAAGCTTCTCTGGATCAGATTTTGTGGATATGCCCAGTGGTTAAGAGTACGGACGTTGGTTCAGGCTGAAGTCCAGCTCTGGCTTATTGTCTGTGTAGCCACAGGAGGCATCTTATGCTTTCTGACCCTTAGTTTCCTTGCCTGCAAAAATTATGCTGAGAAGATCAAATAAGAGCGGGGCTGAATGCTTAACACACATTAAGTGCTCAAAAAATGCCAATCATTGTTACTAGTATTGAGTTCAATTGCTCACTGTCTATAAATTGGGCTCCCTGACTCCATTATCACCCCATCTCCAATTCATCGTCTGGCTCAGCCAGAGGGAACTTTTACCATCCACTGAATTCTTATTTAAGGATTACTTAGATGCCATCTCCTCTGTTAAGCCTTTCTCAGTTCTCAGAAGCAAAATTAAGCTGCCAGATTCCCAGTGCATATTTCTGTTCATTCATTATAGCACTTAGTTCATTGTATTCATTCATTCACTCACTTAACAAATATTTACTGAGTGACTACTGGGGGCCAAGCCCCACTCTAGGGCCTGTGGGATACACCAGGGTCACATGCACAAAACCACCAGCTTTTGTAGGGCCCTGTATTATACTTGCTTCTTTGTGAATTCATCCCCAATCCCCAGTCCCCACCCAGGGAAGGTGGGAGAGCAGGGTTCCTCTTGCATTCATTGGCCTAGTTAAGTGGCTCATCCAAGATGTTTAACGGTTAACATGTCTTTTCAAAGAATTGGTAGTAAATGAATCTGGTAGCTGTCCCTCGGGTCACCAAATCAACCAAATCAAATGTACAGGAGCCTTCTTAAAACTGTGCCTTGGGAACCCACCAGGAGGCTGGCAGAGTCTTATGTGGGCTCTCACACTCTTTTATCAGCCTGGCTCTCCACTCCAGGCCCTCTGTCTATCATCTGTATCTGACAGAAGGAACTAAGGCCAAAAGGCCAAAGCAGGGAACAGAAAAGAAGACATGGCTTTGCAGCAGAAGTTAATAAAAAATTTAAACTTGAAAAATCCTATGGACTGTGCTAGAGGCTTATGGAGACCTATGAGACCCCTAAGTGAACATCACAAACACACACTTGGGGCCTCGTGGCCATTTCATCCAGTTGGATCAGGTCCGGGGGCACCCCTCTGGGAGAGGCGGCAGGTCCACACTCTTCCAAGAGGATATTAGCAAGGATTGATGTTTCTCATCCAGGCCCCTCTCACCTTCTAGCATTTGGAAAAGACATCATGGGATCTAGCCAGGGGCCTGGGAGAATAGCAGCAAAAGTGGGAAATGAACAAAGAGAGCTCATTGACAGGCAACCAGTTCTCTCCCTAGAGGATGTCATCCTCTCACACTCCTCTGCCATTTAAGGAAGAGCTGAGGAACAAAAGAAAAAGGAATGTAGAAAGTAGATAAAATGTTAAAATCACAAAATCATATCATCAGCTTGGTGGCACTGTCAGGAAACTGGTGATTAGAGAACCAGAAGTAGAGAGAGCATCCATCAGAGCTACCAGGCTGGAATAGGTCTTAGGTCAAAGACCCATTCTTTCAGAGAGCTCAGGTCAACAAAGAGCAAGTGTGTACATTCATGAAGTCAGGGAGTGTTGTTTCAGATTCGCTGTATTCCCAGAGCCCTTCTTTAACTGAATAACAACTGGTAGTAAGTTGGGAAGAGCCATCCAAAAGGGAACAGGAATGCATAAAATATTGGCAAGGGTGGCTTTAAAGCAAAATAAACCCAGAACACCCAGGCCAGCTCAACTTCTTCTACAGAGACATTTCTAGTGATCTAGTGTGAAATTTGAGAGCCACTCTTATTGGGAGAGTGAGGGGAACAAAGACCTCTTTAACCATTGTTTGTTTCTAGACATAAGCACTGCTGAGCAGAAGATTTTTGTCAAACCCTTGAGGTCAAGGAGAATGTAGATATTTTCACCTTGCATGGTGCCTAGCACAGAGGTAGTACTTACTATGGACTTGTTGAATGATTGAATGAATGAATGGGTGAGTGAGTGAGTGAGTGAGCAAAGGAATAAAGATCAGGGGAAAGATGCTTCAGTAAGAAACCTTAGGGCTAAGTAGGAGGGGGAAGGAGAAGGAAGGAAGGGCCAGAGGAGGTGGAAGGTGCTGAGCAAGTCTGAGTAAAGAAATGGCATATTGCAGGCACTCCTGCCTCTGTCAGACACTCTACTGAGGGCCAACAAGTTTCAGGGCAATGGGGAGAACTACAGAGGTATAAAAGACCTGTCCTCGGGAGCTTACGGCCCACAAGTAGAGGGACAACACATCCATAAGACGCAGAGAATGAAAACAACAGAAGCCGTAAAATCAGTCCAGATAAAGTGCTGGCAACTGGACCCCAGAAACGGATTTGTGCAGGAGCTCAGGTCGGAATGTGAGTGGCAACGGGAAATTGCCCCAATTGTGAGGGCACTTTTATGTCATACTCTAGCAGCAGGACAAGGAAGCCAAGTGTGGCTCAGCCACCCAGGTGGCCAGAGAGGACCCCCATCCCTTCGGTCTGCAGGACAGCTAGGGCCCGTGGCCCCACAATTCTCCTCTCGCCACCCCTCCCCTCGCCCACCCTGCTGACACAGAGAGCCTGGCACTGGTGGGGGGAGTTTCTGTCAGTGTCTTTGTCTAGATGGGTTAATGCAAAGGCTTTCCAACATAAGCATGTTTTTCCTGTTCCTTCTCTCTGACCTTGGCATTTTCTTTCTCCATTCCAGGCTCACCGCTGTCCTGTGGCCAGGTTTGCCTCTCATTTGTCAATGTTATTATTGAATTTTCAAATGCCAGTACTACACATAAATCAATGGCTTTCTTCTCCCTACTGGCATATCCCTGCCACATGTGGTCATTCATTTTTTTAATAAGTCCTCCTCTCCTTTCACCCATTTATAAAAATGCATCTTGTTCCCTCACCACCGTCCATCACTCGGTGAGCGTGGCTATTTGTTGCCCCTGAGTGCTTATTCATCAACGTTTTCAAAAGCAAAATCACTCTTCGCCTCCTGCTCTTATTGTACCATCAATCTTGACCAGGGGATCAATAAACTTCGCTTTTGCAATTTTCCCCCCCTCCTGAGCTGACTGTCTCCAAAGTGCAGTCTTTTTATTTACATTTTTAACTGATCATCAGCAGAGGGGGCACGGGGGTGTCAGGGAAGCGAAGGGCTTTCATTTGCTCCCGAGGCTGAAATAACCGTCCATGCATCGGTCATTTAACACGGTAACCCAGCAAAATTGATACTCGACTCTTCCCTGTCCGGGGTCCGCCCACGTAAATCATAACCTGAGGAAACAAAAGCCCGGCCTGAGCAGCGTGTCTTGCAGGCAGACAGGCAAGAATATAGGCAGAGGAGAAGTAAGCCGGCTTCCAGGAATTTCTTCACATTGTTTTATACGTGTTAAGGGAAAATGAAAATGGAAGGGTCCAAGGGAAAATTAAAACAAAAGGGTCTGAAGCGTGGAGGAAAGGAAACAAGGTTAAATTTAAAACGGGTGGGTGGGGAGCGGATGTGGCCCAAGCTATTGGGCGCCCGCCTCCCACATGGGAGGTCCCAGGCTCCGTCCCCAGTGCCTCCTAGGGACAAAAATACAAACAACAAGCAAACAGGCAAAGGAGCCAACTCTGGGGAGTCGACGTGGCTCAGTGGTTGAGTGCCGTCTTCCCATATACGAGGTCCCGGGTTCAATCCCCAGCCCCGGTACCTAAAAAAAAAAAGGGGGTGGGGGGACAGGCAAGCAAGAGTAGGCTGGAAAAGGAGCCTTGATTTACTGGCTCATTCAATCTTGTAGACACATCAAGTTACCAGGGTTCTTGCCTGCTCTGTTAATGCTTGCGGTGAAACACTGTGTAGAGGCGAGTGGGCAGCCTTATGTAGTCAGAGGAGATTGTTGTCATCTCACTCTAAGAAGCCCTCCTCAAGGCTCTGCTAAAAGACAGGTGACAAAATATGAATGAGACAGCCCAGCCTTCAGTGAAGATTAAAGCGTGCTGTCCGTCTTGGTTTGGTTTCCTATGACTATTTAAACAAGCAAAGTACTTTAGGGCTTCCAAAGGCTGCCAGGTAGTGTGGCTGGTTAACTTGCCAGGCCTCAAAGGGTTAACTGCGCCCTCCCTTCCACTGCTAGTTTTCTCAGCCTAATGGTGAATAGCATGGGCTAAGGGAAGTTGGGGGGACGCTTTCACTCTTTTGCTTCCCAACTCTGCTTCAGGTGCTCTAAGTGCACTATCATGCAGATTCTTAAAAAGCAGCTCACCAGGTTAAGTTTTGTGTCTATATTTCAAGGATGGGCAAATTGCTATATACAGAGATTAAGCTACTCGTCCAGGCTGTAAAACCAGGATTTGAATGCAGATCTCTCTGCCTCCAAAACCCAGACCTTTCAGTACCTAGTATTAGCTCGAGTCCCCAGGGACCTTCTGACCAGACCAGGAGGAACCAAAAGAGCTGGCATGGAAAGCACCAGTATCTGATCTCAGGGGACACCTTTAGAGCCATCACACTCCTGTCACAGAGTCTATGACAAAAGATGCACAGGGTGCAAGAGGCAAAGCAGCTCCAGAGGTCCTACATCTAGGACCCAGGAAGGCTGGTGGAAGGAGCCAGGCATGGGATGGTAGTACATCTAATCCCAAGTCAAGGCAGAGTGGCCGTGTGCTTTGGAGGAAGCACCTTCCCCTTTCTGAGCCCCAGTTTCTTTTGGTCTAAAATTAAGAGGTTGGACTTGATAATGCCTAAGAGTTCATCTGAAGTGGAATTTCTATAATCCCTCCAGTGTTTCCACTGGAATTGGCACTGGAAGTAGCCTGGAATGCTCAGTATCAACAGGGCGGGGCCCTGTTAGAAATGAAACTCTAATTCTGCCCTCAACACTGTGGGAGCTTGAGTGGCAGCTGGATCAGAGAGGGCTGGCAGTGGGCATTTGGCAACTATGTGCTGACTCCTCTCTTTCGTCTCCTCGGCTATCATATGGGACGGATAAGATTAGATTAAGACGCCAATCCTGGGGTTGGTATTTTTGGATTCAGATTTTAGGATTTCATGGAGAAGTAATTTTTAAAATAAAATAAAATCTTCTGGGTCTTACTTTTTAATTTTGCTAAATAAGGTCATTTTTTAAATTGCCATCGAATATCACAAAAAGGACATTCAACTCCCCAAAGATTTATAAAGATCATAATTCACTGTGCCCAGGCACCAGTCTGCAGACTGCTGTTTGGAACCATCTATTAAGCTACAAAAGGCATATTGTCTTGAGAGAGAGACTGTATAGTGATGACTGCACTGAAAAGCCCCCTCCATGAGCCCCTATATGCCCAGTAATTGAATACACGCTGTCCCATGTTGTTCTTTATTAAGTGCATAAATCTCTATCCCTTCAATGAGACTATAAACTCCTTAAATGCTAGGGCCACGACTTATCTTGGATCTTTTCTCGCCAAATAAATGACCTTGTTATTTTGGTTGTGCCCATCTGAGATTTGGGCATGAGCCCACTGATGTGGCTGCCCTGAGACAGGGGTGAGAGTGAACTAGAGCGGAAGGGACGTGTTCTTGGGGTCATGTCAGTTGAACCTATGGGATACGTGGGTAGCCAGACCCGGGGTTCTGGGCACAGCCCCTGGGCAGCTTGCACAGCCCCTTCCTGGTCCCCCAGAGCCCTCAGCTACAAGAAGTCTAGATGTGGCCAAGCGACTTAGAGAAAAGACAGATTCTGACCAGAGACTCTAAAAACATCTCTACCTTGCTCTCCTCGTGAGAATGACGTGACAATAAACAAGACTTTCAGTCAATTAATGCTTTCCAAAATGGCTGACCTTAACTAACACAGGGGTAGACGCTGGCTCATCAGCTATGTGCTATTCCAGCTTAATCCCAGGGAAGGCACTGGGAAACACACACACACAACTTTGCTGAACTCTCTCCAAGCTGTCAATCTTCAGGCTGCTTCAGTCCCAGGCACCAGGCTTATGGAACTTCAACTGTTTTGCTAATAGGCCAGAAATAAACAATGAGTGACTGATCATTTTTAAAAGCCAGCTTCCCCCCTGCAAGGGGAAGAGAGAGCAAGCCAAGGGGCTGAGGAAGGAAGTGCCTGCCAAGATAATAAATACAAACCAAAATCTCCGACATTTTGTGGTTTGACACTTAATTGATTAACTAATTTGAGGCAACAAGATTTACTGTTCCTGTAGATTAGTGTTGAAGGCGTAATTACGGCAAAAGCTCCACACAGGCCAAACCTGCGTTAAAGTCCACACATCGCCACCGAAAAAGATGGAAGGTTTTTTGGAACACGTCCCTTTTCGGCTCTGCGGGCTGGGATTGCTCTGGAAAGGTCATTTGGTGCCTTATCAGCATAGACAAAAGCCCCTGCCTGTAATGTATGTGTTTATTCTCAAATTAAATATATTAATGTATTATTTGTTCTTAAAATGTCATGGAATAGATAGCGAGCTTAGCCCTCCTGGCAGACCTTTGAAGCTTAAAGAGTAATGTAATAATAGTACGTTAATCCATAGGCCGTTCAGACATCTCCCTGTGGAGGCCCCAGACTCTGGTACACGTTCCAAAATCCTGGATTTGCTGCACGCAATTGTAAGCGTCTGGTTCTTCAACCACGGAAGGAGAAGGGGCTTGGTGGAGGGGGCTTTACTGAAGCTAAGGAAAGGCATGAGCCCCTCTTTTATTCGTGGGGAGTAATCCTCCTTTGGCCTTGAAAACAGGCAATGGCCTCAGGGTTGAAAACAAATGCCAGGGGTAGTGGAGAATGAGCCTAAAAGTAACAGAACTCTGTTTCTCCGCTGATCTCCAACTTTTCACAGGCAGCGGAGTTTCCGGGCATGACTGAATGTGCTGTGTGATCTTAGCTTGGGGACGTGGGGCTCATTCCAGGAGGTAGTCAATGGAACCGAAGTCAATGCAAGCACTCACAGTGCCTGGCGTGGGGTCTTGAGTTGGTGGGTGCTGCTAGCTCCTCGATGGTGGGCAGTATGGGTGTGAAGGGGGGTATAGGAGAAAGCCGTTAAATCCCAACCACTCCTGCATTTGTTCCAGAAAAAATATAATAATAACAAGTCCTGCTCAGGTGCTGTCGACATTATTTACATCTTCCCTTGGCCCACTCTGCTCCATTTAGTTCTAGCTTTTGTGGCCTTGACTTAAATTCTGATCACTGCTCCAGCCTGTACACCTGACCCAGTTCTATTGGACCTTGGACTGGACTCTGGCTGCATCCTCAGCTCCTGCCTCGCCCCAGCCTGATAACCTCCCTTCCTGGATCTGCTTCCAGTTCTGACTTTGGACTCCCTGCCCACATTTCTTCAATGCCCCAGGCTCGGTGCTGGCCCACTCCTTTACCCCTCTGGCTGAACTACTGGCCTCTTTACCAAGTAGTATAGCATCTTAGATTGGCCTCACTGGACCATACTCTGAGAGTTGCATGAACAATGTTTATTAGGAGGCGGTCTCTGGAGGTAAACCTGTAAGGAAGCCAAGAAGGCAGGACTGGACAGAGGAAAAAGCTGACACACAACTGAGGCCTCCAACAGTCTTGGAGCTTTGGATCTGGGATGGCCCTTGAAATTTGCTGCAAATGGAGGCAAAAGAGCAAGGCCATTCTACCCCTGCACCAGCCAATCATTGACCGTCCCCTTGGAGAAGGTAAAACCTGGGCAAGGAGAAGCATCCCAGTATTCACTTCATGTAGCAGTCTCACGAGGTCCCTCTGGGCGCTCTAGGACTTTCCTGAGCAATCACCCTATTTCCCAGTCTAAACTGCAGCTCCGGCCCTCTGCTGCCCTCTGGTGGTTAATGAGTCTAGTACCCCGACAGGGAAGCTTTGACCCCCTGTGTGCCAAAGGAATTTGGTCCTCGTTGACTGTCAGGCCAATTGGTGACCCCCGAGCTGTTCCGACAACAAAGGTGGCATGAGCAGGATGCCGAAATGTCACCGGCATGGAATAGAAACTTGCTCCCCACTTTTTTTCTTTCACGCTGTCCATCAGAAAAACTAAATTCTGCCACTAGAGCTTCATTTACTTCAGTCTTGAGGGCTTTGGGCTCTCCAAGAATTTCCTGTTTATAAATAAAAGCACCCTTGGGGGTGGCAAGCACATTATCCATGATCAAAAAACTCTTTAGTAAGATTCGTTGGGAGTAAGGCCTGTCAGGCAACAGTGTTCGGAATGTGAGAGCAGAGAAGGATCAAATATACACATTCGCCACTCCAGTTTTGCTGAGAGTTGTCCAAAGGTGATTGGATGACAACCCTTGCTTTGCCAACTGTGGAGAATATCTGTTCTTCATGAGGCAGTGGAGTGTTATGGAAAAAGCACAAGGTTTGGAGCAATTGGATCTGTCTTCAAGTTCCAGCTCTGTCACTGACAGGCCACCACGGGCCACATAGTATTGAATGAATCCACTATCTAAGCATCACGATTTGCATTTGTAAAATGTGATAATCCCTCCCCAACCATTTGTTTGCAAGAGATTGAATTAGATACATACGTATCAAAGCCCCGTTGTAAAATACTGTGTTATTCAATGGCTCGTTACTAGGGGAGGCCCCTTTTAAAACATTTCCTGATGAACCTCAAAATGCCTTCCCCCCAAAACACGGAGGCAGCTCCCGCTGAGTACTGCAAGCCGCAGCCTGCCAGCTGTTCCATGTGAGGCTTCCAGCAAGGAATGACAAAAGGACATGAAGAACAGGCAGGTAGGAAGAGAATTGAGTGGAAAGACACAAACTTTTTTATGAACCTTGTTAAAAATGTATATTCACAAAGTTACTTCCCGATGCAGAGGCGGAAGGAAATGGCTTGGGGAAGTGCACCGTCTATTACCAGGCATCCTGGACTTGGCACTGTCCCTCTTAGAGATAAATGCCCCCTCCCTGCGGCATGTGGTTCCTGAATGAAATGCAAACTGTGATTTTTTTTTTGAATACAGAAGAGATGTCCACAACAGAACTGAATCATCTTTTCTTTCTTTCTTTCTTTTTTTTGCATGTATTGGTGGGTGTGATGGTTCTTGAAACATCTGGGGGGTGGGGTCGGAGGGGGAAGGCACGATGTCAGAGCAGGGCTGGTAGGAGCCGGGGGTGGCATCTGTCCTTGGCAATTGCCCCCAAAAGAGATCCTGGGAAGGGGGGAGTCGGGTGGGGCAGAGGCCAGGCTCTGCTCCCCAGGTCCTTGTCGGCGCCAAGCACCCCCCCCCCAGCCTGTCCAGGGTGTCGTCAGGGCCCTCCCTTCACAACCGCCAACTTGATGGGGTGAATCACACACACACAAAAAAAAGGGTGGGTGGTGTCTAGAGGGTGAGCAGTGGATTCACAGGGCCACAGCATACCCCGGCAGGACAGGGGCAGGCGGGGTACACTGTTGAAACGTATTAAGAGAATGTTCTTAATCAATAATAGATTTGGAACAGGTGTGTGAAATTGCAGTCACAAGTTCAGGATTGAAGTTAGGCCCCATGGACCAGGTGTCTGGAAGCATTATTGCTGATGAGCCAGAACCCACCAAGTTGTAGCATCATCACACCCCTTGAACAGAGAACAGGTTGCAAAGGACACGGTGTATTCTTCCATCCATAGTATTTGTAAAAAATCTTGTGAATCAACTTTTTAAACTAACACTGAAGTGAATGCACGTATGAGTAAATATATATGTCATATATGTATATAATATACTACCACATGTATGACACATAGATGCTGAATATTTAACTGACAGCAGCAAGTATTAGGAGAACAGACAAGAATCATGAACCAAATAGAAACATACCTCTGCAAAACTAAAATACCTATCACAAAATATAGCTTTAAATGTGCTTATCTGGTGTCTTAGCATAGAATAGAAAAATCAAATTAGATGGTGAATACAGTAAAAAACAACAAAAGAGGTAAGAAACTAAAAAAATTTTCTTAAAAAAACGTGTGTGTGTGTATGAAACCATTATGGGAACTCAGAAGGTCATTTAGAGTAGGGACAAATAGTGTCAAAAGATTGCATCACCACTCATTAAAAATGTGTTGTATTAATGATTTTGAGACAATATGGAAAATTTTAAATGTGTTTAGTGCAGGGCACTTTGTTTAGGCAGAAATGGATAATTTACAATTTGAAGTTGTAACTGTTGAGGATGTTTTGTTTTGATTTTTAAATTCGTGTTTAGAAGAGAAAGATTTCCATTGACTTGAAAATCTACAAGTGTGGAATACCTTGTTCCCCAAAGCTAATGAGAAATGTTACTCCGTGTCTGTGTGTGTGTGTGTGTGAGAGAGAGAGAGAGACAGAGAGAGAAAGACGCCTCCTCCTCCTCCCTATACCCTCGGGAGTATTTCTTTTACCAAAGAAGGATGCCTCCAGGACTAATATGTTATGATTAGAACTTTTAAATGCACATTTAGCAGAGAAGTGAATGAAAGAGTAAATGCTGATAATACATGTGCACCAAGGTCTACTCTATGCCCGTTAACATTCTTCCTAGAATTCCTAAATACAAGGGAACACAGGCGTCGAGCAGACTCCGGAAATGACATCATTTGTCAAAAGATGAGAAGCCATTTTCACTGAATTCACAGACATTGAGTCAGCCTCCTTGGGTTTGCCTTCCTGGTTATCTTTTAGATTTCAATTTTTTTGTTACAGCCAATGGGAAGGTACGTGAGAACACGTCAAGTGTTTTGAGACAGTGGTGAAAGGCACTATTTATACAGATTAAACTTTCCTTTATGAAGCTGGAGCACGAGAAAGAGCAGAGTTTTCATCTCCAGAGCCGCAAGCCTGGTTGTCATGAAAGGGGCCACACGGTATCTGTCCCGTACCCCCCACTTCTGAACATCTATGGCTGGGAGGACCTCAGCTCCAGTGGAGCTAGTCTAACTGGAAAGTGGGCTTTTTTTTTTTAAATGGAGAAGAGGGCACAGGAAAGGGGAAAATGATAATGTTTTCATTTTTCCTTCAGCAGGCCTTTCGGAACCTGGACTCTGCATAATAATAGAGACAACTGGGTAATCTGACCCGAGGGCTGTCATCCACGTCCACTTTCCAGCCAAGTCTACAGCAGCCAAGATGGCGGCCCCGTCGTGTACAAGTTTGCGTGGCAGCAGGAGGGTAAGAAAGGAGTCTTTTCCTCCATAACCCTTGCTCATGGAGCCATAAAGGTCACAGAGAAAACAGGCTGAGAGCCTTCCCTTCTGTTCTGTAATGGTATTAGCAACGACTCTTTCTTACTCAATCTCACTCCCAAAGGATTTTCAATAAACTTTTTATGTGCCATAACTGTTACATTAAATAAAGCTGAAAGTATTGAGTAAACCGACTGTAAATCACTTTAGATGCCTTGGAATTACATTAAGTGTGAGAATTATGGATCTTTTGCTGCTTGCAGAAACAGAGAAACGACAGAGCCAGGGATTTTTATGCTGCCAGCCTTTTGAAGATTTTTTTAATTATTTTTTTTTTTTATGCTCCACAACAGCCATGTCTTGTAAATGACTTGTTCAGGGGCAAAGCAGGGGTATGGAGGAGAAGGCGGGGAGCTGGGGTGGGAAGTACAAAAGGAAAGACCTCTGGCAATGAGGAATGCAGCCATAGCCCTGGATTTTCTCTCCCTTTCAGACTTTGTCACTACAGGTTTGAATTTTGCCTTTTTTTTTTTTTTTTATTGTTTTTATTTTCCAGGTTTGAACATTTCTGCATATCTTTAATTAATTGATGATGGACATGGTACAAACAGTTTTTCAGGGGGTGTGGGCACGTTCGTGCCTGTGTACTTTTTCTAGACTTCCAAGACCTTTTCCATTCAAGTCTCACCAGCTGTTATTTTTGTGAAGTTAAAACTCTGCTTTTATGGCATACGTATTCAATTCAACAGTCCTCCAAAGGCCTTTACAGGGTCAGATCTGTGTTTTAAAAGGAATTGTCAGGCTGCTGAAAATGGAGGAAGTTTGGAGAGAGTGTTGATAAAAACGGAAATCTCTCAGACTGATACTCCCCAGCACCCCCTTTGATGTCAAAGCAAGTTTGGTTTGGTTTGGGAAAAAATTAAGGCTGCTTTCCAACTGGCCTGAGTGGCTTCTCTCCTCGACAGGTTCCAGTAAAAAATTAGAATCAGGGGCTGGTGACATCAAGGACGATGGCCATAGCAATTAAAATGACGTCAGTGGAGCAAATGTAACTCAAGTGCTTGAGCGCCTGCTTCCCGTGTATGAGGTCCTGCGTTCCATTCCCTTACCTCCAAAAAACAAAACAAACAAACAAACAAACAAAAAAACCACTTAAAAAAAAATGATGTCAGGAACTTAGAGTCAACTTCCTTCTAGGAAGAGAAGAGAGGAAGAGAGTCATGCCCCCAGGCCAGAAAAGAAATGTGTGTGGCTGATGAATAATTTATTAAAAGGTTGGGGAGCTGTGGAGAGGAACCTGAGTTTATATTCTGAGTTCTAACAGTGGGGAGCATTAGAAGCCAGAGGACACCAGAACCTGCAGCTAACTGATAACCAATTACCTCGACTGCTCACATTAATATTTTGTAACCAGTTATCAAAAAATAACAAGGGGGAAGTGGATGTGGCTCAAGCAGCTGGGTGCCTGCCTACCACACGGAAGATCCCCTACTGGTGCCTCCTAGAGAAGACAAGCAAAACAGTGAGCTGACTCGATGGGCTGGCGCGGCGAGCTGATGCAACAAGATGACGCAGTGAGAAAACAAGACATACAAGTGTGTTACCCAAGAGACACAGTGAGGAAACACAATGAGAGACACAACAAACAGGGAGTGGAGGTGGCTCAAGTGATTAGGCGCCTCCCTCCCATACGGGAGGCCCTGGGTTTGGTTCCTGGTGCCCCCTAAATAAGAGGTGAGCAGATAGCGAGCACAAACAACAAGGTAGGGAGAAATAAATAAATAAATCTTTTAAAAAATTAATAAATATATTTTTAAAAATAATAACAAGGAAAGCCTGGTTCCACCCTGGAATTATTGGGGACTACCATGTTACTGTCATGATCTGGGCTTAATGTGGCTGCGGAGACAAGACAATCTCACATTAAATAAGAGAACACAACCTAAGAAGCTGTAACTCAATGGGGTTTGGATAGTATAAGTTATAATTGCAGTAGGAATTTGGAGAGGGTGATCAGAGAGGGCAGAAGTATTCCTGAAATCGGTGCAGCCAAGTCTGTTAGTAGAGGACAGATGATGCTGCAGCTTGTAGGGAAGGATGGTCCAGGTTCAAGGAAAGCAGTGAGGCCAGAATGTCCACAGGGTGTGGTGAGTTGCAGGAGGGGAGGAGTCCCCTGATCCCAGTCAGCCAGCGAGGAGTGGGGCTAAGAGGTGGAGCATGGGGTGGGAAGAGGAATATCTCGAACACAAGGCAGATCCTTTGGGTTCAAGACAGCAAAAGGAGGGTTTCCTACAGCTTAAAAAATTCAAGGAAATAAAAGTCCATGTGCATTTCCATGAGAGACAAATCTCTCTGCTGGCTGAGGCATCGGTTACACCAGCCTCAGCCAGGGGTTGCATCTGGGACAACCAGAAGCTAAAAGTGAAATAGAAGGGCTTGGGCCATAGGAGGGAATTGGTGCTGGGCAGGCAGCAAGAACAGGAAGAGTGGACAAGACGGCACGACTGCCCAGCTCCCCGTAGTGCCTGCTCTGCAGCCCATATGTCCGCTGGAAGGCTGTGCGTGATGTCCCGTTACATCACGGAGACTGGATCACCTGGAAGCACTGGCCTGGCAACCCCAAGACGTGGGTTCTGACCTTAACTCTGTCACTGATGGGTTGTGTGATTTTGAGCAAGTTACATCCCCTCCGGTGACCTTGGGACCTCATCTAGGGGAATGCGACTGGATGATCTAGAAAGTCGTCTCCAACTCTTAGTACTCTGATCTCTATGGCCACTTCTGCCTCGCTTTGTCCTTAGACAACAGGAGAGCCAAGCTCTCTTCTTTGGCTTCTCAGTACTGAGATCTACTGGCAAATCCATCCATATTTAATTACAGAAAGTGCTTCTTCATTGAGGCTTCTTCACTGTTTACCAACTGAGAATTTCAGCTGCGTAATTTCCTGGCGCCTCAATTTCTGCCTCTATAAAATGGTGAAACAGAAGCCCTTCCTTCACTGGAAGCTGTAAGGAGATAGTGAATGGAAGTACCAGAAACCACAAGGGAGATTATCTCTAGGCCAGAGTCCTTATCCAATGCATCGCCAGTGAGAGTGCATAGGTTAGGTGCATAGATTTGTCACCCTATAACTTAGCCTAAGGAGGCAGAAAGACCATGTCCCAGGTTCTCTCTGATTATTCCTCGATGGCTCCTGCAAAAGAGTGTGCTGTGAGTTATAGGGTAACTGTTAAAGGGACTTTATAAGAAAGCATGGATGCATATGTTAAAATTGTAGTGAGCAAAGGAATGAATACATATGTGTAAATCAAGAATGAATCATTAAAAAGGGTGGATGCCGAATAAGAGACTCAGCACTATAACACACCCACCACCTCTGTTTATTTTGTAGGTCTTCTGGTGGATTGAACTATGTACCCCGATTTCTATATGTTTTTGTTCTTGCTCTGCATTCCCATGGGTGTGAAGCTATTGTAAATAGGATCTCTTGAAGATGTTATTTTAGTTAAGGCGTGGCCCAACTCAGTGAGGTTGGTTCCTGGAGTCCTTTATAAACAGAACCTAATTCAGACACACAGAGATAGAAGACCACAGGGAGAAGCTAGAATCTGGGAGTCAATGGAACTGGGAAAAGAAAGGAAAGGACATCGCCACATGATGGGAAAGCCAAGGAACCCAATGATTGCTGGCCAGCCGGAATGCTAGCAACCCTGGGAGGAAGCAAGCATTCTATCCTCTGACGCTGTGAGTCAATAACCTCCTGTTGCTTAAGCCAACCCATTGTGTGCTTTTTGTCCTAGCAGCCAGGAAACTAAGATGGGTATGGAGACAAAGAATGTGAAAACTCAACACATATTTATTGGGACCTACTCAGCTCTGGGGATAAAATAGTGAGTGAAGCAGCCTGAGTATTTGCCATGTGGGGGTACATCCTGGTGGGAATGATAGTCACTGAATCAGCTTAACTCATAAATGAAATCATTGCAGAGAGTGATATGTGAGTGAGAAGACAGAGCCCAGTAGTGGAATAGCAGGACAGTGGGATGGTGACCAGGGTGGCAGGACCTAATAGGACAAGGCAGTCAGGGTACACCACCTTGGAGGAAGGGGCATTTGAGCTGAGGCCTCCATAGTGAGCAGATAATCTGTATAGTAATCCCAATTGTTCCTCCTGTAAAATAATTCCAAGTATTTGTTTTAGTTCTGGTGGTCAGAAACATCATCTCTGTCTATGGATGGCACATTTAACACCTGAATCTTAATTTAATTATTTGATAATTATAAGAAACAAAAAACTTCTTTGTAATATATTTTGCCTAAGAATTTCCTCCTGAAAACCTCCTTGTTATTCAAATATGGCCTTTCTCTAAGCCAAACTCAGCATATGGGCTCACTGCCTATCCACCCTCTACCCCCCATCATGGGACATGACTCCCAGGGATGGGCCTCCGTGGCACCAAGGGTTTATTACCAAGCACCAACTAGCAATGCATTTGGAAAAAGACCTTGATCAAAAGGGGAAAATTCTAAATACGAAAAGTTTTTATGGCTAAGAGATTTCAAAGTGAGTTGGGACGTCATCCTAGAGGTTACACTTATACACATCTCAGGAGGATCTCACTGACTGTAACAAAGCATCAAGAAGGGGTGCTCCTGAGGGCTCTAGAGACATCTGGACACTATGGGCAGGGCACACAACCTCAGGAAATCAGCACCCCATCGGTGGGCCTTACTTTGGAATATATGGTAACCTATTTCCCCAATGTAACAGAGTTATACTCATTTACAATTTCCCTACATGGGCTTCTTCTGCCCCTTTTATTTGAGCCTACAATTAGCACTATACCTGTTAAATATATGTCCCAGAGTCTTAAATCTTTGGTCTGTTCATATGCTGGTTGAGCCCTGAATCTCAGCAGAGTTGCCACCAACACCTACTCTCCAGTTCATTGGATTCACCCAGGACAATTAACAAAAGGATGATGATGGACAACAAGCATCCCCCAAAAAACAGAGAGTATCGACAACTGCAAGCAAGACAGTTCCATCCATCTGCCCCATGGGATCTCAGCCCCTTCTCAGTCAGAAGCAGAGTGGGCGTCACCATCCCAAAATCCTCAAGATTGAGGAACGAATAAACATAAGATGGGAATGCAACTATGGACTAAAGTAGACTTATGATTATTCTAGTAATGGAAGAACTTGTAACATTGATATGAAGACAGTGGTCACCAGAGGTTCTGAGGGGAGAAGGAGGGAAGAATAGGTGTAACATGGGGTTATTTTTAGGGCATTGGAATTGTCCTTCATGACATTGCAATGACAGATACAGGCCATAATACATTTTGTCAAAACCTATAAAATTGTGCGGTACAAAGTGTAAACCATAATGTAAACTATAGACCATGCTTAATAGAAGTGCTTCAATATGTGTTCATCAATTGTAACAAATGCACCACACTAATGACAGATGTTGTTAATGTGGGAAAGTGTGGGAGGGGGAGGGAGAAGGGTGGGGTATATGGGAATCCCCTACATTTTTTATGTAACTTTTCTGTAGTCTAAAACTCCTTTAAAAATAAAGTTTAAAAAAAAAAACTTTCTCTGGGCACTTGGCTTGCTGGCACAAGCAGATGGTGTCCCCAGACTCCTCAGCACTCAGGGAGGAACAGGCAAAAAAGTCAACCCTGCTCCCCACAGAAACCTTTGCAACCTCCCCCTGCCACGCGCACACACACACCTCACTGAGTCACGTTCTGATGAGGAAATCATTAGCGGAAAGAGCTCCCAACGGGAAACCCGTCTGTTTTGCTGATCTTGTATATCGTCTGAATTCAACGTGTCACGGGCATGTCTTACGATACACAAGATAATGCCCAGATTTTGTAGTGCAAAAGCATATTAACCTTTGTGTACTCTAGCAGGGTTTCCCACCAAGAATGTCTGGTAAAAACTGCAGGGCTCGCAGTAATTGCTTGCCATGTGGGTAAATGATCCAGAGCTGTGTGAAGATAAGGAGAAACTGCTGAAGGCAAATCACCTGGGTTTTATTATGCTCGCCCTAAAAAATAATTAGCATGGCCTATGAAATCATACTGTGAAGAGTTTGTGGTGCTTTGTTTTTTCCTCTCAGGAAAGAAACTATAACCTACCTAGCTTTTCTCCTTACAAGGAGATTTGTCTAGTGTTGTGTGTGTGTTTCCCTGACAGTCCAAGATGAATGAAAAAGCTGATTTTAAAATAAATACCATGTCAAAAGCACTGGGGCATGCTTAGTATATATGCCACACACCCACAGCTATTACCCCCACCCATCGGCCTGGGCAAAGCCAGAGCTTACCACATGCTGCCTCCAAGCTGAGGAAACTTGCTCCATGCCTCTGCCCTTACCAGCAAAACAGGAAACTGTGCAGTCTGCTTAAAAGGAGGAAAGTCTTCCCCGGGTCTGACTGGTCCACAGGCTCCAGTTTCTGCTGACAAGAGCAGGGTCACCAGAGCTTCTGCAGGAGGTCCCTTCCGCATTTCACACCTCATTCCCCTTGGGCTGGCAAAGGCCACCAAGCAACTTGAGGGATGAGCGTCTGGCCCAGTTTCTTTGTGGGGAGGACACGAGAGAGTTAGAAAATATTTTTAGGGTGTTTTTTTTTTTTTTCCCAGTCAATAAAGAAGATAGAACATGTATATTCTAGGGCATGAACATGATTTTGCTGATCCTTAAAATTCCACCATGACAGAAACATTTTCACGTTACACCCGTAGACTAGAATTGTCCCCATCATTCAGCAGACTTTGGGTCAGGAACTCTAGGAGTAAATGTCACGTTCTGATTCTTTCTTCCCTAAAGCTCCTGGATGCGCAAATCTCAGGAGGCCAAGGTGACTGATAAATGCAATAGATGTCCCATCCTGATGCTTGTGCAAAGATAAAAAGGGGGAGCTGAGTTTCATTGTCAGCAAAGTAAGAGATTTGAGGCAGCGAAGACCTCATCTGCTTTGCTCAAAGCAGCCACAAGCTGCTTTTCTGTGGAAGGAGCACCATCCTCCAAACCTGGAGGACTTCAGCTCGCCCCTCCCGCCAGCACCAACGTGGTGTAACCTGGGTGGGAAACCCCCTCAACAGCCCCTGGTCTCAGAGTCCTCTAGTGTTCATGAGAAGGTTGAGCCACACCTAATGGCATCTAACATTTGTTTAGAGTCCAAGGTTTACAAGCTCCTTCACCTCCTCCCTCTTGCTTCTTTCAAGCACCCTACTTGTTATTCACATCCAACCCTATTTTCCAGATAAGGAAAAGTTCAGAGCCGTCAGCGAACTCATTGGAGAGCAGCTGGTGAAGAAATGGTAGAGCAAGACAGGCAAACCAGCTTTCCTGGCTCCAAAAAATCCCACGCTTAGCTCCCCGCCCTGCAGTGCTTTGTTCTAGCTCGGCAGCTGTGTGATCCCCAGCAGCCTCAGATGACAATAGTGTGGCCTCCCTGTCCTTTGATCAGTGCAAAGCAGACCCAGTTTCCTCAGTTCCAGCCCCCAGAGCAGCCAGGTGAAGGGGGCAGCTCAATGCGCACTTCTCTTTCAGCCTGGCTCCCTCTCCAGCCTCTCCCCTCCCTACATCTTCCCAGTTGATGACTTGAGCTCTCAAGATTGCCTTAAAGCCTGCAAGACTCCCTGCATTACCCAGTGAGAGCATTTCTTCATGGCTGAGCTGATAATTTATTTAGTTTTGCTAAGTGTTCCCTTATGGGGAAGGGGGGAGGAGTGAAAAGGAAGATGGCTCTCTGTCTTTGAAGAGCCGACTTATAAATGTTCAGGTATATTCCTTTTTCTGTCGGCTAAGCAGCTTTCCCAGCCAAAAAAATAATCACACTGCAAGCATCTCCCAGGTCTTGAGAGAGCAGACGTATTTTATCTCTCCTTGGTGACAGCTCTGAGCAGCTAATGCTCTTGCATTTTAAGCTTGAATAGATTTTTGTCCAAGGCAGCTATAGTTTGTTACTCCTCCAGTAAAAGTCTTTGAGGCTCTAGAAAACAAAAGAAGTCTCTTTCAAGATAGGTGAAGGCTTCTTCTATCTTGATTTACATCACTGGGTGTGGCAGATCCATTGTTTGGCTACCGTGAAGCCACTCTCAACCATCTTCACCTTTGGTCTCTCCCAGTTCCCAGACGTGGCCCATATCCCAGTTTTGGACAATGAAATGAAAGTGATGTCTGCTAGGAAATTCTAGGAAAGGCAGACCTTTCTTGCTAAAAGGAGCTTTATGAGGAGAAAGCCTGTTTCCCTGATCCATACTAGCTGCTTTTGAATATGGTGGGGATGGTTGGCACCATAGCAGTCATCTTGCAACCATGAGGCAACAAACTCCAAAACAAAAAGCCAGTATTCTTAGGATAGCAAAGTAGAAAGATGGAAAGAAACTGGGTTTTAAATGATAACCTTAAACTGTTGAATCATCTATCGGCAGCTGTCTTTGGAATTCCCTGTTAAGTAAACAGTAAATGTGCTTGAGTCAAAAAGCCATTAGATGGGATTCCAGTTACTTGCAGCTAAAAGCATTCCTAACTAATTCACTGGACCACAGATTTGCTGCTGTAACAAAGAGAGTTCATTTCAATTTTTAAAAAATCTCCCAGGGAGCAGATATGGCTCAAGCAGTTAGGTGCCCACCTCCCACATGGGAAGTCCTGGGTTCAGCTCTTGGTGCCTCCTAAAGAAGACGAGCAGATGCTGCAACAAGCAGACATCACAACAAACAGGGAGTGGATATGGTCCAAGCAGCTGGGCACTTACGTCCCACATGGGAAGTCCTGGGTTCAGCTCTTGGTGCCTCCTAAAGAAGATGAGCAGATACAGCGAAACACAGAGAGACACAGTGAGCAGACAACAAGCAGACAGACGAAGGAGCCTTCTCCGAGGGGGTGGGGGATAAATTAATAAATAAGTAAGTAAGTAAATCTCCTGGATTGATTCTTTTCAAGAGCCGGAAAGTGATGCAGACCCCTCAGTTCCCTTAGTTCAAGACAAACCAGCTGTACTTTTCCTCTTTGGATCAATTTTGTGGTGGCACCAATCAAACTTGTACTGAGTTGTACTTTGGAGTGACATCCATATCTTGATGGCCATTATGAAGAAATTCCCTATGACTTTCATCACCACATCAATCATAAGGTTGTTGGTGAGGATGTTATATTACATTGTCTTCTGTATGAGGAACCCCTCCCCCATAAGTTTGTTCGGGTTTTAGTAATTGGTACCACCATTCCATTACTAGATTGAAGAGTGTAATATCTGATATCCAGGAAGGGGAAATCCTATCTTAATTGCTTTTCAGGAGCCATCTTTTACTGAGTGTGTGTCAGTGACACCTTCTCTAGTGGCTAGACTGAGAACCTTCAACTCATTCCATCCTAGACGTGGCTGTGAGATCCTCCAGTGACAGTGATTGGAATCAAAGTGGTGCCATGCCAACAGAAAGGAAAACTGCTTGCCCAAGTCTCTCCTTTGGGGAGGTGGCAGGGGAAATCTTCTCAATGATGGAAGACATAGAAATTCTTATTGTTCTCAGGTGCTATCTGAATGAAAAGAAGCTAGTCATAGTCTGATCAAATGGACATAAGAACACTTTTATGCTGAGGCTAGTACTAAGAACTTGTCTTGCTGAGTCACAAGCATTTACTTGTGGTTATTTGAATAACAGTCATGCTTTCTTGGTCACCAGTACTTTTCTTTGTTATTTGCACTAATTTCACAGCAGGACACATTGAAGAACCCATTCACACCATAGATAAGGAAACTGAATCCCAAAATAGGGATGTAACTAAAGAGTCTGGCATAGAGCACTGGCCAGAACCCATGTCTCTGACTCTCAGTCCGGTACTCTTCCCACCACTGGCCTTGGCTGAAAAGTCTTACCAGAAATGAGTTCATAAAGCGGAAATATCCTTCCACTGACTTCTCCACAGCAGAAGCAGAGAAAGTGAAGGGCATTTTCCCTCTGTGTAGTAGGACTCCCTGATGTCCTGATTTTCAGCAAGCCTGACTTGTTAAGGAGCTCTCAAAATTCCTCCTTTAATCTCTCAAAATTCTAACACCTCTACTGCACTTTCCTTTCCCTTTTTTTTTTTTTTTACCCACTGCTTTCTTGATGCATCATGTAAAAGTCAAGGAGATTGATAAAAACAAACAAACAAACCATGATAGCATATTTAAAAGACTTCATTCCTGTAAAAGGATTGGAAAGAAACTTGATGGCATAAGAGATAGTTTTTGCAAGTATGACAAGGACTTCATGCTTTCAGAGCAAATAAATGTTCCTGGAAACAGCTTACTCGGAGTCAGGTTTTTCATGTAATCAGTAATCCTCACGGTAATCACTATAATAAGAGCAATATATTTCCCTATATCTTCTTTATTAAATATTAATAAAAGGAACACAGAATAAGAAATCTGAATCAGTCATCAAACTCCTTATTAGAGACCTGGCTGGGGCTTTCAGACACAGCCTCGGTGGCCTCCTCCCCTGCAGTACCCTTTGGCTCTTCCTCCAAAATTCTCTGTCTCAAGTAGTGGTACCAGCAGTCTCCCAGCTGCACATGTCACAAGCCTGGAAATCATTTGATAGCCTTCCTTTTCCTTCATTTCTTCCATCAATCCATCTGTTCTGCCTCCTAAATCTCTTAAACATTCCCTTTCCTCTTCTTCCCAATGCTGCCATTCCATGTTTTCATTAACTCCCATCCTGAGGTATCACAGGTATCTACTGGTCTCCCTGTCTCCAGGTGTCTGCCTTTCCTTCTCATGTAACTTCTCTGCTTAAAATTCCTTTAGTGGCTTCCCATGAACAAGAACAATGTTTCCCAAACTTCTCCACTGAAGTACGCCAAAGACAGAGGAGCATGTACATGTTGCCCCAGATGGAGGTACAGCCTGCTTGGAGAGGCATGACACAAGTTATAATCCGATATTTAAAATAGTACCTGAAGCCTCTGCCTTGTTTTCCAGATAGCATGGGTTTGCATCTGGTACTAGGTGCAAACATGAATAGAGTCTACATTACATATTGCTATGAGAGGGCCTTTAAGATTAACACCATGGCAAGTACAAAGTACAATGAATAAATGTTGCCAATGAAGAAAGAAAACAAACATATGCTTACAACGTCTTTACCCAACAAAAAATACACAGAAAAAAGAAGTTGAAGGCAGCACAATTAACTAAATATAGATGGCCCTCTGTCAAAGGTCAAGCAGAATTGCCACTGGCTGCATTGTAAACATGGACTGATTGACAAATTTTTGGTCAGATGATTTTTTGCTACATCTTCTGAGTCAGGGTTAGGAACATGTTCCCTATGAAGGTAGAGAAGGCTTATAAGCAGACTTAAACTCTCTCTGCCAGATTTCAGAATGCAGGCACTGCACCAATCAGAATAGCAGGGTGCTATCCCCAAGCTGCAGGGACTCTACCTGTGGATCCACCCCTTCCTCCTGATTAGCTCTTCTTTCTCTCATCCATTCACAGGCAACTACTTCCATTTCAAAGGACAACAGGAAGCAAAGGGAGTCAGCTAAAAATGCTTTACTTGCTTAAGGGAAGGCAGAAAAAGAAAAGAAATGGTAAAACATTGATAGCGATAGATGCCTGTGGTAATTGTTTTATGTACTACACCAAAGAAGAGCCACAAATAGCATCTGAATCTCCAGTTCAGTTATAAAAACTGGTAGAGAAGTAAAAGAACATCCTTGGGAAGTAGACCCATCCTCGAGGACATTGTTATAGGAATTGAGCATTCACCTAGACACTGGGTAGAGCAAACAGATCATCAGTTTAGATAGATGTAGCACATAGTATGAGATAGGTATTTTCCTATGGGTTTTACATATAATAGCAGCACATTTAATCTGTATAAAACCTTTTGAGGTAAATACTATTTCTTTATCATGCCTATTTTATAAATGGGGAAACTAAGGAATGGAGAGAATAGTTTTTAAATGACTTTTCCAAGATCACACAGTAAATATCAAAGCTCTAAACCCAAACTATGTAGATCCAGAGTTCTTTCACTTAACTAGTAGGAGAATCTGTCTCTGAAAATAAAAAAACTTTCAGTACCTATGTGAATTTAGAGAGGGCCAAAGTATACTCCATTAGCCACATCTACTAGTAAACTTTGAACCTGTATGAATTCTACCCTCCTTTGAATGATGAGTAAATAGAAAGCAAAAATAAATAAATTAAAAGTGGCCAGTACAAAAACAGTGGAGGATGAAAGGAAAGTAGCAATGCTTAGCATATGCAAAGGCAGAGAGTATGAGTGAAAAATGCTTTTCCACATAACTAAATAATTTTAAAATATAGAAAACATTAGCATGATGACCAGAAAATGGTGCAAGAAGGCATGACCTTGAGTTGCAGGAAAAATGGCAATGGAGAGAAGGCAGGTACCTATCAAAAGGAGGTGCTTTGGATATATATATAGAGAGAGAACAGAAAGGTGCTCTGAGTCATCTAGGAGGGTACTGGAAAAATAAAGAAGAAAACAGGAACATAGACAACAGCAAGGAAACAGAATAAGAGGAACAAAGTGTCAAGTAAAACCTTACGTCACACAAAAACAACAAAATAAAACCCCAGAGTAGAAAGAGAGCTAACCAACTGAATAAACCAATCAAAATAAACAGATGTCTAAGCAACAACAAAAAATTACAAGCCATACTAAGAAACAGCAAGACACAGCCCAGTCTAATGAAAAAACAAAAACAGGAGGAGATGCAGAACATAGAACAACTAATCAAAACAAATATCATGAATCAATTTAATGAAGTGAAAGAACAAATTAAGGATATTAAGAAGACACTGGAAGAACATACTGAAGAAATTGTAAACATACATAAAAAGATAATGGAGCCATGGGACGGATGTGGCTCAAATGGTTGGGCATCCATCTCCCATATGGAGGGACTGGGGTTTGATTCCCAGGACCTTCCAGTAAAAATTTAAAAAAATGTTTTTAAAAGATAATGGGTATGATGGTGATGAATGGCACAATGCAAGAAATCAAAAATACACTGGAAGCATATAACAGCAGATTTGAACAGGCAGAGGAAAGAATCAGTGACATGGAAGACAGTGCATCTGAAATCTGACAGATAGTAGAACAGATAGATAAAAAGATAGAAGACATTCAGCAGGGACTTATGGACTTGAATGACAACACAAAATGCACAAACATACATATTATAGGCATCCCAGAGGGAAGAGAGAAGGGAAATGGGGCAGAAGGAGTGTTAGAGGAAAAAATGGCTGAAAATTTCCCAACCCTATTGAAGGAGAAGAACGAACATGTCTAGGAAGCACAGCGCATCCCAAACAGTATAAATCCTAACAGGCCTACCTCAAGACATATACTTGTCAAATTGTCCAATACTCAAGACAAACAGAGGATACTGAAAGTAGCAAGAGAAAAGAGATCCATCACATTCAAGGGAAACTCGATAAGATTAAGTGCTGATTTCTTATCTGAAACCACAGAGGCAAGAAGGCAATGGTATGACATAGTAAAGATGCTAAAAGAAAAAAAACTTCCAGCCAAGAATTGTCTATCCAGCAAAGCTGACATTCAAAAATGAGAGAGAGTTCAAAATGTTAACAGATAAATAGACATTAAGAGAGTTTGTCAACAAGAAACCTGGCCTTCAAGAAATACTATAGAAAGTTCTGCAGGATGAAAGAAAAAACAGGAGAGAGTTGGAGGAGAGTGTAAAAATAACTAAAAAGGTATAATGAGAAATAAAAACAACATATGGCATACAAAAACCTAAAGAAAATATGGCCAATGTAAGTAATTCCTTAACAGTAATAACTCTGAATGTTAATGGCTTAAACTCTCCAATCAAGAGACACAGATTGGCAGAATGGATAAGAAAATATGACCCCTCTATATGTTGTCTACAAGAAACTCACCTTAGACCCAGGGACATGAGGAGACTAAAAGTGAATAGTTGGAAAAGAATTTTACATGCAAACAATAATCAAAAAAGGGTTGGAGTAGCTACACTAATATCAGACAAAATAGATTTTAAATTCAAAACTATTGTAAAAGACAAAGAAGGACACTATATATAAATAAAAGGGGAATTCTATCAAGAAGAAAGATCAATCATAAACATTTATGCACCTAATCAGGGTGCCTCAAAATACAAGAAGCAAACATTAGAAAAACTAAGTGAAGAAATAGATGCCTCTACAATTATTGTGGGGGACTTTAATATACCATTATCACCATTAGACAGAACATCTCAACAGAGAATAAATAATGAAAAACTTCGAATAATTCCTTAGAGGATCTGGACCTAATAGACATACACAGAACATTACACCCAAATACTTCAAGATATACATTCTTCTCAGGAGGACATTGATCATTTTCCAGGATAGACCACATGCTGGGCCACAAAACAACTCTCAATGAATTCAGAAAGATTGAAATTACACAAAGTAATTTCTCTGACCACAATGGAATGAAGCTGGAAATCAGTAAGGGGCAGAGAAGCAGATTAGGCACAAAGATATGGAAGTTAAACAACACACTCTTAGACAATCAGTGGGTCAAGGAGGAAATTGCAAAAGAAATCAGTAACTACCTTGAAATGAATGAAAATGACAACATAGTGTATCAAAACCTATGAGATGCAGCAAAAGCAGTACTGAGAGGGAAATTCATAGCCACAAATGCCTATATTAAAAAAAGAAGAAAGTGCTAAAATCAAAGACCTAATTGCACACCTGGAGGAACTAGAAAAAGAACCACAAACTAACCCCAAAGGAAATAGAAAGAAGGAAATAATAAAGACCAGAGGAGAATGAAATGAAACTGAAGATTAAAAAGCACTAGACCAGGAGACACGAGTCTTTGGGCTGTCCATGTCCCAGCTGGGTCCGGAACCTCAGCAGAGTTGCAACACCTACTCTTCAACTCATTTGATTCACCCAGGACAGCTAACAAGGAGATGATGATGGACAATGACCATCCCAAGGAACAGAGAGAGTCTACAACTGCAAGCAAGATAGTCCGATCCATCTTCCCCATGGGATACAAGCCCCTCTCAATTAGAGGTGGAGTGGACATCACCATCCCAGAATCCTCAGGATTGGGAAAAGAACTATGGGCTAGAGTGGACTTACTGGTATTCTACTACAAACATATTGTGATTCTAGCAATGGAAGAAATTACAACATTGATGTGGGGGCAGTGGCCACTGGAGGCTCTGGCGGCAGGGAGAGGGAAAACAAGTGTAGTATGGGGGCTTTTTCAGGACTTGGGAATCATCCTGAATGGCATAGCAAAGACAGATATAGGCCATTATATACCTTCCCATAACCTACAGAATTGTGTGTGACAGTGTAAACTACAATGTGAACTATGGCCCATGCTCAGTGGCAATGCCCCAGGATGCATTTAACAATTGCAATGAATGTGCCACACTAATGAAGGATGTTGTTTATGTGATAGGGTTTGGGAGTTATGGGGAGCAGGGCATATGGGAATCCCTATATTTTTTGTGTAACATTTATGTAATCTAAGTATCTTTTTAAAAAAATTTTTTTAATCTTTTAAAAAAATAAAATAAAAAATGGAAGAAATGATAAAAGAAGAGAGAAGATGAAAATACATAAAATAAGAAATGAGGAAGGGGATATCATCACTGATATCACTGAAATAAAAAGAATCATAAAAGGATACTTTGAAAAATTATATGCCAACAAGATAGAAAATTTAAAGGAAATGGACAAATTCCTAAAAACACACAAGCAGCCTACACTGACAAAAGAAAAAATTGATGAACTCAACAGACAAATCACAAGTAACAAGACTGAATTAGTCATCAAAAACTTCCCAACTAAGAAGAGTCCAGGACCAGATGGCTTCACAAGTGAATTCTACCAAACATTCCAGAAAGAACTAACACCAATCCTGCTTAAACTCTTCCAAAAAAAGAAGAATTGAAAGCAAGGACATGAACAGATATATGCAAACCAATGTTCTAAGAGGCTATTAACTATTGCCAAAAGTTGGAAACAACCCAAATGTCCATCAACAGATGAATGGATAAACAAATTGTGGTATATACATACAATGGAATATTATTCAGCTGTGAGAAGGAATGCAGTATTAGCACATGGGATAACATGGATAAATCTTGAAGATTTTATGTTGAGTGAAGCAAGCCAGGCACTGAAGGACAAATAATACATGACCTCACTGATATGTATTAAGCAAATTGAACAGACTCACAGAGCTAGAGTCTGGAAGACAGGTTTACAGGACACAGAAAGGGAGAAGAAGTTTGTGAGCCAATGCCCATATGGGCAAAATCTGTGATAAGGTAGAAGTGTGTAGCTGTGCAGATGATGGGCATGACAGTGGTACAGTGATACTATTGGGTTGGGCAGTGCTGGTCTGTGAGGGGGGTAGGGTGGGGAGGATGTGTTGGACTGTCCATGGAACTGGGGATAGAGTTGGGGGAAGGACCAGCTGAACACTGGGGATTTGCAGGTATGTGGCTGAAACTACAATGTTGGGAATGTTCTTTTGGCAACATGGCAGGGGAGGGTTACTGGTTTAGGGTGGTAAATATGAGGGGCATTTGGGACAGGGTGCACCTGGAGTAAGCTTCTAGGAACTGTGTGTGTGTTCATCTTGTCATAGTATATTGTATCAGTGGGTGGACTCCCATCCTGGGGATCCTGTTATGTTCACAATTGAGGGGCGGGAGTCTCTTGAGAACATAGGCAGTGTCCAGTAGGGGAGGACAGGCTGGTATGTCAAGCCCTCAATATTATTGCAAGTAGCTATGAAGCTTGTTCTTCAAGGAATGAAGCTCAGTGGTTGTCATAAGTCCCAAGGGGAGGGAGATGAAGGAATAGAAGAGAGGGAACATGGGGCATTTAGGGGGCAATGGAAGTGTTTTACATGATCTTGCAGTGATGGATACAGGCCATGTTAAATTTCATTAAAATTTATAAAAGTGTATGGTCCAAAATGTAAACCATAATGTAAATCATTGACCATGGTGAGTAGCAATGTTTCAATATTTATACATCTATTGTAACAAATGTACCATCCACTTGTAAAATGTTATCAATAGGGGAAAGGGGAAAGGGGGGACGATGTTGGGTGTATGAGAATTCCTTATATTCTGTACATGACTTTTCTGTAATCTAAAGCATCTTTGAAGACAAAAAAAAGAAAAAAAAATAAGACACTGGGAGATAAACACAAGAAAATGTCACTATACATACAAGATAACAGATCTTACAGTAATGAAAGACATAATGTCAAAAAAAATTTTTTTTATATTTTCAATTACTTTTTTACTATTCCAATATTTTTTAATTTTGTATTTTATTTGTTATTTTTAAAACTATCATTAGTATTTCAGTTTCTTATTAATTGTATTTGGTTGTTTTCTTAGCTTCATTTTTAAAGAAGTTTTGGATCACATAAAGGTTACAACTGTGTCAGGGGAGGATCATTGGTGCGGGGTTTAAGTTATGGGGGATGCATGGGAGAAGGTTCACCTGGGGCATATCTATATGGCATATAAAAATGTGTTCAAGTGTTCATGGGGCATTGTCACGGTGGGTGGAGATTCACACTATAACCAAAAGAATATTGAATTCCCATCCTGGGGAGCTCTGCCACATTACCTAATGGGACAGCAAGAATCTCCCAAGTACAGGGGCAGTGACTAGTGAAGGAGGAAGGACTATTGACAGGTCCTTGCTATTGATGAATGTACTTACAAACCTTTACTTTTGAAATTGAAACTTAGCTTAGTATTCTAAGGTGCCTAAGAGTTACCTCCGGAGATCCTCCTTATTGCTCATATGTGAACTTCTCTAAGCCAAACTCAACAAATAAATGCATTCATTACCTTTCCCCCAGTGTGGGACATGACTCCCGGGGATGAGCCTCCCTGGCACCAAGGGATTACTACCAAGCACCAACTAGCAATTCAGGTAGAAAAGGATGTTGACCAAAAGGGAGAAAAGGTAAAGACAAAAGAGTTTATATGACGAAAAGACTTCAAAATGAGTCAGGAGGTCATTTCAGAGGTTACACTTATGCACGTCTCAGCAGGATCTCATTGACTGCCAAAGCAAATATTGCCTCAAATAGCAGAGACTTCCAGACACTATAGGCAGGCCAAGACAGCTTAGGAATTTGGTGCCCTGCCAGTTGGCCCTACTTGGGAACTTATGCTCCCCAGTTGATAGAGTTGGATTCAGTTGTGGTTTCCCCATGCATGGCTCTTTTACCCCTGCTATTTGAACCTATAGTTAGTGCTAGAATTGATAGGTGTATGTCCAAGACATTTAAACTTTTGGACTGTCCATGCGCCAGCTGGGCCCTGAATCTCAACAGAGTTGCAAAACCTACTCTCCAGTTCATTGGACTCACCCAGGACAGCTAACAAGAAGATGATGATGGACAATGACCATCCCAAGGAACAGAGAGTGTCTGCAACTGCAAGCAAGATAGTCCTATCCATCTGCCCCATGGGATCTAAGCCCCCTCTCAATTAGAGGCAGAGTGGGCATCACCATCCCAGAATCCTCATGATTGGGGAATGAACAATGGACTAGAGTAGACTTACTGTTATTCTACGATAGACTTACTGTGATTCTAGCAACAGAAGAACTGCTATCACTGATGTGGAGACAGTGGCCACTGGAGGTTCTGAGGGGAGGGAGAGGGAAAAACAGGTGTAATATGGGAACATTTTGGGGACTTGGGAATTGTCCTGAATGACATTGCAAAGACAGATACAAGCCATTATATATCTTGTCATTTCTTTAAAAAAATTGTGCGGGAGAGAGTGTAAACTACAATCTAAACTATAATCCATGCTTAGTGGCAATGCTCCAAAACGTGTTCACCAATTTTAACAAATGCACCACACTAATTAAGGATGTTGTTAATGTGGAAAATTTGTGGGAGGGGTTGGAAGTGGGGCATATGGGAATTCCCTATATATTTTTATATAACATTTATGTAATCTAATTATCTTTTAAAAATAATAATAAACTATATTTTTTAAAACATTAATTGTAAGTCAATATAAGTACATAACATTGAATAAAGCATGTATTTTACTTAGTTTTCAAAACTAAAAAAAAAAAAAAAAAGAAGGCATGACCTCCATAAAGTAAGATAAAGGAGACATGAGAAGAGAACAGACAAAAATAAAGACACAGATATCAAATATAATAATAAAATATAGAAAGAATGGAAAGAAATAAAACAAATTTCGATATGAAAGTTCAAATGCACAAAGCAGTCAGGAAAGAGCAGAATGAGCACTGCAGAAAATGGAATCAATGAAATTGAGACTAAACTGAAGAAATACATCCACAGTACAAAGGGAGAAGAAAAAGAAGAGAGAAGAAAACTAAAAATGACAGCTAAGGAAGAAAGAGAACAGAGATCCAACCTGAAGTATTCTGGGTAAAAAGAGGGGAACCAAAACAAAAGGAAAAGAAGCAACAACCAAAGGAAAATGAATCTGAAAATCTGAATTTCCAGAAGAAATATTCCTATTGAAATTCAGGGGGAAAAAATCAATTAGCTTCAGATTTCCTTCCAGGTAGAAAATAAACAAAAGATAAAGAAGTTATATCTAATTTTGAGGAAAATAGTTTGTAGATCAAGAATTCTATATTCAATTAAGTTGTTATTCATACAAAAAGGCAAAAGATATGCCCTTTCTCAGAGAAAATATCACTTATCTACATATCTACTGTCTTATCTACTGAGAAGACTACTTGGAAACTAAACTAAATGAGAGATGACTAAAAATCAAGCACTAGAGAATAGAAAAATCATAGACTGAGAGACTGGAGGCAAATATTAAGCCCATTACATAGTATAAAAATAACTTATGGGGAGCAGGTGTAGTTCAGTGGTAGAGTACCTGCTTCACATGTACAAGGTCCCGGGTTTAATTCCCAGTAACTCCCAAAAAAATACAACAAACAAAAAAACAAACCAAAAAATACTTATAAATTTGGTTTCAAATTTTAATTGAAAATGCACAAAGCATTATTGATATAGATTTATATGATTAACAATAAATTTAAAAATACGGAAAAGTGGAAAAGGCCTAAGGGAAATAAAGCAGTAAATTCCTTACTATACTAGAAGGAATCAGATGATATTTTAAACTTTGATTATTAGAGAAGTACAAGTTTAATGTGACATCGATTAAATTTAAAACAACCAATATTGACAATTGTGTTAAAATAGCAAGTAGTATACAAAATTCATAAAAGTAACTTACGCAAAATAAGCTTATTTAACCACAGAATTCATGGAGAGCTCTATAAAAAGAAAGCGGGCAATTTTACAGAATTATTTGCCCATAGACTTTTGCAACCAGTGAAGAGTGGAATGTTCTATACAGTGATCTATTTTAAAGGTTGCCCTATGAAACTCTCAAATTAACTTCTTAAGAATTAGATTCCATATGCCTTATCTGATCCCCATTCATTTGGACAATTGACCTCCCCGGGTGAAAATTCTACTTCTCAGTGTGCAATTTTACCACCACCCACCTCCCCAAGTAAAACAAGCACTCCTCCTGGTCCTTCCGGGCAAGGTAGAAAAGACCCTGGACGACCTACAGCTTTCTTATGGGCGAGTTCCCTGGTCAACAAGCAGCTAAGAACCCCACCACTTGTGAAGACCAACAGCTGCAACAGTTTGCTATTGTTTATGAATTCCAAAAATAGATATTGGATTATGTTTGTAAACTGATCTGAGGTTTCACTTTTACTTGATTAAATTATGATTAGGGCTTTGATTAGGCCACGTCAATACGGTGTTGAGTCCCTGCCCCTTGGTGGTGGCGACTCACAGATAAAAAGACATGGCAAAGGACAGAGTTGGGGTTTTGATGCTGGAGTTTTTCAATGCTGGAGCCCGGGAAGCAAGCACACAGAGGAGCAGAGAGAAAGCTCCATTAGACACAGCAGAGGGCCTGGGAAGAGAGCCTAGCTGTTTACATGAAAGTCTAAAGCTGGCCTTGTGGAAAAAGCAGAGCAGCTGAGCCCAGGGAAGAACAAGCCCTGGGAAGAAAGGAACCCAGGAAGCTGAACCCTGGCAGACGTCTGCAGCCATCGTGCTCCAACACGTGGCAAAAGACTTTGGCGAGGGAAGTAACTTGCTCTTTATTTAAGCTTCTACCCCAAATAAATATCCTTTATAAAAACCAACAGATTTCTGGTATTTTGCATGAGTACCCCTTTGGTTGACAAATACAACAGCTAAGAAAGCTCATTATTGAATGCCACCTCTAATTGTAGGCACTACTGAGAATTCAAGGAAATGTGTGAGAAGTGGAACTAAACACCAGGCTCTGACTTCTCTCTAACAGGCCTCCCACTTTACATTCCTGGCATCAAGAGCCACAGCAAATTTAGTGGGTATCAGGGAATGATTTTGCCTTACACTGAGACAGTCTTGCAAATTACTAAGAAGGGGAGGAAACAAACAAACAAACAACTAAAGCACGGGCTTATATGGCTAAAGAGAACAAACAAAGGGATTAGAAAAGCAGCACAAACCAGAAAGCATAAAACTAGGTAATAGAATAAAGTGATAAAACTATCAAATAAAAATGAAAAGAAAAGTGGCACAGACCCAAAGAGCATAAAACTAGATAATAGAATAAGGAAAAAGAAAAGTTGTCTAGTTTAAAGGGAAATACACACAAATTGATTTGAGTAACAAAACCTACTTTTTTGCTTCATTTAGTGAATTCTCTGAGATCATAAAGAAGATTGTTGGAGCAGAGTGTTTCCCTTCAGTTTTGGAGGGACTATTGCAAGGAGACACATGAACATGAGGCTGCAAAAGGAAATCTACTCATCTACCGCAGTTATTCTGGGTCCTAGTATTTCCAAAGAAGTAGCTCTGTTATCATCTGGGACAAAAATCTGAGATTTCAAGGCCCAATTTTATAATACATAATGAAATAAGCAGCAGTCAGGAAATTTTGTATCCCAAATGAAAAAGTATCAAACTATGCAAATCAACCCTTACACGCCCAACCCCCCCCCCAACAAAACAACTGTTGGAGATGCCAGTGTAAATGAATTGAAATCTAATGCTGGTGGGAGATGATAAGACTTGTGCACCTATATATCAAGCTATAATGGGTAAAGAAGATAAAACATAAATAAGGAAAAAAATGATTTTGATAGGAAAATTATTAAACATCATACTTTTCTTGACAAAATGATTCTGAAGTACACCTAAAAAGAATAAACAATCTTAAAAAGCCAAAAACTTTGCAAAACAGTAATGAGGAGAAACATGTCCCATCAAATATTAAAACAAATCATGAAAAGAAAAATAAAATTAAATTAAATTAAATAAAAAACAAATCCTAAAGGTACAGTCATCTAAAAAGTGTGGAATTAGTACAAGAACCAACTATGGGTTAATGACATAAAACAGATGGTACTGAAAAGATCGTATAGTTAACAATTCTCACATTTATTTACTATTAAAAGTAGCAAATATAGCTATTATATAAGGATTAACATTAATAATTAAAATTTTGTAGTAAAGGAGGCAATAGAGAATAAAACAAAAGATAACAAATGGAGAAATATCACTAAATCAAAGAAACTAGCAAATTAAATTCTCACTTCTCATTAAGTCTCTGACTCATTATTAGGGCATAATAAATATTTGTTAAAAGAAGAAATGAATGAATAATATATTAAAACAACATCTGGATGGATTAAATACTTGGCAAAACCATAAAACACAAGAAAGTACAGACATGTATTTATCTCTCATAGGAAATGTCTAGAAATGATGGATGAAATAACAAAGGAAATGCTCAATAGCTCTGACTCCATAATCATTTTTAAATCTCTATGAAAACAACCAAACCAGGAAAATATTTGCCACATAAATACGGCAAACAAGTGATTAACATCTCTCATATATAAAAAGCCTTTATGGATTAAAAAAAAAAAAAAAAAAGACAAAGACAAATATTGCATTGGAAAATGACTGAGGACATGAGAAGACAATTCTCAGGAGAAGAAATACAAATGGTCCATACACATATGAAGAAGTGTTCAACTTCATTTGCTTTCTAAGACATGCAAAATAGAACAAACCAAAAAGAATAATTCAATTCTTAAAGATTATATCATCAAGTACCATCTCCTCAAAAAAAAGTACATACACATAAAATTTTGCATAAAATTTCAGGGATTTTTCAGACCTTTGGATGCCACACAAAGATCTATGGGAACTTGAGATTAGAAGTCCTGAAACTTCAGGCCAATGAGGGTGCAGTGAGACTGCTGGTGGATGTATATATTGATACTTTTCTGGAAAAGATTTGATAATATGCATTGTAGTCCTCAAAAATATCCATATTTTTTTTGGTATAAATACTTATAAAAAAAGTTTATTAAGAAATCAGACAAGGGCACAATAACACCTACAAAAAGATGTTCACCAAAGCAATGATTACATTAATGAAAAGTGTTAGCTGATTAAATCCCTAAAATAAGAGATTATTGAAATAAAATGTTACACATATATTATGGATTTCATACCACCATGAAAAACATTTTACATGAATATTTAATAACATGGAAAAATGCAAACTATGTAATATGAAAAAATGGAACGCTGCATATTCAGGATAAAAATAATTGCATTATATATACACACACACAGGAAAAGCTACAAAAAAATATGTCAAAATCTGAATAATTATTATCTGTGTAAAGAAATTATGAGTATTTTTTTCTTATTTTTTTCCACAAGGAATATATATTTTCTTTCCAAAACCACACATGCAAACTTTTTTTTCCTAAATATCAAAAAAACAATGAGTCGGGAAATTTGGTTTCAATAAGAAAATCCAGAGCAGAACCTTGAAATGCAGAATCAAGGTATTAGCAGACCCCTGGTAAAAGTGTCCTAGCTCTCCATGCACCTGAGGGACAATCGCTCAGGAGTGACAGTCTACTTAAAGCCAGGGGCAGGAATGGTCACCTATTTACTATTTACTATGAGACAACTTAATTTATAGCTTGCTTGTTTGCTCTTTTGTTATTTGCCTTTCGGTGGCTGGGAAAAGGCATTCCTAAGCCTAGGTATGCTTGGATTCAGATCTGAATTCATACAAAGCAATCAGCAAGCCAAGAAACAGTTTTTGAAGTGTCTACCAAGATAGTACTAGTCACGTGGGAAACCCTTAATAAGCCATAATGCCTAGCCTCTGAGGGCTAAAATATTATAGGGAGCCAAGCCAGACTAGAATAATTGATGACATATAATATGATGACTAAACACTCAGGCTTTGGAATGAAAATGCCCAGACTGAATACCAGCCTTATCATTACTGACTGCATGACCTTGGGCAATTTGCTTAATTCTCTAAGCCTCATAGATAACAAGGGTTGATAGTAGTACTTACCTAGTGGGACTGTGAGTACAAATAAATGAGATAATGTGTTTGAGGCACTTGCACATTGCCTTGTCCATATTAAATACAATAAATAAAGCTTTCATTTGTGGTAAAATGTAACAACAGACACCATACACAGTGCCATTGTGGCATGATAGTATAATTATTGGAACACATCAAAGTAATTATCAAAGCTAAATTTTATTTAAATAAATAAGACCTTTAACAAAGATTAAAGGTAAAGTAACTTTTCATCCCTTGGGCCAATGCAAGCACCAAAAGCAGACATTCCTCAAAGAAGAATAAAAGAGAGGTTAACAAAGATTGTTGTCAGCCATTGTCTGTTATTGTTTTCTCTCTTCCCTGATATTATTTCTTTGATTATTTCTTCCCTTCAAAAATCTCTATTCTCTACTTTTAGAATTCTATTACATAGATATTGTACTTCCTAAATTAGTTTTCCATGCCTTTCAACTTAGTTGCCATTTCTAATTTTTCACTTTATTCTGGAAGATTTCCTTGACTTTATCTTCCAGATCACAAATTTTGTCTTCAGCAGTGTCCATTTTTTCTCAGTCCTCATGTTGTTTTTTGTTTTTGTAACAATCAAATTTTAAATGTCCAAGAATTCTTTCTTGTTCTCTGATTTCTCTATTTTCATGACAACCTATTCTCATTTTGTGGATGCACTACTGATATAAGAATACCACTTAGGAGTTTTTAAAAGTCTCTTCTTTCCCTGAATGATTTTCCTTACCTTTGGTGTCCATACTTCTGATTGTTCATGTGATTGGGTTTCTTTAGATGTCTAAAGATCCTTGGCTGCCCATTTATGGTATAGATGGCAGACTTCCAAGAATGAGTCACCATGAGTATATTCTGCACCTGTGTGGTTCTGTTTTTCCAGTGAGGACTTTGTGTAGGTGATCACCATGCATTGACTGGCTTCAGTTTAGTCTACAAGGATCAGGGAGTCAGTAGGCTGGTAGCCTCCCCAAACTTCCAAAACATGGGAAAACTAGCACTGGTGGTAGATTTAAATTCCCTCCTGGGCAGTGCTGCCTTTTCTTTTACATCTCTCCATGACTCTGTGGCAGTCTGAGGTTAGCTCCAACTCTGCCGTGATTCTCCCCCATTTCTGCCATGCAAATTGGGGGTCATGGCCAATGGAACTCCGTTCATTTAGATTTAGCCAGAGTCAAAGCTGCCTTTACTTATAGATGGATATGGCAGAACAGTACCGCGGTACTAAAGAGCAATTACAGAGGTCATGGATCAGCTTTGGCTTCAAATGTGTTTTCTTGCACCCATAATGAGATAACTTTTCTTGAAAGCCTGTTGAGTGAGAATAATAAAGAAGTGGGGGGAGGGAGGAGGTTCATTTCCAGTAGGGGAGACAAATGGTCCCATTGCTTTACATTAAGTGCTTTAATATCCCTGACCACTGGTTGTCTCTTATCCTATCTATTCTTTTATTTATTCATTCTGGGATTGAAGTTTCTCTGTTTCTGTTCTCACATTTCAGTAAATTCTTCTGTAAGCGATTTGGGCAATATTCTCCTCTGTCAATTCAATCCCACTTGCTTTGTATCTTCAAAGAATTCTTCACAGTTTTTAGGTTGCTAATGAAACTCTCTTGGTTTCAAAAACTGGTATAGATTGTGGAGAGAAAGAGATCTTTTCTTTTATCATAATGAATATGAGTAAGAAGGGAGATATGCACATGTGATCATTTTGTCTTTTTGATCCTATCTGATGTTCCTAAATTCAAATGTAAAAGTTTGATTTGGTACCTGAAGCACCTATTCTTTTTGGTATCAAGTTCTTGTCATTGATTTAAGTCTTGTATAAGGGAATTAATGTTTATGGAGTGCCTGTTTTTTACTATGTACTATGCTAGAATTTTACAATTGTAGTACAAAACAACTTCACATCATCAATAAACCACATTGCACTGCATTTCCTGTATACTCAGATTCATTATAGTTGCTGAGTTAATAGGTAATCCCAAAAATCCCAGTGACTTAACAAATGTAAATTTATTTTTTATTCAGATTACAGTCCTCTGTAGAACCAGGAATACAGTGGAAGACCTTCTGTGTGATGACTCGGGGATCCCAGTGCCTTCTGTCTTGTGGTTCCAACTGTCTTCTATGGCCCCATTGAAGTCTTCCACTGGAACCAGAATTCAGTGAACCAACAAGAACAAAGAAAGAGAGGAGGAAATGTATGCTTTACCTCCAAGGCCTGAAGGAAATGATGGACATTATTTTCATCCACATTCTGAGGGCCAGAACCCAATCTCAAGGACCCTAAGTACCTTCAGGGGAGGCTGGAAACTATGGTTTTCTGTGTGCCCAGGAAGAAGAGAAGTGTCAGTGCTGTTCTGGCCAGTCCCTGCCACATTTCCTTACCCAATAAATGGCATTCTCTGCTCCAGATGTCGTGGATCAGATTTGGTTTCAAAGTAGCTGGGTGTTTTCTTAAGCTCAGAGTGAGATCGTTTTTCTTGAAAGCCTTACTTTGTTGAGTGATAGAATAATTTTCTTTTGCTTGCTTAATCATCGAAATTTTCCTTTATGTATAAAAGGCATAGAGTTTCACTGAAAGGCATGGTGTAGAGAGAATTGAGGAAACAATGTCAGGGAGACATTCCTGCAATTTGCAAAAAACAAATATAAGTTCTAACAGGAAGTAGAAAGAATTGGAGAGGGCAAGACTCAGGTTTCGAGACTCTCTGGGTCCACAAGAAGAGATGGGTTTGGGGATGGGAGAGATGAGATGCCATGAGAGACCCAGTAGTCTTGTGGAGGGTTGCATATACTATGGGTTGTCTAGGTCATTTCCCATCTCAACCTCTTTTTGGGTACCTCCATGAATTGCCAAGCCTGAAAAGCTACAAAATAAAAATAAAAACCCTACATTTCCCAGACTCCTTTACATTTAGGGTTCTGGTTGTGGTTTGGGCTCTGCCAAAGCAGGTGTGCCTCATATGACAAGGAAAGAGAGTGGCAGAACACGATATGAGGCAACAGTTTGACCCTGAGAGTCTGGATTGCCTGGTCAACCCGGTGGCAGAGGCCAGTGGGCTTCCTTAAGCAGTTGTGAAGGAGGTGCTGGGTCTGGCTTCCAGCAGCCCAAGAGCTCTCTTGCTAGAGCAGTCCTGTAACGTGGCTGAAATGTGGCTGGGTGTTTTCTGGCCAGTCCGCTCATGGCTGTTTGCATCCAGGCTCCGTTCTCTGAATTGCCCGGGGACTCTATCAGCTACCTAATATCAGTTAATAAACAGCTTTCTCCTTCAATCGGGTAGAGTAGACTGTGTTGTCTGCCACAAAAACAAAACAAAACAAAACCAAAAACCTATAAAAGCCAACCTGGCACAGGAGCTTCAGAGCAGCCTTGGCAGAAGGAGTGGTCCAGGTGGATGAGCTTTGAGAACATTCCTGCCATGCTATGAGGCATGCGGGAGATTCAGGCATCCCCTTGGACCCCGGTGGAGAGAAACAGAAGTGTTGAAAGGACTAATGGTCTGCCTGTAGGGGCCAGGGATGTTGAAACTAAAGACCAGGGCAAGATCCAAGGCCACCTGCGTGGATTCCAGCAAGATGCCCAGGAGACAGACAAGATAGCTGACATCAAACAGAGGCCTGGGACTCAGTGCATGGGGCAGGTGCCTCCTTCTGTGGACCACAATGCCATGTAAGCTTAGCCCTGAGTCTAAATGCCACCTGGAAAGAGGGGGAGAAAGACTACTTAGCTTCTCCCACCTCTTCACAGGAACTGTATATCGCACAAGATGATGCCTAGATCTGGCTGAAAATAATAACAGGACGTGGTAAAATAAATTCCAAGTCTTTACCTGCTTTAGGGAGACCGAAGGTTCAAGCACATTTGAATTCAGTTACAAAATAGTTACCATTTTTGAACATCTGAATCATGGTATGAAAATTTCAACCCTATGTAGTGCACAATCTCACTGGATACTCAAAATGAGCCTGTGAATAAGTATTATTAGACATGAGAAGACATTGAGTATCAAAAGTTTAGATGCAAATCACACAGGTAGATTTGAGCAGGACCAGTGCACATGCCCAGGACAGTCTGGTTGCTGCCCTTGCTTGCCCCATTACTACCCACTCTTCTCAATTAGTAAAAGCAAAATAATAGAAAAAAAAATCACAGTTTATTGATGAATGGTCCTTATCATTTGGGTACCATTGTTGCCCTTATCATTTGCATATGTTGTTTACTCTGTAGGAAGAAAGTTCCACAATCATTTGATTTAATCCTCAAGCCTAATTCCTGGTTCTCAGGCCCAAGGCCCTAGAAAACCTCTCTGCTGGAAGAGAGGGGGAGCTGGTGTCGCTGGCAATTTAGAGAGTGAGCTTCCAGGAAGATGGGAACTCTGACCTAGGATTTCAAGAGAGGAGATGACTGAGTAGAGGGAGAGTCAACTAGTATAGTTTTGGAGAACTCTGAAAACATCAAATGTGTAGCCATAAACCACAAACCTGTAAGACTCTCAAGTTGGCATTAGCTATGCTTCTCTTAGTGGGCATTCTGTTAAAATAAAAATGTTTCTTGGTCAATTAGTGCTGGGAAGCACTGGGTTAAGCAAAAACAGTTCTCCAAAATGGTAGATTTTTAATAAATCATGTCTGATACTATCAAGAGGTAAATGACACAGTACAGTGTTTTCTAAAATTACTTGACCACAGGACTCTTTTATCTACAGATCGTCTCTTGAGGCTAATAGGCCACACATTTCCCCAGGATGCCCAGGTAGGGCCATGCTCACAGCTTCTGCAGATGAGCAAGAAAAACCCAGAGATTTTGTCCTGGTTGTACCAGCAGCCCAGGACTGATAAAGACCTCAGGTTTAACTCCTAGAAAACCAAAATCCAAGGAAATCTGACTAGATATTTAACCATTTTCAAATGACTCACAATAGCATGTGAGCTTCCCAATGAGTAGGTCTGTACAAATTCTGAACTTGAAATGCTTTGAGCAGGAGATATTCCACATTTCTTTCAAGCAACTTGTTGCTACTTCAATGAGGTAAGCTAGTCATAATAATTTCAGCTAATTAGTCATTGAATTACTCTGTGCATTTTTTTTCATCTGTTTATTTTTCTCTCATTTGTTAGAAAAAAAATAGAGCATTGTTTTATTTGTTTTAACTAGAGAGTAGAGAGACTGGGAAGTGTTATGACATGATACTACAATTTCTAAGCTAGAAAGTTTTACCATCACATAAAAAAAAAAACTGTCATTTTGAACCCACAAAATCTGTCAGCTCTTGAGTTACATCTCTTATCCTGTGGCAAATTACACTCACTATGTTTGCCAAATTTTCATATCCTGGGGTTGACTCTCATGTGTACAATTTGTTATATGGACTCTGTATCTTGCCTGGCTGTCTAATTTACAAAACTCACTACCACATCCTTTCACTAGGATCTAAAGTAAAAACCAAACAGATGCAACTGCTTCCTCTCAAGAAAGGGCCTCCAATGAAATGGAGAAAAGCAATTGCTTTCTTGGTTTTCCTCACACAGGATGTGAGAGGTGTGCAGAGATAAGTTTTTTAATATTCATCAAAGACCAGGTGTCCCATTCCACAATGTCTAGAAGATTAATGGAACTGGAAGTTCTTTGCTGAGGTTTCCTGGAAGCCTCTGTTCTGAGTGGTTAGGAGAGAAGGAAATGTAAATTTTGCATATTCCAAATAGCTCTACCCCTTAGATGGCTAAATTAGATGGGTGCTATCTGGCTAATTGCATCCTGGTAGCATGTACCTCTTTTTAAAGACTGGTTGAGGCTAGAAAATTTTTAATGTGAACTTCTAGGCCATGAGAAAGTGAAAAGAAAATTTGAAAATGATTTGTAAGCAACACTCCACTTTCTGGAGAGGATTTCTAAACATATTCAGTTAACTCTAACAGGGTATCTAGATGCTCACGCCTCTCCCCAGAGCTGTGCTAGCGGCTATAGAGGCTGGGGGGAGGCAAAGGGAGACACTGGTCTGTTTTGACTGTACTCATAATCTAGCTGAGCCAACAGAACTCAGCATCAAGAATACTTAGAGCTCAAAACAAGACTATGCAAAAGCAAACAACTCAAGAGTATGGCACCAACCAGTGCTAAGTGGAGGAGGAGGGAAACCATATGGACCAGGTCTGGGCAGGTTTTATGGACGGGGAGGGGCAGAAAGGACCAAGCTCATTCCACAGCAAGGGCGACGTGCAGCAAGGAAGGGGACGAGGTGATCCTACTCTGCTGCCGATTCTCCCTGGAAAGATGTCAGCCACACTCACCATGCGCACAAATGCCACAAAATACCACGTCACCACCAGAGCAGAGCTCCTGCTCTATTTGCAAGTGCTGGAGTTAAAGATTTAATTCTCCAGGAGTCTGTGGAAAAACACTTGGAGCCCTCTGTAAAATACAGGTGAAATGAGAGGTGTCAGCGAGCCCAGTGGTCTCTGCTCTAACTGATTTCCTATAGCGTCATTTCCCCTATACCGTAGTAACCCATTAGGGAGGGATTCCCCAAGGAGCAGGCAGAAATGCCTCCTCAGATGGAAAGGCAGAGCTTCTTGGCTTACCCGGCGAAGACTATCCCCCAAATCTTCCTCCCATCTGCTCATATGTAAAAGACGGAGGGAGCCCCAGTGCCCATAGGGGGTCAGCCAGCCTTTGACGATTAGGCCGGGACTGACAAAATGAGCAGTGAAGAAGTAAGTGAGCATCACATGCCTGCATCCTCCCCTGAGAGGGAGCACTGGGCCGAGCGCTGCCTTACAGAGGGGCACAGGGGCTAGGATTCGGTCAGAAAGATGAGCTTTCATCGCAAGGGATTTCACCAAAACCTCTCTTCTTCCCTTACACAAAACCTCTCTTTCTTGAGAGAGTAAAGGCAAAGATCCCCACATATTCCAAAGACCCTGCAGTGTATGATTTCAGCAGCCGCACCAGGCTGAAGAAGCAGACTGCGCTCTTCCTGAAATGCACTTCCCTCCATTGGCCTCCAGGGATGGATTTCCACTATGGAAGGAGTAATTTTAAAACCTCAGGATGAGGCAGACTCTGGCCTCCACCTGGAGTGGGGAAATTTGCAGACAACCAAGCTGTTTTCTGACAAAACCCGCCTGATCCTGGGGTGGCCAAAGAGAAGGGCGGATGGAGCTCCTTCCTCTCCCTCCCTGCCCCTCTCTCAGTGTGGCCATGTTTCAGGGGTCACTGGGCACCAGCTCAGTCCCGGCTCTGGTGGCACCACACAGGCCAGGCTCCCCTGAACCCCCTCTGAGGGCCGCACAAGGCCCCGCCACAGTTCCCTCTGCCTCCCCAGCCTCCCCAAGGCAATTAATTCTCTTTACAGGAAAGAGAGAGCCAAAAGGAATTGGTGGAAAGCGTGAGGACAAGGTAAGATAGCCTGAGAAGGCATCCTGGCCTTGGAAGTCAGCTAACCACAGAAATAAACTTATCCTCAGCCGCCAGCTGATTCCTACTGTGCATTTTAACACAGTCATGTTTGGATCGACCTGTTATTCACTGCACTGTTTTCTCTCTGCCCACCAGCTGCCCCTAAGGGCTTGATTCCCTTAGATGGGGGCTCCCGTTACAGAAATCAGACTCAGGAAAACGGAGCAAGTCCTTAGAGACTGCCGCCTGCCCGTGGCTTGGGCCCAGGGTTTCTGAAGGCACTAGAGTGCTGAGTTCCAGGAGCTTCTGAGGTGGGAGAGGCCTGCGGAGTAGGCCCTGCTTCCACCTGAGAGCCCCACTTGGTCCGTCCTAACTTGGAGATTCCTAAGATTTCATTTTTTTTTTTTTTTTAGCTTCTTTCTGTTTAAGAGTTTGAAAAGCGCTATTCTGGCCCAACCATTTCCATGGGCAAATAGAAGTTTCAGAGCAATGCAGGGTCCTACCTGGGACCACCAGTCTGGCTGGGAGTGTAGGTGATCCCAGGAGACCAGCCTTGTAAAGGAGAGCTGCCCTGGTGATGGACAGAGAAGCAGAGAACCTGCTAGAGCGTGGAGCCCTCCTCCTGAGCTCGCACCTCCCTCGCTCTCCCAGTGCACACAAAGACTGTAGTCACATTTGCCTTCCTTTGAGTCAAGGAGGGGCCCGGCCGCCTCTGCCCAAAGCAAAACAAAACACCAGCAAGCAGTGACTGTTGATACGGGGCAGAAAAGCTCATGGAAAGGTTACTAGATAAATGATTGGGGCTTTTGCCTGATCAGGAACTCGGCTGCCAGAAGCCCAGTGAGATGAGTTCTAATGGGCAAGGTAAATTATTTTCTCTTCCACTGAAGCGCAATTTTCTATCGTTTCCTTTCTTTTGACATGTACAGCAGAAAGAAGAGAGGAGGAGAAGGGCAAAGAGAAACAGAGCAGGGGAGAAGGGAAGAAAACACTTAGACTTTTCCCGGCGGCTCATTTTGGTAAAGCGCCCCAGTGTCCCTTGGGCCTGGCGAATTAAATGCTGTCGTTCAGATCTGAAAGCAGAGTCGTCCAGTTTGCAGACACCTGTCATAATTAAACTAATGGCTCTGAAAATGTGCCTTGATATTAAATCTATCTTCCACTGAGGAGCAGAGCTGATTAAAACCGCCATTTGACAGTTAATAATGAACCTCTTGCTTGCTGAGTTGTGTGAGTAGAGCAGGCCAGGGCAGACTGCCGCCCCCTCCTTCCTCCAGCATTGAACCCCCCCTTCCCACCTTCTCCCCTCAACACCAGCACAATTCAGGGGCCCTTTCCACTTTCTCTCTTACAGCGGCTGGGTTTTCTCTCTCCACCCTCACCTCCCGCAGCCTCCAGTCTGCTCAGCTGGGGAGGGACACCTTATCCTTTGGTTGCCAGGAAGTACAGGCTAGTCTGGCCAGCTGTCGGTGGCAGAACTAGAGGTCAGGGCCACCTACTTCTGTTTCCGACCCAGCAGACTGAATTTCTAACCACGTCGATGGGAGAGGCTAAGGTCTGCCCTATTGTGAAGTCAGAGAAGCTCTGAAGTTTATGAAGATTGCTGAGTCGGCTGCCTTTTCCTCCAATCAGGTTTTGGGGCTGATGTTCAGACAGCCTGCTCTACAGTTAGAACTGTCCTTTGGGGAAGCAACATGCTCTGAACTGGTTACGTGGGAATCTGGATGTTCACTGTTGACGCGTAGCTGCTCTGGCCAGAGAGAGGACTTTGGCACTAGACCCCTCAGAGGGGGAATTTCTCCTCCAAGTATGAGGGCTTATGAAATTGTCTCAAAGGGCTCTTCTACCTCTGATAAGTCAAAATTTTGTCTCAGAAAGAGGCTGTCCTTATTTCTTGATTAGGTGGCACCATAGTTTAGTTCACGTATCGTCCCCAGAGGATGCTCCTTCTCTATAGCCCTCCCTCCTCTCCACACAGCATGGAGATTCTTGGACCCACTCATGACCTCAATGTTTCCTTCCTTCTGCCACCCAAGACCGGCAGCCCTGGATGCCCAAATAGAAATCAACAGTGTAAAATGGGTGGAATTTTATACCCCCTGCCCTTCCCTGGCCCGAGAGTCAAGACCCCATCAAAGGTGACTCAGGGGGAGCGGATGTAGCTCAGTGGTTGAGTGCCTGCTTCCCATGTACAAGGTCTTGGGTTCAATCCCCTGTACCTCAAAAAAAAAAAGAAAAAGGTGACTCAGGGTTTGCCTTTTCCTTGACCTCTCTATGCTCCCTTGAGTCCCACATTTAGAACTCCCTCCACAAGCCCAGGGCTTCCCTGCCTAGTGCCCTGCAGGTGCTGGCTATACCTCTGGGTCTCCCGAAATCCCCAGGGTGGCTGGAGAAACACTGAGGAAGACGGAGACCTCCATCCCCTCCTGGCCCCTCTGTTCATAAGTGGAGTAACCCTAGCCAGCAACTCCTGACTAAACCAGCAGCACCCACTCTAAGTAACTACACCAAATTATGAGCTCCCCAATTGCCTGTGCATGGCCCATAAATCTTAGTTGATTGCTGGCTTAATTGTTTGATGGATTGATTTAGAGTCGTTCATTGTTTTCAGAACACTCCAAGATATTTCCTTTGACTCTTACACCACTCATGTCAGCTGTTATTTCCTCATTTTGGAAATGAGTAAACAACTAGGTAGTAAATGGTTTCTCCAAAGTCACAAGACGTGGGGGTAAAGGTGGTATTAGAATCCACATTGCCTGACCCCCTATCCAAATCCATCCTCAGATCACTGGGTTCCAAGTCCTTTTTTAGGGACTTAAAGTATTTCCATGGATAGCCACAGATTTCTGAAGCATAGAGCAGCTTTCCCACAATCCACCCCCCATCCTGGATCTGTATGGCAAAGTGTTGTTTTGTTGTTGTTGTTGTTGTTTTCTGTTTGTTTCTATATGAATTTGCTTGTTGAGTCCTTTCTAAATCCCCATTTTTCTCCATCTCATTTAGGTAGAGTTGAGAGTATTGTTCAGGGTTTTAGTTCCTTCTTCCCCAACTGCTTCATCGCTACTTTCTGCTTCTACAAAAATCCATTCTTGATTGGGGAAGACGCCTGTTAAACAAATCAGCCAAACAAGGCAGGCAAAGACAAAGAGTGAGCGATACAGAGAGGGAGTAGAGATTCAGAAAGAAAATTAAGCTAAAAGGAATTAGAGAACGAGAAAGACACCAGATGACAGAAAGAAAGACAAAGATGGGAAAATTAGGATGAAAGCTCTCTGCTCTTCTGTTTCCCCCAAACTCCCTGAGGTCAGACTCCCTTGCACAACTCCCTCCCCTCCACTGGCTGTCACATTTTAAACACCATTAGGAAAGTGACACCCAACTGAAGGAGCCCCCTGTCCAGTGACCCAGGCTGACACCCCTGTCTGACCCCTCCCCTCGAAGGCGGATCCTCTCTCTCTTAAGTGACAGAGGCTCTGTCGCTCCGATCCAAGTGCGGCCTCTAATTGTGCCGAGTGAGCAGTGGTGCCACGGATGCCTGGGCAGCCCCGTGTCTCTCACTATCATTAGCTTTCTTACCAGGCTCTGAAGCCTTCCGCTGCCACAACAGTAATTACCAGGAGATTAGGCAGGCATTAAGCACTCCTTAATTTGACACATTGCAATGATCTCCATTCAGCCTTTCTGCTCGAATAACTCTCAACAAATATTTCGGAGGCTACCAAAATAAACAGAAGCACTGTGTTTGCACAGCTGAGGTCCTCTTCCTGCTTCTCTAAATGCCATCAATTCCAGGTAGGGGGCGGGGGGAGCTGTGAGAGGTTGGGTGGGTAGAATGGAAAAGGGGAGAGGGGAGGGGCAGCACCTGCAGGGCCGAAGGAAAGGAGGGATGCCCAAAGATAGCCTGAAACCCCGAGTCCAACCGGTGGGAAGAAAGAAGTGAAAAGCTAGCATAGGGCAGGATACTATTGATGGTGATTTAATAGGGCCCTTTTTTTTTTTTTTTTAAAGTCAGGACTTATACAAGAACCTAGTAAAGAGACATCAGTATTTTTCTAAAAATCACTGCATTTGGGGAAAAAACTAATAATTACAGTAAAGGGAGTTATGTTGTTGTTGTTTTTCTGGTAGATTATTAGCTCAGACATTATTCATTAAGTGATACAATGGCAAGCCCCTGTTAATATGGCAATAAATCCCACGGGGACCCATCACATGCAAGACAGGATCATTGGGTAATTACAGTGCATTAGATGTTCAATATTCCCTTTCATGCATTTGTTTTATTTTTCCATGCCCACTCTAACATTTACACATACACCCCTCTCTCAACTAACCTGAATTGGGGGTAGCTGGAAAGGCAGAAGAAAATGACAAGGTGACATGGAGGGCACAGCATCCAGGGGCTCTCAACGCCCCTCTTAGGGAGAGAGACAAGAGAGGTAAAATGGATGAATTTTCCAAAAAATGCGCGAAAGTCAAAATGGCAAGGAAGTGAATCAGGGATATAAATAAAGGAGAGCAGGTGGATTAACAGTATTATCAGGTGAGAAATGAAGTCCAGGAAGCAAATAATGAATGAACTGGGATTCTTCCACCATAGAATGATGAGAAAGGCTGTTCTAGAACCAGAATCAGGGATCAAGGTCATTTTAATTGGGCATTTCCCACCCCTAGCAGCCACGAAGCCCTCACAAGCAGCGGCTTCGCTCCTGCCTCGTCCGGGCATGATCTAGGGGCTCTCTGGCAAGCATCTGTGCCCAAGAGACCATCATGGCCACATAGAGTTCTTCCTTCAGTGCCAGGAGCTTGACTGCTATGAAAGGAGAATCGTGACTCAGGGTTTGTCTTCCTTCCTGGATGTGCAGTAGACATCTCAGAGGATGAAGGAGGGAAATAGTGAGATAGAGTAAGACGTTCCCATTTTTAGGTGTAATGAGTCATCTCAGCTCTTTCATGTGCCTCTTCTCAGACAGGGATGATGGCTATTGAACACATAACTTCTGCTAAAGCGTAAAGAGGGATACATGAGATCAGGGGGTGCCAACTTCTGCCAGCAGGCCAAATTCAGCTTGAAGCCTGTTTTGTTTTGTTTTTTTTTAATTAAGCTTTATTGGAACACTCATTTGTTTTCATATTGCTTATAGTTACTTTCGTACTCTAATGACAGGATTTAGTAGTTGCAACAGAGACCGTAGGGCCTGAAAAGCGTCTGATATTTACTACCTGGCTTCTACAAGCTTGCCCCTTCTGCATTAGATAGGTGGATGGATAAGGGAGGGAGGGAGGGAGGGAATGCTAGGCTGAGATGGATTCATAACCATGGGAATAATTTTACCCCATGGCGCTGGACAGCATCTGAAAGTTTATAAAGGTGTAGGGCTCTGTCCTCAGTTCTGTCCATTTCAGTACTTTTTTGATAACTTAGACCCAGACATAGATGGGAAGCTTATCAGATTTCCAAAAAATGGGAAGACAATATAGAAAATAAGTATATTGAGTGACAGATCCAATATTCAAAATTATCTTGACAGACTGAAACAAGGGGCTGAGTATAATCAAATGAAATACAAAGAGACAAATGCAAGGTCCTGTGATTGGATCCAAAATATCAGCTTCTCAAGATAACATTGGGTGAGGGCTGGAGGGAGAAAAAATGTGTCTTAGCAACAGCATTGTGAAAATGACTTTGCGGGGTGGACAGAAACATCACCTCAATAGTGACTAAGGCTGCCCCATGTAAACAGTGTATTCTCAAGCTAAGATGTTTGCTATCACATGAGATGAATACTGTATCTCACACTGTATACTCACTCTGTATACTCAGGCCTTGCCATAACAATAACAATAGTTAAACAGTTAAAAATTGTTGGGTGTTTACCACATCTGACAAATTTTTTTTGCAGTAGCATGTTTAACATTTTTATCTCTTTTAATTTTTGCAGTAATCCAATGAGGCAGTGACTGCTATTGTTCCTATTTTATAGCTGAAGAAATTTGGAGAAGTGATGTCACATACTTAGCATATTGGAGGTCAGGAACCAAACCTAGACAACCTAACCCTACAGCCTGAACTCTCAGTCGTCTCCACGCTATGCGACTCCCCTACTCTGAGGTTGCATTTTGAGGTGGTCATTGGAAAACCAAAGCACCTCCAAAGGTGCGTTATGGCAGTAGTGAGGGAAGGATAGACCCATCTCGTATGTGAAACAGTTGCAAGAGGTGAAGCATTTAGCATGGAGGAGGCTTGGGGTGCCCTTCAGTTGAATTTAAAAGCACTGTTGAGTTTAACTGGAAGCTCTGCCTCCACATGGCAGATCACATCTGCCTGTGCTTTCTATTGCTTACACACAACAACTGCCAATGTGGTTGGTCAGTGCATTAGGGAAGGCTAACTGTGTTATCAAACAATATCACGTTTTCTGGACCTGACACCACAAGAGTTTATTTCTCATGGTGAGCTGGTGGTGGAGGCTCAACTACCGAAGACCTTCAGAGGCCCAGGTGCCTTCCATCTTGCAGTTCCTGTTTTCTATTGAGAACCAGCATTTCTAGATCCTTAGAGCCCATTGCAATCAGTATATAGAGAGAAAGGGAGGCTTACACAGGAGAGAATTTTAGGGGGCAGGACTGGAAGGCACATGCATCTCTTCTGCTCACAGCCTCTTGACTGGTTCATAGCCACCAGGGCCACTGGAACGTTGGACAAGCTGAGTGTCCAGGGAGAAAGGGAGAATATAGATGCTGTTGAGCAGTATTGTATCTGGTCAGAGCTCCAGGATATTGATTGGTCACAGCCAAGCGGTCATCTTCCATCAACCAGCACCAACAGCCATCCTTCAATTCCTAATAATGGCTACCCACCGTGTGCAAGGCATTCTGCTGGAACTCCAGAGATAAAGGGACCGAGGCACTATAGTCTCCACTTTCAATAAAATAATCGCCTAGCAAAGACCATGCAAAGATAAGTTAGCTACAATATTCAACAGGGTGGATCAAATGCTCTAGGAGTGAGTACACAGCGAAGGGAAGCACAGAAGGCAGCGTTCATTCCGACATGAGGAATCAGAAGAGGTTTCAGAATAGGAGCCTTTAAGCAGAGTCTCAGCTAGTGAATAGGAATTTAACAGGCAAAAAAGCAAGGAGAAGAGCTTGTCAAGGAGAGAAAAGAGCAGGAAGAGATGCACAAAGGCATGGGAGTGCTGGGCATGGTCAGAGCCACGACTTAATCACCGGGTGTGTGAGACATGTGGTTAAGACATAAAATTGGGCCAGACCATGGCTGAGTCATGAACGCCATGTGGGGAACTTTGACTTTGTTCTGGACGCAATGGAGAATGGAAGATGGTTTTGAGGAGGGTGACATAATCCAACTCTGCACTTGTGAGATGACCACATGGCCATTTGAAAAGCTGAAGGGCAGGACGATGAGTTAGTCTTTGGAATAGTTCTGGTGGAAAATTGGTGATGGTCTAGCCTAAGGCAGAGAACATCATGCTTTGCCCTTGTCCACCCCTTTCCCAGCTTTTCCACATGGAATCAGGCCATCTGCAGTCAGTGGCATCCATCACTGACAGTTGATTTAGAAGGCAACGGGTCAATATATCCACATAGAACCAGCATGAAAACCCACACTGCTGACCTAGAAGTTCATGCCGCCATAGCCCATTCATCGCCAGCTTCCCTAGGCCCTCACATGGGAATAATTTACACACAAAGTCTACTTCTTCACCACTTTTACTTATTTTTCTGGTCCTATTCACTGACTCTGGCTTGTCGCAGTGGGGTTCATAAAAGCCACTTCTGTTCTGTGCCCAAGGCTAGAAGTGTTGGCAGCTTCTTTCAAAATCCCTTGGTGGCAGGATTTCCCATGTTCCCCTTCCATCTAGAAACTACAGATATCGAGGGCTTTTCCACCCTTCACAGCCCCCAAAGGCACAGATGACCAGAAAAGAGGGTCACATGAAATTCCCAGTTAAGCAGCAAAAGTCCACTCTATGCCCTGCTGTCAGCCTTCAGGCCTTTATAGTAAGGCCTGTACAACGGGCAACCTGGCAAATGGTACCCGGTTTAGTCTCCCCGAACTCCCCCAAAGCTGCATTCCTATCCTACCCTTGACAGGTCAGGACTTGGCCAAGACTCTGACAGACCCAGCTATGGCCCTGCCCTGCCTTTGTTTTAGAATCTCGGCCTCTGAAGGAGTGGGGCCTGTGACTTTCATTCCATGAGCTAACTGAGCTCCCTGCTTCACCCTCAGCTTCCCAGCATGTTTCACAAATGGGATCGCTGGGCGGATTGTACCATCCTCTTCCTTATGGCCCAGGCATTAGAAGAGGGGAGAGAATTGAGAGCTGTGATTCTTGATTTTGTCCTTGTTCAGAGAGATCACAGGAGCCCAGACCCTCTCAGACAGACAAATTGTGACTACTGGTGAGTAGGGCCTGAGATGCCAGCAGCTAAGGTGGAAAGGCTTCCCACACCCAATTCTGTTTCCACTCCTTGTGATGGTTCTTTTCATGGGGGAGAGCGAGGGCAAATCATTCAGGGTTTATCTCACCAGGTTCCATAAGTAGGAATGCTTGATATAAGCAAGACCTGTGGGCTGCCAGAAAAGCCTCTGTCCTTAAATAGTAATGAGATCTATCGGTCTACTTAACAAATGCATCTTCCCTGAGTGCTAAGTAAACTGTCTCCATTTACAGTGTCAATATCCACGCGCTGCCTTCCCAGCCTCTCAAGCAGCCTGAACGGATTGCAATTGGCTGCCATTCCTAATTCCTGTGCTCAGTGAGAGCTGTCAATGGGCATGTCAATAAGATGCGGGGGCTATTGATCAGCATAGGCATTTAGGGGTCACTGGTCGATAAGAACTCTTGCCAAGAGATGTAGAAAATGATAGCTTTCAGATAAAGGCAGCAAAGTGAGGTTCCCCAAGGAGAAATAATATAGCTCAATTTCCCCTGTCCTGCTGCTTGTCAATTTCTCTTGGTTTTCTAGAGGGGGAAAGGAGCAAGCAGGGAGGAAGGAGAGAAGTGGGGAAAGCAAGTGAACTACTCAAGTGATTGACCGAAAACATCTCAGAGAATGAAAAACCAGCAGCCGCAATAAAACCACACAGTGTCCCCCACGTCACTGTCTGAGGCAGGAGAACAAAGACCAAGACCAGAAAAAGTAATGTTTCTGAGAGAGGTGGACTGGGAAGATTAAGGTCAAGACAATCCTTCTTCTCCAGAAATGGGTTTTTGATGGAATCACAAAATTCGGTTCAATAGCTTTGACTGGCCTCAACTAGGGGTTCTAATGGAGCGATCCAATTCTCATCAATAAGTTGTCTTCTGTTCCTGGTGGATCTTTGTCCCGAGTAGAGGGGAAGGGAAGCAATGTGACTTGTCATACTTCTTTACAACAATAAAACATGTTAAAACAATACTCTTTATTTTTTAAATATGCTTTTTAATTTATTTTTAAAAGATGCTTAGATTGCACAAAAAAATATAAGGGATTCCCACATGCCCCACTCCCCAGACCTCCCATCCTTCCCCACACTAACAACTTCCTTCATTAGTGTGGTACATTCGTTGCAATTGATGAACACATTTTGGAGCATTGCCACTAAGCATGGATTATAGTTTACATGGTAGTTTACACTGTCTCCCACTCAATTCTGTAGGTTATGGCAAGATATATAATGGCCTGTATCTGTCGTTGCAATGTCACTCAGGTCAATTCCAAGTCCTGAAAATGCCCCCTCATTACACCTCTTTTTTCCTCTCCCTGACATCAGCACTTCTAGCGGCCACTGTCTCCACATCAATGATATAAGTTCTTCCAAAGCAATACTCTTTAAAGAGGTAGCAGAGAGGCTAGTTACTGTTTCTGCTCATTCTGTGCCCCAGAATTATGACTGTTTATTTATACATTATAAAATGATTATTTATTTGATCTGTTTCAGCAGTGGATTGCCTAAATTAAATTAATTTAGAGATAAATGATTTGCATGAAAATGTCCAGTGTTCATGAGCACAAAACTTTTTAATTTTTCTTTGGTTTATCTAACACTAGGTTTGACAGATAATTCTGGATACAGAAAAACATCTTTAAGTAAACAGTGAATAAAATGACAAAAATCAGTTTAAAGGCTGGTTATCTACAACCAAAGCCCTGCTATAAAGTCCTTTAAAATGGAATATACCCACAAAAGGAGAGCAAGGGAGCCACAGATTGGCTTCCATTTCTTTCCATCCTTTCCTTTCTCAGTCAAGCTCTTTTGTGACCTCATAGACTACTTCTTTGAGAACCGTTTCATCCTCTTAATTCAAAGCCACATCTCAGCTTGTCTCTGAGACAGTGAAATTCATCTCAAGTCCCACCAACCAGGCCTTGTACTTTAATTAAATCCTGAAAGTTGCTTAAAGCGATAATTCAGCATCTATGCCTGGAAGTTTAAGATGTTCTATGAACAACAAGAGGGAGATGCATTTCAATGAGGTTGAGCAGTATCACGTTTCATCCTTCATTACTGTATTCTTCATTGTGTGTCAAAGTTCATTCATTCTTCATTTCCAAAGATATTCATTGCCAGGTGAGAGACAACGGTGGCTTCAGAAGCTGATGACTGATTGAATACATATACTTTATTTGCTTGATTCCGAATCCCTACTAAAATGACAGCAAAAAAGGAGGGGGAAAAGCACTGGAGAAGACAGAGGTCACAGCTGACAAGAGATTTCAACAAGGGAAATAAATGTGCCAAATGATAAATTAAACAGCAGGCAGGGGAACACTCAAATCTACACTGGCAGCAAGGGAAGAGCCCTCAAGGACAGGCCACTTCACACTCTAGCCCCAAAGGCTCAGGAACTGGAGGCAGGGGTGCAGGACAGGGCTAAAAACAGAAGCACTGGTTGAAAGCTGTTGAAAGAAGCAGTTAGTCTCGCATGCCCTTTGCTACCCATGGAGCCAGGTGGCTCCTTCCTTGGTAAAGCAGAAGTCTGAAAGGTTACTCTCCATCAGTGGCTCTGAAAGTGTGGTCCTGGGACCAGCTGCCTCCACCTCACCTGGGGACTCGTTAGAAATGTAAATTCTTGGGACCCACCTACTGAATCAGACACTCTGGGGTGGACCCAGCAATCTGAGTTTCAATATGCCCTCCAGGAGATTTGCACCAGACAGGGTCTGAAGTCAAAGACAACAGCAATAACTGAAAACGTGGGTGGGTCAACTGCTGATGAGCGAGGGCTTAAGTGAAACCCCCAGTGCACATCTCCTGGGCTACCTGAAAGTTGGCAGCCAAACAGCCATACCCTAGGCAGGATATTTAAGGATTTCTCCCCAGGGCACTGAAGGACCTAAGAGAAAATAAATTCAGTTAGTGACATTTGAGGGGGATCCCCAAGTGAAAGGCTGGATCCCAACCCAATCAGCCTACAGGAAAACAGTTAGCCAATAAGCCCCACTCAGGCAGACAAAACTTCCTGTCAGCCTCAACCTTAATTGTGAACTGACATTCCAAGGATTATCAGTCAAGTGAGGAGATCCTCAGACATGAAAGAGCAAGATGGAAACCAAAACAAACAAACGAAACAGAAAGAAGGAGCTTGTAATAAATGAAGACAATGTAGGGAAGAAGAGAAAACTAAAAACAGAAAATGAAAGCTACAGGTAATTTCAAAAGGGTAAGAGAAGATAATTGCATCTATGAAACAAGAACAGGAGCTATTCAAAAATAGAAATGCTGAAATAAGTTTCCAGTTCTTGCTAAGGCAACAAATTAGCACAGACTGTTGGCTCCTTTCCCCCAAAATCAACCTACAGAAACTATAAATCCAGTGGCTTTCAAACTTTAGAATGCATCTGGATTGAATGGAAAACATGTTAAAGCAGATTGTTAGGCTCCACCCAACAGAGTTTCTGAGTCAGTAGGTCTGGGCAGGGCCTAAAAATTTGCATTTCTAACAAGTTCCCAGGTAATGCTAATGAGGAGGTTTCAGAGACAAAGTTCTGAGAAGTACTACTAGATAAGCAAGAGAAAAGCAAGGATTTGAAAAGCAAAGGATTTTTTTAAAAGATGGTGAGAGTACCCCTGTGTGAGGTTATGCATGTTTATTTTGTAAATTCACAACTTTTACTATGCACTTATTGTTTATGTATGTTCATGTATGAATGGTATACTTCAATAAAAAATATATTTAAAAAAAAAAGAAAAAGATGATGAGAGTAGAGCCTGAAAGCCTTTTGAGGTGGAGGAGGTAGAAGGACTGCAGCCTACCACCAACGGTGCCCGGAGGTCTCAAGAAAGATGACAGGTAGGAGGGAAGGTGGCAGCTGATGCATTTACCTCTCCCCAGCTTTGCCTTGGGAACATTTGCCAACCACAGAAATCAGTATCAGCTTCCCAGGCCACAGGTGTCAGCAGGATAAAATCTGGACAATGTCAAAGGGCTGCTGGGGTAAGGAGCTGATGAAAGAGGTGCAGACTGAGCACGTATTCTCTACCCAGGGATGCTGCCTTCTAATACTTTAAAGGCTAGACCCTGACCAGAATGGATGATGGCATAAATCTCTGAAATTTCTCCAGAGATACAACATTGCTTCTGATTTACTACCTTGGTATGAAGCAGAATTTCCAGGGATTTCCACTTAGCCCTTCCCACATTAATGGCCCTCATCCCATGGTTCTGAGAGGCAAGTAAGGGTTCTTCCAGTTGCCAAGTATGTATATTACTGTTATACATTCAGGACCTGAGAAATAACCACAAGGTGGGTCTGTGGATGAAGGAGGCCCACTGTGAGTCAAACGTAAGCTAATGCTCCATCTATTACCTGGCTAAGGTAGCCCCCACTTTGACTGATAGACCAGAGTCACGTTTTGACCCCCCAAGGAATTGGTGTCAATTCATAGTCAGTGTCCAGTAATCTCCAAAAAGCACAGATATTGCCCTTTCCCCAATGCACAGTAACTCTAGTGAATGGCTCTAGTTTCTTTTAGATAAGGCTTGGAAGAAGATTTACAGTGTTTACTTGTAAAAAATGCTACAGAGTCCTTTCTTAAGAGGACCCAGTGTCCCCTTCCTTCAAGGGGCTCTGGGTGTAGAATTGATTTAGGTTTGGAAACTGGTTACTCAAGTCATGTTTTTGGCCAGATCTCAGATTTGTTCATCATATAGATCAAGATATACTTTAGAGAGAGGGGGCCAAGATGGCGTTAGTGTAGGAGGGCACACACTGCAAGCTCCCAGAGCAAGGCGGATTGTGGACGGGGTCCTGCCCAGGGGTCTGTGTTGTGCACGCGTGGAGTGAGACACTTGGGACATCTATCTGCGCGGATCAACAGCATGGACGGAACGGTAGAGATTCTTGAGTTTTAAGCCTGCTGGTGGTGGTTGGCACTGACGGCTGAGCCCCGGGGTTAGGGAGAAAAAAATAATAATAAAACGGCCAGTTGGAGCTGCGAGCAGGAAGAGAAAGTTTTATTTTCTGGGGATCTGGCTGCCTGGCGCCCCTTGGACCTTGTGTGAACAGAACAGCCGGAGCGAATCGGCACCCGGTGAATGGGTGGGGGGATTCTGGTCGGGGAAGGGAGTTGATTTGCCTAGCTGCCCAGGGATAAGACCCGGGCCGCCTTAGAGCCAGGAAGGGACACTCTCCAAAAGAGGGAGGGTTCTGTTGGAGGACAGGGAAGGGAATTTTTTATTTTCATTTTTCGACATTGATCTGGCTACCTGCACCGCCCCATAGCTTTGGGAAGCAGATAAGCTGACCTGAAGCAGCATCAGGCTGAGAGCAGAGGCAAATCTGCAGTCAAACTGATTTATATAGCAACCCGGTGACGCTGGTGCTCGGCTCCAGAAGGGGCGGAGTCGGCCGTCTTTAGCACTCTGCACTGACTAACATCAGAGCTACAGCTACCCTGGGGAGCCCAGGAAGTAGGACGTGCTTGATTAATTTCCACAGGCCCAGCTAGGGTCCCTTCCATAAGGGGGTTGGTCTAGAAGAGGAATTATTTTGGGTCCTGTATTTCACTAAAAAAATAAAAATAAAAAATGAGAAGGTCACTTCAATAAATGAAAAATAAATTCTTTTTAATTTAGTTTAATAGCTAAAAGCTGTTTCAGGACCTGCATATAGAACCCTGTGGGGAAATAGATTGATAAACACAAGTAGGCAGAGAGGATCCACGTGGACCCTAGGGGAATCATTGACCCCCCTTAGCTCTGTTCGACTGCTTGCCTGTGTGGATCTTTGGTTTCTCTCGGTTTATTTCTGGTCTCTTGCTTTTCTTTCCTCTTTCCTCCCCTCTTTCTTTTATCCTTCATTTTTTTTTTAAATTAGGTGCTGCTGCTGCTAGCTTGTCGCTTCTTTGTTGTGCTTCTTCTTCAGTAATTTCCCACTCGCTGTCTATAGTGATTCTGTATTCCAAACTATCGCTTATCCTTCCTTCATCTTTCTGCCTTCTGCTTTCTGTTGTGGCTCTTAGATACAACATTTTTTCATAGGCCCACAACGTAAGGGTGTCAATTTCTATTCCATCTATTTTGTTTTCTTCTTTTTTTTTATTAGTATTAACTTTTTCCTTTCAGCCCTTTCCTTACTATTTCTCTCCCTCCTCATAATTCTAGCCTTCTAAATCACTATATATATATTCCTCCATTTGTTTTCCCAGTCCATTGTAGGAACTCCACTTTTTTTCCTATTACTCTACACTGCCTACACCAGTTAAATATTCATCTCATTAAGTCTCATTTTGCCCCTCTTCTAACTTTTATCAATATTACTATTATCCTTCTGCCTTCCTTACATCTTTTGATTCCTCTGGCCTTAATCTTTTGCCTTCAAGGGAACATAGAAAGAAGCAATGAAATAAAATAAGAAGAAAAACTGCCAAAGAGAAAACTTAACTCACACGCAGAACCACCAGCTAAATAAAACTCTAGAGCATAGAGAAAAGCTAATCAACTGAACAAATCCATCAAGATAATATGATGACCAGAGGGCAACAAAAAAATACAAATGACTCTAAGAAACAGGAAAACATGGACCAGTCCAATGAACAAAATAAAAACCAGGAAGCGATGCAGAACATCGAACAACTAATCAAAGCTATCCAAACAAATATCATGGACCAACTTAAAGAACTAAAGGAAGAGATTAAGGATATAAAGAAGACACTGGGAGAACATACTGAAGAAATTGCAAACATGCCTAAAAAGGTAATGGATATGATGGTGAACAATGGCACAAGCCAAGAAATGAAAAAGATGCTGGATTCACATAACAGTAGATTTGAACAGGCAGAGGAAAGAATTAGTGATATGGAAGACAATACAGCTGAAATCAAAGAGATAGTAGAACAGATAGACAAAAAGACAGGAAAAATCCAGCATGGACTCAGGGAATTAACCAATAACACAAAACGCACAAACATACGCATTATGGGCATCCCAGAAGGAGAAGAGAAGGGAAAGGGAACAGAAGGAGTGTTGAAGGAAATAATGGCTGAAAACTTCCCAACCCTA